>CM073751.1:3444142-4067411 GCA_037127355.1 Schoenoplectus tabernaemontani | reverse complement strand
TCCTTCTAATTAAGTATGAAATTATCATAGTAATCAATTTTCAATGAAATCTGATATAATAACTTTTAAATATTTGTGTTGTGGTGTTTATTAAAAAGTTACAATACTTAAAAATATATATATTTAATGTGTGGAGCAAAATTTTTGATGTAAATAGCATATTTTTGATAATTCATCAACAACTAAGTATCATTCCTGGGTTGACAGTGTTCGCATGACTCATCAGTTTATTTTTTTGGTTCTACAACCGTATGATGCCACGTTAATATATTTTTAGAAATATTGGAACATACTATATATTTAAATGGCATGCTAATCACTTGACACCTATTTAATTTAGCAGTTTTGAATTTTTATTTCATTACACACATTTATATTCAACAATTTAAAAATAAGGAATTTTATGGATCAGAATTTTTGAGGTTCTCGTATATGAATGAACCACAACTATTGATATCGTCGTAATTTCTCGTCTGTCATAAAAGATCCGATTCATAGAAAAATTATCCATTTAAATTAATGACGAACAAGAACGTGAATTATTTTTATTTCAAACCTTATTTGGATTGATTTGGAAGAATATTATAATATAATAGTCGACGGTCCTCATGTGATGCCTCTCTTCAAAGAGATTAGAAACGTTACGATATTCATCTATAATACAAATTTCATAAAATGTAACTTTATGATGTACGAAAATAAGAGCCTCGTCAAAGTATACCACAAGCCAACAACAATGCAATTAACTTGGCCTTTGATTGTGTGCAAGTACGTGTTTTTATACGGTTTTGACTTGTTACAATTCTCAGCTCAATTAAAACACTCCTTTGCCCTACGTCAAGCCGACGGAAGTTGATTGTTGAAATAAATTTTATAGAATTCATAAAATTAAAATGCGATGGCCTAGCTTGAATGACTTAATTAATATATCATCGTTGCTTATCCATCAAATTACGCATAACCTATATATGGGATGGATTATATATATATATATACATATATATATATATATATATATATATATATGCATCAATTGAATGTATTACAATATGCACATTACCTTTTGTACCATATCTATATATTAGGTCAAAATTATAAATCCTCTAATATTGTTTCAAACATTCTAGGAAGACTCCAAGTACCTCTCTAAAGATTTCACTCTATGACGCCTTCGTGATAGAATCCGACATATTTTCATAAGAAAATACAAGTATTTTATTCACTCGTGAAAATGGATAAAGCTTATATATAAAATCGAGTAATGAGTCATAGGGCACAAACTTTGTATTGAAAATTGAGTGCTAGTTAGTTAATGTTTCAAAAATAATATATTTGTAATGACATAACACAGACTTTCTACTAAAAAAATGGGACAATTGCCGTGAGCATGATCAGTGACTTAGAAAAAAAAATTGGTAATTATAAATTTAAAATTTTTGTTGAAGAAAAAAATTTGCTAACATCTAGAAGATGCATTTTTTTCTGTAATTACATTATAGAAGAAGTTAATTATTAATTTATTTCACTGGAAGACTAATAAAATATATATACATAAATTGCAAAATCAAACAGACAACTAAGCCACCTAGGTGTATTACATATTTAAATCAAGAGAAGGGATCGGTTGACAATGGGTTATTTTGATAATTTTGATAATGGACCTCTAAATAAATATAAAAAAATTCTTAAAAATGGAAAAAAGTTTATAGATGTGTTCTTCTACCTTTAGATTGACGGTCATTCAAATTTCATGCAATTTCATTATCATTTGATAGTCCATCAAAAACCGTTAAATTATAACCGTTGTAAATTATATGAAAAATTAATGGTCTTTGATGGACTACCAAACGATAATGAAATTACATAAAATTTGAATGGCCATCAATCTAAAGATAGAATAACACATCTATATATTTTTTTTCTCATTTTTAAGATTTTTTTTTATATTTATTTAGAGATCCATTGTCAAAATTATCAAAAAACCCATTATCAATTGATCACCACTCTTAAATCAAATAGATATATTCTATGAAAGAAGCGCGCCGCAAAATTTGTACATTCGCATTGACGTGGCAAAAAAGTATGCTAAGCCAAATTAAGAAAAAAACAAGTGGCGGTGCTTATTCTTCCGTTAGAAAAAAAAAACAATAAAAAAAAAACTGTCCCATACACAATTACACACTAAGAATTTTAAATCTCTCGTGTGATTTACTGAATTGCAAGGTAATAGTAATTAAATAAATAACTTGATTGACCTTCATCGACAGCTAGCGTCGGTGATGGAAATACAAAGACCGGCTCAAAAACCCAACGGCCCAGTAGAAAATCAAGCAACTGATCTAATGATTTGAACGGGGAAAATTGAAAAGATCAAACTTGTAGAGCGTGTATGAGAATTCATCACATGCGTTAATTTAAGTGTACAACTACTTCAAAGGGCCACATAGGAAAGTCAGATTCTGGTTTGATGGCTTGGTGGTGACTTGGCACAATGTTATAGGAAAGAAATGCTGCGTCGGCAGTGATGGGTCGCCATACTCAGCACATGGATTATCTGTGGCCCCTACAAGCTGTCACACCTTTTGGCGGGTCACTTCCAGCTGAATTTATTATTTTTTTATTTTTTCAAAAACGGTGGATTAGTTACCTATCACATGTCAGGGTGCCAATTTATGACCCGACCCGACATGATCCAAAAATAAATGGATCGGATGTGGGTTTAATTTTTTTGACCCGAATCGGGTCGGGTTGAGTTCGGTTCAACCCAACCTGACCCGATTAATTATATTTTTTTTAAGTAATTTTGTGATTTAGTACTAATTAAAGCTTAAATATATACTAATTAAGATTAATTATAAATTAATTAATATTTTATTGCTTAAAATTATATAAAAGTATTTAATAAATATTTAATTATTTTATACGGATTGGGTCGAGTACCGTATGGATCAAGATATTTTTATCCGAATTTAATCGGGTATTGTTCAAGTCGGGTCAAAAAAATAATAAAATAATATGATCCGACCCGAACCTAACCCGAGCCATTGACACCCCTACACATGTGCAATTCCTGTGGGCATTGCGGATATCTTAATATCTTATCCCACTCGAATTTTTTTTTTTGATGAAAAGATGAGGGTCAAGCCTCCAAATATTTTTATATATATGTCTAACACCAGCGGTGTTATTTTATACAAAAGATTAAAATAAAAAGAAAAAATAAAATAAAAATTAGAAGAAAGACAACTAAAAAATGAGCTATGCCAATGCTGAGAGCTTACTGGCAAATAAATGAATATCCATGGATGATCCAGCTTCTAACTTCCTTCAGAATCTCTGCCTCTATCTATCTGCTCAACTAGTATTAATTTAATACCCCACTCGAAATCAATTGGTAATAAATTTCTCTCTGTGATGATGCATGAATACATTTAATTGGTCACCTCTCAACGCTGCCAACTATATCTGATACCCACTCCAAGTTAATAAATAAATGCATGAATACATTTTCTGTACTGTACAGTAATTTGTATAAATTAATTATTATTTCTTACTAATTTTCTAAATTGAAGGGGGCCATGTCTCTTTGGCCCCCAATAGAACTCCGCCACTGATTATCAACTATGAAGACCGAACCATAATTTACATTTTCTTTATATTATTTACATGGAGAAATTATTGTTATTATAATTGTTTATATTTTATAATGATACGAGGTATCATTCAAAAGTTGTGTTCACTTGCATTACAAATGTTTATTTGAGAGGTCATAACGGTTGGTCTGTGGTGTTTTATCTAACATGTGTCGTATTATGCCGAAATTATGACCGGAATTTCGTTGTGATAGAGATCCTTAATATTGGTCAGATGTATGTATATAATTGACGTCATTTATGTTTCTCTACTATGACTTCATTTTTTAAACATTAAGAGTTTAAATTTGAAGGTCAACTATTAAAATAAATCATGTTTCTAAATAATAATTATCTCATCATCACGTCAGTGTTCCATAAAAAGCTATTGCGCTATAACGTGCTATAGCGGAAGCTATGGAACATCACATTTTCTTTATATTTTTCCTATGAATTTTTATATAATATAAACTTTCAAAGAGTAATTAATAAAAATAAATTAATTATGAAGTTATAAATTTTATAACTAATCGGTGCAAACTCTAAATTGCTATTCAAAATATCATTGATACTGTAAAAAATAAATAATTTTTCTATTTAAAAATAATTAAAATAACCGTAAACTATATTATTTCTTCATTAAAATTGTCACAATACTATAACTACATAATTTGGACCTCTCAAGTTGTACAAAATTAATTTTACTATTGCGTGATGTGCACTATTGCACTATTACGGCTATAACAGACATAGCTTGACATAGCACAATGTTGGATCATAGTATAGATTTTGATCTTGAAAACTGCTATAACGCACTATTTAAAATCTTGAAATAAATACTTAAAAAACTCCAAAACTAGAAGACTTTTGTATTCCATAAGATTTTGGTATAAAGAATTTATTGAGCAAAATAAATTGAGATTTGAGATGATAAAAATATATATTTTTTTTAGTTAAGAGCATAGAATGATTCAATGCTCCTTAAAAGTACCACAGCATTACTCTGAAATATATATTAAATATACACAATTATGGCTTATTGGTATTTTTTCATTTAATTTGAGATTATGTAAAAGAAAATTCTAATTTAGATTATTATCAGTCATTGATTTTTTTTCGGGGTCTTCAGTTTTATTAATCAAAGTAAAAAAAAAAACTCAACAATCCATTTAATTATGTAGATGAATGGTAAACCATATTGCATCCACTGGTTTTATTTTGTAATCTGAGTAATATTTTTTTTATTATCGATCTTTTTTTTTAAATTACACCATAGAAGAATGAAAAAAATAATGAAAACATGAACTTTTTCATTACTCGTATACATTAGTAACTTATTTAAATTGAGACTTAAAAAGTAGCATTCGATTTTTGTTTGAGGAAAAATGGAAGTATGGTTTTTCTTTTGGGCGCAGTCGTGCGCTTGTCAAAATGAATGGAAGGAAATAAAACATGCGTGTTTGAAGATAAATATAGGAGTATGATATGCTTGTCCCCATAATAATTTACTGAAATTAAGTATTAATGTTTTTTTTTTGGAAATATGGCCTACAAGTAAATATCATTTTTGTTAAATCTTAAAAATATTAATTTTTGATAATATTAACAAATAAAGAAATTAGTTTACAGTTTTCAAATACGACATCTGAAACTAGAAGTAGGATTTTATATTTATATCATGCACATTAAACTACTTTCTTTATAAAATTTGATGTAAGACTTTCCATTCACCAAATGAATTAGAATTTTTTTCACAGTTAATAACTAATCATTTTAATGGCTTTGATGGAATATCAAGTTGCATTGATATTTTCATTAACAGAATATATTAAATTGCATTGATGCAAGACTTTCCAAAATATATTTTGATTTAATGACTTCTAAGAATTTAAGTTAATCAACAGAATATACAATAAATATTAATAGATCCCAATTGACATTATATATATGTAGATTCTTTTATGTCTGCATAGTCGTTTTTTTAGCAATTACTTAAAATTCATAACCTCCTCCCTGTGAGAACCCGAATGCCTAGTTAAGCTAAGAATGTTATGCAAAATAAAATACAAAAATACAAAATGATAATAACATTATTTTCTCAACAACAAAAAAAGAATGGTAATCACAGTAAAGTGACGTATTTAGAAAAGAAAAATGTTAAATATTTGAGTTTTTTTCTTGTAACTCACAAATGTTTCTTGGACGAAAATTAGAGGTACTTCCCCATCTGGGAAAAAAAAAGTAGCATCTTTCCCTTTCAATTTTCAAAGAAAAAAATATATAAGGACAAATTATAAATATGCCAAACTTGTCTCGATCTTGTAGAACTTTTTTCAATTGCATAAATGCAATGTCGTAGAGTTAACCTGTCTGTTTACGCTTTGACACAAAACGAGATAAAAGTAGGGTTGGACATTGTGCGGCCCCAAAACCTAGCAATTCTCGTTAATTTATTAATTAATAATTATTAATTCAATCAATACAAATTGAGAGCTTCAAAAGATAGAGATCAGGACACATAATACGATGCATTAGCAATGATTATTTTAATCGTTTGAACTTGAACGCTTTTGCATATATCCCCTTGCTGATTTACCATTTCTTTGTACCATCGATACCACTTATCTTGTTTGAATAAGTGTGGAACTGACTAATATAACAAATAACAAGCAGTGCATTAATGATGATACCCACAAATGTTGAAGTACGGTTGACGAAACAAATATGTTTATTATGTTACTCTTTTCTACGAAAATTCACTGTTGCTAAATTAAAATGAAAATTGACAGTATATTTGAGACAAATTATATAAAGGTTTAAAACATCTTTCCCTACAATTAGATAAATTGAACATTTGCCCATCATCGACTTAATTAGTGATGAATTTATCCCTGCAATTACATAGTAATTGCAGTATATTTAAGACAAATTATGAATAAATTTTAGAATGATTGGGTACCTGCAATTACATTCTAATTGCAGTATATTTAAGACAAATTATGTATAAATTTTAGAATGATTCGATACCTGCAATACAAATTCATTAATGTCGCAATTTCTAAATTCTAATTAATTAGTACGAAGCAATCTTATACAATTTCAGAGATGACTAGATGAGGGCGTTCATATATAATAATAATTTGATATTTCAAAAAAAAACTTGTTAAAATTTACTATAACATGCAAATACTGATATTTTCAAAACAGTAATTACAAGTGTCACGTTAAAATTATCATTTAATTTGCAAGTGGGATGAAAATGTTATTTCTGGAAGTACATTTTTAGCAGCGGTGATCATTCCAATATAGCTAACAATTTTATAATAATTCAAAATTAATTATAATTTTATACGAACACAATTTAACATCAAGTCAAAGACGGAAAAAATCTTGAAATATCAAATTTTTCGTAGGTACACAAATTTAAGTTTTACACATACTTTATTGATTATGAAAGAAAAACAGATAGTGTCTGGTGAATTAAATTTTATCAAATTTTAGTAAGTTACGAGGTAGCATATGATAAGTTATAGTTGAATTGTCCAAAGCGGAGGTCAAACACGACCTAATCACCCAATACTAAAACCAATGGTACGGTGGATCAATCTCAATTGAATTCTCAATGGCAAAGTGAGAGGAAGGTCAGAATTAATAAATAATATAATAATTAATTAAAGAATTGAAGGAAATCATAGATGAGAGTCCTAGAGGTGGCAAAACTCACCGATTCTTTCATATCTAAATCCAATCAGTCTGATTTTTTTTTAAAATGAAATTAATTTGATCATAACTTTGAGATTAAAAAAATCTATAATTCAATCAAAATTAATTTAAAATTAATATATATAGAGAATAAAGATGCATCTGTGAGTGCTCACGAAGGCATTCAGTGAGCTTAACTTAAAAAAATATATCAAATTATCTCAAAATTTTAATTTATCATCCTCATTAAATTATTTATATGAAAATCTTCTGGGATACAAAAATTTGGAGTGTTTTGAGTTTTTTAAGTTACTGTTTTTAATTTTTAAAAATGATGTTCAAATATTAAAAATTTTATTATTATTTTTAGAGCTGATTTTCAAAAATTAAAAACCATGTCTTAAAAAACTAAAAACACTCCAAGTTTTTGCATCCCACGATATTTTTATATAAAGAATTTAATGAGAATGATAAATTAAAATTTCGAGATAATTTGATATATTTTTTGAGTTAAGCTCACGGTATATATATATATATTGATCTGATCTTATCCCGACCCAATCTAATCCAATCCAATTCATTTTTTTTTAAATTAAACTAATTCGATCTAATCCATCCTAAATCTAATCCAACACGATTTAACCGATTACCACCTCTAATGAGAGCCAGCCCAAATGTAGGGCCCACACTTCAAAATTTCTAATCCCACAAGCTTTGTCAACCCTTCGGAGCTTCCTCTCGCCTACTCTTGTCTGGGAGATGCTTTGTAGCACCCTCGTCTATTGTATCTACACTTCTTTATTTGCTCCATATAACATTGTGTGCATATATTCAATCATTTAAAGTACCTTAATATTAATGTATTAATCAAAATACAAAGTTAAGTTTGAATCAGTTATTCATCTACAATGGTGGTTGCTACTGGAGTCTGAAGCTCAAATATTTTCTCCCCAAGTTGTAATATTCTAATGTGTGTCGTTAGTAATAAAAATACTTTAATATTACATCAAGGCTCAAAATGTCAAATAATATTTAACTCTCACAATAATAAGTTTCATATAAACTAGCTCAACATGGCAGTTTCATCTAATCAATTAGCTACTTATACGAAAAAATAATTATCCTTGCGTAATTATAATACTTGGTTGGTTCACATTAAATTTAAATTTTCTATTTTTCCAAAGCAAGTAACCTACCACAAAGAAAACTACAAGAACCACAGCCACAAAAACACACTAACCCTTCCCCACTCCTCTCCAACCAAGGATAGCCATATTAAAATATTTAATTAAAATTAATGTGGAAAATTGTAGTCTAAGAGAGGCCTTTGACCTCTCTCGTTATCTCTTCCGCGTGGACTTCGAAATTTTCTCTTCAAATCTAACCTCTTATAAATCACCTCTCAGATCCATTTGTCAACTTCAATACAATTCAATTTCTCAGTTTACAAAACCAATCAAATATTCTCTCATCACAATTCAAATTCATAGAGATAGAACCAACTATAGTACACAAATGGAACAAGAGCTAAAGGAGATACCTTCCTACTTTCTCTGCCCCATCTCGCTTGAACTCATGCAAGATCCGGTAACTCCCCTTACCGGCATCACCTATGACCGATCGAGCATCGATAAATGGCTCCAAACCAACAAACCACACACATGTCCTGTGACTCGACAGCCACTGACAGACTTGACACTCACTCCAAACCATACGCTTCGTCGCCTCATCCAGTCATGGTGTGCTGCTAATACCGCCTATGGTTATGAACCACCGCCTACACCCAAACCTCCTGTGGATCCAGTCCATCTAACTCAACTCTTGAATTCAGCACAGAAGCGGGCAACACGTGTCGAATCATTAAGAGCGATTAGAATCATAGTTTCACAGAGTGAAACAAATAGTCGGAATGTTGCGTCCACACCTGGTATGGTTGCCTTCTTGGCCTCTTTAATTACAGACCAAAACTCGTTGAATGAAGCCCTCCCTATCCTGTGCTCTCTTCACCTCTCAGAAAGCAATATCATAGAAATAATTGAGAAGAACGGCAACATAATTGATTCTCTGGCAGAAGTTCTACGAAAATCACATAATCACATCCGATCACATGCAGTGCAACTTCTCAGATCAATCACTGAAAATGCGCCTCCAACCCGAATTGTGAATGTGCAACAAGAGTTGTTCAGGGAGTTGGTTAATGCAGTACGTGACCAAGTCATGACAAAGTCTGCCTTGTATGTGCTAGCGGGTTTATGCTCATATGGCCGAAACCGGATCAAGGTGGTCCGAGCTGGAGCGGTGCCAGTATTGATTGAAATGTTGTTGGATGAGCCTGAGAGGCGTATTTGTGAATTGTCTATGGTGGTTCTAGATCGGCTGTGCGGCTGTGCTGAAGGCAGGGCTGAGGTGACAGGTCATGCAGCCGGCATTGCTATCATGGAAAGAAAAATTTTAAGTGTTTCACATTTGGCAAGTGAAAGGGCGGTTAGGATTCTTTGGTTGGTGGCACGACACGTGGCAACGCCGGCGATTTTGCATGAGATGATGCAAGTAGGGGCAGTTGGTAAGCTTTGTTTGGTTCTGCAATCCGAGGATTGTGGAGCAAAGGCAAAGGAGAAGGTAATGGAGGTACTTAGATTGCACCATAATGTTTGGAGAAATAGCCCTTGTTTGTTGCCTCAGTTCTTAAATCTGTATCCCTCTTGATAATTGAAATTTGGGAGTTCTTTTTTTTTTTGTTTCAAAATTAATTACGGCGCAAATGTTAATTGATAGAGTTCCGGATTTTTCTTGGGATGATTTCTGTAATTTATTCTCGATTGAATTGGGCATGAATTTATGCCCTAAGATGGAAAACATTTTTTCTCAAAAGAAAAGGAGAGCAGTTTTTAGGTGCAAATTGAGTTCATTATTCCCCATTTTCCCTTCCCATTTGTTCGCACAATAAATGAGAGAAAAACGGAATCAGGGTTGTACTGACAGATAGGTTAAAGAAACAAACAAAAGAAGATTTAAATCATTACTATTTTATTTTAGGTTATTAGGTAGATGACCTACAGCCGAAATGTAAGAATATTTGTAATTTTTGAACGCGCATTTGCCCAGAACATGGACCTTACCAAACATTGCCCAACTATTTGTATTATTTGAATTTAGAACTATAAAGTCTAGAATGGATTGAAAAGTAAAGAAAAGAATCAGATGTCAATCCCTGAATTTCGATACAAGTTATTTAACCTATCCAATGTGAAGGCCTTCAACGCATTAGTAGTTCTTTTAAAAATTCAAGGACCTGGTTTTAATTTAGTCTCAGGACTAATTTGATTTTTTGTAATGTTTTAGGACGGATTTTACTATTTTTGAAAATGTTCAAAGATCAATTTGGAGCAAACTAAAATTTAAGGAAAAACATTTTTTATAGAGAGAGTTGATGCTGCAAAACTTAAGATTAGGTTGAGATCTGAATCTGATAAATAACCGGATTAAGTGAGCTCTCGGAACATCATTCTTTGAAAACTCTAAAAATAAACATTAAATTGCTCAAGTAGATGAGTGGAATCTCCGCAAATCTCTTGCTACCCGTATATTTTCAGAAATGTTGACAGAAATACGCGTGATTGGAAAACTGAAAACGACAATTGATGGCTTTATTTGTCAAATTGGCAGATTTTTTTATATAATTATTATTAAAATAGTATTATTAATAATAAGACAGAGGATTTGTTAATTTTAAATCTACGAATGGCAAGCGTACCACTGGTGTAGTGACGCAGAGAAAACGCGCCACTGTCAATGACGTCTTCCATAAAAGCGCACCACTGGGAGTGGCGTGTTTCTTAATTTAATTAATTAATTATATTTAATTAATTAATTGTATTTAATTAATTAATTAGATTAATTAGAAATTAATTATGTAGATTTATTATAGATTAATTATAAATTAATTATGTAGATTAATTACAGATTAATTGTTGATTATTGCACATTTATAATTAGGTCGTAATATAATTAGATTATTGCACATTATAGTCAGATAGAGGATACATTATATTTTAAAAAATTATAAATAAAATACATATATATGAGAAACTAGTTATGAAATTAAAATTACAGAAAAATAATAATGTAATTGGTACATCAATATATCATAAAAAAATTCCTACGTGCAAAAAAATTTAGGATTCTGCCTCCAAAACTATTTCCTCTTTCATCCCTAGTTGAAGCATTTTCAGCTTGTCTTTGTTGCTCTGGTGATCTTCGGTGCTTTTGTTATTATCTCTTGGATCATAACTAGTTGAGAATCTCACTGATTGCAAAACATCTCGAGAAGTTTAGGTTCTTCTGTTGTTATCTCTTGGATCATAACTAGTTGATAATCTCACTGATTGCAAAGCATCTCGAGAAGTTTGGATTCTTCTGTTATTATCTCTTGGATCATAACTAGTTGATAATCTCACTGATTGCAAAGCATCTCGAGAAGTCTGGGTTCTTTTGTTTGTTGCGGGACTTGAAGGTCTGCTCAAATAGCGTCCTGATTGTAATGTATCCATTGAAAGAAGGTCACGTCTAATTCCATCTCTTCGAGTGCGTTGTTCATTCAAAATTATAATTGTGTACTTAAACGGTTCATATCCTCCACTCTCGATCCTTTCACCAAGCACCTGAATCTCGTACTCTCCTGAGTAGTTCCAAGCGGAATTACGTTCATGCGGGTTGTAATTTTTGGAAAAAAAATTCAAAAAGTATCACGTTATGTCCAAAAAAATTAGTAAAATATAGAAAAAAATATCAAGATAAATCTTCTTTGTCATCACATTTTAATAAGATGTCATTAATTTTTTTGAGTCATTGCTTGCATACTCTATGCAGGTTCAATGATTTCATTTCTCTCTTGTCAAATCATTTAGCACATGTATATCATGTTCCCTCCATAATTACCGTAACCGGTAAAGTCCGCTCAACTCTGAACAAACTATTCAGAACTTCCGAACCATTGCTGGTCATTTTACCCCATCGATGTCCTCCATCATAAGTTTGTGCCCACGAAGTAAAATTAGGACGCTATTTATCGTCATTTTCTAATCTTCTTCCGACCTTTTTAAAAAATCATAAGCCTTTTTATTTTATCTCCTCAACATCTGTCATCTCTCTATGAAACGACGTGATTTTTTCTTATTCACTAGTCTCCTTCTGAAATCATCCCTGAGATTATTTTCTTTCTTTCCAGATTTTTCAGTTTTCTTATATAAATTTTCTGCAACGTCTTACATGCAATACCAGTGTACTACATCTCCACGTTCTAGAGACCATCCCAAATGCGACCGCTGGAAAACTCTCTTTATTCCCCTATGACAGTCGGATATAACACATATTTTCATATTAGATTTGATTACTTCATTACGGACCCATCGCATGAACCAACCCCAATTATCCATATTTTCTTCATTCACGATCCAAAATGCTAGAGGAAAAAATTTATTCTCTGCATCGTATCCGCACGCCATCAATAATCTACCCTTATAACTGCCCGATAAGAATTCAGCGTCAATGGTTATAATAGTCCTTAAATGTTTGAACGCTATAATACACGGTCCATAAGCCCAAGCTATGAATTTAAATATTTTTACATTATCATCCAAAGTATCACACTCTAATATTTTATATTTTATAATTAGAGTAGTCCGAGCAATCGCCCCCAATATTTATGGGAGCAATGTATATGACATTTATCAAGTGCCAAATAATTATTCGATTGTTCTTTCTCGATCACGCCAAAGTTTATTGTACATTGATGCCACACCGAAATATTTCATTTCTATAATCATATTGATTGGTTGCATTGTTAGAGAGAATCTTTTTTTAAATATTATCGAACACAACCTGCAATCAAATTATATGTGAGTTGTAAGTGTTTGCGGTCTTCTTGTGGTTTTCTATAATTATGGGGATTTTATTTGTGATGATCCTCCATGTGGTTGAGTCCTCTTCAGTCTAGCGTATAATCTCCAATGGCAACTCTCTTCTTTGTATTTCAAAATAAGTCATGTTTTATAACTTTTTTGTACCCAACATTGAACATTATTTCTAACACTCCAATCATAAATTACCCAATTTAAAGACGATTTAGAAGCAAATATTTTATTTTTGGCTAACTCATCATCGGGTCCTAATCGGAATTCATTTGCACCTAAACGGTCGAACATCTCAAAATTATTCAACGCTTTTATAGGATATTGCCTCTCAGTTCGTACGGTAACTAATAATGTGGTATCGCATCTCTGAATTTCCTCATTTTCAGATTCATCATTCGAAAAATCCGACTGCTCAGTGTAATCCTCTCATATTTCTACTTCACTCGAATCATACGGACCGACATCATCTTGCTCATCATGATCATCTCTTAATTCCATTACGGTTGGATCAATATTATTTTGCTCTTCGGCCCTAGCAAGACTTAAATTAACGTCTAAAACATTTAAGTTACGATCATCAGCTAAGTTATCGCAGTTCTCTTGAAAATTCGATTGATCATAAGTACTGCTACTATTTCCAAAAAAAATTATAGGTATGACATGATGGCATTGCTGAGTTTGGTTGTTGGTAAACAAATGGATACGGATGTGAATAAATACTACTATTATAAGGTTAGTTCGTATAATATTCACCTTGATTAAAATTAGATATTGTATTTTGAACCTGATTTAGATAGAAATTGCTTTGATCATAATTTAGAAATATTCTCGCAAAAAAATCTACTACAGTTCGGTTCTTCCGTAGTATAATTTTCTTCATCAGAAGGATCAAAATTTAAATTTGGTATCATTTGAAAGAATGAAAATTTTGGATATTTGTAAGAGAGATGTTTTGTGTTGTGTTTGTGAGATGAGGAGAGCGACGGATGGGTTAATTTATAGTGATCAAAGATGTCATTGGAACTGGTATTGTTGAGCAAAGTGTCACTGCCATTGACACGTACTATAGCAAAGACGTCACTGCCAGTGGCGCGTTTGTTCAAAGGTGGCAATGGCGTGTTTGCTCAAAAACGCCATAGCACGATGGCGTGTTTGCTCCTCGCCATTGCTAGTCATTCATTCGTAGATTTAAAATTATTTTTTAATTACTCTTATTTTTAATAATATGATTATTATAATTATTATATTAAAAAATCTATCAAATTGGAGAACGATCCGACACTGTTCTAGTATGTCTGACCATTCGGATGGAGATATTATAACATAATATGCAAATAATCTATATATCTGATTGTTGGAATATGAATGTATCTATAATCCTCAATTTACACATACAAGTTCCCATTCCACTTGAGATAAGAAATTTTCTATTATTAGTTCAGCAAAATATAGTCATAACCAAGGGCGGAGAGAAAGGAGACTAGGGGTGTCCGCCTCTTTTCCTTAATCGCATCAGGACTAAATTTTATCATATATTTTATTTTATAAGATGTATTGACTTTTCTAACTTAACAATTATAATATTCTAGTAATATAAATTTACATCTCGGCCCCCTTATATGAAAATCTTGGCTCCACCCCGATCATAACTAAAAGACAATCTAATAGAAAGGAAAAGACAGTGAATAAATGATTCTAAATGTATTTTTTTGTGGTGAACATAAATCTGTTAATTATTTATTTGTTGAATGCTATGCTACTTCTTATTTGTGGGTTTGGATATATAGATATAATACTTGCACCTTTAGTTATAATTCAATTAGAGACTTATGGTGTATTGATGCTATATTTTCTTATAAAAATAGTGCAGTTTGTGTACTAACTAGAGGGAATGTTATTTGAATTATTTGAAAAGAAAGGAATAAATTTATTTTTGAAGGGAAAACTATAAAAGTGTAATAACATTAGGAAGTAATATTATATCTTTGACAAAATACTAGAGTTTAATGGAAAATGATGAATTTCAGACTAATTTACATCTTGTTTTACCTCTAGATATACTATCGTTACCAATGCAGGTGTTAGGAAGTCATTTAGGCTTGATACCAAGTAAGAAAGATTGACTGGAAGAAAAGATTGATCTGGAAGTTATAAAGTACTTTCGGTTTGCTTTTCACATCTTTCTAATCGGGGCGGACATAGCACGATTGACCCCCCTGGATTTTGAAAAATAGTCTTTTAGGTTAATATTTTGCTGGATTAAATTTACGACCCCCCCTGGATTATCGATTATTTTCTTATTAGTTAAAGTCTTGTAGAAGAATTTTTTCCTATGATTATTTATTATTTTAACGATAATTGTTATATTCTAAGTACTTTCAGTTTGCTTTTCACATCTTTCTAATACCATATAGTGTTTTAAACAAAATATCAGTAGGCTCTATCAGTTGGGACAAAAGAGAAGACTGAGCAGCTAGAAAAAGAATTTATGAAATACTATTCTGTTAAATGTTGTTATTTTGATGATTTTGATTAGCTCTAGACCAGTGGTGTGAAAAAACAAAATAATCGGCTGATTATTCATCCGAATAGTCAGAATCAGAGGGTAAATCATCAAGAACAATAGAATGGGTGGGTATTTTACAGTCTCGAATGACTAATCGGCCAATTTTTCCGATTAATCAGCTATTTTTCCGCTTAATTGACCATTTTCCATTTAATAGTTCATTTTTTTCTCATTTAATCGTTATGCTACAGTATATATATTTTTTGAATTCAAAACTGATTAACAAATTTAATGGTATTTTGTTAAAATAACTATATAACTCATTAAACTCATCTCTCTCGAAGAAATCACAGAATTATTATTATATTTTTTTCTTCTCCGAATCAATCTCTCTGATCTCTAATTTTTATTTTTTTTAAAGACATGTGATATCCTCCTTTGTCATTTTACTTCTCAAAATCAAACTAAAAAAAGATAAATAATTAAATCATTCAAGTCTCAAAAAAACTAAAAAACCTAAGTTATTTAATTTTATTTTTCTAATCATAAATCATAAATTTATAAACCAAAACATCTAAAAATGTTGTTCAATTCTGTATATTTTTTTAATTATTTTTTATTTGAAATGTTTTTGTATAATTAATTATTAATATAATAAAATATAAAGAAGATGGAGTTTGCATCATATATATATAATATTCCGGCCTGGTTGTAAATAATATATATATTGAGTGTATTAGGTGTATTAAAGTAATGTATCATGAAATATCATATTATGATTTTTAAATCATTTACTATAATGTTCAATGACAATAATTATTAATATCATATTATGAATGGATAATATATGTTAGACATAAATAAATATGTGTATAATAATAAAAATATTAAATCATCCATAAAAATTGTTTAATCATCCTCATAACGATTAATCACTTAGCGATACCATATCCATCCTCCAAGCATACTATTTTAGTCTGTTTTTTTTTAGTACTGATGTAATAGAAGTAACTAGGTAGTGTAAATCCCACGGTATCATGGTGTAGTATCGAAACATAGTGTAGTACTGAAACTTTATTTCAATGGAACAGTGTAGTACTGAAACTTTATTTCAATGGAAACATAGTGTAGTACTGAAACTTTATTTCAATGGAAACATAGTGTAGTACTGAAACTTTATTTCAATGAAAACTGATAGTATATACTACTATTTGTCAAAAAAAAAACTAATAATAATATGTAAATAATCTGAAATTTACAGACCTTAATTATTGTCTGAAATAGGGCGGCAAACAAGTGATTTTGTTAAAACAGCTAGATTTTAGAAGCCAAGAGGCTTAGAACAGACGATTAATATGAGCTCGCGAAATGCGGAGGCATGGTCAATTGATTATTTCTTTTTTTGTGTGGTGGTGGTGGTGGTGTGGGGGGTTGGATTTCACATTTTTAATAGAGGTACACAAGCTACCATTATTCGCAAATTTTCTACAAACCATAAGAATTTTATGGTCTTATGCATGTGTATGCCGTGTACAATTTCCTACAAATTTAGAAATCCAAAATATCAAGCAAATTTCACTAGGCCCATAATTATAATATCACAAATTTTCTAGTGTAACCCCCTTAACTATAAACCACCTCTTACATCTCTTGATACGACTCCTAAGATCCAACAACAAGCTAGCTAGGGTTAGAAAACAAACAAATTAACTTACAACACATCAAAGATTTTAGAAGTAACCCACCACCAGCACCCCTAATTTACAACCTCACCCCCAAGGTTAGCACTGGAGACCGCAAAATACAAATAAGGCAAAGGTTTTTTTTCTAGAATAAATCAGAGAAGACCAGTAGCAGGAATAGATGAGTAGAAGCCATTGTGGGGTAAAGTGATGTTGTTATCAGCTGCAGTAGGTACGAGATTGGTACCTGCATTTGGTTCCAATAGGTGGACTAAAGAGAGAAATATCTCCATCCTCGTCACATCCTTATCTGCCTGTATAATTAATATTAATGAGATCTTACAGTAAGATTAACTACGGTTAAGATGGCAAGCAATAGTTCAATGTTGTGATCTATAAAGTTGCTCTGGGTGTGTTTATTGAAACACAAGAAGTACCTCGACAGCAAAGCGGGCCCAGACTTTATCTTTGCGAACCTCCATGACCCCCTTCAAAATTGACAGGCCAAGCCCTCTTATCTGATCTGCTATCTCTAAAAATATACCCCTCTCTTTGCATAACATCTGTACAAGTAAAACCCACAAAAAAGAAGACATTTAATGAATCAGATCTGGAGAGAACATGGTAGATTTTCTCATATGGATACCTCAACAAGCATCTGGCGAGGGGAGCTGAGATCTTCTACGATTATGGGGCATGTCATCGACTGTGTTCCAACTTCAAAAGCCCATGTCGCACCCCCTTCATAATTATCCTTAAGCAGAAGCCCTCCTTCTTTACTACTTATCTGTGTTAAACACAACTATATGTTGATAGATCTCGACAATTAGGGGAAAAATACGCATTTGGTCTATTATCATGTTATTTAGGAACAGGTTTGGTGCCCATTGCCTACCAATCCTAACTACTGGACCCATGAACACTGGGTACCAATTTTTGGTTTTGGACAACAATGCCAGTGATGTAGTAGTCATTTTTCTTCAGACTAGTAATTATGTCATCAAATCATAAAAGATATTGGCAATAAACGATAAATGTCACACACAAGAAAGATCCTTGTTGCTTATATTGCCACTTTAATATTAACAAGGATAATTTCGTTGAAAAGGGGACCATAAAATTCAAGTACCTTTGATTCACCAGCTTCTTTCAACTTATCCGCATGCTTAGCCACACTTTGCAAGAAAAGCATATGCTTTATAGTCTTCTCCAACAAAGCATCTATGCTGCACTGCTCATAAGACACCAGAATAAGTGTCACCACTCCCAGGTTCAAAATATATAAAACTATGTTTCTGCATGCATCATTCTGAATTTGCAGTTTGAAATGGAAGTAATAATAAAACATTAAGAGTTTGAAAAACAAATCCATGAGACATACTTTTTCCCCATTAGGGACAATTTCACGAAGCTCCTTTATGCGGTCCTGAATTAGCTGGCGATCTTTGGGCCTTGGTCGTGGGTTCTCACCTGGCCGGGATCTTTTCCGACCTGCTTTACCCATTTCATCTCCTCTCTTACTATCAGGCCCAATAACACCACCACCACCATTTTCAACCCAAAGACTAACTTGTGATTTGTAATCTAAGATTTTAGGGTCACTAGTCTCACACCTTTCAGTCTTAACAGAACTCGATTCCGGCATTGGTTTATCTTTCATGGTGGAACAATCGACACTGCCAGAACCATATGGACTGGTCGCTCCACTAAAACATGAACCACCCCTATTTGTGTTCACCACTATACCCTTGCCACGTGCACTGAAATTTGAAACTATTGCATCTAATAGCTGGTCTGGATCAGTTTCTGCCAATAACCCGCCAAATGATACATCCTCTTCATTTGAGTTACTGATGGTCGGACCCACACCATTATCAGGTAAACCTGCAGAGACAACCTCTCTGATTGAATAAATGGTATCTGATCTGCCATGAAAGCCCCGTGTTCTGTGCTCAAGGCCCAATATGTCAAAGAGGTCACTCCCTTCGTTCTTCAAAGGCGTGCAAATTAGATCCTCTTGCTTCAAATTTTCATTGATGGTCATTCCACGAAATTTTTCATTAACAGATTTGGATTTGAAATCATCAGAACTTGGAAACAGTAGTTGTTCCTCTATCTGCTTCAAGTTTGTATAGAACAAATATGAATTTAAAGTTGAATTTGTATCTGGTTGCAATGACAATTCACCACCAAGCCTCTGATAGGGTTGGGTTCCATGAGGCAAGAACCTCCCACATTCTTCTACAGGTGTACCGCATCCCAGTTGTGAGACAAACATGCACCTTATTTGTCTTATAAACTCAACATCCTCCATAACCTACAAATAGTGAGCATTATTATCTAAAAAGACTATCAATTGCAACATGTAGTACAACTCAAAATTGTCACTTCTACTTTATTGTTTCCCTACAGTAGTTACCGTGAAAACACAAATTTATTAGTTCAATGCTCAATTGTGCCCGGCATTCTGACATGCAAAAATACAGGATTATAAATGAGGATATAACTTTGAAGGCTCTTGGTAACACTAAAGCCTTTTCAAGGGTACCATGCATAAAATTTTCCATTTGAATTAAATAGAAAACAAGTGAGATTGTACCAAATTTGAGGAGCCTAGCTGAATAACACCATGTGGAAGCATAGGAATAACTGCAACAGTCTGAAATCACAGTAAAACAGTCGTCAGATATACAAGAATAAAAGATCCCTGAATATAGTCTAGTAAGAAATCAGAAAAAATAGCTAACCTGTACTCCAGCCCAAAACTGTTGTTTCATCTCTGATAATGCCTGAAATACAAACAATTAACAGCAGTTTGCCAATTAATTCAACTAGAAGCGGCACAGAACTACAAGGAGTTATCAATTGGTGCTAAGCAAAGCACATGTACCGCGTCCATTCCATGCAAAGCATGATTCACACAGTGCATGAATACTGATGCACATCAAACAGCTCAAAATAGTGAAACAGATGCTTTGCAAAGCTCCATAGCAGAGATCTAACAGAGTTTCTAAAAAGGGAAATAGATAACAAAAACTTAACTATGCATTTATACAAACCAGAATGGAAAAATAAACGTAGTAGTAACCTTAGAAGTTGATACATGATCACTAAGGTTATCCTGAAGAACCCATAGATGATTCCCAGTTAAAGCTGCATGGCCAATTATCCTACAAATGATCTACAAGTTTAGAACATAACACCGCAACATAAAAAATTTTAATCAGTGCAGGATTTAATATGACAGAACTAAAGACATACCCTTCTCCAAGGACATGGACCTGGTGCACCATTAACTTATAAACCAGGGTATTGAGTCTATCATCTGTCCGAACAACAGCCAGCTCAGTTGAGTGGCCTTCCCGTGGATTTCGTAGTGCCACCTTTTCCTTCAATAGTAAATCCATTGCCTCAAAACCCGAAATGGCTGGTACACCTCCTAGTCTTTCACAATATCCTTCTCCCCATACCAATTGCCTAAATTTCAAAAAGTAGTCTATAAAAATTGAAGACGGACATAATCAAAATGGTAAATATATATATATATAGATAGAGAGAGAGAGTAAAACTAATATGCTCCTAGGAGCACGGAGCCCCTCCGTGATCCTAGCTCAAAAAATATATCAAATGATTTTCAAATTTTTATCACTCTCATTAAATTCTTCATATTAAAATCTTATAGGATACAAAAATTTGGAGTGTTTCGAGTTATCTAAGTCACTATTTTCAATTTTTGAAAATCAACTCTATAAATAATAATAAAATATTCAATGTTTGTATATTATTTTCAAAAATTAAAAAGAACAACTTAGAAAACTCGAAACACCTCAAATTTTTGAACCCCACAAGATTTCAATATGAAGAATTTAATGAGAGTAATAAATCAAAATTTGAAGATCATTTGATATATTTTTTTAGCTAAGATCACGGAGAAGATCTGTGCTCCTAGGAGCATGCTAGTCTTACTCTATAAATAAATATATATAGAGAGAGAATTAGGCTATGATGCTTTGCAAAGCACAAGAGCATTGTGTACTTTGCGCTCTGTTATTAATTTTAAGTCAGAAATGATCGATCCAAACCGCTCAATCTGATCTCCATATTAAAATCTATTAGTAAACCAAATTTTATATTTTTTGGAATTCATTTGCTATTTTTTTGGATAGGGGGAAAACCGTCATTTTTGAATGAACCAGAATTCTCAGATCAAGTCATTTTTTCCTCATCAGCAAAAATAGCAAAAAAATTCTAAAAAATATAAAATTTGGTTTACTAATAGATTTTAATATGAAGATTAGATTGAACGGTTCAGATCGATTATTTCTGACTTGAAATTAAAAATAGAGCGCAAAGCACACAATGCCTCTATGCTTTGCAAAGCACCATACTCGGACTATATATATATATATATATATAATCAGAATACATTGATAGCTTCCCAATTTATTGCTGACATTTGGTGCAAAAAGAGTTAATTCGAGCAAACCTTCATTGTGTGCCGACTGCAAAAGAGAGATGGTAAAAGAATATAACATAACCAGAGATTCCATCAGTGGCGGTGAATGTCTAACCCCTCCCAATTTTTCAGAAACGTCCGAAAAACATGTATAATTTCATAAAAAATTCAGAAATTTGTATGTCTAGTCCCTCTAATTTTTTTTCTCTTTAGTGAATATCTGACCCCTCAGTCTTGGCCCCCCAATCTAAAATCCTGGCTCCGCCCCTAGATTCCATAAAGTCTATCTAGTCTTTTAGGGCAACTTCAAGGAATGAAATGTATCTTATTCCACCAAATTCAGTATGGATTTACAAAATTGGCATAAGAATCAAAAATAGAACAAGAAAGATACTCCTAAGAAGAATCGAAATTCAACGTCAAACTGCAAATGATGAATTGTTAGATTATTTTTAAATTGAAGTTGTTGTTAGTACGCATTGCAGAGAATTTAAGAGATGGAAGGAATCAAATAACAGGACCGTCCAGTAAGTTCACAAAAGGATGAAAACAATTATCGTTGTTGTAAGTGTAATACTCACAAATTTTACAAGGAATATAAGAATATAGCCATATAGATAGCATGTTCCTTAAAGGTAGCAGATATAGAAAAAGTGAACCAGATTATTAGATTGAATTAGAATTTAGTCATCTTCCGGAAGGTTTCAAATTCCACGCTTACATTTGGTACAAGAACCCAACCAAATCCCAAGTTAAATCTGGGTTGCTAAAACCCAATAGGCTGACATAATTTTTACTCACTTCTGGTTTGCCATTAATGAACTAGAAATAGACAAAGTAGAAAACTTAAAATAGATACAGAAAGGAACAATGTAATAAATGCCATTAATGCAATAAGCAAAACCCAAGAGAAAACAAACTGTAACTATTCAGTACCTTTCCTCAGAAAAACCACACTGTATCAAAAGGAATCGAATATAAACCCTTAATAAATCCACCAGTATCCACTTTCACCATCAAAAAATTCTTAAAAAATATCACCACATAAATATAAATTATCGTAATAGGCACTTACATTTGGTGGTTAATGCCACGGATCGCTTTCCAAAAGATAGCATAACTCCAGCCAATCTCTACACATACTCGCCGGAGAGATTCTCTAAGCTCGCTTCCCATTAATTTTGGTTTCACACTTGGATATAGGGTTACTCTTTCCTTCAAGAGATGGACTAAGATTTCCTAGAAAATTTATCAGCTGCGCGTTGCACAATACAGTGCGGAGTCTTCTTGGGAGAGAGAACGGTTTAAGGGGTAGGGGTTACGCCGCCGTACACCGACGCTACATCAAGTTAAGCTCGCAGAGGATAGAGGGGAAGTGAGAGAGTGGTTTAGGAGAGGGGAGAGAGAGGAGAGAAGTGGATCCGCTGCTGCCATCATCGTTCGCTTGGCAGGGGTAGAATAGGGATACTGAAGGGATTCAGAGAGAGAATTGGCTTTGTCCTCTCTCAGGTGAAATATTTTTCTTGTACCCGGAGTATCCGTACACATAATTCCACCTTATCCGCCGTTTGACGAGTAAAGTTAAAACGGAATAATAAAAGCTAAATTATCTTAAAACATTGGTCCGTTTGGCAAATTAAGGAATAACTTTGTAACAGTGATAATTTTGGAAAAATGATAGAATAGTATATTTTTAAGGAGTGGTAGAAGAGTGATATTCTTGACTATTCAGAATAGCGAAAATATCGTTTGGCAGTTGTTAATCAGAATAGTTAAAATATAGATAATTATGATACAAACAATGATAATGATGATGATGATAATAGTAAAATAATAATAATAATAATAGTAATAATAATAATGATAATAATAATAAAATAATGATCATAATCCATAATCATAATAAATAATAATATTCATAATAATATAATAGAAATATAAATATAATCATAATATAATAATACAATACAACATAATCAAATAATAATAAAATAATAATCATAATCATGATAATAATAATAATAATAATCATAGTCGTAATCATAATAATATAATAATATAAATTAAAATCATAATCATAATAAACTAATAATAATAAATAATTATAATCATAATAATATAATTATAATCATAATCATATTAAAATAATTATAATCATAATAAATAATTATAATCATAATAATATAATTATAATATAATCATAGCTATAATCATAATATAATAATATAACATAATAAAAATAATAAAATAATAATATTAATAAGTAATAATAATCATAGTCATAATCATACTAATATAATAATAATAATAATAATAATAATAATAAATAAATAAATAATAATCATAATCATAATCATAATCATAATCATAATAATATAATTATAATATAATCATAGCTATAATCATAATATAATAATATAATATAATATAATTATAATAAAATAATCATAATCATAATCATAACAATATAATCATAATATAATAATATAATAATAATAAAATTATAATCATAATCATAATAATATAATAATAATAAATAATAAAAAAATTAATCATATAATAATAATGCTAACATTGATGTTAATATAATAATAACAATAATTATTATAATAATATAATAATAATATAATAAATAATCATTATAATATTAATATAATAATAAATCATAATCATAATAATAATAAAATCATAATATAATAATATAATACAACATAATCAAATAATAATCTCTATTCAGACGAGAGCTAATCCGGTATAACACCTATAACTTGGTATACCGGATTAGCATTCTTCTTCACTCTTGTTCACTCTTCTACTTAGTCTAAAATTCGTTTGGCAAATTAATTCGTCGGAATAACTATTATATTCCAACTTTTTACTATTCCATCAAGTGTCAAACAAACTCATTGGTGTTTATTAGTAGTGAAGTAAATAGATGAAATAATTTATATAAAAATTGTTCAAAAAAATTAATGACGTAATTTTAAAGAATCTATAGAACTGCTTTAATTTTATATCACCTTAAATCATTTACGTTTAATACTTTAAAGTTTAAAGCACTTCTACTACAGCTACCAAACGGAGCATACAAAGCTTAATTGTTTATAACTCTTTAAGCTGGCTATATTTTTAATTAGATGACTAAATTATATGATTATATATTCAACAAGTTTTGTTTAATATTTTCTTAGAGTTTTATTTGAGATTAAAGGTTTTATTATTGTTGTTGTTCTTAGAGTTTTAAAAAAATCAGCTTAATAGATAAATCATAGATAAAAAAATCAAGCAAATTATGTTATTTCAGATATAATTTGTAGTTTGCTATTTAAGACAATATTACATTACTAAATTCTTCCTTATTTCATATTTACCATAAGTTAGTTTAATATACCATATATCTCTTCTAACTCATTGAGTAATTTCTTATTAACCATACCATTCGAACCAAGTAAAATTTATAGCGAAGGGATTACATGACATTGGTTATCTTAACAATCTTAATAATGAATCATCAAATAAATATGAGAAAAAAAATTATAAATATGTTCTTCTACTTATAGATTGATGGTGATTCAAATTTCATAAAATTTCATTATCATTTGATAGTCCGTCAAAGGACGTTAAATTGAAACCATTATAAATTACATAATATTTTGATGGTCTTTGATGGACTATCAAACGATAATGAAATTACATAAAATTTAAATCACCATCAATCTATAAGTAGAAGAATATACCTATAATGTTTTTCTATTTAAAAAAATCATATTTATTTGAAAATCCATTGTCAAGGGATCATTCCCAAATTTATAACTACCCAAAATTTGAATTATTTAAAAATGAATATTAAAATGCTCTTCCTTTTATTGTAATTTTCTTACAATAATACTCCTTTTACAACATAAAACCTCCACAATGTCAAGTTGAAATACTACGCATTTTACTTTGTAGACCGTATATAGATCAAATATGTATCTTTCACTTTGTATGAGAAACAAAAACATGAGAAATCTCTAAAGAAAATAAATGAGGAGAATGTATTCTGCAAACATAGGCGTGAGCAAAGTGATGCAAATTTGTTTGACGAGCTACTTAAATAAGTGAAACATTTTATCGAATTTAAGCATAATACATTTTAGAATTCAAAGATGATAGATGATTTATATTTTTTTATCACTGTTAGTTTTCAATTATAATATTTATAAAATTGACATATTGATTTTTCTTAAGCTCCATGTTATTATTTTTATTTTTTACTACAGTTATTACTTAAGAAGATGAGAATTTATCGTATATAGAATGACGACATATTAGCTAATAGCAAAAGGGTGAGGATCCTTTGATAATAGTTTGTTTTGACAATCTTGACAATCAATTTTATATAAATTTATAGAAATAGAAAAACTTTGCAATGCATGCTTGAACTTATGAATTGATTATGTTTTATTTTTATATATAATTTGAGTTTTATTTAATATTCTATCAAAGATCATAAAATTTAAATCAATAAATTATCATCTAAATTGATGGTTTATCAAATGACATTCAAATTACATCAAATTGATTGTTTATCAAATGACATCCGAATTGTATCAAGTTTAAAACACAATCTATGTATAAATTTAAAAATATATTTATAAAAAAAATTATTTTTTTAAATTTTTTATAAATTTATATAAAGTCAGTTGACAAAATTGTAAAAAATAAATGATTGTCATGGATCCAACCCTCCAACCCATAGCAAAATTATTCATGCAAAAAAAAAATGATTGTCACGGATCCAACCCATAGCAAAATTATTCATGCACAGCTAGCAATTTGCTAACACAAATTTCAATGTGCTAGGATAAGTGAACTATGTACAAAGTTCAAACTTATATTGAGTTTATCTGTGCGGTACACTAAAATATTATACAAACTAATAAAGCTAAAACATATCAAATGGATCAAGTTAAGACATTTATCATAAACGCACTAATGGTAATGATTGTTTTTTTTTGTCAAAATAGTTTGACTCAAAATGTAAAATTTAAAAAAAATTAACCTATATGATTTTTTTCAGCATTTTAAAATATATAATCATAAATTTTATGATAATTGGACATTTTATTTTACACAACAGTTAGCAAATAGCAATACTTAGAGCATTCACATCGGTGTCGATTGTCAAAATCATTTTTTTATGCCGCATCATCAAATTAACAATTCATTTTAAGAATGACATCCCTAAATAGAATGAAATTGTCAAAATGACACTTTCATAATTAATTTTTTACTCCTGCGCTGACGTGACTTGTCAAATGGACTATCAAATTTAGACAATTATCTAATTTTGACTAGTTTATATATCTCTAAAATTTAAATAACAATTGTCAAATAAAATTTAACAGTCAATTTGACAATGAAATGATTATGCTCTTAGTCTCGTTCCGGACCCAGGAATATTTCTTTTTGTTAGCTTGGTACGAACTGTTCTACTGACTACTGCTCCACAGGAGAAGCCAAAAGAATCTATGTTGCATGATAACGATCTGGACCGTCCAATTGGTTGCAAAAGCATTCTAACGACCTGCTAATCCATAAAATTTACATCACTACCACCATATTTGTCGGTTTATGTTTGCGGGTTATTGAGGGTTGGAAAACAACAAGACCTCATTTCGCTTAAATTTACCAGAGAGCCACTGAAGTTAGGAGAAAAGGTCGCTTTTTGCAATTTTAATAACAATTTATTCACATATTCTTTTCATGAGACAAGTTTTTTATGTAGCTCATACGGATAATTTACATCTTGGATCTGGTCTATACAAATGGGACCAAACATTAGCTGTACTGATTCGTGGGCCCTAATCCGAATGGACGGAAATGGCGTGGTACCCGTGTAGAACGGGTCTCTTTAATAAACTCTCTATCATACGTAATGCTGACAGTGGCAGAGGTTGTCGCTCTATATGTTAATTTGATAAGTTACTAAAAATGGACGAAAGCTTTAGGGGCTATTTTGAAAAGATCATCGTTTTTTTCTTTTTAGGTGGCTGGTGAATATATGTTGTGTATGTGCGGTGATATGAAAAATTTTAAAATATAAAAATAGAGATGCGGCTGTATATAATATATTAATTAATTTTATATAAATATAAAATAATATAATAAATAATATTGGAGAAAATTTTATAAGTAATGAATATATACATAAAAAACCTTACCACGTCACAAGTGAGTCAATGAGGCAATAGTAATGTAATAGTTAAGCAATCAATCTCAAGTTCGAATTCCATCTCCCTCTTTTGTCTTCCACAGAATTTCTAAGTGACTTCAAGGGATCCATTGTGACCAGCGCTCCTATGGCAGCGTGTGCAGCACATATTCTATACATAACGAATAAAAAACGCACCAAAAATGGCCACGTGGCGTATCCTAATGTATCAACGACCGAATTTGCAATCAAACTGAATAAAATAATCGGATATGTCACGTGACATATCCGATACGCACTGGTACCGTATCTGACGCGAATCTATATCAGATAAGCATCTGATACGTATGCGGTAAGATGTTTGAAGTATCCGAGTAATATAGGTGAAGGGCGATACTGCTTGTTATTTTTTTTCATTTAACTAGGGAGTAGTGACGAGGAGGTAGGCATAGCTAGAGACTTGACACTTGACGGGTTGGTCTGATCCGGTCTAAATTCCCCGAGTCTAAGGGTAAGGATGGGTCACGGATCAAGGGTGAGCACGGATCGGACAGTCCAGGTTAGAGTAGTTCAAAATAAAAAATCTCTGATCCAATCCATGTTAGACCGTCACGGGTAAGATCTTTAAGGATTGAGATGGATGAGCCAAGGGATTGTTCGGTCCGGTCTAAGGGGTGGAGACGAGTTTTATTTTATTTTATTTTTTTTTGCACACCTCTGGACGCAATAGACCGTGTTTTATTGCAAGTTTTATCATTCTTCAACAGTTAAAATTGTGACGTATATATATAATTTAATGATTTAATTAATTTATAGTTTACAAAATTATGAAATATTAGGTGCATGATTCAATGTTATTAAAGATTGAAAAAACTGATGAAAATTAATTTACAGTATATATACAATCAAGATAATTATTTTTTTAAAAAAAAAAAGCAGACTAAGCGCTTGCCAGAATAAGTGCCAAGTCATTTTACAACATTAAAATTGGATAGCAATGGAATATGTAGGAGAGGGTGGGGGAAGGGTTTAAGGTGGGGCGGATCTAGGTGAGTCACAGTATGAATGGGGCGGATTAGAGGGTGTCAATGTGAGAAATTTAAAGTCGAACTCATACTAGAATCGGATTTTTTCCGGGTCCAGGTTACCCATGGGTCTAGGCTGGTCCGGGTCAAAACGGATCATGATCACGAGTTTCAACGTGATAGGTTGACCCATTCGAATATTTTTAATACTCTAACATAATATATAATGATCGAGCTCTTAAATCTGGTCTGACCGATTTGTTTAGAAATTTGACTTTTATTTGGTCTCCTTTTAATTCAATCCGGCTATTTTTTCTTGGAGGGTCGGGTTAGATAAGACCTGAGTTTAACTCCGAAGAAATAAGCCCTTTTTAATATGATCCTTATTAGAACTAATCTTTATTAAATCCGGCTCTTAACAAATCTGACCTTATCCTTATCAAACTTCATCATTCTCAAACTTTTAATTTCTTTTCAAACTCTTATGTTTTAATTATATTTAAAAAAATACTTTTTATATTTAGAGTTATAAATTTTATTTTTTATATTTTGTGTTGTATTTTAATTATTTTTCAAATCTGAAAAAATTAAAAAAAATAATAAAATTCCTTTCAAATTTGATCTTCACATGTCCCTTACCCGGTTCTTAAGTCTCGAAGGGCCTGATAAAGGTCAGGCCTCTCAAGGGCCGGTATCACCCCTCAAAAATCAAGTTCTTTAAATCCAACCTTCTAAAAATCATTATCAAATTTAGCCCATATCCGGCCCTTTCATAGACTCGATCCTTGAAGACGATGTCTAGAAGAAGGTAGCTATATAAATTGCAATTGGAGTAGAGACCGAATGCATATTCAATATGCATTAGTTTGATAGGAATGAAGATACACATATACCGCACCAATACGAATCTTTTGGTAGATGTATGCAGTGTTTTTAATCATATGGACCTCATATGGAGTTTGTATATGCATATGTGAAATAAACGATGCTTGAAATATTATGCAGTCTAAGATAAACAGTTTTTTTTCTTATTGTTAGGCTACAATTTATTTGTGTTATAATTGAATATTTTTATCATATTTTTACTTAAAAATAAAAAATAGTCAAATATATATTTTCATATGAAAATTCACATATGTTGTCCTATACTCTATATGCGATTTGGCTTTCGCATGTATGAAGAAGTTCACATTTAAAATTATTGTTTATTTGTTGGCTTATTGCAATTGTATAAATATTTATTTGTATTTCATATGTTCTCACAAAATGTTATCCGTTAAGGTAACACAGAGGAAATACGTCGCTACCGTGGACCATGGGCCATTTTCTACGAAACCTTATGGTGAAAAGTAGGTGTAAGAAATTATAGTTAGAATAGATAAAAGTTTGTATTTTGGGTCTCAGTCTTTGACATTCACATCATAGGTCCATATTAAAATAAGAATGTTATTGTGCCGTTAGAGATAGTCTAGTACAGTTGAGTACCGTTACAATACAACACCGATATACATACTCAATGTAACACGGTGAATGCAAGTTTTTTGCGATAACAATTTCCATTATAATCTTCTCTGCGACATCAAATAATCAACATCTTATACGTTTCAACATGGTATTAAAGTAGGATTTTTAAATCTTGTATCATCACATACTCATAATCTCTAATAAATACCACACTCACTGCAAGGAGCCCAATACCAATATCTGTTCTTATCAGTACATAGCTTCAACTTACAAAGCAAGGCAGCCAGTATCAGAAAATAAACCATAAGCCAATATACCAGCAGCACCCCATATCAGCAAACTCATGTTGCATCATACCAATACCAGTGCAACAGTTGTTCTATATCAGAAAATACCAATACCAACTCATATCAGCTCATATCAAAAAAATGCCAGAAAAGCAAAACTAAGGTACCCATATCTGTTCTTATCAGTCAAAGAATAAAAAAAACTAGCAATATTTGTTCCAAGCATCAGTATCTATTCTTGTTAGTCAAAGAATCGAAAAACCAGAGAAAAAAAAAAAAAAACCAATACCAAAATATGCTCTTATCAAATAAAATCCGAAATCAACAACATCCAAATTCCAAAAAAATGGCTCCCCAACCAGAAACCTCTACAAAACTTACAAATGTCACACTCAGTGACCTTAATCATCAATCATGGGTCAGAGCCATAAAAATATCCCTCAAGGGAAGAGGGAAGCTAAGATATGTGACAGGAACAATAAAAAAGCCAACACTTTCCATTGTACCAATAGAGGCAAAGTTAACAACTCTAGAGGAATGGGAGATGTAAGATCAAGAGGTGGTGTCATGGCTTGTAGCAACCATGGAACCACACATTGCAAAAATCTACACATACTAAGAATCAGTCAAAGATGTGTGGGATTATCATTTAGAAACATATGATCAAATTTAAAACTTCTCTCACATTTACAACCTTAAGCAAGAGCTATCACAAATCAAGCAAGAGAATCGGACAAACAGTGAGTTCCTTGCTGAGCTGAGAAGAAAAACCGATGAGTTAAAACTCTATCATCCACCAACAACCGATCTCAAAAAAATCCAAAAAAGGGCCAAACGAGATGAAATTTACATGTATCTCTCAGGTCTAGACTCAAGTTATGGCAGTATCCGATCACACATTCTCCTCTCTGTCGATCTACCCTCCTTCAAAATTGTGGTTGTCATGATTCAGAGGCAGGAGGCAATACAGCGAGGTATGACTGTCTCTCAGGCCAAGAACAATAAGGAACATGAGACCCATGCTCTCACTGCCAAAAATCTAAAATCCTACTTTAAAAAATTTCCAAATCCTAGATCGAAAGAGAGAGGCAACAAAGGAGGAGAAGTGTTCTCATTGTAAAAAATTGGGGCATCTAGAGAAAAAATGTTGGTTCTTACACCCCCATCTCCGACCAACGCACTGGATCGAGAGAGGAGAAGATTGAAAAGGGACAGAGAAGAAAGAGGGGCGAAACCAACGAGAGGAGGAGCGATAGAAGGGTTTTTAACACTCGGAAGCTACGGGAAGCAACCCTAGCCAAAATAAATTTAGCGGCTTCACAGGTATTTGATGTTGCATGTCAATCTAGCGGTTTAAGTGGAGATTCCATGCAACACATGTTTACATAATTTGTTGTGTGGTACTCCAAACAACAAAATTAATGTGGTATAGCCTTGAACTCTATAAATTTAAATTTACGTGACCAAATTATTTTCGATAGCGGTGCTACCGACCATATGTTCTACAATGAAGAATTGTTGACCAATATTAATCCCACCAAAAATACAAAGTATGTGTTGGTTGTCGATGGTACCAAAGTTCAATTCGACGGTATAGGATGCTATAATATTTTTTCAAAAGAAATAAAAGATATCTTATATGTAAAATATTTTTCTACAAAATTTAATTTCTATTAAAAAGTTAACGCAAGAACTTGATTGTAATATCATATTTTCTTCAAAAAATATAATATTCAAGGACCGGGAGACCGAGAAGAAGATTGGTGAGGATATCTACAAAATGAATTATATATTTTAAAACCACAAGTTGAGTTGTGTGCATTGATAAAAATGAAAGATTTTGAGCTTTGACATAAGAGATTAGGACATCTCGCTTATAGAACTTTGAATAGTCTTTTTTTATTGTAATTTTGAGAAAAATATTGATTGTGATATTTGTAAATTAGCAAAATTGACTAGACCTCCATTTTCATTATCCTTGAGCAGGAGTAATGCACCTTTTGAATTAATCCATTCCGATGTATGGGGTCCATCTCCAATTGATTCATATAATAATTTTAAATATTTTGTCATATTTATAGATGATTTTCACGTGCTACTTGGTTATTTTTACTTAAATCTAAAGATGAAGTATTTGATTATTTTCAAGAATTTCTCAATCAAGTTGAAAATCAATTTAATGTAAAAATTAAAATATTTAGATCGGACAATGGGATGGAGTTTAAAAATAATAAATTTAGACAATTATTTAAACAAAAAAGAATAATACATCAAACTACTTGTATTAATACCCCCGAGCAAAATGGAGTGTCGAAAAGAAAAAATAGACATTTATTAGAAGTTACTCGAGCACTTTTATTTCAAACTAATATTCCAAAGATTTTTTGGTTCGATACTATTTTAATCGCTACCTACCTAATTAATAGATTACCTAGCGCTAGATTAAAAAAAATCAAAGCCCTTTAGAAATATTATATCAACGAAAAATTAGTTTAGAACACCTAAGTGTATTTGGTTATATAGCATTTGTTAAAATTAAAAAAGAAAGTAAATTAGATTTTATTTCAACAAAACTATATTTTTGGATACTCTTCTATTACAAAGGGATATAAATATTATGATCCTATTAAAAAAGTTTTTATTTCAAGAGACATTAGTTTTTTTGAGAACCAACCGTATTTTAAAGAAAAAAAAAACTCAAGAATCATATACCATCGATCCTAATGGTATGGTATTTCCTCAACCTCGGAACTAGGTGTTTTAAGAAATGTAGGGAATTATGAGAACTTAGGAGATGGTGCACATGAAGATGATGAACAATGTCAAAACGGGGAGGAAGGACCCATAGACGTAAGAAGGTCAACAAGAACATCGCGACCACCTACAAGACTTAGGGATTATATCATATACTCGGTAACTTATCCTATTGAAAATTTTATTTCATATGATAATATCTCAAGTCAACATAAAGCATACTTGACATCTATCTCAAAAGAACAAGAATAAAAAAATTTCAAGAAGCAATAACAAATTAGATTGGCTCAAGGCTATGAAGGAGGAGTTGAAAGCCCTAGAGAAAAACAAAACTTGGGAAATAATAGAATTCCCAAGAATAAAAAATCCGCAGGGTGTAAATGAGTGTATAAAATTAAATATAATAGTGATGGTACCGTAGAATGGTACTAAACATGATTAGTGGCCAAAGGGTATACACAAACATATAGTATACCTACTATGAAACCTTTACACCGGTAGCCAAAATGAATATCGTAAGAATACTTTTTTCCGTTACGGTAAATCATGGATGGAATTTATACCAAATGGACGTAAAAAATATATTTCTTCAAGGAACACTTGAGGAAGATGTATACATGACCCTATCACCTGGTCATGAACTAGAAAAAAATTACAATCTAGCATGTAGGCTAAAAAAGGCGACATATGAGCTCAAACAATCTCCGAGGATGTGGTATGGTAAGCTCTCCAGTTATTTGATGTCTTATAACTTTAATGTTAGTAGTGCCGATCATTCCTTGTTCATAAAAAATGATGGAACAAATATAACTATTATTTTTGTATATATCGATGACCTTATAATTATCGGAAATAATGAACAAGATATTAGTCAAATAAAACAACAATTGAAGGATAATTTTGACATCAAGGATTTGGATTATTTGAAGTATTTTTTTGGTATTGAGGTTGCTTTTTCAAAAAAAAAGGTTTATTCATTTCACAAAGAAAATATATTTTGAATTTATTGAAAGAAACTAGAAAGTTAGAGAGTAAACTGATATCTATACCAATTGATTATAAGTGCAAATTAAATAGTGAAGACGGTGATGCATTAGATGACATCAACCAATTTCAAAGACTTGTGGGTAAACTAATCTATCTAACGGTTACTAGACCCGATATATCATATCATATTAGTCAAGTTAGGAAATTTATGCATGCCCCAAGAACACCTCATTTAGAAGCAATCACTAGAATCTTGAGATATTTAAAAGGTACCCCCCGGTAAATGAATATGGATGAAAAATAATAATTATAATGATGTGTGTGGCTATTTCGATGCAGACTGGGTCGGAAGTTTTGATCGAAAATCAACAACCGGTTTTTACACGTTTGTAGACGGAAATTTAGTCACATGGCGAAGTAAGAAATAAAATGTTGTGGCTCGGTCAAGTGCTGAAGCGGAATATCGAGCCATGACGTCAACCGCTAGCGAGCTTACTTGGATCAAACAACTCATAGCCGACATGAACATCATAATACACAAATCGATGAAAATATTTTGTGACAATCAAGCCGCAAGACATATTACCTCGAATACCGTGTTTCATGAGAGAACGTAACATATTGATGTGGATTATCATTTCATGCGTGAAAAAATATAAGTCGGAGAAATCGAAACTTTTTTTGTAAGAAGTCAAGACCAATTACCGGATATTTTTACAAAAGGATTGGAGCCAATATCATTTGAAGAAAATATAAGCAAATTAGGGTTAATTGATATTTATAACCCAAATTTGAGGAGTGTAAGAAATTATAGTTAGAATAGATAGAAGTTTGTATTTTGGGCCTCAGGGTCTTTGACATTCACATCATAGGCCCATATTAAAATAAGAACGTTATTGTGCCGTTAGAGATAGACTGGTACAGTTGAGTACCGTTATAATACAACACCCATATATATACTCAATGTAACACATTGAATGCAAGTTTTTTGCGATAACAATTTCTATTATAATTTTCTCTGCTACAACAAATGCTCAACATCTTATAAGTTTCAACAGTAGGACAATGAAAAGTTGAGATCGAATTTGAAATTCGATCCAGGGTGAATTTTAAATTCGATCTAGATATGATGTGCAAAAACTGAAAATAATCATATTATTTTTCTCATTTTATTAATTTTATTTAGAAAATAAAAAAAAATTGGGGCACTTGGGCCCAAAACTATCCAAATCGAACACTATTTTAAAAAGGGCATTGGCTTTTATAGCGTTTTAACGAGAACGTGACAAATTAGCTTCGGTATAAAATATTATATTATAAATTATGGTTATGCTACAAAACTTAAAAATATGATAAATTAAGTTCAATATGTATCAAATTAGAATTTTAACCCAGACTTTCACTTGTGTTTGATTTCGAAAATAGTATCTAATATAATTGACTGTAGTGAGTAAATTTAGTGTATTTAACTCACCAAAATTTCTAGTGAGTTTAACTAAAAAATCAATTGAGTTAACTTCAAACAACAAATAAATCTAAAAGTTGTTGAAATATATTTATATATAAACATTAAAATTACATAACAAATTTAACGATTTTCGAATTCATTTATTATAATGACAAGCAATGAGAAAATTGATGATTTATAATTTATTTTCATGCAAACATTTTCCCGTCAATTTTCAACTAATCGACTCTACATTAAATAAATCTAAAAATTATAAATATGCTGTGTAAACACATCACATATGAAATAGATCGCTTTCGATAATTTAGTCATTTGAAATCAGTTTGATCTATTTTTAAGCTTATCAAAACTTTTAGTGAACTTAAAGCCATTCTTATTTAACTATATGAGTCCTTAACATGTACTAGTTGAGAGTTACAGAAACTACAGGCGAGATCTCTTCCAACTAGGGGTGTCAATTATTGATCCGATCCGATTTGAACTCGATCTGACCCGATATGATCTGAAAATAAATGGGTCGGGTATGAATTTAATTTTTTTGACCCGAATCGGGTTGGGTTCGGGACAATCCTATCCGACCCGATTAATTTTATTTTTTAAAGTAATTTTGTGATTTAGTACTAATTAAAGCATAAATATACACTAATTATATACTAATTAAGATTAATTATAAATTAATTAATATTTTATTACTTAAAATTATATAAAAATAATTAATAATTAACTAATTATTTTATACCGGTCAGGTCGGGTCGGGTATGGGTCAAAATTTTTTGATCCGAATTTAATCGGGTCGGGTTCAGATCGGGTTAAAAAAATAATAAAATAATATGACCCGACCCGAACACGACTCATTGATACCCTTACTTCAAACTAAAATGAACGTGCATCTTGCACTTTGCTTTGGGATCTATTTTTTTTATTAAGTTGGCAAAAGATTTAGAGTAATATAGATTTTAAGGCTTTTGAAGGAAAAATTTCACATTTCACCTCATTTTAAAATATTCCTATTTTCATTTAACTCTCCACTTTACTTTTTCTAGTGGTGTCAGTGGAAATTTAGCCTACAGATTGTTGAGTGAAAATCTCGTCAGCCTCATAGGCAGGGGCGGAATCAGAAACGATCGGTTGCCGAGTTAAGTGAATCATCTTTATTTTTCAGCGAACCAAGGGGGTGCCGGGCGCGGTTGGCACCTAGCCGCACGCTCATAGGCGATGCACACACGCACGTCTAGCCAAGGTTTACAGCCAAACAGCGAGGCAATGATGGATCGATGGGTCATCTCTAAACCTTGACAGGTTTTCAAGAGAGAGTGAGAGTTTTAAATAAGCGATCGAGACTCAAGAGGTTTAATCGTACAAGAGAGAGAATTTAGGGTTTTCATCTGCAAAAGAAAAGAGAGGAGAGCGGTGCTGAGTGGCGAAGGAAAATGTGAGAGTGATACCAATGAAGAAAAAGATGAGAGGAAATTGGAAAAATCTAGGTTTTCAAGATATTCGTCCTCTAAAATTAATTAAAAGAAGCCATATAGAATTTTGGATGAAATAACGAAACTAACGATCATGAAACAACTTATTTTCATTATTGTTTCGTTATAAAGACGAAACTCTACTGAGTTGCGTTTAACTGTTTCATTATTGAAACGAAATATTATTTCTTGATCGTTCTGTTCCATTTCGCACGAAACGAAACGGTGAAACGATCAAACGCGCGATCATTGACACCCCTATCGACAAACATCGAGGGAGAGCGGATCAGACCCATCCCTCGATATCTGACGTGGCTTTCTGGACGCCCCGCCAACGTGGTTGAGCTCCTCACTGTTCACTTGTGTGGTACGTTTCTGAGCGCTCATTTTTTGTGGATCTTTTCATCTGAAGAGATCTTTGTAGGAAAATTTAAACGACAGTAAGGAAGTATAAATATGAATTTTACTGTACATAATTATTTATTATTGTTAAATTAGTATAGTTGATGGGTGATCGGATGGTTCACAGCAAAAGAACCACACAGTTCTGATACTAATTTGTATGTTCCTTATTAAATGATATTTACTTAATGGGAAGGGATCACTTGACAATGGTTATCTTGATAATTTTGATAATAAATTTTCAAATAAATATGATTTTTTTTAAAAAATAGAAAAATCTTATTGATATATTATTCTACTTATAAATTGATGGTGATTCAAATTTCATATAATTTCGTTATCATTTGATAGTCATCAAAGACCGTCAAATTATAACCGTTGTATATTGTATAAAATTTTGATAGTACTTAATGGTGTATCAAACAATAATGAAATTGTATGAAACTTGAATCATCGTCAATCAATAAGTATAAGAACATATTCATAAGATTTTTTTATTTTTAAAATTTATTTAGTATTTATTTAAAAAATTATAGTCAAAATTGTTAAAATAATCCATTTTCAACTGATCCCCACCCTTACTTAATACTCGCTTTTTTTTTCACCCTTTTACTTTATCGGGCGATTAATTTTTCCATTCAGTGACGAATATTTGTTGCCTTTGATACGAAACGTTCGTGTCAAACCTACGCTTGGACATGGTGGTGTTGGGACTAGGAAGGGTTACTTGTCAATTGTCATCCTGGACCTATCTCACAGACACTTCGTCTAACACTTGGTGTGCGTGTTCATATCTGATGCAACCCTTACTGGAGTTAACCTCACTGTACTCTAAGTTCACATAATGAGGGTGTTGTTTTGTTGATAGAACATGTATATGCTGACCATTCTATTTCATGCATTTTTCTTCAAGAAATTGATAATTGCTAATGATATAACTCAACTTCTAATTAAAAAAAGGTTTACTTTATCATACATATACAGGGGTTAACACATCCTTTTCTGTTCGGCAGAATACATAGAATACTTAATACAAACCAACGCAAGAGGAAGCACAGAAGTTTGTGCTGGCACATTCTTGAACCCTGGTTCAAGGGGTGTGGCACTTCTGGCTGCAGGGTCCGCAATCAGCCATGGAACACTTTCTGTCTGGCGAAGCAAGCCTGGCATATGCCTTTGTCAAGCCGCCAGGTCATAATGCATGCTCAACCTATACACGCAGATGGTTATTGCTTCCTTAACAATGCTGGCCTGGCAATAAAACTTGCATTAAAGATTGTAACAATTGACATAGATGTGCATTATGGTAAATTGGTAATGGTACTGCAGAGGGGTTTTATGATACAAATGATGTATCAACGATTCCATTGCACATGAACCATGGATCCTGGAGCCCATCACACCCTCAAAGTGGTTCAATTGAGAGAGTTGGGTGGGGGAATTGGATATGGGTATAACCTAAATATACCCTTACCAATTGGGAGCGGAGACGAGAGCTAGCAGTATACTTTTGATGAGTTGGTTTTGCCTGCAGTACCAGCCTGAGATTGTTGTTTTTATTATCGGCCAAGATTATATCATGGTTAGTGAAATTCGTTCCTTCAAATCTGTTTCTTCTCCATGCAGCCTATTAGCTTTTACATATCTGCTCTCAGTTATTTATAACTTAGAAACAAGTTGCTTTTATTCCCCTCCCGTGTATCTTTACTCTTTAGAAAAATTCGTTGGTTATTTCAAAAAAAAAGTATGCAATATTTTGTACGAGAAAATAGGGAACTCACTCTATCCTTATTGTTATAAAATTCTTATGAGGAAATTGTGTTGTATTATTCATTATCAATTTATCATTTTGACAGTTTGACCCAAATATAAGACAATGTCCAAGTATGGATGGGTGCAGAAAAATCGGAAGGCTTGTAAGAGCTATGGTAGACGAGCACAGAAAGGGACGGCTGTTGATTGTTCAAGAGGGAGGTTATCATGTTACATACTATGCATATTGTCTCCATGCAACAATAAAGGGGTTCTGAAAGTTTCAGACCCTCTGATTGAGGACCCAATTGCGGTTTATCGAGAAGACTCAGGACTTGCTTGTGAAGTTGTCAGTGCCATCGAGATATTGGAGAGAAGCCATCTCCTTCATTAAAGACATCAGAAACTTTAAATTTAAAGTGTTTTCTCTCTTTCTATTTGTGGATGTATGATTTTGCATGCTTATGATTCAAAAAATGTAATTGTACTCCACAGATTTCCATGGACATGAACTGTAGGACTTGTTATCAACCTTCTCTTATATTCAAGAAAATTAACTGCACTTGGGTCATTGTTGTGCTGGATGTTTTCAGAATTAGTCACTGACTTATCAGAACACAAGAAAAAAATTAATAATATGAAACTAGTCTACCAATTAAAGTAAAGGGTTGATTGCTTGTACCAGTGACAAAAGGAGCTTGTTGTCAAACAGATTTTAGAATTCTGAACGCAGGAATTAAATTGATTAATATCCCTTTTTTTTCTTTATTCATGAAATGAATTAAATATCAAGGAAATATTAGCCCTGTAATGATATCAGTCTCATTGCAAGCTTTCCGGTTCGGTATCAGCATTTCAATTGGAGCTTATATTTAAAGTTATGCATTCATCTGTAATTTTTATTGGAATTCTTCAGCTCCACTCTCTGTTACTTTTATTTTTATTTTTATTCACACAGTCTGCTTCACATCCATTATTTTGCTCCTCCATAGTCAACTGGAAGCTTTGGAATATGTGTGCATGGTTTTCGTTTGATCTGTTGTCTAGAATCAAGGTAGGTTATTATTCAAATGGCGGTTTCTCTCTCTTTTTTTTTCTGTGATTTTGAAATAGAGTTGTTGGTGTAAATAATTAGAAAGCAATGATAAACGATAAAATGATATGCTGAATCGTAATTCATCATTGCCCGTTGTTAATCATATAATTTTGAGTGTTGTGGTGGGTACTAATTAAAATGTGGATTAGATAAGGTGTTAATGTGTCATTTTTGTCTTAATATGTCTTTGCATTGAAAAGCAAAATGTTCTATTGTAAGTCTGAGGTAGTACACCTTTGTAAACTTCCAATGTTTTAATCTTGAAGTGGGTGTTTGCATTGATCGATGCATAAAGAAAGCAAAGTTTGGACCATGAACTTGTCAGACTGGCTTGAGCACATATCTGATACTTTGAAGCTTTAAATATTTAAAGCTGGCACTATAACCGGACACAAAGCAAACCACTGATTTTGTGCGTCCTAGTTTTGTCTATTCTGTTAGCAGCATCACTATTTTTAAATTCAAACCAAGTCATAGGTCTGAAATTTAGTCCAAGAAAACTTTTTTTGTGAATATGCCAAATTGATAGACTGATCTCTGTTATCTCAAAAAAGAGGGGAAAATACCGGGCCAATGGTTTTTTAGTCGTCCTACCTTGGTTGTTTTGTCTTTTTTAGTAGAAATAAGCCTTTTTTATCTGGCTTGTCTATTCTGTTATTACTACTGTTCACTTGTTCCAGAACAAATTATTATCACAAATCTTTCCAGTACATAGTAAAGTAGATCCCAGGTCCCAAGAGAAGCTCTTTTCTTTGAATACTGAAACAGTTTCAGGCACTTGTTAATGTAATCCTTCATCCTTGTCTCATTAGCATCACAAGGAAGACAATGAGAAATCTAAATTCGTTTGTAGAATTATAACTAATTGCCCCATAATATAAATTAGCCACCAAAATCAGTTCAATCATCTCTAGTGATGTCCATTTAAAACGCGTTGTTGAATTGATAATTTGATTATATCTAATATCCTTTCTGCAATAAAATAACATATAAAGGGAAGACTTAACAATGGTTATTTTGACAATCTTGACAATGAATTTTCAAATAAATATGAAAAAAATCTTAAAAATAAAAAAAAAAACTTATAGCATTGTTTTTCTACTTATGGATTGATGTTGATTCAAATTTTATGTAATTTCATTATCAATTATTAGTCCATCAAAAATCGTCAAATTATAACCGTTATAAATTATATAAAATTTTAATGGTCCTTGATAAAGTATCAAACAATAATGAAATTATATAAAATTTAAATCACAATCAATCTATAAGTAGAAGAACATATACATAATATTTTTCTATTTTTAAGACTTTTTCGTATTTATTTGAAAATCTATTATCAAGATTGTCAAAATAACCCATTGTCGAGTAATCCCCACCCTAACATAAAACTATATAGAGGAGATCAATTGGCAATGAGTTATTTTGACAATCTTAACAATGGATCTCTAAAAAATATAAAAAAATCATAAAAATAGAAAAAAAATTATAAATGTGTTCTTCTACCTTTAGATTAATGATCATTCAAATTTCATATAATTTCATTATCGTTTGATAGTCCATTAAAGACAATCAAAAATAAGGAGAGAGAATGGTGGCACATGGCCCATTCGATGAGCTATACATGATATATACCTACAAGGCCCTATATGTGGGATGGTTATTGGTAAGTTATATTGCACAGGTGCGAGTATTATATCCGATACGGTGCGGATGCGCAATACGGAAAATTTAAAAAATATTGGATACGAATACGGTTATATATAATAAATTATTATATAAAAATATAAATAAATTATATAATAAATAAAGTTAGAAAAAAATTATTTTATTCTATTGATATATAAAGCGAAATGCTATAGCAACACAAAGGACATGATATAAATTTCACTCGGGACGTATCAGAGAAGTATAGAGGCATATCGACGAGTATCGTGGGCGTATTCTTGACCGAATCCACCAAAATATCTTGAAAAAAATATCATGGATGTATCGGGGGTGTATCGGCAACGTATCGGGGCGTATCGGGATGTATCGGGACGTATCGGAGTTGTCAAGATACTCCGATACGCCAGCTGGAGTATCGGATACGTATCGCATGCAAATCGCACCCGCACCCGCACCCATATTGGATACGTATCTCATACGGAATATGTGGGTAATGGACCGAATCTGAGTAACCTAGCTGGTAAGCAATTTGGTTATCACGCATATGACTCACATTCGGCTATGTTTAATCGACCCTCTCTAGTAACGTAAAAGTTACTGTCCGAAAAATCAAGGAAGGTCGTGAATTAAATGCTGTCTTTTTTTTGGAATTTTTTTATTTGTCATTACAAAATATGAAATTTAAAAATTGTTACTCTAAAATTTAAAAGTAATTAATTGTCACTCTAAATTCATATAATTTAGTAAATTATTACAATTATACCCTTAATTTATTTATCTGATTAGAAATATTCTAATAAGTAGTGTATAATCAAATGTATTTTGATATTTTCATAATTACCCTCTGAAACCAATTCAACCTATTTGATCACGAATTGATCATTTCCTTTCATCCTCAGTCGCCAACAATCATCCCTCTTATTCCCAATTGATCCTTCCATTCTCATTCTTTGACGACAACCTCTCTTTGGTTCTCATTCTCTGAAATCAACGCCATCGGTCACAAGGGGATATTAGCGTGAGCTAATTTGGACCATTCCGCCGATCAGCCAAGCCCACTTTCTCTTCCATTGTCGATGGTGTCATGGCCCAACTGTGTCAACGAATTGATAGCTTTTGAGCAATACTGAGTTCAATCCAGAAACACGCCAAGTATAATTTCATTGACGATTGCCCCATTGCCATGCCTCTTTATCTTCCATTGACGATTACTTGTATAATTTCTTTGTACATAAAGAAACTCGAATCAATAAACACGATTAAGTTGATTTCTTTCTAGAATTTGCTTTAAAGTTTTAACAAGTATCAGATTGGTAGCTTTTTATTCTACAGTTTATTTTCCTTTCCTTTCCGTATATTGCATGTATTATCAGTGAAAAATTGTTTTGTTCTCTAGCTTATTTTATAGACCAAAAACTCACTCAAAATCACCTTCGCTGTGTAGTTGATCTAATAATGTCGGTTGAGAGTGATATTCTGATCTGTCAAATAATCAGGTCTGTACTGCTAATTTGATGCTACTTTTGTGACTCAGTAATTTCTTGCACTAGTTTGTACGAATTCGTGCTGATATAGCATCCTCAGGTTGCAAAGTCGTGAGTTAGACCATCTTCGCCAACTATGAAAGCCGTGTTAGAAATTTTACCGTTATGGCCATGATCCTCTAGTGAATTCTAAACATAAATTAAGTTACCTTGATCCATGATGTCAGTCTTCCAGAGAGACACAATCTCGTTGATCACCGAGACTCCTTTAGCCTTCCAAAGCGATCTTCCTCTAATCCGATGGAGTGATTGAGAGGACCGGCGTCGACAGTTTTTCTCTTAGAGAGAGATCCGAATCTGTTAGAAATGAAAGGGTGCCAGAAAGTGAGGAAATGAGAGATGTCCAAAACCAATGTATCCTCGCATATATATGGACGTCCATATAACGAGTGCAGTTATACCTTAACGGGTCCATATCGGATCCAGATTCTCTCTTAACGGGTTCGCTGCTTAATCAGAAAGCTGTCTATGGTTGTGTTCTCCAGGGACCAATAGCATAATTATATTATTATCAGACTTTATATAATTCAGACCATCACTAAATCATAAAGTCATTAATACGCATTCTACACATTAAAGGGCCAACTTCTCATGACATATAATAAACCCGATACAGAATTTGATCACTTCATTATGGGTATAATTTGACAGTCCATTATATAATATATTTATTACATATAAGCCCATACATATTGTAATTAATAATAATTAATTCCAACAAGCCGTGCTGAGTGCTTTGCTCACTATGAAAGCTGGTAAAAAACTATTTGATATAAGGAATGACTTGGCAATTTACATCTTAGGGTCATCCAAATAAGGTTCTTTCCTAATCAATTAATCACATGATTACAAATCTAAGAGGAAAAGAAATTGTCAGAGTGGGGATGTATAACACCTACCAAGGTTCTTTCCTAATCAATTAATCACATGATTACAAATCTAAGAGGAAAAGAAATTGTCAGAGTGGGGATGTATAACACCTACCTGGCGGAACCGGATCCGCTGCCGCGCAGCACCGTGCAGCGCAACACATGGTCCGTTCGATCACTTCGAGATGCGAGTTAGTACTTTGAGATTCGAGTTAGCACGAATCTCAAAGTGATCGACCGGACCACGTGCTGTGCTGCGTGGCAGCGAATCCGGTTCCCCTACCTGGCCCTAGACGATGAGGCGGAGGAGGTGGAGGATGAGACGGAAGAGTTGGAGGTGGTAGGGCAGCAGAGTGGCCTAGGTTTCAAACTATTGAGAAACTTTAAAGTTAAACTATCGATAACAAAGAGAGGAAAATCAGGAATGGATTCAAATAAAAGTATTTTACTCAATAGATATATTTGATATATTTTTAGAATATTTTTAATCAGATAAATAGATTAAAGGTATATTATGATAATTTACTAAATTACATGAGTTTAGTGTGACAACTAAACTAATTTTAAGTTTTGAGTGATAATTTTTTAAATTCTATGTTTTTGAGTGGCAAATAAAACATTCCGTCTTTTTTTCCTTAATCGTCTCCTTCTCTATTGATTTGGGCCTATCTTTCGATTTGGCAAACGTATTGCGCACATACATACCACATAGGGTAAATTATTTCCCATGATGTCCTTTTCTTTATCGTATTGAATAAGTTCTATAAACTAAGTATTAAAATGTGAATTTTAATATGTGTGAAGTTGACTATTGTATAGTTGGGTGTGTTTGGATAGTGGAAGGATTAGTACAAGAATATTGCTTTTAGGGTTAGTGATTAAGAATAGTATGAGGTTTATGATTTTACGGAGAATATGAGAATAGAGATAAATTTCTACTATTCGAGTTTGTAAAATATTATTTAGATGATAATTTGAGAATGATGATGGAGAGAATAAATAAAATAATGAATTATTATTTTTTTTATTCTAATGTTTATAATTTTGTTTATTGTTATTAATTTGTTTGTTATTATTTATTTTTATTTAACTACTATTATTTATTATTTTATTTAATATTAAAAATATTATTTAATATTATTATCTGCCATTATTATTTTGTTAATACTAATAATTATTTTTTATTTATTTTGATTTACTATTAATTAATTAATTATTATTTATTAATTTGATTATTGTTATTTTATTTAGTAGTAATGCTTAATTAATATTACTTTGTACTTTTATTAATTATTTTATTTTATACTAATGATTATTATCTTGTTTATTAATATTTATTATTATTTTTATTACTAAAGATTATTATTTTATTTATTATTATCCATTATTATTAATTATCATTTTGTTTAATATTAATGCTAATTTATATTATTTTATTATTAATTATTATTCTTTTATTTAATATTAGTGTTTGTCTAATACTACTTTTATTATTATTAAATATTATTTTATATATTATTATGTACAAATATTTTTACTATTAGTTATTTATATTTTCAATATTAATGCTTATTATTTTGTATGATCATTAATTATTATTTTATTTTTTACTAATGACTATAATTTTATTTATTATTATTTATTACTACTTTATTTAATATATTGTAGAAATGAATAAAATAATGAGACGAGAGATTTTTTTATTATTTTTACTATTATCCTGGAGTGCTAATATACTAAAGTATCAAATGGTTGGTTTAGTAGATTAGCACTATTCCGACCTAACTTTAAATTTCTAATTTGTGTTTGAATGGTGCTACCGGGAGTGTCAATGGGTCGGGTCGGTTTCGGGTCGAGTCATTATTATTTTATTATATTTTTGACCCGACCTGATTAATTCAGGTCAAAAATCTTAACTCAGGTCCGACATGACCGGGTTATGAGTCGATCCGACTCGACACGTGTAAATAATTAAATATTAATTATTTTATGTAATTAAATATTAATTAATTTATAATTAATCTTAATTAGTGTATATTTAACCTTTAATTAGTACTAATCATAAAATTACTTCAAAACCCAAGACTAATCGGGTCAGATCGGGTTGCCCCGAACCCGACAACCCATTTGGATAAAGAAAATAGATCCATACCCGATGCATATACCTTCGGGTTATGTCGAGTTAGGTCGGATTCGGATCAGGTCAATAATTAACACCTCTAAGTGCTAGTATTGAAGTTAGTATTGCTATTCTAAAAATAACACTAATTTTGCACATCCAAACACACCCTAAACAATGTGTGTCTATATATATATATAATTAAATATGTGTATTATATATGCGAATATGTATTTTAAAAAGATAAAATATTTGAATCAATCACATTTTTTAAAGAATTTTAATATAAAATAATAAAATATATTATTATATTAATATAATTTTAAAATTTATTATATAAATATATCATATGATTAATTTTATAAGTTTAAAATGATAAAATTAAAAAAATATCACGTATTATTAAATATATATATGCATAATTTTATATATGTGATATCGCACCGCATATCCAACATGTTATCGTATTTTAAAACAACGTTAGAAACACTGACCTTCTTTTTACTCCAACTGCACAACACAATGATTTTTAGTTACGTAGTTACACAATTCATTGTCTTTTCAGTTCGAATGTTGCATGTGATGTGCACTTAAACTTTTGAACTATTTGATACTTGATAGTACTAAGTGGTATAGATGTAGTATACTAATGATTAGTCTTTCTTTGTATAATGTTAGTGTATGTATTTGAGTTTGGAACCCCTCCATAGTAGGCTTAAGCATCTATATATAGGCTTTCATTCCTAATAAAGTGGTTAGAGTAGTTGGGTTTTTGTACTTTCTATATTTTAACTTAGCGTATGAGGTCTATCTTTGTACGGGCCTAGGTCGAGATTAGGCATGATATGATTAGGCCTTATCATTAGCACTTGAGCTGAGCTGAACACGGAAGCATAAGTTACAAAGTTAAAACCCTTGGGTCACATACTAAAGTCAAGAATACTCTAAAGTCGACACACTTGAAGCCCTCAAGTCATATGCCAAAGTCGACACACCCAAAGCTCTCAGGTCATCTGTCAGGGTCGGGAACACTCGATTTTCTCAGGATTCTATTCTCGGGGAGGGTCATCTTATATGCTCTTTTCCCTAAGTTTCTATGCCTGAGGGCGGAGCTACGGATACGCATAATCAGCACTCTCCTTGAGTCTCGATTGGTATTTCTCATCGAGATTCTTTTTTTAACTCCTAGTGAGGGGTCTGAGTTGTTTCACCATGACACATGGCTTCCTAAATATCTCACTTGTTAGAGTCCTTTCAACACCCTTACCATCATACCCATCTATTTGCATTCTCCAAGTGTCTCACGTGTCAATCCTTTCGTCACCTTTGTCGCCTAACACGATCCTTCACCTTCTCCTTTGTTTCAAAAAGTTGTCTGGAGTTCGCCCTTTGCACGACCTTTAATGTTGGTTTTTTCACTTACACCCCTTTATTTTTCCTATTCCGTCTCTTGTAGTGTTTGTTATTCTAAAAATATGGCTTATCCACATATAATAATTTATAAATATCCAGATGGATCCTATCCCGATGGATCCCTGAGTCAGTCATGCTCCTTTCACTTCTCTTCCCCTATATAAAGTGATTTCTTTTCTAACCTTATTTTCCTCAAACCCCATTGGGTCATTCTTGATCCTTTCTCTTTTGAGCATCCATTGAGCTTTCTCTGTCTCGCGCCTGTCTTGGCTTGCATCAATCCCACCACTTCTTGCGTACAAGAAAAATGTGAATCTTTATCCCATCATTTGCTTCTTATATGGTTTTATTATTATTCCTCTCGAGCCAAAATGAAGTAATATGAAGCTTTTTGCTTATTATCTAAGCTTTTGGTAATGGAGTTGAAATTATTGGCTTTCTATGTCAGGATCCCGATATCACTTGTGGTAGATCTGGTACTAGTATAAAGTTTGTTAATGGAGTTGAAATTGTTGGCTTTCTATGTCAGGAACCCGATATCACTTGTGGTAGATCTGGTACTAGTATAAAGTTTGTTAAATTAAACTTATAAGATTGAATTGGTAGGATAACTTGTATGGACATTCCGGTGGAGTCATGTCCGGATGAAAAATCCTACAACTAGCTCAAGAGCAGTGAGTTCGGTTATGATGATCCTATATTTCTCTAGAAATTCAGGTACTATGCCAATTCGGCTTATGATTCTTCTTCAAGGATCGAATCATTAGCCTCTGATGACTAGTCCTCATCGTCGATCTCTAATGATAAATCCTTATCGTCAGCTTATGATGATGAGTCCATGTCATCGGAGTCTAGATACTCATATCCCAAAGACGAATCTTACCACCCCACATATAGTGAATCTTCGGAGGATTCCTAATATGTGAACCATCATAATTTTGTTTTTTAGGACGATAATATCACTTTCGATGGGGGTTTCTAAGGAACAAATTATCATCGAGGATGGTTTCAAACAACTTTTAGTTTGGCCCCTTGATAGTTAAGGGTGTATAATAAGCGGGTTAATGATTTTTTATAAAAAATTAAGCCCAACTAGGTAATATCGAGTTTTAAAAAAATTAGTTAACCCATCCGTATTCTAACCTAACATATAATTTTTTACATATGAAGTTTTTATGGGTGGTACGGGTTAAACGAAAGTGATATTATAATTAAATAATATATTATATAATATTTTTTTATTAATATTAGATAATATATTTTTATTAATGTTATTATATCTCAATGATGAAAAATAAAAATAATGATAATTTTATATTAATTATAAATAATGACATTTGTCATAATTTATAAAAAATAATAAAAAATTAATATTATAAAAAATTATATATAACATCTAGAAAATAAAATATATAAAAAATACATGATAATTAAAATACAATGTAAAATTTTTAACTCTTAAATGATTATTTTATTCATTATCAATAAATTATATATAGAATATTTAAAAAATATAGATGATATATGATTATACGATCGAGTCCGGATTAGATGGATTTTTTAAAACAAACCCATAACCCAACCCAATAAACTGGGTTAGTCAAAATCATAACGCATATTTAACTCAATAACTTCTTAACCCGAAAAAAGGGTCAGATTGGGTGAATTGCACAATTTAGATGGGTTGACGAATTTATTGTACATCCCTACTAATAGCTCTACTACATTTTTGTAGATGATCCATCGACTATGACTTCTCGAAACCCGAAGAGATTCTCACCGAAATCGAGGCCTAAAAGGTTGCCCGAGGTAGAAAAGGGAAAGGGTTGGCTAGAAAAGGAAAAGGGTTGGCTGTCTTGAGTACATAATTCGAGTAATAGAGCTGGTGAGATCATCTAATTATGATTATCCGATAAGTGAGAAAATTCCAAATGGTATTTTTATTGTGATGGTTATTGTGGACCATGTCGAAAAATAATTATCCTTTATTTTTGCAGATAGAGGCGTTCACAGTGTCAAAAAAGGAAGCCCAAAGTTGGCTTTTTGAAGTCTTATTTGAGGTTGTCTCCCGCATCAAGTCCGACACCAAGTATTCCAACGATAAGAGAAAAAAGAGTTAAGAAAGGGAATGAGCGTCGGGGCCCAATTGATTAAACACAGGGTCAGTGAACGAACTCACCATATTGCTAGAGGTGTTGGGTTTTACTGGAGTTAGCTAAATGCGGAGTTCGACTATCTTTCTCTAGTTTTATTCAAAAAGTGCTGATAGAGCTGATGATGGCCCCATCTAAGTCACGACGGTGGCCTGGTGCCATCTAAACTCCTTTGAGCAGCTTTTCCATGACTACTGCCATCGCTTCCCTGACACCCCTTTTTGACAGCATACCCTAGCTACCTTCCTCCATTACTAGCAATTCATCGGGGACAAGTCATGGATTACTACTCGGAGGAGGAATCAAAACCCCTTTGCCGGCATAAGCAAAATTGACCATTGAAAATATAGATTCTTCTTTTTACCCCCTCGATGCTAGATTCCGAGTGGATGGGCGATCAGATCCTCAAGGTGTGGAACCTAAAAGTAGATTTGCCCAGTCATGGAGAATTATCAAAGGAGGAAATCACTGTCGTCGTAAAATCCAAAAGATTACGAACAATTTTATTTACTGACCCTATAACCCCTGAGAGTTGTAGTTATATTTAGAAGGCACTTTTTTTTACTTGCATAGTTTGACCTCTTTTCCTTTATTTATGCAGATAAGGATCCCAAAAGACCGGCTCCTTTGGCTTTTTAGGGAGTAGACCCAAAGAAAGTGAGGGCCTAATTAGCAGAGAAACATAAGAAGAAGCACATTATCGCTTTGGGTGCCCTCGCTCCCCTTCCCGAGAGGGCAAAGAAGGCCCGTACCGACCCTCCCGAGGACTCATTAACTATAGTAGCTGAAGATTCCTTAGTTATTATTGTCGATTCTTTAGCTCCTCACCTCCCTAAGCACGCCACTACAAAGACTCTGACCCAAGGGTGCCCAGTAGATCCGCACCCCTCTAGCATCCGTACTCGGGGACACTTCGATGACACCAAGGAGCTTGAGGAGTTATCAGAGGCAACCATTCTCAATCCGAGAGGATCAAGAATTGGGCACTCTTTTGTCCGGCCATGGTCGACGTGGAGAGCTAGGATCAGGAGGACCCTTCTACCAATTTCTCGTTCTTTGCTTAGTAGTTGTTTGAAGTCATTTGCCTTTAGCTCTACAAAAAACCTTCAAGAATGAGTTCCTTAAGGCGATGTTAGCCCATGCTTACAAGGACAATCCTTTCAAACGAGCTAGCCGTGGTGTCCGCCTTCGCTAAAACATCGGACAAGGCTATCATTATTGGCGCTACCAAGGTCCCTCCTAGCATTGTTCAGACTCGACTGGAGGAGGAGAAGTTCGTTGTGGATTAGGAAAGAGAGGCAATCTCTAAGGAATGGGAAGAGATAGGGAGCCAGAAGGCCGAACTTGAGAAAGAGATACAACTGACTTATGCTAAAGAAAAAAATATTTATGAGGTAGATGATGGGAAATGTGATAGAGAACTAAAATTTTAAATCCAACTATAGGGGACTTATTGTCCTTCTTTCTTCTAAGCCTTCCAGGATGCCTCTCTAGTAGTTGCTAAGCCGGCCATGTGTGATCTAATGTTCATGTTGGTAAGCCATGTCTTCAGATTTTATCCCTTCTCTCACGGTGATTTTAGTGTTCAACCTACTTCTTCCTTGGCTAATGTCCTCCTCCTTGTCCGCATATTCCTAGGAACGTGAGAAAAATCAATAAATTTCTACCGAGGGAGTTCCAATGGAGATACCCAAGATTATGGTCGACCTTTATCAGACCCAGCCGAAGACTCCATACCTCGAGGACTTGTGACCTCCAGAAGAGGCAGATGATGATGAAAGTATCAGGTAGATCGATCTCATCGACAAACAGAGTGTGGATGACAAAGATTGAGAGATGAATCCTGAGGCCAATCCACCAACAAACTCTTGATCCTTTGCTTTTTTTTTTTTTTGATTGTTGCATGAGAGAGAACTTTGTCCTTTAGTTTTTTATATATAAATGATGTGGTGTTGGATGTAATAAATAATGACGTGTGAATGATGTGGTGTCGATGTTTCATTTTTCACATATTTATAGTTTTGTTGATGAAATTGATGCCTTTTTGTTGCTTTTTCATTTGTCGCATTTAAAGCCTTGTTTCTTTTGAGGTTGCAAGGCCTATTAACATGCGTCGTTGTTGGGATGTCCAGAGTCCTCGGGTCAGTCATCAAGTCCTAGAACCCGAGACCTATCGTGTTATATATCAAAATCCCAATCGAGAACCCCGATCAGAGCTTTTAGGTCGTATATTGAAGTTAAGTATGTATGGACTTTTTTGTATGAAATTCAAATTCCATAGTTTATTGAGTTATCTCGTCTATCAAAATCTTTTTCTCATTCCAATTTCCAGACGCGACCCTTCGCCTTTGTTCCACAAAGGCAACCGAATATCTCCTATTTCGTGATTTTTTAATTCTATCAGACGTGACTCCTCGCTTTCTTCTTCATTTCAAAAAGTGATAAGGGACATCCTATTTTACAGTTTTCGCATGCTAAAATTTATAATCGTCCCCTCATTTTTACTCTTTTCTCCGCTGCCTACTATTTTTATCGTTGGAATTATGCATTATTCTCCTACTTTTAAAGTCATGTCTGAGTGGTTTTGGGTGCCTAATGGGATTCCGGCTTGCCCCACTGGGTGAATATATTTCGACAGACAGTATCTACAGGATTGATACTCCTAGGGGCATTCGATTGCAAAGTTTCGGTGATAGGATGTGGGGTAGAATATAAAAAAAAGGTGGATGATGGTACGTGTATGATGGTTGAAATAAAGGAAGAAAATTATTAGGGTAGAAAGGTGGGTAATATGGAAAGTTATAAGGCGGTGTTGGCTATGGCTCGCCCAACATATGGGTTCGATGTGGTAGCCTAGGGTTAGGTTTTTAGGATTATGAGTGGGTTGAGGAGAGATGAGGAAGGGGTAGAAAATCTGTTGATTTGGGAGTGATATTGAGGAGCGAATCATAATGGGGTTGTGGTGGTAATGTTATCGAGAGTAAGAGTGGTCTCCCGACCAGTGTTACCAGCAATCATTTCATATCCAACAATATGTGAATACCGAATGGAAGCTGCTCTCAACGAAAATATCAAATAATAGTCCTAACCGGTATATATATAATATATCGATGATTAGTCTCTCTTTGTATAGTGTTAGTGTGTGTCTGAGTTGTGATCTCCTCCACAGTGGGTTTAGGGCCTTCATTCCCGATTAAGGTTATCAATGGGTAGGATAGGGTACAAATGGAGGTATTTTCATATCCATACCTACCCATACCCTACCCTTACCCATTAAAAAATTTAGGTAAGGAACGAGTAACAATAGATAACGGGTAAAAATAAAAATAATTCAATGAAAAAATTTATATTATTTAGACAAATAAATAGAATTAAATAAATATACTAATAAAGTACAATATAATTAATATTTTAGATATAATAAAAATCATATAATTTTTTCATATTAATTATCATAAAAAATATATACTAAATATATATTTATATATATTTATATATATTTATATAATTTACCCAATGGATAACGGGTAACGAAAACTCCTTACCTATATCAATATTCGATAAGTTAACAAAAAAAATTTTTACCCATATCTATACCCGATGACCTAAGGAAAATAAAATCTTATCTATACCCGTCTTATCGGGTACGATATGGATCGAATAAAACCAAAACGGTGCCATTGATGTATTTTATTCCCAATAGGGCGGTTGGAGTAAAGTTTTTGTACTTTATCAACACTTATTTTGTGGTAATAATTGGAGTGTTATTAATATTTTGTGACATTTTTATTTGAAGAATAAGAAGTATCAACATTGATATAATTTCTATTATAAGTGATGGATGCGATAACTAGAAAATTAATTTCACTATGTAGTTTGGTCGATGATTTAACCATAAAAAATATTAATTTAACTATTTAAATTTTGATAGATTCTTGAAAAGAATATTATTAATAATAAACAATTTTGATAGCGAATTTTCTCTGTTTACATATTGTCCAATTTGAAATTAGCAAAGAAAAACAACATCGAAAGTTTAGAGATGAGAGGAAAATAATAGGAGTAAGAAAATTATAACTTCTAATTGATCCGATTTTATAACAAAAAATAGACGATATTTATTCTTAAAATTGCAGAAAATATTTTTTAAGCAAACAACTACTAATAATTTGCTCAAACAACTTCATAAAATCTCCATCTCCACAATATAATAATATTTCTTTTACATCTCTAAGATTTACAATTTATCACTAAATAAATTATTATTTCACATCTTTATGTACTTTTTATTTCTATAAAAATTTAAATAATACCTATAATTTCTAAACAGTTAAAATTAGCTAGTCGTGGCATTCGTGGTATACACGAAACATTTCCTTTAAACCTTAATAAAATTTTAGAGGTGCTAATCGCGCAGGTCGGGTCGGATTAGGGTTTGATCGGACGGATCAAGTCAGTTTGATTTTTTTGAAAGAAATCGGGTTGGGTTGGGTCGGGTCTGAGTTGAGTCGGATAAATTTATATGTTGTATTTTTTTTCAGATTTTTTATAGATTTCGATTGGATTGAAAGTTATTTGATCTCGGGTCGGGTAAGATCAGATCGGTTTCGGATCGGATCGATCAATTTAACTATTTTAAAAATAAATCGGATCAGATTCGAATCCGAACGGATCGGATGAATTTCTAAATTCGATTCAGGTCTGTTCAATCACCTTCAGAAAATTCAAAGAAAGAACATACCCAACAGTGGGCCCTCTCTACAGTACTACACACGTTCTTTATTTAACACATGATCTCATCAGTTCATCACGGATTCCGCTCTCTTTGTCGTCCAACTCTGACACACTTAAAACTAGACGGTAGAGAGACTGGGAGACGAACCGAAAAAGCTTCGAGTAATGGCGGAATGTTTCAAGATAGACCAGAGGCATGGCAAGAGCCGCGTCAGGGTCGCTCGCGTTTGGAGGCCCCACAACCGGAGCTCCGACATCAGCTCCGGCGGCGGTCATGTAATAGTGGAGTGGGAGGTTGACATCAGCCTCTTCTCCGATTGCCTCCCCTCCTACACCTCTGACGACAATTCTGATATTGTGGCAACTGATACCGTGAAAAACACTGTAAATTCTTTCCCTTGTAAACAGAGGCCCCCCTCCCAGATATCTGAATTTAGTTTTCTTGCATCCTGTTGCTTTATCTGAAATTTTTGTTCGGGGAACTTGGAAAGGTTGTATCTATTTTTCTAGTTGTGGTTATGTTTCTTTAAGCAATCAATTTATGTATTCCATTTTACAGCGCACTATTTAAAAGAGGAAGCAAGTTTGACTTTGTTATGTAAAAGTGTGTTATAGACCAAAGTGGGATCTTGGTTTGATAGCTTTTATTATAAGATCATCGGATTAAAATCCAATTGGCTGTTTCTTTGTAAAATTGAAGGTTTATGCAAAAGCAAAGGAGTGTACGGAGGAGTTAAGCGTAGAGCAATTTGCACTCCTGTTGGCAAGGCACTTCACAACTTACTACCAACAGGTAATTACAAATTTCAGACTTAGATCTAGAAAATATGTACTTTTTTGTCCTGGTAAATGCACTAATCAAATTGCTGAAATTTACCATACAATTCTGTGTTTGGATTCCACTGATTGTCAAATTTTGCTGTTTATTGATCCATATTCCAGTGCTTACGACTCATTTAAAGATATATGCTTTTTAGAATCTGGTAGTAGCATGGTACTGGTTTACTCATGGTTTCAACTCATAGTATAGTATTGGTTGTCTTATTATATAGACATTTACTTTTGTTGATTGAGGATATGTTAGCCTGATTTTTTACTTTAGTTGATTAAAAATTATATTGTATTATAGTTTGGCAGCACAACTCCTACTCTGAAACAGATAATTGTGGTAATGAACAATAGTAAAAGCATGAAACTGCAAGATCTTTTTTGTGATGAAGAAACCCATGTTTTGGTCTTTTGTGTTTAAATTTTTTCTTTTTTGAATAAATTAAATTTAAATTTTAGATGTTCAACTTTGTGTATTTCCCCAGGTGACAGGAGCAATAGTCAGCATAGTTGAAAAGCCATGGGAGCGTGTTTTTATAGACGGCAAGCCACATTCACATGGTGATTCATTTGATTTGCCTAAAGACTATTACTTTGACCCTATATCTCCTTAATATAACATGGGTAGATTAGTGAAAAATAATTCTTGTCAACTGTTTGCCTATTTTTTTACTTATTTATTAAGGATTCAAGCTTGGATCTGAAATGCATACTACTGAGTTTACACTGAAAAAATGTGGGACAGTGAACATAGTTTCAGGACTTAAGAAGCTCTCTTTGCTAAAAACTGCTCAGGTAAAATTTAGAAAAAGTACTATTGTTTCTTGCAAGTAATTGATGTGATCTACTATGATGAATTCATCTGGCATAGTAATATTGTACTTTCTTTTTGGAAATGAATGAGTATCTTTTCATGAATGGTCCCGTGGATCAAAGGATGGTAATTTTCATAATGTCTCATTTTTGCAGTCTGGATTTGAAGGTTTTGTGAGAGACAAATACACTATTTTGCCTGACACAAAAGAGAGAATAGTTGCTACAGAGGTCACCTCTTACTGGAGGTCTGCTATTTTTCATTTATATTATTTTTGTTTTTGTTCTTCTTTAATATTGGAAACATATAATTTTATCTCTGTCATGTCATGCTTGTCAAAAATTAAAAATGAAACTTAGTCAGATTTTGTTTAATATGAAATGCAGGTACAAGTTTGAAAATATAACTGAGATTCCCCCAGCGCCCTTTTGCTTCAGAGAGAGGTACAATGGAGTGAAAAAAGTTCTGATGGATACATTTTTTGGGCCGGTGGATGTTGGAGTATACAGCACATCAGTTCAAAATACACTTTATCTCATGGCTACAGCTGTTCTTAATAGGTCATTTTCTGATAATGATGTTTATCCTTTTCCCATGTTAATGTTCACCTCATTGATTTAAAGTATTTTAGATTGTTTGAGAATTGCAATGCAGGAACTCAGAATACTGACATATGCAGTTTATTCTCTCATTTGTGTTGCCTCTATAATCTGGCCAAGATTGCTAATTGTAGATTTCTTTACCTTGGAAATCTTTCTTATTCTATTTGAAACATATGTTGTTTTTAGGTTTCAAGAAATCGAGTCGGTTCATCTGAGAATGCCAAACCTCCATTTCGTGCCGGTCAATCTATCCAGCAAAGAAAATCCTAATATGGTCAAGGTCAGATTCTTGCTCATTTGTTGATGTTTTTCCCCTTGTATAGTTTACCAGTGACTGAAAATGAAGATTTATACCCCTCTGCATTTCAATCCAGATCCATCCCTGTTACACCTAGTTACTAGGTGTTAATGGACTGTAAAAACCATAGCAAAAGAAACAAACTCTATCATGAATTGGAGTGATTTCGAGGCTTTCATATCTATTGTAATTATCTCATTAGTAATTTTATGATATCTCTGCTTTTTATCTCCTAATTTTTCTACAAATAATAACAGTTTGCAAACGATGTATATCTGCCGATCGATGAGCCACATGGAACCATACAAGCTACTATTAGCCGTGCTGTGTCAAAACTGTAAATGTGCAGGGAGGTCCCCAAGATTAACTTTGCTTACAAGCAGGTGTTTCTTGGAGCCTTCGTCTGTGCATATTGTGTTGTTGACTTGCTGTTTTAGGAAAAAAAAATAGGTCCTTTGTTTAATAAATGAATAATAAAAGCTGGCAGCTGTCTAATCTTAACTTGTAAGAGGGAAGTTCCCAATAAATTGTAAACTCTGTTTCTTAAATTATGATTGCATTATTAATGTTACCTGATTATTATATATTAGTTAAATAAAAGGTATTTGACTGATTGACTGATTGGGAAACTTAGGGAGTTTTTTTTTCAACTCATGGACCGACTTAGTTATATATTAATTACATAAAAAATTAAAGTTATAATAATAAATAATACATCAACAAAAAACTTTGCATGGACTGCAGCTGCCTCTTGTTTAGTTGTCCTCATAAAATTGGCCTCTATCTCTTCTCTTCAATCTCTAGATACTTTCAAATAATTATACTCCAAGTAACTCAATATCTGGAGTTAACTGAAGGAATTCGCGGCGATACAGGTGTTGAGAGTTACTGAAAGAAATAAGAGGCCACAAAAAATAGGAAAATATTGCTCTACTAAATCACATTGCTGGAGTTGTGACTTGGGAACGAGGCAGATTTCCTTGGTTGGGACGAATATGTCAACAATTAGATTGGATAATCTTTTAATCAAAATAAATAAATGAATGAATGAATGAATGAAAGAATTGGATAAGTCTGAGCGGCCATTTGGCAATCTGTAAAAAGAGATGGGGAAGTTATGGGAAATTCATTGATGGTCAGATTGGATAGGTCCGAACCGCCATCTAACCCATCACGAGATACAAATCGGGTATTGGGGAGTTCATGGGTGATTCTTTCGAGTCACAGAGTTAGATGACTTCACATGGGTTGCACGTGGGACATCATCACACCAGGGGCCCAGAGCTGGACTCGTGCAAGCAAGGCCAGCTGACTCTTTTGCACAGTTCCGATGGATACAAATGCTTCAGTCAGCTCAATGTAATTTCTTACGTTTATCACTATCAGATTTGAATTTTGTTTCAATTCGATTTTTTTTTCCGGATTCAATATATTTAGTGTAGCTATCTGATTGATTCGGATGTTGAATTTGCTGTTGCCTCGGGTTAAATTTCTGTTGGTCATATATAATTTATAAATGGGAGAATTCATATTTTTGTCATGAATTTTTATAAAAAGTAAAAGATCAGATTAAATTTTATATTTTCAATGCAACGAATTACTTCTTAAACTTTTTTCAAAATATTAAGTTGGTTCTTAAACTTCTTCAAAAAAATCAAATTGATTCCTTAAACTTTAATGTACATAAAAAAATCCTTCAATTTTTAATATAAAAACTAATTTCATCCCTGAAATTAAAAAAAAAAAAAGTAAACGGGTCCTTAAGTAAATGGATCGTGTTGGGTCTTGGATCAACTGGTGTCAGCATTTTTTGGGACCCAAATTAGTTTGAACCGGGTCATGTCAGATTTCAAGTTCATCCAATCTTAAATCGTCTCGGATCTTGAAACTTTTGGATTCTGGACAGGTTTGATTTTGAGTCGTCTGAACTCAAAATATGAGAGTAATCAAGATTAAATGACTCAAAACTCAATTCAATCTGAACTTATGAGAAGTAACAAAAGCCCAAACAATGTTGGTACCAACTAATACCAACACATAGATCATTAGCACAAAACAGGGTGTCAAATGAACAATGCCGGTCGTATAAAGACATTTTTAAAATGAGCCCTGCACAATGATTCTGGTAAATTTCACCCAATCAATCAGCTACATGTGCAATTTTTTTTTTGAAGGCACTATACATCGAAATGAACCGATCCCAGCAGAAACACCTACACTAATGCCAGCACCATTAATCTGTCAAGAAGACCATGAGCAGATACAAATTGCACCAAAAATATTACAATTGCAAACAGGTCTGACACCAGCAGCAAAAGGATTAACAATCATCAAAACAGTATCCAGGTAAGCATACCTATCTTTAACATTTAACATTTAAATATTTCGAATCAATCAGTAATTAGATTTTTATGAACATTTGTGACAATTATATATTCTTTCATCAATCGATCAGTGCCTGCTATTTATACTTCTCTATTTATATTATCTTTAACAAACACTTATCAATTTACTAATCAATAATTGTCAAATACACAGTTTTGCCTGTGTCTTCAAAACAGAAAAAATACTGGCAAATATCGAAATACATAAATTCAGTCCTTGTCACCAACAAAGAAAGAAAAAAAAAAGACCAATTTACCATCGTATTCTATTAACTAATATTGAGGGAGCATTCAGCTAGCCCTCAAACAAAAGGCTCATCAAAATCAAAGAGAAAACTGACAGAACCTCTTCTCAGGTACATATTTATAATGAGAAGGGATTTAATTATCACTATTTTATTCTAGTGTCTATGGTGTCTATTTATTTATGTATAAAATTAAAAATGTGAACCGTTGAATGTATTATATATCATCTCAATTATATGTATATAAAAAATCATAAATTTTTTACTTCATTTGAATAACCATTAACGTGTCTAAATTGTAAAATTTGGTCTGTTAATTTTATTAACGGTTGATATCTATATAAATAATATTAAAATTAAAATATTTTTTTGTATACATATATAAGATGATATTTACAATATATTCCTTCAATTAGTTTTGTTATTTAAGAATTTAAATAATAGTTATTTTATATTTAATTTTAATGGCATTGATGTGGCATCAAAATGATGATAATTGAATCTCTTCTCATTTATAATATCCGACATCAAACTTTTCATATTTAATGTAATATAGAAGCTAATCAGACAAAAGTTAAAATAACATAATAACACAGGATCAACAGCATACAAAAATGAAGGTGCCACTGGACTCTCACCATCGACGAATTTTTGAAGGCCATAAACTTTATGATGTAAAATATATCGCTAAGGCCTTCTAAAACCACAGACTTTTTATTGTAAACTTTTGGAAGTTACAATATTTCCAGCCCAAACCATTTGCACCTGTCAATCGCTCAATTGTATAATCTTTTGTTATAAATGTTACTCGTCCTTTGGGCAGTATTCCAAATTATATATTTTGAACTCATCTTTCTCTTAGAGTTATCATTATTTTAGTTAAAATAATTATATGAATCCTCAAATAAAAAATGTATTACTCGAATGGACGATCTACAAGTTTTCAAAATTAAAGAAACATATTATAACGAAAAAAATATCATCCTTTCCAATTAAGACGAAACAAATTTATCAAATTATCACTACCATATCAAATATCAAATAACATAATACACAACTTCCAGAATTCTACAAAAGCAAACTTAAATATTTCTTTTCATAAAACATTATTAATTTCGCAGCATAGCACGAACATCACCTAGTGTGAATAAAGGTTAAATTTGTGGCAATGCATGAAGTTATGTTTAGTAATACAAAAGTCTCTTCAAGTAAAAAGACTTATTCTTCATGGAAAGACTAATCAAAATTTAGGCTTCAAAAGTCTATAGACGAGTCTCTGCCAAAATTCAAAACTACATTAGAGCACAGCAGTAAACTGGAACAAGGTAAACATGAAAATTAGGGGGAAACATAATTAGATATGCCAAAAAAATGGATTTCCAATCGGATCTTGATAAGATTCAAATCAGAATGCAAAATTGAGATTCATTTCCACATCAACTTATTACAAACCATAAAACTGCTATTCCAACATAACAAAAAGGTATTAATGATGATGAATTTATGATAAAACAATGAATTAATCATACATCTGTCACAGAATCTGACTTCAGATGAGGAGCAAAATGTTTTAGAACCTCCTCATATACTGGCTTCTTGAACTCTACAGCCTGTTCAGAAAACCAAGAATATATGAAATCTAAAATGAAACATATCATTAATAAAAATGAAATAAAAGTACATACACGTTCGATCACTTCCTCAGGTGACATCCAAGAGTATGCACCAAATTCAGGTCTTTCGGATCCATCACCTAATAGATTGATCTGTTCTTCCTGTCCTGTAAACCTAATTAGAAACCTGACAAAGAAAGAAAGAAACATATAATACAGTTGAATCACTGTTCTTTGTTTTACTTGAAGTGAAAATTTTTGATATTACAATTAGTGCCATTTCATTTATTTCAGTACCACTTCTGAGCCTGGCCAACCCAATCAGAGCCCCACCGTTTGTTCAATTTCTCTCTCGCTTCTGCAGGAAAATCATAGGTTAACCAATAAGGTGCCTGCATTTCAAATCGATTAATTTGTTACTGCTGATTGCTTGTACATCTTAAACTATTTAAATGATCGCTTAAATAAATAACAATAAGAAACCTCAGAGATAATCTCTGCTGATGTCACGCCAGTTTCTTCTCTCAATTCCCTCAGTGCAGCTACTCTCACATCTTCTCCTTGATCCACTCCTCCCTATAAATTATCCAAAAAGAAATAACATCAATCCAACAAACTTTACTTTGAAGCAAATAATTAATCCATATGTAAATAAACTTGTCAACAGATTGTTCAGGAAATCTGTTGATGACAAGTTCTATAGTAATTCTAGGCAACATAAATCCTTTTAACAAAACTATGTATCATAAAGATGAATTTCTACTGGATTTTGTCTTCCTCCTATCCAAAGAATCTAACTCTAATCAAATTAATGAAAAAAATTCCTAAAAAAAGAATGTTTAACATATAATTTGAATAAACCTGAGGCATCTGCCATGTTCCAGGTATATCAAGCCTTGAAGCCGAGAAAATCTGCCAAGGATTCACAATAAAGAAGCATCAGGGGGTAATTCATAAAAGAAATAATACGAATTTCAAAAATCAAGGTCCAATCATTTGTTAAATAACCTTATTAGAAGGGTTAATGAGGCAAATTCCCACATTCGGACGATATCCCTGTGGAGGCGCCTCCATCGAAGCTACGAGTTTCAAGCTGCGAAGAGATCGACGGAGTGGCGAGGGTGTAAATCTGGGTGCTACTTGGGGGCAAAACGGGGAATTCGATCGGGGCCGAAGGATGGAATGGAAGGAATTATAAACGTAAACAGATACCATTCTTCTAGCACCATGAGATTCTCTTGTGATTGTGAATTTTTTTCCTCATATATCCTCGTAATTTGTGAATTTTCCAATCCCAGAGTCTCAGCGTTGTGTGGAACAGAATACATAAAAAAATTTAGGCCAATTTCTCAAGGCCTGTTATTTATTTACTAATGTATTGGGCCTTCATCAAAAGAAAGAAATGAAGAATGGCTGAATGATATCAAATTAATCGGCACTTAGACAGTTTTGTCTTTTTATCCCTTTCTTGGTTTCCACTTTACAGTTTACACTCTTTCATTTTCTCTCTTTTTTTCTTATTTTTTGTGCTCCTTTTCCTTTTTTTCAAAATAAAAGTTCGGACAAATTTATGATAATTCATAATTGGTTCTTGGATGAAACAATTTTGTCAATCATGATTAAGTACAAGTTCACTAATTTTTCTTTTAAAAATTTTCATTTATGATTTAGATAAATATTTTGCATTGCTGATTTGCACGCAATAAGGTATAAGATCGTCAGCTTGTGTAGTTATAAAGTCACATCATGAACCGACATATCTTTGGAAAGTAAAGAGGACAAGCTTTAAGATTTTTATTTTTCATTTTATCCAAACATGACAAACTAACAAACCTTCGTAGTAGGTAAGAGTCTAGGGGCCTACTATAAAATTTATAGATGAAATGCTCGGCTTCTAGCCTTCTACAGTACAATGGCTATCTACGCTTCCAATTTGAAACAAAAATAGGAAGGATTAAATTACATAACAAAATCGCTCAAGTTTTACTACAATCAGTGATCAATTAATTATAATTTCTTGTAAATTCGAAATTTGAATGGATGTTATTGTTGACTGATCATACCTTGTCGAGTGACTTTATAACTTATATCTCAAAGAAAAAAAATTATCATACTTTGTTTTCTTTTTCTTTTCTTTTTATTTTAACAAATAATAGTACTCTTTGGTCTTCGTAAGTTACGGAAACCCATATTCAAAATAAATGCAGCACATTTCCAATGATCCCATCATAAATAAACTAAGAATTACAACATTCACTCAAAATATTATGCCACTCTGTGAAATAAATCAGTCAACTTTTTATTTTTTTTTCCTCGAAGTTTGAAGTGAATTTTATCAAACAAATAAATAAATTATGTTTGGTCAACCGCTTACTTCCCCATTTCCCCACAAAAGACCTCTTTTTATTTGGTAAATTCAAACAATTTATCTTGTTTTACTTTTATCAGATATATGTCCCCATGGACCCCCTCAAAGATGTCAAAAAAGTTTACATGCTGTGACATTTTCCTGAATGAACCACGCGTCAATCTTGTAACATATCGCTAAATCTATATGAGATGTTGTATATTTTATTTGAAGTTTATATTGTGCAATTTTTGTAGTGCCCAAAAAGTTTACATCACTCTATAATTCATCTCCTTAATTTCTTTCGGTACGATCAGTCCAGAATATTAATTGTTTATTCGACGTTGCATCAATTTAGATTTGGCAATTTAACAAAATGCCTTTCTTTATGAATTTTTATAACAAAATACCCTCCTTTTTAAATTCTTTAATAAAATATCTTTCTTGACTCATTTAAAATTATCTATCATAATTAGCAATGGTTTAACTAGGTTTCAAATGGCCTTTGCACTGAACCTTATAGAGTTTATTAGTCTACCATCTTAATAAACTCTAGTTAAACCCAAGTTAAATCATCCGATAATTTTATTAGTCTTCCAATTATCATAAATTATTGGTAAAATTTTATTTTTAAAACATAATTTTGTTAAAGATCACTTAATTAATTTTTATTCAAATTAAATTAATAATAATTATTTTCATCATTTTTAATTATTTTCACCGCTTCCTTAATATTTATTATAATTTAAAAAATAAAAATATTTTCATGAATAAAAAATAGTCTTTCATTTAAACAATATTATTATATTTTAATATTATTAGGAAAAAAATTAGAATTAATATCAAGAATTTCAAAAAAAAGATAAAATTTTCCACAATGCCACAATATAAACGAACAATAACGTCTACACTCTCGATATTATTTTTGTGTGTTTATTGTGCGTATGGATTCAACAAATTCGATTGATAAATTTTCATCTATAGAAATTTATCTTGCATAACAACATAAGCATAATCCGAGAACTATTAGACACGTTATAAGAGTAAATTAAGCCCAAATTATTGTAACTGATATAGTTTACTTTATAAATGATAAATTTAAAATTTTAATCATTTAAATCTTTTTAATTTTATTTAATTAAAAAAGTCAAGGAGTGCGAACATTAAAGCTTGATAAGTCATTTTAATCAAGTTTTGGCCACTTCAATTTATAAAAAATAAGTAAGAATTAATAAATATATTTAACACATCATTAATAAGTTTGATTGATTTTAGCAGTTTAAGTTTTTTATTTGTAACTTAACTAACAAAATTTTCAATTAAGCTTACTATGTAGTTTAGTTTAAGTTCATGAAGAAAGACATGTTGTTAAATTGCTCATTTAGATTGCAATTCACGAGGTTGATGGACAAGTCTGGGACAAATTTTTTTTATTTTGAAATGATTTTCAAATAGGCCCATTTTATAGCAATGTAAATTTCTGAGTAGTACAATTGCTTGTTCATATATTAACTTTCAAAATAGATTATTTCTAAGCTTTAAAAAATTTCGGTTGTTGATTCTAGACAAATATTAACGTTTTAATATAAAGCATCCATTTTTGGAATTGGGAGTTCTCAAATGTTCCGCAATGGCAATTATTTGGAGGATCTTCTCAAATAGGTGATATTTTTAAAGTGGCTGATATAAAAGAAAAACAAGGAAAAAAGTAGGATGATACAAAAGAGGAACTGTTGAGTCTTTGCGCCGATTGACTTTGTTTTTCTTTAATTCTATATGTATTTAATCTAATTCGACTTTTTTAAGTAAATAAATTATAGCAAATATTTATTATTGAAGGTCTTGAGTTGATCTTTGTATCCCAACAAAAAAAAAATCGACATTTAATATGGAGAAGTTGTACTGAATACTGAGAAAACCGAAGAATAAAAACGAAAGGTGGAAGTACATCACTGGAGCTTGAAGCTTTGAACTTAAAATTGTTTTCGACAAGCTCCAAAACAATAGACTAATTAATCACCTGCTTTTCATTTTCTCTTAACTTAACATTTAAAATAATAAATATCGAAACGAATTGATACGAATTTAATATATCTTGATGCCTGATGGGTCTTAGTCGAATCTGATTTTATATAAACATAATAAAATAGTGTTTACCTAATCTGACAGTTTAATTGACGCTCTGAAAGCAACTCAATTTTAAAATAATAATTAGCGGTACCACACAAAAAAAGATACCATATATGTAGTAACTATGTAGGTAAGTGACTCCCTACACGTTAGTACCATACCATGCATGCTTCATATCACATAGGATATGGCTAATAGCAGCTAGAATTATAATTAGAATTAGTTGAAACTTGAAAGGTAGGTGTACTTCCAAATATCAAGCCATCAAGGAAAAAGGTCATCAAGTGAACTAATTGGCAACGCACCACTAAATGAAAAGGAACAACTAAGAGGGACAAAGGAAAAAGCCATGTACATTCTCTAAAGCAGATGAAATAAAGCTTAGATAATGAGGGACCAACTGGATTTCTCATTAGGTACATCCGCCTCATCAAATTTGAACATATTGGTTTAGCTAGTGCACCAATACTGGACCCTCTGATTTTATCTCTTGAACCTCAAATTAAAAGAAGTTCGACAGTTCCTTTCTTTCTTTATTCCTTTCTCAAAATTTTATTAAAGTAAATTACATGATAAACAAATTATTAAGGAATATATATTTTTAATTTTTAAGGAATAAAATTAAAAAATATATATAGTTTTTAGAATTCATCTTTGATCTAGTGGCAAAAATAACGCTCTATGTGTAGAAGATCAAATGTTCCAATCCCGAATAGAAGTCCTTTATGAATATTTAAAGTTGAGTAGCCTAGACTTTCATTTTTATATCAATATATATATAAATATAATATTATTATTTAAATATATCATATCAAATTTGATATCCTTTGTAATTTAGTTAATCTGAGTTACCACTTTAAATGTCTATAAAAGATTCCTATTCATATTTCAAACATTTGACACCCACACCATAAGCACTATTAGATCTTAATCAAATATTTTTTTTAATTATTTTGAATTTGATATATGATTTATCCAAATGTATAAAAAAATTATACTGTTATTTCTATTTTCAAATTTTGATGAATTTCGTTGTTGGTTATTCCTTTGTTCTTGTCTTTCTTTCTTTCTTTCTTTCTAGATATGTACGAAAAGTCGGAAAGGAAGATGCTATTTAGTTTGTTTTTTATTTTAGCTTTTATAAAATATTTATTTAATTTTTTTGTTATGTGTAATTATGCTCGAGTGTTAGTACTATTTGACAAATAATCTGGAATAGAATTTTACAAATGGGAATATTAATTATTTGTTTAATGATTTATTTATAGTTTTAATAGTTCATTTAGTTATTTTATTATGTTTAATTATTTATTAAATAGTATGTTATTTTTAATTGATTGTTTAATTTTCATAATGTTCTTATTCTATCCGACACTCTCGATTGAAGGAACAAAGAGAAGATCGGAAGATAAAATTAAAATCTGAGCACCTCATCTTCAAATAGCTATAACTTTTGATAGAAAACTCAGATTAATCGAGACATTCTACCCAGTCACGAAAAACTTACAACGAGATCTACAATAATTTTTTTAGGCCAAAAAACTCATCTAAGGCCTAAAAATACATTTGAAGTTTTAAAAATCTATTTTTCACTATTTTTTTAGATTTCTAAGTATATATATATATATATATATATATATATATATATTCTAGTTCGTTATGTTCATCATATGTATTTATTATTGAATACATAATAAACATATATATTTATACTAGTTCATTTTTTTATTAAATGTATATTTATCTTGTTCATAATAAATATGTATGTTGAATATATAATAAACGTGCATATTTATTATAGTAACGTATATTTATTCTAGTTCATTATTTTTTATAATTTTCTCTTATGATTTTTTAACTAGAATGCACAACAATATCATATTCAACACATTATTATTCATCTATATTTTTTAAAATCATTGAACAAATAATAAAAAATAATAAAATAACTAAATAAACTATTAAAAATAATAATCAAACCTAAACAAATAAATAATTTAAAACAGAAAATTTTTATAAAAAAATCTGGGACTGAATTTCTAATTCGGTCCCAATTACTAATACTGAATTTGAAATTTGGTCTAAGCTACTACTGCAAATCTCGAGAGTACTGGCACCATTCCCTCGTTTTCTTTTTTTTAATTACCAAAAAAAATTGTCTGATTTAGATTTACGGACAATATTTTACAGTCAGTAAAATGCTATAGAGGAAAATTCCTCCGCTTATGCATAAACTATTCAATTAAATAGGTACTAAAGTCCTTTTTAGAAACCGACAAGATTTTAATAAATGACATTCATGATTTACAACTGTACAAAAAACATATTAACATGATACATCAGACTGCACAGTTCTCAGCGTCGTGTTGTGTGATATAATGCAACGCAGTTACGCAGGAATCAGGATCCAGAGAAATGGAAGTTAGAAATTCAAATTTCGGTTAATTAGGTTACAACTTACAAGCATCAGCGAAACATGTTATTCATATAAAAATGCTATATAAATAGGGGACGGAACTAAGACAGACGTAAACCAGCGTCTAAATACTCTTTCATTTTACTGAAAATTAAAAATTATATAATAAAAAATGATTCTTTTTATTTAAATATTCTATTTATTTAAACTGAATATCTATTGATTGTTTTTCTGATTCCGCCCCAAAATACAAGAAACACGCAGGGATGACGCCATGATACTGTCTGGCAGCACTGACAGCAAAATTGCGACGACTGGTCAAACGAAGAGGCATTGAATTTGAACCTCAGTCACGTGCAGTTCAACTTCCACCTAGTTAGGATCCTCTGTGCAGTGAAAACACAGTAAAACAATTGCGGTGCATTGACTGCTGGCATAATCAGTCAGAATATATATATTTTTTGGGACAGTAGGAATTCTATTTCTTTTTGCTGCTTTCTCGTAAAAGAACTTTGTGGGACAGAGTCAGGGTATGTATCCTATTCCTATATAGGATTATATCAGTTTACACTAATTATCTAAGTCAGGGACGGAGTAGGATTTTAATTAGAGGAGTAATTATCGAATTATAATAGTTTATTGGGTTCAAAACAATTAATTAATAAGATACTAAATAAAAAATTAATAATTTAATATATATCTTACCTAATAAAATTTATTAAAATAATAACATTTTATATATTAAAAATAACAACAAAATAAAGCTCAAAATAATAGATAATCAAGTTGATGAAGTAAATTTTCGTCTACGTAATTATTTCATTATGCACAATATTAAATTTTTTTTCTCAATAAAAATAATTAGATAATCTAGAGGGGCAAATTATCAAAAATATTATCGAAATTATTTTTCAAAATTTAGGGGGACAGCTGCCCTCCCTGGACCCTCTTCGATCCGCCCCTGTCTAAAATTATAACGGTCGTCAGATTTAAATTTCAGGTAGGATAATCATGACTCATAATGATGCCTTTTATATTTACGAAACAAGCAGTTTAAACAATTACTGTGTACAATATTATGGATGATGCAAATTCAAAGGCTAGAGGGGAGTACATTTTGTTACTTTGCAAATGTCTTTTAGGGTAACTAATTATTAACAAGGTTCTCAATTAATATTCATAATTAATAAATTTGTCAAATTTAAAGGACGACATTTTATGTCCAAATTTATTAATAGAACTTACAAAATTTCTTTTCATAAATATCAACATTTAATATATTATTTTATTATAAAACAAAGAAACCATCTTTAAATTATATTAATATTATGTCTGATTTATGAATTTTAAGACTTTGTCTAGTTTTTTTCAAAATCATCAGCTTATATCTATTAAATGGTCCACACGGCACACGGTATGGTATCACAGAATACCAAGAGTAGTCCATCTAGGATTTGCTATGCAAATGTATATATGCATTCATCATTAATTGCATGGTTCTAAGCTTAGCTATATTTGCATGTGCAATTTTTTTTAAATATAATAATTATAAAAATTATATTATTAATAATAAGAGTGATAAAAAAAAATTAAATCTATGAATGGCGCGCACTGTTTCGGTGGCGGAGCAAACGCACCATGCGTCGATGCGTCTTTTTATCGAAACGCGTCACTGCCAGTGGCGTCTTTACTAAAACGCGTCATTGCCAGTGGCGCGTGTTTGTCTCCTACAAATACTAACCGCGCAAGTATCTATCTGCAAGCGTATTTATAGTGATTAAAAATCCATTTTTAGGCAAACGGCAGTGGCGCATTTTAGTAAACGAAGTGCGTATTGTCATTCATAGATTAAATTTTTTATTTTTATCACTCTTATTATTAATAATATAATTTTTATAATTATTATATATAACAAAATCTGTTTGCATGTGTGCCTGTTATATTTCTAAAGTCTACGGACATGCAGTTTTTGTGGTCTTGTATACTATGATTAGTCTATTTTCAGGCTTGGTTAAGTTGTGATGTCACAAAATGATAGATTCCCTTCTCCACTGTTTTGGTGGTTACACCACTATCTTCTAATAATGTCCTCAACATGGAAAAATTAATTTATAGTGCCGAAAATGACATTGACCTTTTTCAATCATAAACTTGTGATAATGTAAAAAAGGTTTTGGCACGAACTTCTGTTCTTCTTGGACTCTGGAGCAATCCTGCTTGGACTAATTAATATTTCGAATAATTGTACTGTATATTTTTATAATTATATTATTATATGATTCGTATTCTTGATAACTTCACGCCGAACTCTTAGATGATCAATCGAATTACCAATTAAATTAACAAAATTTTGCTCATCTACCGGCGGATAATTTAAAAAGTTTCTAAAATTTAACTACATGAAACTTTTTTGTGGTTATTTTATTTAGATAAATCATAATCGTTAATGTCAATCTTATTTTTTCTTTTATAATGCAAAATTTTGACTACAACAGAATTAACCAACTAGTTATTCAGAAAGGTATAGAACATAAAAAAGTTAAAATGGTTAAATGTTTTGTTTGGATAATTTTTCGGCCGTCATTAAACATAATAACAATCAATTATATTGATTTGGCTTGTCCATGAAAATATTATTCTAAAATATTTACCAAGGGACAACCATCATTTGAAAATGTTATTCACATGTGCAAATTAATTCCGCTTGTATTATGTGTGAATGATGTCTCAATTGCTTCAAAAGAAAGTTAGCATTCTTTAATATTAAATAAATATAAAACAAATCCAAGTGTGCACTAGAATCATCCAAAATTAGTTGACACCAATGTCAAGATTTGAATAAAAAAAAACAATGCGAAAATTAAATAGTTGTGCCTATGTATACCTACAGTTCGACAGTTGCTACTATTTAAAGTATGCATATAATTAAACCCACTTAAAGTAAACTTTCTGTTTATATATATTTGTAGTTATTAGTCTTTAATTTTAACATGCACATACATAGAGTGTCATGATACTATTTTTTTATTCGATTTGTATTGTATTCGATAAGATGAATATGAATAAAAAAATCATTAAATTATTTGATATGGCTAAGGTTAAGAAATTTTTTCAATATTAAATAAATGGATAAGGGTATGGATAAAGATCATTTCATACTCATTTACCTTATTGGATGAATTATTAAAAAATAAATTATTATTTTCAATATAATTATCTTTTATAATATTTTTTCTCTATTTTTATTGTGTCGAGTTGTATGAGTTAATTATTATGAATTACAAATTATAATATTATATTCTTTAGATTTCGCCATCTGATTAATTATAATGTTTAAATAATATTTAGTAGAGTATTTTGGTGTGTTTGGTTGGCACTGTGTTAGTGCTAATTCGAAAATAGTAGCTACTCAGAGTAGCACATGACATCCAAACATAAAATTACTATTCGGAACAGTTGGGGTTAGGTGCTATTATACTAACCCAATGAAAACTTAGTTTAGCATTGTTCTTGCTTACTAACCCAACAAAAAATTCACTAACTCATCCAAATAATATTTTACTAACTCAGAATAGTAACTATTATCTCAGTCCTCATATTTCCCGAGATATCACTAACCCTATATTATTCTCAATCACTAACTCAAAAAATACTATTCTTACACTAATCCTTCAATCATCCAAATACACCTAAAATTATAGAATGTGACAATGTAAGATTTTATTTTAGACGATATGTTAATTTTATTTTTAATACATTTTATTTTATAGTTAAAAATTTTGACAAGAGATGCTTATATTTATTTTTTAATTACTCAAGTAAGAATTGACTATATCGTTATATTTTGATTTTGTCTAGTAAAATAAAGATATATTTGTATAAAATAAATGAGTTTGAATTCTTGTTCTTATAAATGAAGATAAAATAATTAATATATTAGCATTATTCATTAGCACATTTATTTTAACAAATAAAGATAAAATGTGTGTAAGTTTAATTTAATAATGAAAATATCTCCACTCAATCTCTACCGTACCCGTTAACACTTCTTAACGTATATATATATATATATATATATATATATATATATATATATATATATATAATCCCCCGTTTAAGTGAGCATTTATTTCTACATGACCATATCGCACGCTTTGGCATTACTGCAGTACATATCAACTTGTGGTGAAGAGTTCGTAAAAATGAATGATCTGTGGTCATATGAAATTATTAATTGCCGCACTGAAATTTTTTTTTGGAGAGATAAGAACTAATTAATTAAGGTACCTACATTTGGAGAATATACCAAACACGAGAAAATGCGAGTAAATCTGAGCCAGGCAGTAAATGAAGCTCACGTTGTTTGTCTCTGATTCTAAATACCCCCTGGAAACTCTGTTGCAACTTACAATCTTACTTCCCAATTAATGACACCCGAAAAAATAACTGCGCGATTCCATTTAATTTGATAATAATAAAAAGACAATATAAAAGAACAAAATATGCAAGGTTTATAAAGTATAAATCTACTTTGTGGAGCAGCTGTAAAACCTACATTTGAAAAAAAAAAAAGAATCTCCGCTTTCCAAGATACTTGTTAAAATACCGATAGTTTTGGGCATTTGCAATGTATTTAGTTTCTTTAATTACCCTGTTTAGGGCAGTATATGTTATCTCGCGTTAGCAGAACAATTCAACACCCTCCCTCGTGGGCCCGCACTACAGCATTGATCTGGGTGTGTCGGCAGGATAGCAAGAATATATAGTATACTAATAGTGTATTTAGATTAATAATTGAGATTAGTATGAAATTAGTGGCATTCCGAGAAATATGAGAATAAAATTAATTTTAATTTTTATTATTTGAGTTAGTATAAATGTTATTTGAATGATAAGTTTAGAATACTGAGAGAGAAAAGTATAAAATAATGATTTTTTTCCCACTAGGTACAATTTTGTACCAGTACAACACCTCTGTATTTTTAGTGGAGTTCCAGTCCGTTGATATCAGTAGAATGCTATTACTCTAAAGGATAATGTATGGATCAATTATGATTTATGAATTTGCCAATTGTTGTTTATCTTTTCAGTTTTTTTCCCCTTAGAATTGAATGAGAAAGACTTGAAATTATTTTAAATATTATATTTATATCGACTCAGCTTAAGACAAAATTCCTATTGTTTTCGACCACTTTCCCTTTCTGATTCCATCCATAATTTTTTTTTGGTAATTCATCTTAAAGTCTTTGCTTGTAAAATCGAAATCCATGATAAGTATTAACATGACCGACTTATTTATGTCTTTGAAATAAATCACATCAAGTTGCTGCTGTGAGAAATTGGTATAAAATTATATACCATGAGGATGGAAAGTATCACCTAAAAAGGGGAAAAAACTTCAATCACATTTCTCACTTCTGTCCAAAGATGTTCAAATTACAAATTCTTGAAGCGCACAAAAAATACTAGTATATTATTTGTGCTTTGTTATGGGTGATTTCTGTGTTATAATTTTTCTACATCAAAATTTGGAAATCTCATTCTATTTCAATACAAAATATGATAACAAACAAAGTAAGAAGAAATATAATTAATCAATTATTTTTATGTTATAACCATAACTTTTCTAAAATAATATAATTAAATTTCAAATTTGATAAAATTTTTAACAAATGATATCTTTTAGGAAGGATACATCATCAATTATATAATTTTTAATGTAGCGGATGTGTTATAAATTTAATAAATTTTTTAATATTTTTATTATAATTTATTATGACACAAAAAAATCTAATATATTTAATAATTTATGTTCTCTTTAAAAATTAATTAATAAATCTTAATCAATCCTAATTATTGTAGGATGAAGATATTAAGGGACAAAAAGCGGGAAGAGATCCGTCAGCCGCCCCAATGCATTTCCTCGGAAAAAATACGTTAAACAAATGGAAGTGAGAGAAACTATAAGAGTCCCCAACGATTACAGAAGACATAAGAATAAAAGAAAAGCGTATGGATAAATCATCATAAAATGAAAACAAAAGAAATGGATTAGATAATTACGATGGAAATATGGACAGTTCATGTTGAGCCTTTTTTTCTGTTTTTAAGGAAGATTGAGAATGAATCAATAGGAAAGAGATATATACAAGGAGTGGTGGTGGATTTTAAGAAGTGATAAAAATATTTGAAATTTGTAAAAGTAAATAGTGCCTTGTCGAAAATACGTGGGAGAGACGATTGACATAAACGGAATTTAAAGTAGAGAAATTAGCTTGTCGAAAATATTAAATTTGCATTATGTCCCAGTAAATTTGTATTTAGGGACATAATGTGGAGATAATATCATGGGGCTGCAATATTTATTTTTTAATTAATTGACGACATAATAATTAATTATTTCTTGAGATCCATTATTCTATCAAATACATACTATTTTCTTACAAGTATATATTACTAGTTTTTACTTTTCAGCGGAAAATATTTAGAGTACAAATTTTGGACGAATAAAAATTCAAATAGACATACATTAATGAATGTTGAATTTTTTTAGAAGAAAGATAAACTGAAATTTCATTGGGAATTGTATTATTGTTTTTGTTGTATTCAATGTATTTATTTACATGCTTGATATATCGATATTTATAAGAGCGTTCTAACTATACATTTTTAAGGGTAAATGCAGTTGTACTTTCTAAACTCTAACAGGGCTCTAAACTATATTTTATATTTATTTATTTATTTATTTATTTATTTATGTATTTATTTATTTATGTATTTATTTATTTATGTATTTATTTATTTATGTATTTATTTATTTATGTATTTATTTATTTATGTATTTATTTATTTATTTATTTATGTATTTATTTATTTATTTATTTATTTATTTATTTATTTATTTATTTATTTATTTATTTATTTATTTATTTATTTATTTATTTATTTATTTATTTATTTATTTATTTATTTATAATTCTATCGATGAATCTGCTACAGTAAATCCTAAATCTGCTCGAGCGGAACAAAATACGCAAATCACCATTAAAGCACCACTGAGAAGTCAGCACCAGCAAATGACCACTCTGATGTTTCTCCTCCCATCACTGAGTCACACTGATTTTTTAATATAATAATAAATTAAATCATATTATTATTAATGATAATAGAAATTATTAAATTTTAAAATAAAAATAATAATGCGTTATTGATACTGGTGCATAACAAATACGCCATTCTCATTGACATCTTTACTTTGTGCATCATTAGAAGTGATGTCTTCCTCTCAGTGCACCAGTAGGAGCGACGTATTCCTCTTTTATATAAATGGACTGCGCCACAACATCTACCCACACACAAAGGAGATAGTAATCGTTGGCTGCCGTGAGAAGAGAGAAGAAGAAAAAAGAGAAAAAAGAAAAGAGAAAAAAAGAAGAAAAAAAGGGGATTTTTTAATTGTAGTCGTAATTGATATTGAACTGACTTAAAATTTGGTATTGAACTGACTTAAAATTTAGAATTGATCTGAAAGTAGTATTTGGTATTAATATTGATCTAGAATTTAGTATTGGTCTCAATTTAGAATTTGATATTGATAACCTAAAAATTGATATTAATCTAAATCTATTTTTTTATTGATTTGACCTAAAATTTGATATTGATCTGAATCTATAATTTAGTATTGATATAAACCTATAATTTAATATTTATCTAAAACTAGAATTTAATATCGATATGAATCCGTAATGATAACAAAAAATCAGTGAGTGAATCACCCCTCCTTGATAATTTCGTACTGAGTCAACCCTCCTCTCTCTGTAGCTTCAACTCTGTTATTTTTGTTACTATTACTATACTAATAAAAAAACAGCTCCTTAATTTATTGCAACCTGCCTAGGCCCTGTTCTCTGTGTTCTATCTTATCTATTAAACTATTACACATCTCGTGAGTTAAATTATAACCTATTAATATTAATTAAACACCATCCATCCACCCCTCCATCGTTAATCCCTCCGTACAAACTATCCGACTCAGCCTTCTATTTAAAACTTGGAGAGGCTCATCAACTCAAAGCGGACACCAAATAAAATAACGAAGGCACCATAATTATAATAATAAAAAAAGGGCGCTAAAAAGCGAAAACCACACTGCATTTGGTTCCTTCCATCTCACTTTTCAGCTGAGAGATCTACAAAGGATTGTTTCTCCATCGACGCTTAATTCGTCGATCTGAGCCGCTGAATTGGTTGCAGTGCGATGGGTTTAGATGCAATGTTGGCCTCCCAATTTGGATTGGTAAGTGGAATTGATTCATACAAACTTTCCTGATTTGGGAAAGGTTCCAATTATTTTTTCCGAATTTTACTCTTTTGGTTGTAAGAGAAAAATGAAGGTTGGCTCTGGAAAGCGGTGAGTGTTGTTTGGTGCTTGTAGTATAGTTCTATATCAATTGAAGAACTTAATTGTTTAGAATTTTTCCTAGTCGATCTGGTTTCTTTAATTGGATAAGTTTTTAGGTAAACTAAATAGAAATTTATTTGATTTGTCGCAGAGGTGGGTCTCTTTAGTCAACTGAAATGTAGATTACATTAGCCTATTTAGTTGAAAAGATCAGAAGAAGTTGATTACTTTCTGAAGCTGAAAACTGTAATTGGGAATAATGGAGTCACGAATGGACCAGTACGAGATAATGGAGCAAATTGGCAGAGGTGCATTTGGAGCCGCTATACTTGTAAATCACAAGCTGGAGAAGAAAAAGTAAGTATATTTCTAGTAACGTTTCATCTACAAGTACTTACCTCCCTCTTTTTAGTAATATTAGTTTGAAAATTGAAATTTCATTATTTCCAAATTTTCCCAATTCAAAATTTGTGTGTGATAATCTGTTATTACTTCCTTCCCTTTTTAAGTAATTTATTAACTGAAGTTCCATCATGTACCCAAATTTACTCAATTTAGAAATTGTTGCTAATAATCCTTTATTATTCATTTCTTATATTAAAAATCTAAGAAACAAATGCTCCTTTTTTCTATGGATAAAACACATGGTGTATAACTAAAAAAAAACTATGTTGGAGCATACCTCATCGTTATTGAATGTAATAATTAGTAAGGTCTTGTTGATAATTTGGACAACCAATGCAAGAAAACAGTTATGCATAATACCTTTTGAGGTGTGACATGGGCATTTAAAAGAAAAACTTGCTATTTCCAATATATGATATTCTACTGTTCAAAAACTTACTTGCATTACCTCTGTTATACTTCAGGTACGTTTTAAAGAAGATCAGGTTAGCGAGACAGACTGAACGTTGCCGTAGGTCAGCCCATCAAGAAGTAAGCAGACTGTCTATAAGTTGATACTCTTCTTATATTTTTCTCAATTATGGTCTGACTTCTCTTTGTTTAATAAAACATGACTACAGATGGCTCTAATTGCTCGATTGCAACATCCTTACATTGTCGAGTTCAAGGAAGCTTGGGTTGAGAAGGTTTAAATTGTTACCCTTTTCATGTTTTGCATTCCTCATCCAAGTAAATGAAAACATATCTATAATTTTAAGTTTTTAATTTGAATAATATTTTTCAAATACATGTACTGTAACAGTTAACCTACCCCAATTTATTTGGGATTAAAGTCTTTATTGTTGTTGTTGATGTACTGTAACAGTTGAATGTATGTACACTAAAATATGCTTATATATATAAAAAAAATTTCAGGGATGTTATGTTTGTATTGTCACGGGATACTGTGAAGGTGGAGATATGTGAGTTCGTCATCCAACTTTTGTAGTTTTTTTTTAACCTCATACGAATTTAATCCAAATTGTTGCAACCTTTAGACTGAAGATATAATTTTATTCCCTAATAGGGCTGAATTGATGAAAAAACAGAATGGAGCGTACTTCCCTGAGGAGGTAAGAAGTTCACCGTCAGTTATATAATAATATTCAATATATTTCATTGACTACAGCTACTGACAATTTGGCAACTGATTTTAGAAATTGTTGAAATGGTTTGCACAATTGGTGTTAGCTGTTGATTATTTGCATTCAAATTTCGTTCTTCATCGAGATCTTAAGGTGCACACAACCACATATTTTTATGTGCTTCTCTCATTGTATCAAAACATGCTGTTTATTCTTAATATATAATTTGTCCTAAATTATTTTGCAGTGCTCAAATATATTTCTTACAAAGGATCAAGATGTCCGGCTTGGTTAGTTGTTTGCACGATGTTACTTTGGTTATGACTCTATGCAACCCATGAATTCTGATATTTATAATTTATATTTTTCTTAGGAGATTTTGGGCTTGCCAAGACTTTGAAAGCTGATGATCTGGCTTCTTCAGTTAGTCCTTTTTCTGCCCTTTTTTCCTTGAGAAAAAGATGGGGGCCAAGCCTCTCAACTTTAAATATTCTTGAGGGATCCTCTGTCCAGGTTTTAAACGTGTGACCTCCCACATTGGAGACGTTGCCTTAGCCACTAGACAACGGTCAACAAGTTTCAGTTCTGTATAAGTTGTAGTTGCTCCAGCATACCATTTATTCTGCTGTATTATTGTTCCATAACTCCGGAATAATGATGTATTGCCATCTCTGAGTAAATGCCGTAATAAATACCTAGGTTACTGACATCATAGAATCTGAGATATTACATGTACCATGACAGTCAGATCCTGTATCAGCTTCTGCAAGAACGTTGTAGTGATTCCGGTTGAATTCAGTTGAACTGTTTTCTTTTAGCCCTTTTTTGGTTTTAAGTGGAATCTTAAATTGTTCCCTGAAGGGTGAAACAAAAGTAATGATATTAGTAGCATGGTTCAGTAACGTGTACAACAGTACAAATTAGGATTGAAGTTGTTGTTTAATCTTCCTCTTATGTTTGGTTAGGTTGTTGGTACACCAAATTATATGTGCCCAGAATTGCTTGCTGATATTCCATATGGATTTAAATCTGACATCTGGTCTCTTGGTAAGATTTGTAACTATTATATTTAACTATATTTGGAAATTTCTTCTTTATAGTTAAAATTAAGAAGTAATTTCAAATACATATGGCTACAATTTCAGGATGTTGCATGTATGAGATGGCAGCACATCGACCCGCATTTAAGGCATTCGTAAGTCCATTTATATGTAATGATAAATTGTTACACAGGCAAGTTAGGTTGTATATTATTATTATTTGAGTTTGGGTCAATGTTGGGCCATGTGCATTTCGGGGGTTGGGGGGTTGCCTTCTATTCCTATTCAGCCATTTCTCTTGTTTTTCTATTCTGTGCATAGTGAAGTTAAATCATGGTTGGGTAGAGCAATAATTATGCAGGTTGTGTTGGATGTGACCGTTCAAAAATAGATTTTTTTTTATGTTACAGGTATGTTTTTCTTCGGGTTAGATTCAGTATGTTAGGCTTAAGTCAATTTTAAGTTGTCTCCATTTCAAATCTCGTCTTTGTGTTGCATTGGGTTTTAGCCATGTTGTTATTAGGTCAGTTAAGCATGGGACTCTCCTGGATCAGGACTAGTTCTGTTTCAGCATATTACACGTATTCTGATCAGGTCCCTTATTATGTTTGCAGGATTTCAGTTTGATGTACATTCAACCAAATTACCAAACTATGAACAATGTGCATTTTACTAGATTTTAGAAAACATTTCACTGATGGTTTCAAAATGCCTATGAAAATGATGAATATGTTAACAGTTACTGGAGGTTTGATAGAATTATTTTTATCTTTATTCAAATTCAGGACATGGCTGGCTTAATAAGCAAGATAAATCGGTCTTCCATTGGTCCACTGCCCACTTGCTACTCTCCTAACTTGTAAGCACATATTTATTTTGATATATGGCCTCTATTGTGGGAATTTGGGGACCATGTTAGTTGCTGGTTGTCTTCTGTGCTCTAAAATTGTGATCTATCTATTGGAGACCATCTCACAGACATGAAAATAATGTAAAATTAACTCTTGGTTTTTTGTTCAGAAAAGCATTTATCAAATGCATGCTGAGAAAGAGTCCAGAGCATCGTCCTAGTGTAAGTTATTATTTCTGAGAAAAAGAAGCTATTTAATCTGTCTATCTACTTTGTAGAACATGCTGCTAGAATTTCCTTGCTTACATAACACATTATTTTTATCTCCTGCTATCACAGGCATCTGAAATTTTGAAGAATCCGTACCTCCAACCTTTTGTGGATCAATACCGACATGTACCTTATATGCCTCATGTTAGCCATTCCCCATCTGACAGAACGAAACATGCATCCAAAAGTCGAGATAGGAGCATGTCGGAAAGTCAAGGTAGTAGCATCTCCAGTAGTGACAAGGACAGTATGCACTCTACCGGTCTAAAGTCAACAGAGACTGATGCCTCTTTGACTGAACTAGAGAGACAAGACTCAGCCAAATCTCTTGAGTCAAAACAGCCCAAAACCATTAAAAGGATACTTGCAGCACTTAAAGAGGAGAGTAAGGCAAGAGAGAGTGCCTCCCCAGTTCGGGCTAGCCAGGTTCGTGTTGGAATTACTACACCTGTTAGTAAGAAACCCACCATGGAACAGTCCCCTGAGATGTCTAAACCATCCAGTTCAAGTTCGTCCAGTTCAAAATCTAATGAGGTTGCAGCTGCGCCCATAACACATGGATCCGCTAAGGGGAGTTCTGAGTCTACTACCGTGAAACGGTTACAAGCATCACCTAGCTTAAAGCATATGGTAGAAGCACTTTTTATTCTAATTTAAATTAAAATGTTTGGCCCATGTCATCCTTAGTAAACTAATGCAGGTGATATTAGTATTCTTTGTTTATAAGTTAGAACAGCAAAGAAGAAAACACTGAGTGTGGAGTAAAATGAAAAGCATAATTTCTTATGAGCAAAATGACTGATTTAATATAAGTTTCTGAGTTATTGCCTTATCATTTTTTCTTTTGGTATTTCAGGCACCTATAGTAGAATCCTCCCCCAAAATGAAACCTACCCCTGATGCTGGGTTGCTATCTGAACCTGCTAAGCAAACCACAGATAATGCTACCGCAAGAAGGATAAAACCTGCAACATCTGTTATGACTAAAAAACCCATTACCTCAAACCTAAAATTAGACCTACCTGATACTCCTAGCCCCACTGCTACATCTTCAAAGAAAGCTTCTCCAGGGGTCTCTTTACAGCGTGAGAAGAGCCCATATCGCCCAATCCGAAGCCCAGTAAACCGGACTGATTGCACTCAGATACCTGATAGCACCCCTCCAAGACAGCGTCCTTTAACACAAAAATCCACACACAAACCGGTTATGAAGAGGGTACTATCCCAGAGGTCCCCACCACCTATTTCTGAGGAGGAACTAAATGAACCGGTTTCACCTATTTGCTTGGATCTACCGCCAGTTTGTTCCAGACCCGTTTCTCCTCTGGCAGAACATGATTTTGGAACTGAAACCCTACCTAGTTGTGAGCTCCAAACTGAGGATTTGCAAAAGAGCACCACCAGTTCCCTTCTAGAGCCTTCCTTCACTAACTCAGAACAAGAGTTCATTTGCAAGGATGATGTGTTTACTGCACATTCAATACCTGATCTAAATGCCATGTCTATCCAAACAAGCACCACAATTGGGGATGACAAATTCACAGTTCAAGAGCTTCTTTCGACTATTACTGACATCCCTCCATTTGTAGCTACAAAGGGACAAGTGTCCAGTCAGATCGTCGAGAAAAACACAGGCCCGCATCTGGCCCCACCTTTTGATGATGTCATACATGTTATAAGGCACAGTAGCTTCCGTGTTGGGACTGAACAGCAAACACCAGTAGTATCTACTGATAATGTGGAGTTGGATGTGAGAAGTGTCTCGCCGGGTCTAAGAAATGGGTACGTCGATGCTGCTACCATTCAACCATCTGCATCAGAATATAACTCTACAACCAAGAATGATGTAAAACCAGATACATTAGAATTAAGGCCCAACTTGTCAGAGGTCAACGCGTGGACTAAGGTAGAGTCAACCAGCCCGTCTAATAAAGAAACCTTAGACGTCAAATCCTTTAGACAAAGAGCTGACGCACTAGAGGGTTTGTTGGAGCTATCAGCTGAATTGCTACAACATAATAGATTGGAAGAATTATCTGTTGTGTTGAAACCATTCGGTAAAGATAAGGTGTCACCGAGAGAGACAGCTATTTGGTTAGCTAAGAGTTTTAAAGGTATGATGAGTGATGAGGCCAGCCGAAGTGCCACATAAAAGCTCCCAGACTTCTTAATTACAGATCCCCCCCCCCCCCCCTTTTTTTGTGATATTATTGGGTCTCTGATGTTTGTTTTATGGGCCATAATTTATGATCTTCGTTATTGACCCTTTTTTAGTGATTTCAGATTCTTTCCACCACATGCTGTAAATAGAGTCTGAATTCCCTTGAGAAAAACAAATAATAAATATGAGTGCACTTTTTACTTCATCTGGGAGATATGGTTATTTTTAATGCTTTATTATGTTATAACTTAGGTGCGCATTGCTAGTCTAGCGCTTAAAATCTACTGGCAAAAGAAGCTCCTGAAGGACATGAACTTAACATTACAATAGGATGTGCTTAGGCCCACAGTTTCTTCTTTATTCTGGTTCATAATACCTTTCCCTTCTATGTTTTATCCCTTTACTTTCATATGGTCTCCAAACGGTTTAGTTCTCTCCTACAAAAAAAAAAAGTAATATGTATCCTTTTCCCTCTTTTTTATTTTGTTTTTCCCAACTTTATATCGCAAAACAGTGCCTGTATTTACTTACCAACACTTCTAAATTGTGCTCTCGCTCTCTTTTCAAGAAAGCATGAGTAAAAAAGTGCATCTCCGAGCAGTATTTGTAAGAGTATATCTGAGCGCTGAACTTTTTTTTTTTTTAAAAAAAAAACTTTCTACTTTACCTTTTGGCTCCCTCAAGCTTATGAATATACTTGGATTGCTATCGCACATTAAATGATAAAAGATAAAAAAAGAAAGAAAGGGAGATGAAAGAGAAGGAATATACTTGATTTGTCTACATGCAATTCACTTTAAGTTGTCACATTCAAATCCCTTTCTAACCTTACTTTTATCTCGATTGGCCAGCAAAAACGAAGAATGATTACTAAGGATAAATTTCTCAATGACAACAGCTGTTCTGAAGCTTTATAATTTGTGAAACTTATGATTTCTACTTTATATAACATTATTCAAGTTTTTAATCATAACGATGACAATTTTATAGAAAATTGCCATGGATCATTAAATTTGTCATATATTTTAATTCTTATGAGCCATTGAGGTTAGGTTCAGTGCGTGTCTCTGTTCATATATTATTAGTGATAAGGTCATATATAGATTTTATTTTATTTTTTAAGAAAAAAAGATGAGGATAGGTCACATATAGAGATGGATTGCATTGGATAGGACAAGCCAAACTTGCTTATTTGGAAAGTAAGGCACCTCTGTTTCTAGAGCTTTGTAGGTCATGGGTCCCAGTCCCACTTGCTAACATCAATGGAGATCGATAGATCAATGCTATTTGGTCACCACGGAGTTGTTAGTTATCTTCTTAATTAATTTAATATGAGAAAATAAAACGGATAGATGTTGCATCTTGACAATTTATATCTTTAACAGAGCACTAAATTTATTCAGGTACATCAGTGTACGCTCAAATTTGTTAAAACTGAACTAACGTTTATATTTCAACCGCTCCACGTCGGATGATAAATTATGTTTAATTTATATCAAATTTTATAGATAACCTCTCTAAATTATTGAGAATATACTATAATATTATACAATTTTTTTTTTTCAAATTTTGACAACTACTTGGACGAATCTCAATTTTTCAATATCGTGATATCTTTTCTTACTAGTACTACAACAATGTTCTGATCTTCCCTGCACTAATCCTATTTTACTCAATTTCACTGCAGACAAGGCATACAAATATTTCATTACACATTAAGAATTTACATGGCCCGTAATCAATTTGCATATACAAGTATAGAATTCTTTCCTCAGCTCAAAAGAACGATATCATGTCTGATCGTACGATCAAAAAACAATAATCACCGCACTTAATTTTCTTTCTTTCTTATTCTTTGGTTCTATTTCAAGGAATTTTTTTTAATAAAATTTAATTATCTAGTTACTATCCATGTCCGAATAACGCCTTGATATCTTGCTTTTAGGTGCAATGTGAATATGTGATTCACAGAAGTCGCAAATAACTTTCTGGTGTGGCCCCTATACGGCTTGAAGACAATAATATATAGAAGCACTATCTTTGATATAGACCTCCATTAAATCCTTTCCCTTTCACTCTGATTGTTTTTTTAGTCCTGATTATACTGGTTAAACATAAAATCGCCCAAGTATGCAAGACTAATTAACTTTTCGATACATGTGTACACTATTTTTTTAATATTTGTTTCATTTCAAGCCTTATCTTGCAAAGAATACAAAATTAATCATTTTTATGTTGTTGATTATTTTAAGACAGTACTGATTATTTCTTATTTGCTCCATGCCAGTATAGATTAGTAATAACAGGTCTTTCTAATATCTGTTTTCTTATGTAAAATTACAGTCCATTTATCAAATCAAGAACTTGATAATCAGATTAAGAACATAACGTGAGTTTTGCTTTCAAGTCATGGAGTCAACCGTCGTCGTCTTTTGCATAATTTTGAATTGTACCTCCAAAAACACACAAATTCTTTCCAACTTTTCTGACCGCACGTTCAATTAATAATTTGGATGTATGGCACATTAATAATTTGGGTTGCACTTGCACTACTTGATATGAAATGGAAATTTATTGATAACTTTGTCAAGGCCTCCTCTCAAAAATTGTGCACTCAAAGAGGTCATACATGTAAATTAAGCTTTCTTCATATCACTTGCGGTCTCATTTCCATCTCTCATTCAGACCAACAAAGACTCCGGCACCTCAATCACGCAAACAGTACCAGACACACCATGTCAGCAAAAGATTGCGGGAACCACGGGTCATATTGGGGTGACCGCAAGTTCTACCGCCGATTCTGTGGTTGCATATTTTTCCTTCTGATTATTGCAGGGATTGTAATTCTTCTTGTATGGCTTCTTCTTCGACCGACAAAACCAACTTTCAGTCTACAAGACTTATCTGTCCTTAATCTAACACTATCCAACTCTGATCAGAGCTACAACTTTACAGTTGTAACTGCTATGCTTCAACTCACACTGTCTTCCCGCAACCCTAATTCGAACATCGGAGTTTACTATGATCGCCTCCATACATTTGCCTCCTATAGGTATTTGGATCAATTCTGACCTATAACACAATCTAGTCAGCAATAGAAACAAATTAAATACTTCAAGCTCAATCCACATGTAGTATTGTTATTTAATTCCTCATTCTATAACATTTTTCTTATATACATAACAATCATAACATGCACCAGTTTTACTATTGTTTTTAATTGGAAGTGGAATTTATCAGTTAGAGAGTGATTGCTTGTCTGAAATAAATCCAATATTTGATATATATTTTTGAATAAAATAGCTCTCATAACTTGTATAGCTCATAATGTGCTCTTGGAGAAAACTGTGGAGCCGGTGTATTAATTAGAGTATGTTTACTTTTTCTAAAGAAAATCTAAAAAGCAGAATCCCTGAGAAACACTACAAGATTAGTTGAATTATATTCATTACAAGTTGCATTTTCTTTTCACTGTACAGTAATCAACAAATTACTTCCTCTACCACCCTTCCTGCTGCATACTTGACCTCAGGTGATTCGGTAGTCTGGGCTCCTTATGTTTCCACCCCTACTGGTGGAGCTTTTCTAGCACCTTCACTCGGCAACTCATTGGCCGAGGACCAGGCAGCAGGTATACTGCTATTACATGTACAGGCCACAGGAAGGCTGAGGTGGAAAGTTGGTACATGGGTCTCTGGCGGTTACCACCTCGATGTATCCTGTCCCGCATATCTCTCTACTGACAGTAACGGGGGAGGCTTTCGTTTCCAGAAAATGGCTGGGTGTACGGTTGATATTTGATGCACGGAGACAATGGCATAATATTTTATACGGAGAAGTATTGAAGGGGCTAAATAATGTGAAGTATATATATATTACTGCTTTCTTGTTGCAACGAGGGGCATATTTGTAATAATGGGAGCACAGCCGTGTGGAAGTATATTACTATGAAAACGATACTTTTCACATTGATTGATCATAAACAACCTTTTATCCATAAAAAGTGCATTGGCTTTTCTTAAATTTCAAATCATGGTATTTGGATCACTGATCTCTGTTACATTAGAAAATAACCGGAAGTTGCAACCAAGATAAGGTAATAATCTATTCTGCAATTCGTATTATAATTGTTTTTAACATTTGTGTACTTGGAAACTCTCATTTTTAATGATTCCTCTAGAATTACATTGTTATATTGGAAAAAGTTTGAAGGAGATATAAAAATATCTAATTAACATGCATTGTGAGAAGGCATAGAATTGTTTTCATTTTTCATTTCGTTAGCTTAATAACTTACATCTTGTAAGTAGGTTAGTTTAATATATCTTATACATTTTTCTAAAAAAAATCAAAAGATAAAATGAAATAAAGACACTTCGTTCTGTTTGGGAAGACTTCCTGGTAATAAAAGTTAGCATTACTATATATACCCCCCCCCCCCCCAAAGAAAAAAATATTAGATACTAAACTATAATAAAATTTCAAAATAAGTTGAAATGACACTATTAGTTTGAGAGGTAGAAAATGACACACAGATACGTAATAAAAGCCTGTTCTTCTTCGCTCTTTTATTTGTTATATGCTTAAGATTTGACATACAGATGATATTGAGTCATGTATCTCCGTGGACTGACGTATGTTTAAATCTCAAAAAGAGACATATAAGTAATAATAAATGTTGGATTATTGAAAACTCTGTTTAAAACATATATCTTTTAAGATTTCAAGGAGCAATAATAAGTTTGTTCAATCTGAACAGGTGACTTAAGGCTCACATGGAGGCCCAATAGTAAGGAAGCCCGGTTGTAATGCAACTTAGTATGGCATTTTGGTCCAATGACGATAGTAGTACATATATTTCTCTATTCTATTGTTCTGACGTCGGCTTTATTTAAATATATGTGTTAGGTCTGAAGTGGGCACAATAATGTTCTTTGGTGATTAAAATATGTAGGACTAATTAAGAATTACCCCCGTAAAGAAAAGAATATGAGAATTGACCCTTTTTAAGTCTCTCCGTACAGAACAAGATGGCATTAGTTTCCATACGACCACGAAATATATATCTCGTCATTTTCAGTTGCAAATTTCCCTTGCAACAGGTAGCTGTATATTGTGGAGAATAATAAGATATTTCCAACCGAAACATTAATTAACACGGGCAAACGGTCAATTGCATGCTCCATGACTTCTTCAACTTGCGTTTCAAAGACAAGATTTTTCTTGCCTCCATTCTCCATTCGCTTTCAAAAATTAACGCTAGACGCGTTTCAGTCTCAACACGCTTCCATTTTTTCCAAATTTCACCCTCGGAAATTTTCTGATGAACTTGTTTTCTCATTGAACATTTCCCTATATATAAGGTACTCTCACTTCTGTATTTCTCAATCTTCATCAAACACACGAATCATCTTTCATCTCTCTTATCCTTAACTGCTGACACATGAAGCAACCTCAGCTCAACGGGGCCTATTATGGGCCAGCGATTCCACCACAACGCAGCTACCGCAGTGTTGGCCGCTCTTCCGGATGTGGCCCGTGTTGCCTTCTTTGCAACCTGTTTAAATTTCTTATATCAATCATCATCATAATTGGCATAATCATTCTTGTACTTTGGCTCCTGCTTCGTCCAAATGCTTTTAAGGTGCACGCTACCTCAGCCTCTCTGAAGGCGTTCGATGTCACAAACGGCAGTTTACAATATGACCTAAATGTGAACATGTCAATCAGGAATCCTAACAAAAGGATCGGTATCTACTACGACTACATAGAGACGCAGGCTTACTATGACGGGTCTCGGTTTGGCTTCGATAACTCGTTTGAGCCTTTCTACCAGGGCCACAAGAATACCAGCTACATTGATACGAGTTTTAATGGAAAGAACGCATTGGTCGGTGACTCATTCAATAGCACATATAACAAAGAGAAAAGTGATGGATACTACAACGTTGAGTTGAAGTTTCGCCCGAAACTGAGGTTGAAGATATGGATCTTTAAGATTAAACATATTAAACCGAAGGTCACTTGTGACCTGAAACTGCCCGTGCCGGGCACGTCAGGTACCTTCAGTGAGAAGAAGTGCGACGTGGATTACTTCTGAGCAATGGTTATTTATTCATTTATTTTTTTCTGGATACATTTACATATTATTTGAGATTATTTGAGGTCTCTAGTATAGTTTCGTTGTTTTCTTGTATATTATGTATTCATTTGGTGATTTTTTATAACGCTTATGCACGCTTCCATTATGTATGTCCCTATGTATAGTTTCTTCCTTGTTTACATTGTTGTTTTTACTTTTTAGTTGTATGATGTTTGCTTGATGAGATATTCGTTTGTCGCATAGTGAGAAATTTTCTTCTTCGTTGAATTGTTAATTTGCGTGTAGACTTTAGGTTCAGTTTATACTAATAGATGACAGTGAGAACATCCAAAAAATATTAGACGCACTAAGGTATATACTATATAAATAAATAGCTTCCCCTTTTCTATAAAAAATATATACATACGGAAGCAGATGTACATATATCATCATTAATATATAATAAATATTATTGCTGATATAAACTTTATTATTCATATTAAATAAATTATCTTCAAAATAATCACTACAACAAAAAAGATTTGCCAATGGTTGCTGATCAAGTTTAAAAACAGTTTCTCAACCGTTATTAAAGGAGTATTAGAAAAGTCACTAAATAATCGTTGTCAAATCTGTTATCAAATCACAGGTGTTCAAATTTTTTTAAAATGAGTTTTAGCATTGGTTTTGTGTCATAACTGTTGCTAGATGGGTATTTAACAATGATTTTGAGCCCAACACAGTTGTTAAATATGAGTGTTCTCAATTTTGATTGTGTAAATTATTTTATATAGTACTTTGTTATTTAATTTAATTAACTAAATCAAAATAAATTGCATAATAAGTCAAAATATGAGAATTTGTACGCGCGTCTAACTTGCGCATGATAAAACCAATTACTTCTACAAAATAACAATATTGCATAAATTTATAAATCTTAATAACTTTTTTACTTCCCAGAGTTGATTTTGTCAAAAATACTTAACTTCTTGTATATTTTTTGTTACAGATATTTACATGTAGAAATAATTACTCTGATTCCTACATCCATTAATTTGTAACTCGTTGAAAGATTAATGAACAATATATATACATATATATATAGAGAGAGATAACTTATGGTGCTTTGCAAAGCAAAAAAACCGTTATTGATTTGGGGTGAGATTTCATATCTCGAGGTCTCAAATGGTCAATCTAAGATGCTCAATAATTTTTTCATGTCAAAATCTTGTAGAATATTAAATTTCATAATTTTTTGAGCTTTTTAACTATTTTTAAATTATTTTTAAAAATAACCCTGTTTAACATAAGAGTACGAGCACCAAACCGAGGGTCGTCAAGCTGCCTATCATGTTATCACTTGGATCGAATTTTCTTGTTGCCAATTTCTGGTAGTTTTTGGATCATTTTTTCTGCTCCTTATTGTTCATAATTGGGGGATAGGGAGAGAGGTGATCAAGGCAACTAACGTGCTACTATGAAGACTTTGAAATTTTCATATTTTTTTAATATTGTATTTCTGGTGATATGATCTATACTCGCATGTCTGTTCTTCTTTTAGCATTTAATTATTTAATTATTTAGAAGAGATTAAAATCTTCTGTCCCAGGTTGGTCATGTTTTTGGCCTTCTCCGCCTTTTTTATTTATTTTCTGGATGGTGGGGAAAGCAAAGAGCAGGCAGTACATCTGAAATTTATATTTGCAAGTCCGGCCACATATCTAGTTTTATATATTTGTTTTAGAAAAGTAAATCAAACAGGCTCTTTAGTACATTGTACGTAAATATAAGTTTTTCCTGTACAGTAATTCCACTAGAAATTCTTAAAAAATAAAGAAGGTGAAGGTTTCAAGATTTTTTTAAACCTAACACATTATCATTTTTCTCCACTATTAATTTTATTTAAATTTTTTTCATCTACTTAAATCCAAAAATTCATATAAAATATTTTTTTCTCCTCATTTAAAGTAATATGTTTAATGCTATATAGCATGGATAAATATAGGTGTCTGACATCATGACACGATACGATATTACACAATACGATAGTTTGGAAAAAACATAGACACAATTGAATATTTTAAAACAAAATAAATTTATAACAAAAATATATATTTTTTGTATATTTTTATTAAATCATTAACCTACAAAAGTCAACTTAGCATTTCACAAATAAAACTCATCCATTTGAGTTTTGATATGAAATTGACAGTAAATACATATTCCAATTTTTTTTGATAAAATAGTCTTACTTGTAGAAAATAATATATATATATATATATAACACTTATATTTACTCACATTTTTATTTTCAATTGTAGTTAAAATTATCGAAAGTTAACGTTATAATTTCGTCAGACAATGATCAAGGTTTGTATTTCATAAGATTTTTATATGATGAAATACAAAATATTTTACTTTTAAAGTTTTATAAATATTTGTTTTGAATTTTAGAAAAATCGGCACAAAAATAATAAAAAATATTGAATGTTTGTAGATCATTTTTCAAAATTTCAAAATAAATACTGATAGGACTCTAAAATATTTTCTTGTATCCCATAAGATTTTTATATAAATAATTTATTTAAAGACAATAAAATATATATTTTTATGTGTTTTCATATCAGTTTTAATGGAAATATTTTTCACTGATATGAATACTTCTTTGCTTGTTTTTGGACCTTTTGAATTTGGCCACTGTTTTGACATAATGGATTAGCATTGATACTGATAAGTGCCCAACATTGCCCCCACAAATAACGCACACTATTTTTAGCACACAGACTCAACTAATATTATAAAATGCGGTTCTATGTGGTATATATGTGGCCATATATGCGTGTGCGGACAGTCACACACGATCACCTCAATTATCAGACCGCATATATATTTTGGCCATAGATAAATCTGAAAATACGGATCCTATATACTTTGCTATATGTTTTACCACATGAGCTTTATCGCAGAAAATCTCAAAAATCACTAAGTAATGTAATTGCAAAAATAAAGCGCATGCTAGATATCAAACCCAACCTTGGGTGCCGGGAGCAAGGATAATTTCACTAGACCACACATCACTTGTGTAATGTTATTAAATATATTAATGATATATAAGATATACATCTATTTTAACAATACAAATTGCATATGTGCTACTACATATGTATGCGACCGCATGTCGCATATGCATTATGTAAAACCTCTCCGTATACATATTCAAATTTATATTTTAAAATCTTAGACCCAACACAAATGATATTATAGAGGAGTGCTTTGTCATAGACAGGGAGCAAACTTTTTATTTTCTCTTCTTTTATGAAAAGTGGCAAAGTCTGCCTTAAGTCCTTAACGCAGGGTATATTTGTGTCCTTTTCTTCTTAGATAAAGCTATCTTTGAGCACGATCCTTTGTAGTCAATAGTCAGGTGCAATGGATCGATCGTATTTTTTTTAAAAAAACATAAATATATTAAACTCTATTTTTAATAATAAATATTATTAAATTATACTTTTAACAATAAAAATGGTAGCGCATCAGTTTACAGTGACGTCCTTAAAACACGTCAGTGATAGTGCTTCTTCCTACAAACACACCACTAGGACTAGTATCTTCATATAAAATGCACCATTGTGACTGGCGTCGTCGCACAAAATACATCACTAGGCTGAGATCTTTAATGCATACTTAATTACTCCAAATTCACTCTATCACATTTGATGGTCATTCCATTGGAGTATGTGGGAGGTGCTTGTTCCAGTAGCGAGTTTTTTTTTTAAAAGACCTCATTGTGATTGGTGCATTTTATAGGCATCAATTTACGTGGTATATGTTGTCATGCTCATTATTAAAATTATAATTTTATAATACTATTAAAAACTAGCATGAAATTTGTTCGTTGTACGAACTTTTTTAATTTAAAAAATATATATGTAATACTTATTTTATTATAAATAAATGATATATTTTACTTGTCTAAATCAGTTATAAAAAATTTTAAATTTCAAATAAAACTAATTTATTATTTAATAAAATACTATGCACAAAATATAATATTTTTTTCCTTTTTGAGTATGATGTACAATGCATAATTTTTTTTATAAAAAAACAAGTATAGTTGATTTTTAATTTGTTTAATATATAATTTTATTATAAATAAATAATATATTTTACTTAAATATAATTTATATTCAAATTAAAGACAAAGGCTCTTAAATTTTTAAATAAATTAATCTATTACTTAATGAAAGATAATGTGTAAAATATAATACTTTTTCTTTTCTGAGGAAGGCAAAGTTTTCTTTTTATAATAAATTTAATAATTATTATTTTTAATTTATTTAATATATAATTTTTTTAGACGTCATAAAAATATATGGTAAAAAATAACAAATAAAATAAAAAAGAAAATGAGTTTGACTAATATTTGAATAGTCATTTTTATAAAATCAATCAATCCCAATCATAATTTAAATATGAATATTTCAGTCATTACACATTATCTCGATAACATTAATGGATAAATCCAGTTCATATGTTCTTTATAACATAGTATAAATAGAAGTTATTATATTATTATTTAAAAATATCACGATAGATCAATATTCCTTGCCAAGTTTATGAATGATCCTTGTAGCTTTATGAAAAAGTTGTGTTGTTGTAAATAACTTTCATTTTTTATATTTATCGATTTGTAAAATAATTATATATGAACTTAATTTTTTATTTAAGTATGTGAAATATAGGTTATTAAGTTTTAAGAGAAGAATGAAATTATATTAAGTTAGATTTATGATAAATAAAGATAATCAAAATAATCTTGAAATCAAACGAAACAATGAAGGTATATGTAACATATCAAATAAAAAAGTAAGTTCATTTGTTTGGATCATTTCATAATTTAAATAATCTGAGGGTTTCATATGTAAAATGATAAAACTTAAAAAAAATGAAAGAAGAAATTTGTTGCCATGTCGGCGTCTCCTTCTTTGACGCGTGCCGTATGTAAAGCGGTGGCTTTATTCACCTAAATCCTCTCTCCGTTAGAGATAACAAAAAAGAATGATAGAAATGAAAACGAAAAAAAGAAGAAGAGAGAAGTCGGAAGCAATACAGGGGCCAAGCTGAAGAAATTAAGTAAAATGAGAAAATCGAATGAAGTCATCCGATATGGTTCTTGGTAAATCACCTTTCAGTTTTTATTATATCTATTTAGATTGAATTTAACTAATTTAAAGACTCATCCGTCTTTGCTGATAATGATGTCTAATAACTAATGAACTAAATGGAGGGATTATCTCTAGAAATCAAGCTTTTATTTTGATTTATAAAGTTATTCAAACCAGCACCTTTTGGTTCATATTCTAAAGTATATTCTTATAAACAGTTTTTATATCATGGATGCAAATAGATATCAGTGGTATCAGTGGATATCTGAGATTTGCGTTTACTGTTATGGGTCTCATAACCGAAGAATGAAAGGAAGAATATAAATTAAAAAAAGTAAAATAATTCATATCATTATGATTCGAGTAGGTGTCGTGGTTCGGATTTTGAATCGAGTATCGTCATCAAGGATCAAGTTGCGAATCATAATCATTTCGTATTAAGTAATCAGACTTCTCTATAACTTATATTTGAAAATTATATGTTAATTGAATTCTACTTGAATTCAGTTGTTATGGATTGATTGATCTTTGACTTGATATATGGATCGATGACCCGAATTATCTAAATGAATATGTGACATGAAGTATGGATTAAACTGTCGGAATTGATTGTATGTTGATAATTAAAACTGGTTAAATTATGCATAATTGAACATATCGTAAGCTAACCCTTTCATATTCCGAAAGAGAGGGTCCATGCAACCTGAAGGGTTATGAGTGGAATATGGCTCTGCGGAGTCCCGCTTATAGGGGTGTCAATGATACCCTTTTATCCATTTATCCGATTCGTACCGTATTCGATAAGATAGGTATGGGTAAAAAAAAATTTCGTTAACTTATTTGATATAGGTAAGAGTAAAAAAATTATTTCATGAAGTAAATGGGTAAGGGTATGGGTAAAAATCATTTCGTAACCGTTTGCCCTATAGGGTAAATTATTAAAAAAATAACTTATATTATTTTCAATATAATTATCTCGTGTAATAATTTTTTTGGTAAATAAAATAAAAAAAATAGGGAATTGGTAAGAACAACCTGAAGTTGTGCGTTAATGGCTAGTAGTTTCAAACTCGGTCCAGACCATTAACGCACAACTTCTGAGTATTCTTAGTTATCCCGATTTTTATGAGTTAATTACTAGAAATTATAGTTATCATTTTTTTCAAGTTTAACCATCTTATAAGTTATAATGTTTGAATAATATTTTGTAGAGTACTTCTTAAAATGATTAAATGGACAATATTAGATTTTATTTTAGACAAGATGTTATTTTTGCTTTTAATATATTTTACTTTTTTAATTAAAAAGTTTGACAAAAAATGTTTATTTTTTAATTTGAAATGACTCAAGTTAGAATTGTTTGCATAATTATATTTTTATTTTATACTAGTAAAATAGATACGTATTTGTATGAACAGAATGAGTTCATATATATATATATATATATATATATATATATTTAAATAATAATAAATTAAGTAATACATTAATATTATTCGTTAGCACCCATTACCGTTTCGTTAACCGTTTATTTTAACGGGTAAGGGTAGGGTATGAATAAGTCTAATTTTAATGAGTAAGGATAGGGTATGGATAATAGTAATTTAACATGGGTATGATAATGAAAATGTCTCCATCCGACCCGTACCGTACCCATTGACACCCCTACCCGCTTACTAGCGGATTTATGGGGTATCTCCCACTTATCACGGTGTGTGATTTTCATGTGTTTATGCATAATTGCTCAAAATATATGCTTTAATGAATAAGAATGAATTATTATTGTTTGAATGCTTTGAATGGAACTGTAATATTCATAATACTATTATAGGGAAGCTGCGTCGTTAAATAACCGGTTACTGAGTTTTGTAAGCTGACTCCGTTTTATTTCTTTATTATTTCTCTTATTTGTTGGCGACGTAGGTCTTGGACCGTCGGATGGATGTTGAAGATGTCGTCTCCGTAGTGCCTCGGTCGGGGCGTTACAGTATATAACCCGATTGTTGTAATGAAATTCAAAATCATTGGAATGGATAACCTCAAGATATTTTTCATTATTTATCAGACTACAACCATTGCAATAGTTACCATAACAGTTATAACAAAATAAATCATTTTGTGCACCAAAGTTATCCAATATTTTTTTAAAACATTATCCTCTTACATCCATTGTAACAGATCTCACATCCATTATAATAATTAACCTTGCTAGGATTTGTAGTACCTAACCGTTGATTCATTGGCGATATCTCGTCTGATTTGTCTTTTGGCTATAAAAGCAAACTTCTTTCTTCTCTATTTTCATGATTTTAATTGTCTAAATTATTCCTAACCCTATATGTCTTTGTTTTGGATATGAGAAATGCTTATCCATTGAACTGTCTCAAGATTACATTGTTATACTTTTATAAAGTGAGATCGATAGATTTTTAATTAGATTACTTATTTGTTTCTTCCTTATGAGTTTTAGAGGTGTTGACCTCGCTTTTCTTTAGTCAATGGTTACCCGCTTATTTAGTGTAAGAGATCTGAGATTCTCAGTTATAAGAATAATTATGGTTTTAGTTACTCGACACAACTCTACTGTTGGCGGTTACAAATCCTAAAAACGTAAAGAGTTGAACTTTATTAAATTCCGTGTCTTCTCTCTATACTTTATTTATTTATTATTATTTTAAAACAACAGTTTGATATAATTTAACAAAAATACTTGAAATCAACTGACCCAAATAATGGGAACACACTCGCAAAGAAACTGAAAATTACTGAGCTAAGAGCTGCTGCAAATTAAAAGAGAATGCACAAATAGTCTATCGCTAGCAGAAAACACTAGCAAATCTCGTCTATTTTTCATCCAATTTTTTTTTTTTGTCGTTCATTTTGTTCTAATATGTTGTTTGTTTTTATGCAATAAGTTACTAAAAAATAAGTTTTACTTTAACTTTAATAAATTCAAATTGATTGTAGAGTTGAAGTTTCATGAAAAGTGTTGAACAAAAAATTAAATCCTGACAACTTAAAGAAATAATTTCTATGCTTCTTCAAAATTTCTCTCTCCCGGAGACAAAATCTAGATTGTTTAAGGTAGAAAATTCAATAGAGAGTTCATTTAATATATTGTATTATTAGATTTTGGATCAAAGAATTTGTTCTTCTTTTTTATTTTCATGTTCATATGAATGTAATCATAGAATGAAACTGCGGGAATTGATATTAAAAAAAAACAAAATAAGCTGACCTAATAACTCCGTATTAAGACTCCACATTTTTTTTTCTTTTTCCTTCTATTAATGAAAATATGGTGGTTCAGTTATTAATACATGTTAACGCAGTCAACATTGATAATGTCAACTCAATTCATAACCATTTTTATATTAATTAAACTAGAAATATATTCTACATCGAAAGGAGCCTTCCATGTATGTGGAGGCAGGGGAAGTTTAGTTGTCAGCTCTTGAGCGTTTACTTTTCTGTAATTAAAGCAAATCAAGCGTTTTTTCCAATGTCTCAAATGGTGTTTGCCATTGGTAATTTCGTAATCCCACACGCGATTAGCAGATCCATTCTCATTCATTAATTAATATAACAAACGAATATGAACTGATTCTTTATCAATATTAATTGCTGGGCTTAAAGATATGAGTAAGAAAAATCTATTTTTATTATATTAATTTAAAATTTTCTGTCGAGGAATAAAATAATGCTGAATTTTTTAAGTAACATCCAGTTTTAGCTTCTCTTTTCATGACACTGAAATGGATACAATGTTATATCATCTTAATATCAGCAAAACCTTTTGGTTATGTTTTTGTATATGGTCAAATACAATTTTAATCTGCTCACGATAATATTCAAGCACGAAAGGATGTACACGTATTGATCTTTATAATATGCATGCACATGAATACCAGTAAGAAGGAATCGGCTGATAATAGATGTTTAAATAAATATAAAAAAATAAAAAATAAAAAAGTTGCTAGATATGTTTTTCTATTTATAAATTGATGATCATTCAAATTTCATATAATTTCATTATCATTTAATAATTCATCAAAAATCATCAATTTTTCATTAATAGAAGCATTACAACTTACACTGTACATGATCTTTACATCATCTTTACCGATCATATGAGTCAACGGTTCAAACTCTATCTCTTTAATTTTTAACATTAAGAATAAAATATGTTCGGTTCGGTTTTTCCCCATTTGTCTTTAGGAGCCGGGTAGGTTCAAATGACTTTGTATTTAAAATTTAATTTAAAGACTTTTTTATCCATTGATTTTGCATTGAGATTCGTATTTTTTATTTGTTTAAAGTTTTTTTCTCACTTATTTACGAATCTCAATGCAAAATCAATGAATGAGAGAGTTTGAACCGTTGATTCATTCATATATCCTCTGCTCAGTAAGTTGCAGCGCATCCTTTTCCGGAAAAACTGAGAAAACATATCCCTTTTTATATATATTGTCCCATGGGTTTTACTTATATCTGGATCTTCAACCAGCCGAAAAAAGTATACGGGTTTTTGAACTATGCTATTTTGATGCTACTGTTTTTTGAGATCAAACAAATAAAAAATACGAATAACAAACTCTTATACGAATCATTTCCTTTGAAAATCTAAATCTGGATTCGTTCTCTTTAAACCATTCAGACTGTGAAAGCAGCGTAGAGCCGTAGATAGGGAACCGGGCCCATTAAAAGCGCGTTGTAGAGTCAACAAGGTTGGGAACGCAAAGTTTTGTATATACCAGGCAAATTTTGTATTCAATCCATAAATATTAATATATAGCGCATCAAGTCATCAAATTAAAGTTGAGGTAACTGCATGCTAATCTAATAGCAAAAGTTACAAAAATTGACTTCTATCGCCTAATCTATCCGAACATGAACAAGAAATATTTCATTACAACATCCGATGAGCTATATATTAATATTTTGGCAAAATTGAATATATACTTCTCAACACATCCCAATCTAGATATATATCCCTCTAAATTTAAAAATTGAGTATTTATTTCTATAAAATGTCAAAACTTTAGATATTTATCCATAACTAATAGTATCCTCATAAAATCAAATTAACAATAAATTAAAATTATAATAAGATAAAAATATCCCTTTATATTTTTTTCATCATCCATACAACTTACATTGCAACAAAATCAATGACGATGCATTGAATTGTTTCATTTTGCTATGCACATTGTATTGTTGCTATATTCCTACTTACTCTTGCTATCTTTTCTTGAGCTCCAACTGTGTATAAATACAATCTCAAATAAAATAATAAATTTTTACAAACTAAAAATGACACAATCCCAAATTGGTACAAATCATTTATGTTCGTAACTAGTGTTTACCCAATGACATTGGTATTGATAACAATAAAAACAGCTTAATTATGATTTTATAATAATTTTGTGCAAAGTTGAAGTAATAAAATTAGTAAAAAAATTTACGTATAAATGAAAAATATTTGAATCATCGGAATGGGTATTTGTGTCTTATTATAATTTTACTTAATTGTTAATTTGATTTTCATGAAGGTAATACTAGTTATGAGTAAATATTCAAGGTTTTGACATTTTCAGGGAAAAAATATTCAATTTTAAAATTTAAAGAAATAAATATCCAAATTAAAATATATTGAGCGGCAATAATCCAATTTTTCCTAATATTTTATAGTTCTACACCCGATTTCAAAACGGACGTATATATTTTATAACAAATTAAACGCAGGGAAGATTATAATATGCAGGGAATTATAACAGCATTTCGATGCCTTTCTAAGAAAATGATGTAAATGACCTGAGAACAGTGCATCCTTAAATATTTAGCAAATGGCGTTTTCTGGCTTTTCTCATTCATATATCACGAATTCGCAGCTCTACAATCTACATTATCTATCCATAAACAAAATAGAGAAATATATAGTAGAATCCTAAAATAAAGGAATAAAAATTTAACATTAGTAAAGCTGAGCACTACTAACAGAAAAGAAGAAACTCAGATACTGGATCTAATGGCTGTATCATCACCATTTGATTCTCTGCAGACCGATACTTGCAGAGACGGGGATGAATCTGGTGTGTAAAAAGGCGTTGGAGCCCCACTTGATTCCTCCGATTCTTCTTTAATTGTGTACAAACCTTGATCATTGTCTGTATCTGAGTCTGAGTCATGAGCTGGGGTTTTCGCATGGCGGCGGCGGCGGCGGTAAACCAGGACATACACCACCTGTAGAAGAAGAAGGATGACAATAAATAAGAACAATAGTACGAGCACCAAACCGAGGGTCGTCAAGCTGCCTATCATGTTATCACTTGGATGGAATTTTCTTGTTGCCAATTTCTGGTAGTTTTTGGATCATTTTTTCTGCTCCTTATTGTTCATAATTGGGGGATAGGGAGAGAGGTCAAGGCAACTAACGTGCTACTATGAAGACTTTGAAATTTTCATATTTTTTTAATATTGTATTTCTGGTGATATGATCTATACTCGCATGTCTGTTCTTCTTTTAACTTTTAATTATTTAATTATTTAGAAGAGATTAAAATCTTCTGTCCCAGGTTGGTCATGTTTTTGGCCTTCTCCGCCTTTTTTTTTTTTATTTTCTGGATGGTGGGGAAAGCAAAGAGCAGGCAGTACATCTGAAATTTATATTTGCAAGTCCGGCCACATATCTAGTTTTATATATTTGTTTTAGAAAAGTAAATCAAACAGGCTCTTTAGTACATTGTCCGTAAATATAAGTTTTTCCTGTACAGTAATTCCACTAGAAATTCTTAAAAAATAAAGAAGGTGAAGGTTTCAAGTTTTTTTTTTAAATATATCACATCATCCTTTTTCTCCACTATTAATTTTTTTAAAAAAATTTCATCTACTTAAATCCAAAAATTCATATAAAATATTTTTCTCTCCTCATTTAAAGTAATATGTGTAATGCTATATAGCATGGATATAAATATAGGTGTCTGACATGACACGATATGATAGTTTGGAAAAAACATAGACACAGTTGAATATTTTAAAACAAAATAAATTTATAACAAAAATATATACTAATTTTAAAAAATATATATATTTTGTATATTTTTATTAAATCATTAACCTACAAAAGTCAACTTAGCATTTCACAAATAAAACTCATCCATTTGAGTTTTGATATGAAATTGACAGTAAATACATATTCCAATTTTTTTTGATAAAATAGTCTTACTTGTAGAAAATGATAATATATATATATATATAACACTTATATTTACTCACATTTTTATTTTCAGTTGTAGTTAAAATTATCAAAAGTTAATGTTATAGGCTGAAATATTGATAGTCTGTATTCTAATATATATAAATTAATTTCTTAATTTTGCACGAACAACAAGTGTTGTAGTGGAAAGTATTTGATGGTGATGTCACATACTCCACTTTCCAGGTTCGAGTCCCCCATGCAACGATTATGGCGATGCCACAGCCAGCAGGCACCAAGGCCAAGGCTCTCTATGTTGGTTTCTTGATTCATCTTTGTGGCGATGACACATTCTATTTATATACTAAATCAACTAAGGATTGGCTAATGGTGTGTCAACGAGTGCAAGTGTCAGTATCTGATACGTGTCAGACAGGGGTGCAGCTGATTTGTGATTTGTGGAGTAATGTATTTTTGGTGAAATTTAACTCCTAAAACGATCTATTTTTTATACATTCTTTATAAATAATTATATATTTAATTATATTATTTATTATTATAATAATTATGAATTATTATTTAGCATTTAAAAATATTATATTTAATTTTTTTAATGTAGAATTATATTAAATATATTTAAAAATTTATATTACGCACGTAGGTGTAATGTATTTGTGGACAACTTAACTCTTAAAATAATTTATTTTTTTTATATATCCTTTATAAATTATTATATATTTAATTATATTATTTAAAAATATTATGTCTAAATTTTTAAAATTTTATTAAAAATATTTAAAAATTTATATTAATTTCTCAAGCTTGCATCGTTGTCCGTCTATATATCATTTCATTGTCCATGTGAATATAAGTATGCTTATATATACAATTTTTTCAATTTCATTTTTGTTATTGTAGTTGTAATTAGACCTGGCAAATACGGCGGGTCAGATTATTTTCGAATCTTATAAGATTATATACGATTTACTTTCGGATACAAATTGATATCAAATACGGTATATTTCGGATTAAACAATTTTAGATTCAGTACATTTATAGGTCCGAACAATTATATCACTCGGATAGTCAGGGTTCATATTTTATTGGGTTTCGGGCCAATTTGGATAGTGGAAGATTCAAGTATCAGATTTTTCTTGATTCAGATCACAGTAAGTTATGAATAATAAGTTGCGGATTTCAGATATGAGTCGAGCATTTTAAATTATGTTTGAATCACATTAGCTGATTTACTTAGATTTAGATCACTTTCTATTTTGAGTTATACTAAGACAAATATTTTATAAAAATTATGTGCTTTTACATTTAAAATTAAATTACTCAATTGATATACTGTGGTTTTTACTCAATTATGCTTAGACAAATATTTTATACAAATTGATATACTGTGGTTTTTGCAAAGTTTTTTTGAATACTGGGTACATGAATAAGGATGTATATAATCAAAATCTGAAGTTATAATTTTGTGACGATAAAACTATCAAGAAGATGATGAATTCCCACATCACTATTTGCTCTAAGGCCCTGTTCGGCTGTATGCTTTTGGTGGGAATGAGTTCCTCTCATATTTGGGAATACATTTAGATGGAGAGTAAATTTATTTTTCCTAGAGGTGGTTATCGGACAGATAAATTACATTTATGTTCAGATAGATTGGATTAGATAAATTTGATAAAAAAAATTATCAGATCACAAATCAGATTCAGGCCGATCTGGCTCTGGTCGATTCAGATTTTGGGTCGAACTTTATCAGTTTTTCAGGTCCGGGATAATTTCGGATCGGGTTTCGGTTCTTATGAGCTTAGATCATTATGAATTTCGGGTCGAACAATATCAGTTTTTTGGGTTTTGAATTATTTTAGATATGGTTTTGGGTTCTTATGAGCTCAGATCATTTCATGTTTCGGGTCATTCAGGTTCAGGTTTGGTCGGGTTTCAGATCATCTAATATCAGATAGTTTCGGGTTTTGGATTATTTCAGGTCAGATCAGATTCTTTTTTGTCATGTTTTCTTTCGGATTGTTGGGCTTTAAGATATTTTTTTCAAAATTACATTTTAGCTAGCTAATGTCAGATTTAGATTTTTAATTATGTTATGATCAATTTGACTTTTTAAATAATATGGATATGATTTGTTAGTTTGCAGCTTTTTTTAATAATATGAACATTGTTGTAGTTCAATTGTATTTAAAATTTTTAAATCGAGTCGGGTTGAGGTTCGGGTCATCTGATCTCCGATCGTCTCATATTTTGGGTCGTTCGGGTTCGAGTCGGGTCGGATTAGGTTGTCGGATTTGGAAATATTTTTGGTTTTGGATCGTCCGTGTTTCGGATAGGTTGGGTTTCAAACATTCTTACCTCGGATTATCTCGGATTTTAGATCGTTTCTAACCGGATTCAGGTCCGAGTTTTTTTGGTTTTGATCAAATTTTGGCACATCTTAAAAAAAATTCCCATCAAAATGAATTTAGGTTGGAAAGCAAGTGGGAAAATAGTATGCAAACCTGTGTTATTTGGATACTCGATTCAACCTTCTGAATAAGTATTGATAGGTATTTGATTAAGACCATAGTAACAAGATTTACGAATAATTCGTTTTTCAACCATAGAAGGATGTTTCACGAATAATTTGACGGTTTAATATACAGAGTGTATTTTTTGGTCAAAAAATATTTTATTCGTGAATTATTTGGTAAAAAAATACATTATATATTATTTTAGATGGAATTTTATAGTTTTTAATATATTTTTAATATTTTATGATTATAATATATATTTTATTTATATTATATGAAACGAACTATTCCGAATTATATCCGTATTATGTCCGAACGTCAAATTTTTAATCTCGCCGAACGTTTTCCAAATCATGGACTTGTCACTATGATACGGACACACATCTATATGGTACAGACGGGTATACTTAGCCGCAACAATTTGCAACAGAAAATCTTGTAAAAACCTTGAGAAAATTTGATGAACATATGAAGTGCAAGGATATGATTTAAACCCAGGCCATTAAGTTTCTCCATATAGCGAGTAGCAGACAATCACAAAACCACCTTCTTTTTGTGTCAATATATAGTTTCATTTTAGTTATTTATTATAGGATTATATATAATCATATTATCTAAAAAAAATTTAAATGGATGAACACATCTCTAAGTATCGGACACGATACCCGCATTCACACCGTATCAAATATAACACCGAAGAGCTTTAAAAAATTTACTCAATGTGAAAAATAACCCATAAAATTTCCATGTGATCCTAACATCCGAACGGGACCTGAGTGTCCAAAAGAAATGAGCCGAATAATCAATCCATCAGAAGGTTATTATATTTTCAGGACAAGGAATGGGCCAATTGGGAATGAGTTCTTACATAGACTAATATAAGGTACTGTAGCTATGGGCTTCATTGATCCTAGAATTTAGCAATAAACTCTTTCAACAAGGGAAGCAAACAGTAAATTTTATCTGGATCCTGTCCAAATTCAACACTCTAATGAGTAGGAGCCTAGTATTATTTGAAATGTGATCTGGAGTCCAAATTCAACACTGTAATGAGTAGGAGACTAGTATTATGGATCACACGTTAACTTGGCCCAAACCAGTAAATATGTACAATTATTCAGTTTTACGTTAATTTGAGCATATTAAATTATGTCTTGAGTTAATTAAGAGAAGGTGAAATTTACCCACACACACATACACAGATGATCTTGACCATCATAAGCTATTAGGGAAAGTGACAAAAAAGAAGTTGACAAGCTAGATGTTGTTATACATATATCAAACGATTATTTCCCTCTAGGGGCGGATTTGAGTGGGGTCAGGTCTGACCGGTGTCCACGTTTGATGTTCCAAAATTAATTTAAAATAATAAAAAAATTGGAACAAAAAATAATATAGCTAAAAGTTATATGAATATTTAGACTTAATTGAAAATTTGAGCATGTTATATCTAATTATTTGATAATCTAAAATTTGTCTACTTATGTCTTATCGTGCCCAAACCTACGAAATAGACTACTGTTTCTCACTTGTAAATCTAGCATGTACTTTTTTCATGAATTATGATTACAAACTGCATTATCGGTTTTAATTGTGATACAATTATCACATAAAGAGAAACATATATTTTGGTCCAATGTTAGTCATAAATCCACCTAAATAGGTCATTAAAATAAGGTGCAGCCTGTCTTTTTATGTCTAGGGTAGCAGACTGGCAATGGCAGGTGCCAATGGTATTGGTACGTGATGACCAGACGGTACCAAAAAAGAAAGATGCGTTGAAGTCTTAATGCTAGTAGTATGTGTTGCTATGTCCATGTATAAAATCCATGGATTTTATTTTGGGCGTCTAAGTATGTCTTTATTATTTTTAATTACTGCCAAAAAATGTGATTCTTTACATAAATAGAATTGAAAAAGACTAGAATCAAGTCCATAAAAATAAGATCACGAAGTAGCGATCATTACGTACGAAAATTGAAAGAAACTAAGTACACTTTTTTTTTCTTTTTGTTGGAAACCAAGTGTAAAATGTAAAATAAAAAGGAAGAGAATAGGACAAAGAGAAACAAAAACATAAGTTACTATTTTCTTAACAGAAAAAGGTCCAAGTGTATGTCAACACTTATCTTCTACTTCAAATCAGATCTAACATCCAAGCTGATTTAATAGACCGGAATAATTAGACATTAATTGTAATATTTGGATCCAGTCCAGAACCTGAGCTGGTGCCGAAATTAACTTCGTGTATTGATTTATCATTTATGGACCATTAACCCATTATACAGTTGTAAACTATTTTATCAGTTCTCGATCTAAATTTATTGGTACCTGGACCCCACCGAGTTAGCACCTCTACTTATTAGCGTGTTCTTATCTGCTATTATTATCTGCTTAAATTACATTCATATCTCCTTTAATTTCTTCAATCATGCATTTATGTAGGATGTCTCCTGTCGTTAATCAATGCAAGAAAATTGTTATTTTTTTTCATAAAGATGAGAGTTAAATTTTTAATATATATAGTGACAGAATTAGGCTATGGTGCTCTGCATAGTACGGATTTCTTCCGTACTATAGATCAACTCTTCATTTTTAAAATCTAAATGATCGATCTAAACCGTTAAAAATGATTTTCATATGAATATTTAGTTGCAGCTCAACTTTTATATTTATTTTGAATTTCTTTACTATTTTTTTAGATAGTTACAAAATCACTTAATTTAGTTATTATGAGTCATCCAAAAGAGGTGATTTTCTAAATATCTAAATAAATAGTTATTTTTTTAAAAAAATATATAATATTTGATGTATAACTAAATATTTATTCTTGAGCATGAGTTTCAACTATCTTAGTTGATGGGTTCCAGCCATCCGAGAGAGAGTGCGGAAAAAATTATTTACTCTGACTTGATTTGTTTTTTCCCACAATTTAACAAAGGAATAGAAATCGAAATTGGAAAAATAACTCGTCCCAATCAATAAAAAATGGCAGCCGAACGAGCACGCGGAAATAATCCCCATCAAAGTGGAATTCGAACTCATTTCCCACTACCGCATAAAAGAGATGTTAATGATTTTTAAAAGAATTTAATAATAGTTTTACGACCGTTAATAATGTAATAATGAAAGAGTTAGAAAATATAATAAGTAATCGTTAATAAATGGAGAGCGTCTGAAACATTTATTCGCTGAGATTTTCTAATGATTTTGATTAACAAACTGTTAGCAAATGTAAATGTCTTGAACGCTTTTTCACTAAGCATTCCTAACAAATTTCATATTAGCTCGAGTCATATTAGCTAAAATCAAATTAACTCGAGTCCAAACTGAGCCTAAATTGAACTACAAACAAACTTTTTTGTGGAGCCCTACTTCTATCCAAAGAAATCAGTAGGCATATCAAACAAGTAGAAGCTACAACAATCTTTGTGATATGACGCGAGCATTGTAGACAAACTTTTCACAGAAGAACACGAGAATGTAATTGCGTCAGAGAAAAAACTATTAGAGAAGCCCGACTGGATTGGACGAACATCAACACAATAGGATTTCTGTAGGTCCGACTGCTGTAATCTCTGTTATCTGTTTTTTCTGCTTTGATCTCTGTTTTCTCCAGCATTCATCTGTAAATAATAAATATCCATCTTTCTTTGTACAATCATGATCACGTTTTGTGATGTAATTAATGAATTTAGGGCCATGATCCCTAAGTTCTTCTAAATTTTTTTAACAATACCACTGATCTCTTTTAACAATGGAATTTATATATAACTATTGTTAAATGAGTGTTGTCTAAAATTATTTATGTTATAGTGACTGTATAGTTCATTTCATATTAAAGACTAATTAAAGCTCTGTCTTAATTATGCCGGTTGTGTCCACCACTAAATAATTTTTCACTTCGTACTATAAAACCAGATAAAATGTAAGATTTGGAACTAATTATCTGGTTTGTAGATATATTAAGATTAACAGTTCAAACTCGTTATTTGAAATTAATTAAATGGCCTCTCAAGTAGAAGTCAAAAACTTTTGTAGAGCTTCGCTTAATTAGTAAAATAATGCCTACCATGACATTATATGTACTGTGTACATATAATATCAACATTAATATCTCCATGGTAGGAGAGAATAGAAGAACAATTAGAAGTGGAGAATCCCACTATACTCGCCGGTTGAACAGCATAGGGATATTCAACATTAATTAACTAAACTATTAAACAAAGTTAAATTTGTCTTTTTATAACTCCAAAGTGAGTTGTTTCAGTCTCTAAGATGCTTTTTTGAAGTCTGGGGCGGTTGTAAAATTTTGATCAGAAGGACAATTATCGGATTGTAATAGCTTATCGGGTTAAAATTCATTAATTAATCGGGTACTAAATAAAAATAATAATTTAATATATATTCTTGTCTAATAAAAAACTATTAAAATAATAACATTTTATATTAAAATAACAACAAAATAAAAATCAAAATAATAGATAATCAAGTCGATGAAAAAAAAATTCTCCACGGAACTTAATATTTCGACATTTTTGCATAATTATTTCATTATTCATGATATTAAATATTTTTTCTCAATAAAAATAATCAGCCAATTCAAGGGGGGCAAAAAAAATTTCGGGAGGGAGCACAGATTACCGAAAGTATTATCTAAAAACACTATTTTTCAAAATCAGGAGGGGCAGTTGCCCCCCTGGCCCCATGTCTAAAGTATGAACCTTCTAGCTACTAAGCATAATATACTCATCTTATACTAATCCGGCTATAACCTCGTGTGCTGGTCTTTAGATATTCTTAATTAAACGTGAGTGTCAGATCGAGCTTCACACGCAGGAGCGGATATAGGGGTCCCTAATTTTTCAAAAACGTCCGAAAAATATGTATAATTTCGTAAAAAAATCAAAAATTTGTATATCTTCCCCCTAATAATTTTTTCTATGTAGTAAATGTCTTACCTCTCCAATTTCACCTCCTCCAATCTAAAATATTGGGTTCGCCCCTGTTCACATGAGAGTTATCAATTGATTTTTCTTACACCTTAATGATTAGCTCTGCCCCCATATTATCTCATATGCTTCACTAAAGAAAAAATATACATCTGTATATTTTTTTTTTCATTACGTACATACAGTTCGATAGAGCTGCTGCTACAATTCGAGGGAAAGAGGGCCTTGGGTCAGCATTGATTAATATATTATTGAATGTAATTAAACAAGTATATATTAAGAATAAATTTTATTTTTAGTGACTAACACAATATATAATTTCAGTGCAGAAATTTGTAGGTCCACAGAACCTGATTGGGATAATTCTTTTGTTAGCATCTAGTGTTGCTGGCTCTTGTTTTAATTTCCTGTTGAAGACAGAAAAAGAAAATAAGCATATAACAGATGTGAACGGACATTAATAATAAATTATACAAATGGACGTTGAAGTATTGTACATTTTCTAATATAGGTTTTGTAATTTTTATTATTTTACATTATTTTGTTTTTAATGCATCACTCACTTAACGTTTGGTTCTTCCATTATTTTTTATCTATTATTGTGGATAGGGATTCATCATTGAATTACTCTGCAAGGAAAATTAATAGCTTCTCAACAAAGGATTAGCATAATAAAAATAAAATTAATATTAATTTTTTAATTGATAAGGTGAATAGTTTTGTCTCATTTTTTGAGCAAAAAAAAAAAAATCAGTCCATCTTGAATTCCAAGATTTTCAAGTGCCCGTTACTATCTTCATAAATGGTATATACACAAATCAAATAGCGTTAATATTTCGAAAACTGGCAGGTTCTCATTAAAAAAATTGTCAAATTCAGTACAGTATTGACGCTAAAAAAAATGTCAAAAAGTTTTCGTATGACATTAAATATTAAGCACTTTAACTCCTTTTTTCAGAAACTAGAACAAGTCTGACGAAAGAAATTTTGGAGCCTTTCTATATTTAATATTCTGACAAAATTGTGACGATCCATCATAATGCCAGTCAAACGGGACAACTGGACGAATCCTGTCTAGTATTTACCAAATTATAAGCCGTTGAAAAAAAGGAAAATAATTTAATATCCTTCTAATCCCCGTTTACTGTTCCTGTTTAGTCAAAGGCAAAGTAAAATGATAAATTATGATAATGCATGGTACTTTTGAGTTAACCAGCATGATCTGAGATGAGATCTAAATATCTGGCCTTTTCTGACTTCTAATTATCCTTCCTCACATGCTTTCGCTTATTGGTCTTCCTCTTCCCTCTTCCCGGACCTGCAGGGCACCAAAACGCAGCGGATTAAGTTGTCTCCATCGCATATAATTTCTTGTCTTCATGCGTGCATGGATATTTCTTTTAAAGAAATTCGGCTAATTTAAGTACTTTTTTTTAGAACTTGTCAAATAATAAAAATATCGGTTTCCATTCGGGGCTTGTTTAAAAACATGTACAAGCTTATTATCTATTACTTGAGGTAGACTATTGTGAAAACATCAGTATTTTAGATGATATATAAATTGATTAAAAATTATATTTTAAAATCTCAAAAAAATTAATTTATCATTTTCATTAAATTCTTCATATGAAAATCTTATAGATACAAAATTTAGAGTGTTTTGAATTTTTTAAGCCACACTTTTGAATTTTAAAAAAAATAGCTCTAAAAATAATAATAAATATTCAATGTTTGTGTTCTTTTTTCAAAAATTCAAAAGAGTAACTTAAAAAACTCAAAATACTCTAAATTTTTGTATCCCACAAGGTTTTTATATGAAAAAATTAATGGAAACTATAAATTAATTTTTTGAGATTTTAAAATATATTTTGATCCATTTACATATCAGCTGAAATGTAAATATTTTCACAAAAGTCTATCTCCAGTTACTTTGATGAAAATATAGCAAAAGATATATAAAATATTTACTGGATAAATAGTTCCCTATATTAAATCTGTTGTTTTTAATTTCTTTTAAATCTAGTTTAAATTATTTATAACATCAGCGCGATCAATACAAAAATGAATATTTTTTCTCTAACTCCCTTAATTCAATTTTTTTATTGAAATCTCACATCCATTTTTTCGACTGACTAAAAGAGCCTAAATTAATATCTCGGGCCCTTCAATTTTTTTTATAACAAGAATAAGAAAAAGTTAGATGAATTTTGTTGTTCTGGTTATAAAAAAATTGGCAATCAGTCAAATATTGGTATATGTTTATTCTAAATAATTGGGACTAAATGCATCAACATTTTTATTTTTTTAATTTAGTTAATATCTATACTTATTATATAAAGCATATAAGAATTGGAGGGTCCATTTTTATCATGATATTTTTTTATTATACCTATTTTATCCCTCAATTAGACGGATAATATCTATTTTTGGTTGATCGAACGTATGTAATCGTGTCCATTGATCCCCTATTTCTCTCCATTTCTTTCTCATCTATACTATTATTTCTATTTATGCACATGATTTACAAATTAGAATACTCAATATCTTTCTATTTATGTTATGATATAAAAATTGATTTAATGCTTAAGGTATGCGTTATAATTAGCAATCTTGTACATGTTTAGTAAGAAATTAATGGTAATAATATATGCTATAATAATTAATTTTTTTACCATAAACATCATGCATTAACTCATATTATACAAAAAATCACATTCAAGATTAAATCTGATTTTTATTATAGGTTTTCTCTATAATTTGGTGAATTTATAATTTAATATTAGATGAATGTAAATTTTTTTTATCTTATAATATTTTTATGTTTAAATAAAAGAGTCCGCTGCAACGCACGGGTATATTGCTAGTGTTTTAAATGTATGTAATATAAAGTTAAGTATGTCATAAAAATTAGATATACCTTATAAGTATTTTAAGCGTTTTTTATAACAATAATAAAAAATATAAAGGATCCGAGATATTAATTCAGACTCTTTTTGTCAGTCAAAAAAATCAATACTCGTATAAAATTCAGATAAAAAAATAAAAAAATCTACAAATAAAAATATTGCTCTCAAGTACATGAGAGGAAAGCAATTATTTGGGAACAAAATTGATTCAACGCCAGTCGCGGCGTGATAACTGAAAAGTTCTAAAATACATAAAATGTTATAAATGAACAAAGTAGATGTTATAATTTATACATTTTAGTTAATAAATTGTGAAATTTATGTCAAGTCGTTATCCCATAAAATATTTTTTTTCAGACAATCCTAAACTAGTGACATATTCCCTCTCACACTCTACCTCTTCCGTCGCCGGTCCCCACACGCTCAAAGCTTCGCCTGTTAAGGGTGTTCAATCAGTGGGTCCAGTTCAAACCAAAAAAATATACGTATCCAAAGTTATTAATCAGTTTGTTAAACAAAAAAAACTAATTAAATTTTTAAAAATATCAACTGAATAAATTGAAACCCGAATAAACCAAAGTTTTATTCAATTAAATCAAATTATATTAATTAAAGAGGACTGAAAAATATTAATTGTTAAAAAATGATAGAAAAAATAAGTGACTTAGAAAATAAATAAATAATTAAATAAAATATAGAAAATAAATATATTTGAGCTATCTTTGATATGATTCTTATTTATATAAATCTACATGAACTTGTTTGAAATTTTTTTAGTCTATTTAGTTTATTCGGTTTATCCGATTTAGAAAAACATAAACCGAACCAAAGAACAAAAACCGAATTAACTAAAATTGTCAACCAAACCGAAAATTTTAAACCGAAAAATCAAACTAAATAGTGTAAAATTTGACGGTTCGGTTGAAAACCAATTAAATCAATCTATTTACACATTCTTGTTAGGGCATTGATAAATGTGTGTGTTGTGCGTGACACGTGCGAGTATGTGACATGTTCGATACGGAACGTATTGTATCATCACATGTTGGACGTGTGTATTTTTAATATGTTAAAAATTGAAACCCAAACACTCACGTCTAGCACGCCGTATTAAACTTATTTGTGTTTATACGTGTTTAACATGTATCAACACTTATAGTATGTACAAATTTAAAATAAAATTGGAGAAATATATAAATAAATCAAAAAAATTACAACGGTCCTAGTCATACAAAATAAAATTATCATGTCATATTCATAAATATCATATAAGTTAGAATGACCGTAATCTCTAACTTCGGTATTAAACCATTTTTTAAGCACACAAGCATTTTAAAAGTTTGATATGCTAAAATATTTTATACATGCTACACGTACATGTACATATGTTAAACGTGTGTGTTTGTATTCAACGTGTTAGACGTATCATAATTATTTATATATTGATCACGCACGTTTAACAACACGATATATGTTACATGTGAATATGTCACATATAAATGCATTCAAACACTAACGCTTATTCATATCTGTGTTTACTTATATGTATATATATGTGTGACACATTTATCATTATCGTATTTGTTATCACTGGAGCTTGAAGGGACAGTACAATTATCCAGTTGTCAAAATGTATCCCGGTAACAGTCGTCTGTTATTTCCACCAGAATGATCCTGGTCCCTGATTTTCAAATCAACGGTAGAAGATAAATGGTGAATCATCGCACTAGGGTGTCTCATTGGAGAGGATCCAGGACCAGCTTCACATGCGCTCCTCTAATACCCCACTGGCCACAGGGCACTAAGTTTTTAGTAATAATAAGTTTTATTAAATTAATATTATTAAAAATGAGAATGAAAAACGTAAAATTTTAAATATATGAATGGCAGCGCGTCATTGTTAGTAGCGTGTTTTAATATTTTTACGAAACGTGTTACTTGCAGTGGCGCGTTTCATTATTTTTACGAAACGTGCCACTATCAGTGGCGCGTTTGCTTCTTATATATACAAAACTCGCAGCGCAACGTCTGTCCATCTCACTTGCGTGGGGTTTCGACGAAACCAGTGACGCGCTTCGTATATTTGAAATTTTACAATTCTCACTCTTATTTTTAATAATATTAATTTAATAATAATTATTATTAATAAAAACCACTGGAACGCTTCAAGCACCTCAGTCCTCACTTCACTTCTCTCCAGCTCTCTTCCGCAAGTCAATTTGTTACCTCATCTCATCTGTGCTGTTCCTCTTCCTCTCTCCCTCACTTTCTCAATATCTCTCAACAATGTCAAGCCGGAGAGGCAGCAAAGGCCTCTCTCTCCGTCAACCACCAGTAGTTGATATCGGTTGCAACTGCCGCCGACCCCGCATTCTCTTCTCCCTTTTCTCCTCTCAACCCAAACCCAAATCCACCACCACCTCTTTCTCTCCTTCCTCCTCCACCACTCTCACCACCATAACCACCACTACAGCCGCTACCGCAACAACCAACGACACCTGGGACCCGCCTTCATTCGCCACCAATTCCCTCTTCTTCGAACCGCCTTTCATCCTCAACGAAGGCCGACCAAACCATACCGGAGAGAGGAGGCCAAGAAGAAAGAAGAGAACTTGTAACAATGGCAGGGTACTCAGAGAGAGCGTGCCAGTGACCGTTGACTCCGCTGAGCCGTACGAGGATTTTCGTGAATCGATGGTGCAGATGATTGTTGAGAAGGAGATCTACGCATGGGACGATTTGAATGAGCTCTTGCACCAGTTCCTCTCCCTCAACTCGCCACGTCATCACCCGCTTATCCTCCATGCCTTTGCTGATTTATGGACCGGCCTATTCTCCCCTCCCTCTCCTTGTGTCTAGTTCTAATCGCTCTCTTAAATATGACCCGGTTCTCATATGGCGCTAGTTGGTGTCTCGAGCCTTGTAGCAGTTTGGTTGGCTGTTTGCGTTGTTATATAGTAATAGTATCCTCAATTTTCTAACTTCATCATGATACTTATATAAATTGTGGGTGTCTACTTTATGGAAATTGTTAAATCCTAAGCGTTTCTATAAGTACGTACTACTGTACGAAAGTAGTTTACAATATGTAAAGGGTTGCTGCTAATTAGAATGTTTGGTCAAATGTACCAACAGACACAAGAGTGGAAGTAGGAAAGCTGATGGAGATTTTGAATGTATGCGATGATGTGATTTAGCATCTCAAACTCGTTCGGTGACTTCATTTCGTATTATGCTTGGTTTATTTAGCTACCTTTCGTACCTAATAGCATTAAAATGTTATAAATTTTATTGTATATGCACTGATTATTCAGTACTTACATTAGTTGCACTACCAGAAAAAATTGATTTAGAACCGTCTATTTAGAACCGGTTTTTTAAAAAATAGGTGTTAAAAGGTGATAGTGGCATATTTGTAAATTTTATTAAAATTATTAGAACCAGTTTTGTATAACAACCGGTTACAAGTTTTTTTATTAAAACCGGTTTTATAATAACCGGTTCTATTTGATTTAATTAAAATCGGTTTTAACAAAACCGGTTCTAAATTTTTTGTTTTAGAACCGGTTTTAATAAAACCGGTTCTAATTCAATTTTATGAATTAGAACCGCTTTTTAATAAAAATCGGTTCTAATTAATATGAATTAGAACCGCTTTTTAATAAAAACCGGCTCTAAAGAAATTCTTTGCATCAACCAATAGAATTTCAGTTTTTTGCTCCCACGGATTGCTATGTTTTTCAATCTAACCGTTGGTTCATGCTTATCCGACGATCTAAAAACCAAAAATTAAAAATCTATATCCCACGGATTATCACTCTTCATCCTCCTATTTCATATATAAAAGAGATATTGAGAGACAGAGAAAGAGAAAAAGCAAAGGTCGTCTTGAAGAAAGAAAAAAGAAAGGGAAAGAGAAAGACAGATTTGAAGCTCGTCTTGAAGCTCAAAAATGGATTTGATGTTTATTTGAAGTTTTTAGTTTAGTTTTTTTATTTTTTCTTTAGAAATTGTAAAGATAGAAAATTTGTCAGATTTTCTTTAATATGTAAATTATATATAATTATTTTGTTAATGAAATATACTTTATTAGTTAATGATAAAATTAAATTATTTAATTAAAATTTAAAGAAATCAGAACTAGAGAATAATAAGAAAAAAAACTATTTTTTAGTAAATAGTACCATACCAAAATATTAAGAAATAAAGTTTCCAAGATAATAATGTATTATCCAGGCAGTGTAGTGGAGATATTTGAGAGAAATTGGTGAACTCAAATTATTTCTTCTTGGGGCATGTACAATAGTTTAGAACCGGTTATTTGAAATAACCGGTTCTAAAGGTTAGAGTTTAGAACCGGTTATTTGAAATAACCGGTTCTAAATGTTAGAGTTTAGAATCGGTTATTGAAAATAACTGGTTCTAAAGGTTAGAGTTTAAAACCGGTTATTTTGAAATAACCGGTTCTAAATGTTAGCACCGCATAGTTTTAGAACCGATTGTATGACCGGTGCTAAATCCTTTATATAACCGGTTCTAAAATATTTTTTTGTGGTAGTGTTGTATTCATATATATATATATAGATCATGGCACCATCCTGATTCCTGCATGACTCCTGAATTTGAATGGTTATTCAAGGATACCATATTGCCATATTGGTCCGCCATATGAGAACAAAATCTGTTTTGTGAGTAAAAGACAAGTGCGAGGTGTGTCAGTGCGTGTAATGTACGTGACACGTAATGATGGGTAATGTTGCCTTGGCCAAAAAGGAAGTAGACTAGTAGTCTCCCAGTTTCTTTTTTAAACTGTCCTGCCTTGCCCATTTTGCCTACTGTATGCTATGTACTATATGATATCAGTTAGGCTAACAATAGCATTATTACCCTTTATACTATTCCTCATTTACATCCGTTGCATATTGTGCATGTTCTCTTGCCTTACTTTGTTTGCTGGTAGAACTCTTTTTATTTATTTATTTTTTTAGGAAAGACCCGTAGAACTGTATGAGCAGTTGGGATCTTGCTTTTTCTGGCTCTTTACACGCACTGCAAGCCGCATTCCTTTCAGGTTTGTGTGTTGCTGAGATTACTGAGCAGACATCGTTCATAAAAGGTCGGTCGGATTTCTTAAAGTTGGGTTTAAAATGTTTGATTTTGAAGGTATGAGTTCGGTACTTGAGAAGTTTAGTTTTTGTTAAGTTTTTTGAATTTTAAAGGCTGGCTAAGGATCAATGAGTGAAGATTTGATATATATATTTTTTAATGTTAATTTATATTTATATTTATATAAAGTATTAAATTATATTTTTCTGTATTAATATTTTTTTAATTTTTTTAAATATAATTAATATACAATATAAAATATTAAAAAACTAGTCTGAGAAGGTCAGGTTTGATACAGTTTTGGTTTTTAAAGATTGAGCTCGGTATATGATAAACCCAACCCTTATCATTAAAAATGATCGGTCCGTACTTCTGAGGGTTGGATAAAGATTGGATTTTTTGAATGATCGGTCGGGTCGAGTTGAAGGACCGAGTCTTTATGGACTATGCCTAACGCTGAGAGGTCGCTCAATTATTTTGATAATTTTAGGAAATTAATTTCAAATAAATTTGAAAAGCTCTTAACAATTGAAAAATATTTATTGCATATTCTTTTAGACACAAGAGAGTTTACATATAATTTAAATTCTATGCAATTTGTATGTCCTTTAATTGACTATTAAAAATCATTAATTTTTTATAGTTTCAATTCAATTGTATAAAATTTTTAATAGTCTTTAATTCACGATCAAATGATATTTAAATATTTGAAATATAAAGTAAAATCAATCTATAAGTTCAAAAATAAAATTATACATTATTTCTATTTTATATATTTATTTAATATTTCATTTTCAAACAAAATAAGTATCACGTAATCCCTTCCCATATGTGTTATAGTTTATTAATGTTTAGTGTCAAAAATATTAAATAGTATCATATTTACCCTTTAAACTATTATTCTATTTGATATTTAACAAGCGTTTTCAACAAAGATTCAACTTTTCCAATTTTTTTCATTTTCAATTACATATATGTGTTTGATGGTTGTCACGGCGTATAATAATGGGTTACACGGATGTCAAAAAAGAATTTTCTTTTCGATTTTTTTTTTACTTTCAATTAAATATATATGTTTGATGGTTGTCATGTCGTATAATAATAATGTGATACGCGGTCTGACATGAAAGTCTGATTTGTCCAGTTTGTGTGCTTTCTACGGAAGTTTTGAACCAGCGAGCAAAAATGCAAATTTCCGATTAAAGACGGTTTCGACTATGATATCATAATTTGAACTTGAACATCCATGTCCTCAATTTGATGTTAAAACTTCCCAATTTTCAGAAAAATTGTCTGTGTTTCAGCTTCTGAGAAGATAACAGATAAGGATACTAGTAGAGCATGAACTCAAATAACGCATATTCGAATTGAGAACAAAATTTATATATAATTGTCAGTACTGTAATATTTATAATAAAATAAATAAATGAAAAATGTATGTTTATAACTAAAAAAAATTGGACTTCTGCATCTACTATAACAAAGGAACTTAGATATGCTTTTAGCTATATCAAAAAAGAATACAACATTTTCATCAAAAGAAAAGAAAATTTTGTGAAAATAATGATTATTGCGATCATTGTTTTTTTTACATTTAGAGTCTTAGTATATTTTGATACTAATTATTTTACTTTAATTTATAAGTTTTCAACTAAATATGGGTCGTAGGTTCGAAATTCGGATGTGAGGTTTTTCATGGACGATTAAAAGGGAAAAAAGTTCTTAGCTGAAAATTTCGAAATGTATTTTTTGTTTCTGATACCACGGTAAAGATGTCAAGTTTGTTTTGTTCAGTATTGATTCACACCGCATTAAAGAGGAGGGATCACTTGACAATTTTGATAATAAAATTTTAATAATTTGAATAAAAACTTAAAAATAAAAAATTATAGCTATATTTTTAAAATTATAAATTGATTATGTTTCACGTTTTATATATGATTAATTAATATTGTATAACCGTCCATTAAAGAATAGTATTTTTTTATTCAATTTGCATGTTTCAGTTTAGTGATCTTTGGTGGGCATTATATAGTACTTGTAGTAATTGAATTGTAAGAAATTTGAAACATAGTCGATTTATAACTTCAATATTTCTTAAAAATAGGAAAAAAATTAAAATTTATAACTTCAATATTTCTTAAATGGTTATCTATTTTTTGTAATCTCATTCTGAAGATTGTCAAAATAATCAAGATAAACATTGTCAAGTGATCCCCTCCCTTTAAACAAAGTAGATATAAATAAATTATTTTTACATTCGCTTCCCAAATAAAAAGAAAATATGAACAGGATCTATTACAAATATATCAGTTGATAAGATAAAGTAATTTCGTTAATCTAATTTTAAAGATCATAATTTGTTAATATCCCTTTCTTTAAAAAAAAACGTAGAGACAAAACTGATTTATGCACCATTTATTTGACGATCTTATGCTAAAGACGATGCGATGGTGATTGAAAATCAAATGCCAGGCATCCGGTGATATTATTCTTTGCATATTGAGTTAAAATTAGCAATCTCAAGATGTCACAGTTTATAAATTTAGTACCCGTCAAAATTTATATGCATAAGAAATGAACTCTTCTAATTCTTAAAAAAAATTGACAGTGTAAATAGCGAATTTTTTTGGCTTAAACAACTTTATTATTAAATAAATTTACATTAATAGTCTAAAAATCAAATTATTTACACATATGATCCAACCCAGGGCGTGAATTGAACCCTAAGTTTCCTATCTGATAACTGATCGTGACATACCGATATTAAAAGACATGAGTTTAACTCATATCTTTTAATTTAACTATATATAATTTTATATTATAAATGTAGATCTTTTCATAAAAATTTTGGATTACATTTAATAGTCAAAATCAGAATTTTGTATTGAAAGATATGTCCATTTGAACTTATTATTTGTTAGTATTTTTTGTTGAATTATATTAATTTATTTTTACATGCTTGATTTTTAAATAATTATTTATTGACAAATATATTTTTATTTTTATCATCACAAACTTATTAATAACTAAAAATTAAAATATAATTTTAATAATATAAAACAAATGAATAAGTACTTATATATTTCCAAATCATGCATTAAAAATGACAAAAAAATAAACAATTTGAGAAATTCATTAAAAATTACTAACGAATAATTTAAACTTCAAACATACATAATTTTTGATAAAAAATTTGTTTTAGAAGTTTAAATACCATCCAGAAATCTCATGTAAAGATCTACATATATAATATAAATTATATATAGTTAAGGGCATGAGTTGATTTATGCCTTACATTCTTTCTTGGACGACTTGATCATTGCTATAAGAAAAAATATATATAAATACATTAATTAACCATTATGCACTCTATATATAACAATATAAAAAATTATTAAGAAAAACCATGAAATTTTTAGTTGATTATTAAATATATAACAATATGTTTGGATTCTATATGACATATGTTTGAAAAAAATTCAAAATTTTTTTAATCAAAACTTTAAAATTTTGTTAATAAAAAAATGAGACTTAGTTGGGACCAAATATAAAACTCAGATTTGACTATGAGTGCATATTTTCACTGAAATCATACCACTTTCTCAATTATTTTATTTTATTTACAAAAAAAAATCTGTGAAATTGGTGTATAAATACCATAAAAATCTGACTTTTGCTCATGTGTGTTTGACAACCCATTTGAAAGGATATGGAATTGGGGTGTAAAACCCATCAACAACTTTTTTGAAGCGCCTTTTTTTTTTACTTTTGAGTGGTCAAATAAAGGCCCCGCTGAATGAGTCCTCAGACTTAATTTTTTTCTTCCCACACGCACATTAAACTCTCCAAATAGGGCCTAAGATGGCAGTTTAACCCGTTGCCCGGTGTATCCGTTCAGATTTGCCTGGTCTGCGAGCCAACTGATGGGTTTTTATGCAACAGCTAATAATTACTCTCATCGTACTAAATTTTGGTCACAAACGTATGACCTTGTCGGATAATAATTGGGGTGTCAAATCCACAAGGAAAAAGGGTGAATTATTGATTTTTACTAGTTCACTAATCTAAATAAATAAAAATGAGTGATTGCTAAACCTAAATTAAGATAAAATAAAAAATAAAATGGTATTTTAAACTATATGATGGAATAAGGGATTCCGACTTGTCCTTTTCACTCCTTAATTAACCTGCTCAGTGTCTTCACTTTTTAGACAGTTCAATAGTGTGAGATTAACAATTCAAATTTAGCATTGACGGGCGCTTTCGCGTGTCAGTGCCGTGTTCAAACTATTTAGATTTCATAGTTACGTACCTCGCCCTAGGAATTTAAATCCTTTGTGTTATTTGCTATTAAAACCTCATAAAATCCCGACACTACACAGTTACGAGTCAACAATTGGTATTTGATTCAGTTCTATGTATAATCACCTAAGTTGCAAACTTACCGCTAGGCCTTGAGTGCAAACATGAGTTTTATCCTTTGAGATCGGGAATTCTAGCAATATATTTTCATAATATACTATAATTCCTAAGATAAGTCACACAAAAAGCACTTATTACAGTTGAAACATGTAAATAATCGATTCAAAGGATAAATCACACAATAAATTGCTAAAAAGATAGAATACCGAGCAGTTTAACTAAAAAAATTCAAGTACTACAAGTCATCACCCCTAGAAAGGTGATTAGCCACACATGTTCATGAACAAATAATAGAAATTTAAACCAATAAAAGAGCACATAGCACAAAAAAAGAGAAGAATAGATTAAATTCAAACTCTCGTTCGAGGCTTCGATTTGGCGTGTAGATCTTCAAATTCGGCTCCTCGAGGTGCTAGATCTCTCTCGAACTTCGAAGCTTCATTCTCCTTCTTCAAGATGACGGCTAGGGCATCCCAGATGGTCGAGAAAGACGAATGGAAGGGTCTTTTATAGGAGGCCAATTAATTAGATAGATGTTGCCAGCTCTGTACAGATTTTCGAGTATGGAGCATACGGGTCGTATGAATTTTCGTACGACCCATATGGAGACGGGTCCACTGCGCAGTGGTTTATATTTTGATAATAACTTATCCATCCGAACTCTGATTTGGGTGATCAAAAATGCGTTGGAAAGTGAAGAACAATCTCTATAAAATTATCATATCATATTAGACAATCCATGATATTTTATGATCAGAATTTGACGAGATTTGCCGCTGATAATCTGTCTTGATGTCATTCGTGCTTGAGTGTTTCTCAATCATGTTCAATTGCTCCATTTTGCTCCAATTAATATCCCAATTGTATGATTCCTATAATTACAAATAGAATATCGTAGTATCTCGATCTTGGGATAAAAAATTAAGTAAAAGGACTAAATTACCCTAAAAGTTGGCAGATTCGTGAGATTAACCATAATAAAAAGTGTATATAACTGAGGCCTATCACCAACCTGCCTGGCCCGAACAGTGAACGGGTAGGGCCGGATCGGACCATCCTACGTGTCAGGGAGGATATGGGTTTGAAGTTAAGCCTGTCCCGCCTGAGGTAGTTTATATATATATTATTTATATTTATACATATTATTATATATCAATATATTCTAAAAATTATGTACAATCTTAATATAACATTAATATCACTTAAATTATATTAAACATTTAGTTATAATATGATTATATGAATAAATATTTTTTAAAATAATTATTAGGAGGACAATGAATATATATATTGAGTCTGACTATGGTGCTTTGCAAAGCACGGAGGCGTTGTGTGCTTTGCACTCTATTTTTAATTTCAAATCATAAATAATCGATCGAATCGTTCAATCTAATCTTCATATCAAAATCTATTAGTAAATCAAAATTTATATTTTTTAGAATTTTTTTTGTTGAGGAGAAAATGACTTGATCTGAGAATTCGGGTTTATCCAAAAATGATGGTTTTTCCCCCTATCCAAAAAAATAGCAAATGAATTCCAAAAAAAATATAAAATTTGATTTACTAATAGATTTTGATATGGAGAATAGATTGATCGGTTTGAATCGATCATTTCTGACTTAAAATTAATAATAGAGCGCAAAACACACAACACACTTGTACTTTGCAAAGCACCATAGTCTAATTATATATATATATACACACACACACACACTCTTGTGCTATGAAAAGATCGATATATTTCAATTGCGAATAGATCAATATATTTTAATTACCATAACTAAGGAAATCATCAAATTAACTAATATTAACAATATTTTTGTTTAAATACAATAATCATCCTCTAGGCCGGGCCGAGACGAGTACGGATGGATAGACCCGTGAAACATTATGACGAGCCGGATCGTCAATTTTAAACTCAGATATACGGACTGAATAAACCGAGCTGAGAATTTTTAACGATAGACCGGACTCAAGATTTAACATAAATCCGGCTCTAGCAGGTCCATTATCATCCCTAAACTTATGTCCTGTCGCAAATTTCCGATGGCCACGCCGTTGAAACCGTCACAGTAAATTTTATAAAAAAATAAATAAACTATAACAGAACTCCGTCATTTTTTTGGCACATTCTGAATTAGTTATTGATTATTCGGTTCCTCCAATCGATAACATATTCCCATCCTTCTTTGATTCCTTCCAATAGTAATTTATAATTCCCGTATCATCGTTTCCCAAACTAGTAAGTGTCCGTCTTCAATTGTTACAGGTAGTGGTCGGTAGCTTGGGCTGCTTAAAGGGTTGATTCGGGCCTCTCAATGGCTGGATTTAGCGGATCATAAGAGGATGATATAAGAGTTGGATTTAAAAAAAAAAAAAATTTAAGGACTGGATTTAAATGATTTAATTTTTAGGTGACTCTGATTAGTTATCAGGCTCTTAAGATTTAAATATTGGATACCGAAGATTGATATTTTAATATTTTTTTCAGATTTTTTAAAATACAATTAAATATAAGAGTTTGAAAAGAGAATAAGGATTGATAAAGATCAGACATAATTTGGAAATGATTGAGTTCGAATGGATCAGATCAAATTTAAAAGAATTAATTTTTTGAGGTTGGACCCAATCGTTATCAAACTCGCACTTTACAAGAAAGATGGATTAGATAAGGCTTAAAAGAACCGCATAAAGATCAGATTTTTTTATATATATCTAATATATTGCGTCTCAATTTTTAAAGGCCCAAATGAAAAAAAAATAAACATTATAAATCATTAATAAATAGACTATTTTTCAAAAAAATAGGGGGAAAATGGCCCCTCCAGATCCTCACTAAGATCTTCCGATCAGACCTACTTCACAAACTGAGTCCGTGCAAGCGATCCCTACAGTGACATATATAGTTCTAAATATGTGCCTACTATGATTGGATACGGTACAAAATAGTACAATCCAAAGACGACACAACACGACTGTTGATATGATATGACATAATATGATATGATTTGAATATGTGCTTTAATCGTACCGTGTCTAATATTTTGATAAGTCAGCAAGACGCGACACATAACATTACAAGGTCTAAACATAACATGGTACGATACGGGAACACGGATGTATATATCATCCATTGAATATAGTCTAATTATATTGAGATATGTTTATTTAAAGTCTTTAAAATTCAAAGACAACTAGTTATGTCTATTTAAAAGTGTCATTATTCTTTTAAGGGATTCGTATATTTTTTAATTCTGAGCATGAAAATAAATCTTATTATTTTAATTCGGACTGATAAATTATAAATTTTAGAAGTTTTTTAGCAAATTTTATTCATTGATTTACGCAAATAAATATGACACGATGAAACACAACGATGAAACACAACACAGTGGACATAATGTGTCTTATCATGCGGTGTTAAAACTGTGTTATAATATTTTTAGACACAATATGATATAATATGAGTTATGATATACTTTAATGTGATGCGACACGACATAATACTATATAAATTTAGAATACTAGTGACATATGAATTGAGTTCAGAATATTCACAAACAAGAATCAATTTCTTTTTTTGCAATATGGGAATTGCTGAGGATCTGTGCGGCGCCTTTATCTCTCTCTGTTTTTAAACGATTTCTTGTAGAATTGGGGTTGGGGCTGACTTTTGTACAGGCTTCTAAGTCCTGACAAGAAAAGGACAACGAGCATTTTTTCTTTATCTTAAAAAGGCTGGATGAGTCTTACTGAGAATTGAGAAACACCATCATGGCAAATAGCAACACAGGTCATATCGATGAGATATATTGTATCTAGCATCAAGTAACGAAATAAATTTTATATTTCAAAAAAAATAAATAGGACAAAACGACAAATTAAAATATTCGAGCTCATATTGACTGGTGAATTGGACAAACAAGATATTTTCACCGTATTAGTTCGGCAATAAACGCATTAAATTAGGTGTAAAAATCTTTGAGAGATCCGTGTGCTTTAAGGATTGGATTAATATTTAAACTTACATGCAGTATAACCGATAATCTTAAGAGCATATGATGTTGAAATCGAAAAGCTGCACTGATACGGAGGCAGAAGGATGACTCGGACGATGCACGTGATCCTTAAGAGAGCGAGTCATATTAACTTCTAAATTGTATGACCTGAAGAGAGGAACTAAGGAATTTCTCAATAACAAAAAAAGATTTATAACTCCGTTTTGTTATTTTACATAATCAGTTTCAAACTCGGAATAAAATAGGAGGAAAACTTTAAAATTACAAAAGTGAACTTATTAATATCTTAAAAAATTACGGTAATCATTTTTTGAATTTTTCAGATTTTTTCCTGAATTTTTTGAGAATTCTTTGAAATTGTTTAGGGTTTTCTGATTTTCAAATAATTGAACAAATATAATTACATGAATATTATTACTCAAAACATTTTTTGAAATTTTATTTTTTTGTGATTTTTGTTTGTTGAGATTTTTTCCAATTTTTAAATAATTAGAAAAAAATACATTAAATTATTACTAAAAATTATGTTAATTATTTTTTTTGACATTTTTGGTTTTTTTTTTATTTTATGGATTTTTTGAAATTTTTTGAAATTTAAAAAAAAAAAAAAAATTTAAAAAATGGCCAATCTGGAAGGACTGTACTGGTCCAACCCGTGCTAATTTATGCGGATTTGACCCATCCAACTAGCGGAGGATTTGGCTGGCCCCAAAAGAAAGGCTAGGACAGGTCCACCAACCTATGAACCATTTTAATTCATGGTCTACTCGGATTTGGACCGAACCGACCAGACCAACCTGGACTGATTCATTTTTATTATTGAATAGATAGAAAACCTGAATATCTGAAATCACTGATAAAATATGAAGTTGTATCTATTTCATTAAAGGGAGGGTATCTTTGACAATTACAAAATTTCACAATTGACGACTAATCTCTGAATAAATATAAAAAACTTTAAAATAGTTTTTTTTTACAATAATTTTATTGAGTCTGGAGATCAATTGTGATTTAAATTTTATGCAATTTGAATATTGTTTGATACATCACCAAAGTTCATCCAAATCACATGACATTTTTAATGATCCAAAATTTACTGAAATTTAATAAAATATTAAATATATGAAATTTGACATACACAAATTTATAGGCTCAAGAACATGTTTGTGAAGTATTTTCTATTTTTAAGAAATTTTTAATATTTATCTGTATTTTGTAGATTGATTATCAAAATTATCAAAGTTTTTAGTTGTCACGAATCCCCTCCCTTCGTTAAATTCAGCTACATTTCCTATCATAATGATTTCATCTTTCTTTTATGACTGATGCCATGATTTCGCTCGAAACAATTTTGTATTTTATAGTTTTGAAACATTACCACGACGTACATGAAACTTGCAGTCCTGCAACCAGCCAGCTACGGACTAAATTGTTTTCTTCTTCAGAGTTTGAATGAAAAGAGGTGGGAAAATTCAAGACAAGCAAGTGTAACAATACGAGGCTTAATTAATGACACATTAAAGGACTGCAAGGGGGCAAGGTACTTCATTTTCACGGATTCCGCGAACAATATTCAAGTACCCCATAAATGAAGGGGTGTTGATGAGTGAGCTAGCTAGCTAGACGTTTCTTTTGGTCACAGCTCACAGATGCAATTAAAGAGGTGCTCATTTAATCTTTAGACTATCCGTACAATCAATTAGTTCGGCTTTCTTAATCCCAAGTTCCAAACTGAGCTGTCCGATGCGTCATAAATAGTAGAAATGAAATATTATTATATTATTATGCAAGTACAGTGCCATAGTTTGTTAACCAAAGTGCTGTTCCTAAGGGATCTAGACTCTAGAGGGGGCAAAATGCAAGAGTGCTCGTTGGATAATTTAATTATGCGTTTTAATTTTTAAGAGAATATTTTAATTATCTACAATAATTGTACAACAAACTTATATTAAGAATTATCTACTTTTAAGTGGATAGTTTAATTATCGATTATCTATAATAATTGTACAACAAACATATTCAACTGTGTTAAACAGTGTGACGGATCGCCTAAGTGGCCGAGTTGAGTAGCTCAAGGGTCGAACCTAACGAGCATACCGGAGATCGGATATGGATAGAATTTGAAAAAAAAAATTAGAGAGCTAAATACAAATGGTTTAATTCTTGAGCGTGTTCGGCTCTTATCAAACTCATCTAGTCTTAAGGGCTGTGTTTAAAAAGAATTTTATTTTTTAATTATCTTTTTATTTTTAAAATTTTAAATATAACTAAAATACAACACAAAATATTAAAAATAAAGTAAATATTATAACGCAGTTGTAAAAAAATAGCATTTTTCAGTTTTATAATTTTTTTTATTTTTTTCTGATTTTTTTATTTCTAATTATATTTAATACATAAAGGATTTAACACGGACAGAGGCCCGAACTAAAGTTGACCCAATTGGGTCGATCCGGTCCACCCGAAATATGATACGTTTCATTTCCCCACACCTTTGAATAGTGAATTACTGATAATGAACGAACACGCCAATCAAAATATTCATTAATTAATTTATAAATATTGACTCGGTAATCCACGATATTCTAAACTCGTTATTGTTAAAATATTCTATTTCAATTAGAAATATTTGTTAGCTCAGGAAACGAAATTCATATTTAAAATTCAACATCATGAGAGTGGTCTAGAATTTTTATACGGAAAATAAATGAAAATACAAAATTTGATACAGACTTATTAATCATGTTAATGATTTTGTTATACAATTTATTTTGTGTTGTATTTCTATTATCCAACTTAGATATGGATTATATGAATTCATTTATCGTGAGCAATAACAATGCTATAAAAATAACTTACATAATAACGTCATTAACATGAATAATAATTCATTTAACTTGAATAATGAAGTTCATGTCGATTTTGATATTCATGTATCAGCTTCCTTTGATGAAATTTCAATGATCTTGAATTAATGGTTATTTGTTGTACCACCAAACAATGTTATCACACGCTTATAATTTACTTTTTAATTGCTAATTTTGTTCAAAAAATTCTGAAATTTTGCTATGAAGTTTCAAATAATGATTGTCAAGTGATAAATCATAATCAGAATGTTCGAATTATTTTTTTTTGTGAAAAATTAACTGATTTTATGGATGAAGAATCTACCAAAACTTCAGAGGAATTGACATCCTCTTCAGTAATTTATTTATTTTAGTTATTGCTCAGACTTCATTTAACATAAGCTAGCCTTCAGAATCTAAATCTTGACCGTTGTGACTCCTCCTGACCGAGATTAGAAACCAAAATTTCAGATTTTTTTTCACATATCTACTCAAAATTTGAGTTAAATCCGGACTCAACTTTAGAGAGGATTGTACGTTCTAAATTATTCAGGTGTACTTACGACCGCATGATGAGAACCACACAAGCCATGACAGCAAACTAGTGTTTTAAAACGGGTCGGGTGGGGACGGGATGTGGCGGGTTTTCACAGGTCGATGGGTTTTGGTGGGATGGGTCGGGACGGGTCAATGGGTTAGCACGGATTTATTTTGGGGGTTAGACCGTGACCCGTCCTAGACCCGTCGGGTCAGACGGGTCGGCGGGGGTCGGTCGGATCGGGAATGAGACGGGTCGGTCGGATTTTTTTTTTCAATTTTTTTTTTCCAAAAATCAAAAGTAACCCAATAAAAATCCAAATAAATTCTCAAAAATTCCAAAAATTTAAAAATAATTATTAAGAATATTAAACTTTTTGATCAAATTTTTTGTATTTTTGACCAATTTTTTATATTTTTGACCAAATTTATTTTGACCAAATTTTTTAATTTTTCCGCATTTTTTCAAATCTTTTTAAATTTTCTCGAGTTTGCTGGGTATTGGATCGGGTTTGTACGGATTTTCCGGGTCGAGGCGGGGTGGGTCGGGTTTTCACGGGTCCAACAGGTCGGGTCGGGTCTAAGGTGGGTCGGGTCCAAGGCGTTTTTTTTTATTTTTTTTTTTGTTCGTATATGTTCTAAATCCGTTGGTTCTAACGGATCACAAGTCCAACGGCAGGGGCGGACCCAGTAGTATCTAGGGGGGGCACGCCCCCCGGATTTTGAAAAATAGTGCTTTTCGGTAATGTTTTCGGCACGTGCCCCCCCTAGAAATTTTTTTTGCCCCCCCGAATTGTCTGATTATTTTTATTGAGAAAAAAATATTTAATACCGTGCATAATGAAATAATTATGCAAAGATATCAAAATATAAAGTTCCTTAGTCGAAAACTTTTTTCATCAATTTGATTATCTATTACTTTGAGCTTTATTTTATTATTATTTTAATATATAAAATGTTATTATTTAATAAAAAATTTATTAATTAAGTATATATATTAAATTATTAATTTTTTTTTATTTAGTACCCGATTAGTTAATGAATTTGAACCCGATAAGCCATTACAATCCGATAATTGCCCCCTAATCAAAATCCTAGATCCGCCACTGCCAACGGGTTAGATCACATATCGGGACGGATCAAATCGCGACCACGAATCCAGTGGGTCAGATCTGACCCGCACGGCTATATTTAAAACACTACAGCAAACAATCTGAAACTTGATTCCCTACTGTACATACGCACACAAATACAGGCATACGGTCGTTAATAAATATTCTCTGCGCATATTGATTTTTTTGTGCTGGTTGTTTAACCACCTGTACCCGCTAAAGCGGTATTTATTGTTATATCCGATCGGTCTGATCGAGCCATAGCAAATGGAATCTAAGATAATAATTCCTCAAAAGCTATACAACGGTAGATTTAGTTAATATTTTATTATGTAACGCAATCCATAAAAAAATTTATTCTTAAGTGGAATTTTAAGTGCCCACACAGATTTGGATAAATTAAAACTAACACCTTCAAAACATAAAAAAATATACATAAATTTTATGGAATAAAGATCATTAGATTCTCACAGTCATAATGCAGAATCACTGGAATGACTAAAAGATAATGAACGAATGTTGATAAAAATTTGAGTTTTTTCGTGCCGCATTGCAATTCTAACACCCGAGTAAGGTGAAGATTCATTTCACAATTTTATCTCAATAGAATAATAGTAATGGTATTTCTATCTTCTATTAATTTCACAATTTTATCTCGGACATCATACATCATGGTCCCCTCTCACCAAATTTGAAAATTTAAAACTTGATTTAAACACATCACCTCTCTCATGTGACCACAAACCTGAGGTTTAATATTGTTTGCTTCCGATAACAAATCCATGTATAATTGTATATGTTTTTTAAAATTTTTGGAACTATTTAGTAGTACGTACACATTTTCTGTGAAGAACTTTTTATGACTGATCAGCAAAAGGCACCAGACCTGGATAGTTGTACGTTCGAGCGGAGTAATTAATCTTCCCATGCAACTAAATATAAATTATTACCTTTTGAATTATTCATCTTACAAAAAAAAATATATTGAGCCAAATTCTGTAAATGTAATAAATTATTATGTTTGAAATATTTTATATGTTTGCCTGTTTGGTAATTTGGTAACTGCTATATATATCTCTTGATTGGTACTTTTTTTCCTTCTTTCTTTTGCATTTGACATCTGATATTATAGTACTACACTAACATTAGTTAAGAATTAATTTTCAGACAGGTCACTAAATTTTGATGCTTATTCATATTCGATTACTGAATTTTAATGTTTATTCATATTTGATCACTAAACTTCTATTTATTCATTTTTAGTCACTTAATTTTGATGTTTATCAATATTTGATCACTCTAATTAATTTTTTCTCTAAAAAATAATTAAAAAAATATTTGTTACCAAAATTAATTGCAATGAAAATAGATAAATAAAATAAAATAATATTTGTTTTTTTATTAGTTTTTCAATTATTTTTTAGTGAAAAACTAATTGGAGTGATCAAATATAGATAAATATCAAAGTTTAGTGACTTGTTAGAAAATTAATCCTTAACTAATGTTAGTGTAGTACTATAATATCATATGTCAAATGCAAAAGAAAGAAGGAAAAAAAGTACCAATCAAGAGATATATAGCAGTTACTAAATTACCAAACAGGCAAACATATAAAATATTTGAAACATAATAATTTATTACATTTACAGAATTTGTTTGCCTGTTTCAAATATTATGTTTATGTAATAAATTATTATGTTTCAAATATTTTATATGTTTGCCTGTTTGGTAATTTTGTAACTGCTATATATCTCTTGATTGGTACCTTTTTTTTCCTTCTTTCTTTTGCATTTGACATCTGATATTATAGTACTACACTAACATTAGTTAATGAGAACTTTGTTACGTTTGGGACACTAGAGCCCCTCAAGTTTTAAAAAAAGATAAAAAAAAAAATACATATATATGTTGTATGCGTCATCACATCTGACTTTCTTATTTCTCAAATCGATTAAGCTTATACAAAAAAGAGCATGTAGCTCTCTTGGCATCCATCAGCTTATACACCAAAATGTGCTAATTCTAACAGTTAAATCATGTCCCTGTTACATCCACTTCCGCAATTTCACAAGACAAACAGTTATCCCTTCTTTTTCCCTCATTACAATCAAACCTGTAGGAAGAACAGGAAGAGGATGAAGAACAGTCGCAGGAATCAGAGGTACATGCAAGTCCAAGAAGCAAATCCACAAATGCATCGATTATATACTCATAAGCACTTTCTGGTTCACTCTTAGGTACCAACCAAGCATCTCTTCTAACCAGTCCCAATCCTTGACCCCATTTGCCATCACCATTTCCACCATTGATTTTACAAAATCTTTGTATGGATCCTCCGACTCCAATTCTATGGCAATTGCACACTCGTCAAGTGCACATGTATCACTAATTTGCGTACTTTTCCGAGCCTCTTCTAAAATTGAGCTGGAAGAGATTGGTTCAAAAAATAGTCGATCTGATTTTACTGCGTGTATGACGGATTCGACCTGGTCGCCGGTAGATGGCTCGGATGAGGTGGAGAAACTCTCTGACTCAGTCAGGGTTGATGAATGTGTAAAGCATGAATCTGTCGAGTCGATGTAGGTAGAATTCACACAAGTAGGTGTAGTATCTCTGAATGAGTTGGTTTTTGGGTTGCATGAAAACCATGGCCATGGAGGTGAGATGTCTTTATGTTTATAGAAGAGAGAGCTTAGACCTAACTTTTTGACCATATTAATGTTGGTTGTGCAGAAAGAGAGAAATTGTGCTTAAAGGGAAGTATTTGAGGTGTTACTGATGATGATATAAAGGAGAGGAGGTGGAAATTAGGTTATGAATTCTGATGGGTTGTTTTGAAAGCAAGAGGAGTGAGAGGGAAAAACTATAGTACTGAAAGATGGAGATATTTGATGAAGGGGCGGATTGTGTTTTTGTGGGGGTGATAATTCGTTGGCAATAAATAAAGGATGAGGAGGAAGGTAAAGGATATTTAAATACATTAACCATGCCTCCTATTTTTGTGGTATGGTACTAATTTGAGATATTGAGTGAATTTGTGGATATCGGTTTTTAGTGGGAATGACCACAAAGAGCAGGGTTATTTTAACTATTTCATAATTTAAATAATAATATTACTTCTACATCTTGAGGCATCCAAACTTGCCATAAAAATCATGAATCATTAACTCATATTGTGTAAAAATCTCATCCAAAATTAAATATAGTCTTTATTATAGATTTTCTCTATAATTTGGTGTATTTATAATTTAATATTAGATAAATATGAATTTTTTTATCTTATAATATTTTAATGTTTAAATAAAAGAGTCTGCTGCAACGCACGGGTATATAGCTAGTATAAGAAAATAAATAAAACCAAACTCCAAGCTCGCTTTGTCCAAAATATCGATCTGCAATTATGTTTGGCACACAGAAGGCGACATAAGCTGCAACTACATATGATCCCAAGAAAGAGCGGAAGTCGTTGGTTTAGTCGTTGGGGGAAGTAAGAATGCTAAAAAATTTCCTCAAAAAAAGAAGAAAGAATGCTAGAAAATCAAGTGGCGCCGATAGAGATAATTGCATTAAGATGAAATAATTACACAACTTTAGTTTGACACCGTCTTGCAAATGGGATTGATAATTAATTGTTTTCGAAATCTCTTGATGTAAATTAGTATATCTTTTCTTATTTATTAACTATCAATTATTCTCGAGTCGAGTCATCAGGTTCTGATTTTGTATTTTAGTGAAATTGTATTCAAATTGTTTCGGATTATGATAATTTTTCCAATTTTGAGTCTTTTGAAGAGATTTATTTGAGTTTTTTTTTGTTATCTTTCAGTTTGAATCAAACTTGAATTAACTTGACCTTTGACAAAAAAATAATAAAAACGATTTTAAATTCAAACTAATCCAAAGAGGGTTTATCTGTATTTGCAATTGCAACCGTTGACTCTATTAGCTTTGATGAATCGGTCTGCTATTAATATAGTAAAGCAATGCTAAATTTTAATCATTTATGGATAGCATACTAATTTGTGATACATCAGATTCTTGGATTTTTTGACGGTGGCGAAATCATGGAGAGGAAAAGTGACACTGTGGATTATGTGTTCAGAGCTTTCAGAGCTTCAGATCTCCTGTGGCTATGACAAATGCCCACGGGTAAGGCTATCTCTCTCCGCTGGGTAGTGGGTACTAGCATAGTAACAACTTTACGATTCGGGAAATCGAGGTCCGACGTTCGGGTATAATACGGGTATAATTGAATAGGTTTACATAATATAAATAAAATATATATTATATTGACAAAATATTAAAAATATATTAAAAACTATAAAATTCTATATAAAATAATATATAATGTGTTTTTTTGCCGAATAATTCGCGAAGTCGAATAATTCGCGAATGGTGTTTATGGGTACTAGTAGTCAATTAACAAATTCGTAATTCAAAAAATATTTGACGAAATAAAAAATTATGATTCGGATATAATTCAAAAATAATTTAAAAATTATTAATTTTATATAATATAAATAAAATATATACTAAAATATTAAAATATTAAAAATAAAAATATCATTTAAAATGATATATAATATATTTTATTTGAGAATAAAATATAATATATATTTAATTAATATATAATTTATAAAACACCAGGCTAAAAATAAAAAATAAATTATTCATTAGTAATTTGCGAATCTTATAACTAAGCTAATAGTCACTAGATCAGAGCAATCAGCAGATTAAAAAAGATCTGCTGCATTCTGAGGTTCATGTGCCCAAAGTTAATAATGTACAGTATTTGGTTGCTTCACTCTGTATATGGCTATTTTTAAACAATCAGTACAAGCTTTGAATCGATCGGGGAAACGCCACGCAGTAAGGTGCGCTGTTGGGGTTGGACTCCGAAATTAAAATCCGGATAACTTTTTGTCTTCTTATTTTTCTTTTCATTTTGGAAGCTTGACTAATTATAATTATTATTCCTATCATATTCTGCCTCCATCATATCCACGAATTCCATTTGTTTAGTGCGGTAGAATATTTTTGGATAGTTCTACAGAATATTTAATTTTAGGATATCCAACATTTGCGATTACTTTTTTGAGAATTATTATTTAAATTAAAAGTTTCTAATCATTTAGAAAGAGCATGTGTCAAATTTGATTAGTTTGAAATATATTTAACACGGCATCAGTCAATTTTTAATTTTTAATTGCGGAATTCTAAATTCATAATAAATAGATTAATCAAAATTTTAAATTGACTTTAATTAAATATATACCATAACAAAAGAATTAGAAAAACATCTGCAATTACAATTGATAAAATAAAATAATATTTTCCCAAAAATACATATGATAAATATAAGAAGTGCCATAAAAGCTGGATGCACGTTAATTCATTGTTTTTATGTTTTGTGTGAATGGAGCAATTTTACACATAAATCAGTTATTCTGGCATGATATTTATAAAGTTTAGACCGTTCGATTATGTAATAATTCCAGAGAGAAAGGAAGGGACTGAAGTGAGAGAAATTAATTTTATATTTCATTTGGTGAATTGATTATAAATTTACAAATACACGAAATATATATATTTTTGTGCATAGTAGGGTTGCACAAAAAAGCTCGGGCTCGTAAGCTCATTTCGGGCTCGGCTCGGGCTTGAGATAAAATGACTTGAGTTAATTTGGCTTCAAGCTAATCTGGCTCGGTAATTAAATGAGCCGACTTTGAGTTGGGGATAGCTCAACTCAACTCGAATAAAAAATAGTTTATATATTTTGTTGAACTCTAATCTGATAACTCTTCTTTCATTATCTCTCACCATTTCACAATGTCAACAACTTAATGACGTTTTTTACTTGCTCGTAATTAGATTCGTATATCTGACTCGATAGTTTTTTGTTGGTCCATCCATTCAAATTAATGCAGCGAATATATCATTAAAAATATAGTTTGTTAATATACTAATTTTGTACCAACTCTCATATCAATTTTCTAGATATACTAACTTTATAGTTTATAGATGTACTAAATCTAAATGTCAAATTGAGTCAACGCACATGCATTGGCTCATGAGTCAGCTCACGAGCTAGCTCGAATAGTAATGACCCAAGTTTGAACTAGATTTTTCAACTCGAAATATTTCATGAGCTTGACTCGACTCGACTCGAATTTTCATGAGCATGCTCAAACTCAGATCTCGGCTTGACTCGACTCGTTTGCAGCCCTAGTGCAGAGATCGTAATGGACATTTAAAGTTGGGTGATATAAATTCTCATCTTTATCTAATGAAACAGCAAACATAATCACTCAAATTATATCAATCTTAATATTTCTAAGAAATAGTTTAAATTAAGTAGCGATGTGATAATGGGACGGGTTAGGTCAATATCTTTTTATTATTTTTGACCGAACATGATGGAACTTGATTTGTTTCGGGTATATATAATTTCTTTCACTCAAATCGATCCGAGTCAATTTATTAATTATTTTTTATATTTAGAGAAATTTAAAATCAATAACTATATAATTAGTATTAATTATTATATACTTTGTACTAAATAATTTTTTTTGTTTATTGATTTGCAAATCAACCATTGAATTTTATAATTTATCTTGTTTGAGTTTGAGTGTTGTTGAGGGATTAAAATGCAAAAAGAGTATTGCACAAGCAATCAAGATTGCTTACACTTAGGTTTACTTAGATTCATCGGTTGAATTTGTTAAGGTAAATTGAGCTTTAATTACATCAAAATTAAGAAAATATATTAAAGCATTATAACAGTTTCCAAACCATTATTACGGCTCATAATGCCAAGCCAAAATTAAAAAAATCATTTTATTTGTAAAATACCAGAGAAAAACGTTATAAAACAGTTGGAGAGACGTGTAAAATATCATAATACTTATAAACCGTTGCAACGACACATGAGGCATTACTATGGTTGAAAGTACTTCAATTCAATATCCCATGATTATTTGCTAAGTAATATTGAATAATTATTTTTTTAAGCCGTTATAATTGTTCAAACAAAAGACTGATTCTTGATCAGCACAAAAAATCTATTTAAATAGGTTCCGTCTCACTGTCAATTCCCCCATTTCTCACACATCCCAATTAGCAAAATACTGAAATTCTAAAATTCTAAAGCTCCATAGCTACACGCAAATTAAGAGATAAGTTACAAAATATTGAAAGAATGAAATAGCAAAATCATAATATTAAGTTCAATCTAATTTTAAGTAGTGTGAGTATAGTTAGGGATGAAATAAAGTCCATGGCCCGGCCGGTCTACTCGGACCCGTCCAACTTGATGGCCGACCCGTCTGGCCTGAAGGTCAAAGGATGGGCCGGGCGGGTACGTGTTTAGGGTGAGGCATGTCCGTCTGACCCGTAATATCAATAACATATAATATGTATTTTATGTGTTATGTATAATTGTATAAATATATATAAGCAACTTATCAAATTAGATAAAATTAATAATTTAACTAATATAATGTTCATTTAAATAAATTTTTTTAATTAAATATCATAATTTATAAATTGAGTACTTGAGTTGTTGTAAATATTTAATAGTTTTTAGACTTAAAAATTAACTTATACTATGAGAGTGTAAATATTTAATAACATTTTAGTTTAAATACAATAATCATTCTCTAAAGATATAATATTAAGAAGGGAAAAATCGTTAACCATAGAATTTAATTAAAAAAATATAACAATAAAATATCGTTGACAAAGTCGGGCGGGGCGGGTAGGCCCGTCAAGTATCATGGTCGGACCGGGTCATCAATTTTAGGCATAAAGGTAAAGGCGGATGCGCCGGGCTGGGATTTTGAAAGACAGACCAGGCTCCGGTTTGACATAAACCCGGCTCAATGCCATACCTAAGTATAGCAACGCAAAAGGCATCACAAACTATGTTGAAACGCGTCACAGAACTATTGGGTTTGCAACATGCATGAGATGCGGAATTTTAAATTTTTTTATGCAAGTCAATAGAAAATTATGGATCATATGTATAAAATTCGAATCTAATAAATATATTTATACATAATATACCTTATTTGGTATCATAACCAAGCATGACGACTTCCTATAAATGATGGTTGCATGCATTTTCACCAATCACCATAAGGACATCGGTTGTTGTTCTTATCTCACGAAGGATTCTCAAGCGTGATGCATCTACCGCGTGCACTCCTTGACGCGTCAAAGTAGTGTTGTCAATGGATCAGATTCGAATCGGATCCCGCGGGATCTAAATGTGAATCCATTATAAATTTATAAGATCCATATGCAGATCCGTATCAAATTTATAAGATCCATAAAATTTTGAGAATCCAAATGTGATTCCATATTTACTATTATAGTGGATTTCGGATCTTGTATTATAATAATATTAAAAATAGCATAATTAATATATGATATGAGAAAAATCATCATATTATCTTAAAATTATTTCAAACGTAACAACAATCATAATTCATATTTGCTATTATAGAAATCTTAAAATTATTTGTTCCAATCATAAACGTAGCAATAATCATAACATATTTGTTCCAGCTTTCAAAACATACAATAAACATCAAATAACATAAGAAAATCTACCTAATAAATACAATAACTACTATTTAACTTAATAAATTAATACATAGTGAAACATAAATATTGTTTTTCAATTTAAACTAAATTGGACATGTCTATTTTATTAATTGATATATGATTTATTTATCGAATTCATAGCGGATTCGAATTCGAATCTTATAAGATCCAAATGCGGATCCATTATATTAGATGGATCATTTTCTATAATCCTTATGTGGATCCAATATACTAAAAAATATATTTTAAGGATCCATATGCGGATCCATTTGTGCATATTAGGATCAGATTTTCAGATTATGGATATTCATTGATAGCCCTACGTCGAAGAAAGGTTGCTAGACCTTCTCAATATAATAAGAATATCAATTCCCTTTTATTCTCAACACATGAGAGAGATCGATCAATTGAATTGAAAAAGCAAAATAAAAAGTTTTCGGTAGATTTTTTCACTCGGTTCTATAACTCGAGAACCATCACAAGCCAAAAAGAAAAAAAGAAATAAAAAAAAAACAATTTTCTCCCCTGGACTTGCCAATGACTAATTTATGACCTTGCTGATAATACAAACACAATCCATATAATAAATCAGGTTCAATATCATACATCCTATACATGTATATTTAAGTGATTAAATAGATACACTGAAGCAATGATCTGTGAAATATGATCACGCATTAATCTACATACTAGTCAATATTATCATTCAGTGTTCCATACTAATGATATGGGACAAGGGACAATTCAGATTTTTAATAATAATTATAGAGTTTCATAATTTAAGTCATTAACTTAAATAATCTATAAAATATTAAAACTCAAGTAACAAAATGATACAAATCATCCAATACATAAAATAAAATAAGAGCACCATGATAAATGATTGGTCCTCTAGGTCACTTAACTAACAGGAACAAGGTTCGGACCTGTCAGTTCTGAACTTCTAGTAAAATTATAGATTTTTTTGTATATAATAATTATAATAATTATATTATTAATGATAAGAGTGATAAAAAATAAATTTTAAAATCTAAATATGACATCGCGCCACTAGTAGTGACGTGGAGTAAAAGCATCACTATCAATGGCGTCTTTGTGTAAAACAATATAAATGCACCACTGACAGTGGCATCTTTGTAAATGCGTCACTGGCAGTGACATCTTTGTAAACGCGCCACCTGACAGTGGACGCGTTTATTATGTTTTACACAAATATGCCACTAATAGTGATGCATTTGCTCTCCACTACTACTAATGACGAGCTGTCATTCATAGATTTAAATTTTTTTATCACTCTTATTATTAATAATATAATTATTATAATTATTATATACAAAAAACTGGAAAATTTGTGACCTTTGTGGCCCTGTTTAACTCCCAACATAGATTCACCTGAGCTCGTTCATAATAAAAAGACAGATAGATAATAGACATAGAATATATGATAATTTATAGATAATGAAATAAAAAAAATTGGATCATTTTAAGTAAATTACCACTTAAATATATTACATTCGACTATTTTAATTGAAGAGAAAGATTAGTTATATATATTATGAAAATTTTAAGGAAAATTAGTTATAGATAATATTGATGATGTGACGTGACTAGAAGGCTTAGTTTTAACTCTTTTTATAGACTAGGGCTGTAACTTTGAATTCGTCATGACGATATAGTTCTCAAATAAATAATTAATAATATAAAATTTATATTATAAAAAAATTCAGACATAATATTTTTAAATGCTAAATAATAATGATAGTTGTTTAGCCTTGAAAAATCTTAATTATCAGCTGAACAATTAAGGATAAATATCGATTATCAGTGATAAATCATAAGAAAGGAGTAAGAAAGACAAGAGAGAGGGACCACCAAAATTTAACTTTTTTATGGATGATTATAATTTATTAGAATATACATTAATAGGTAGAGTTTTTACATAGTTCAATGGACATAGGTTTGCTTTATTAAATAGGTTTATTTATAGTTTACAATGGAATACAACATAGTCTATTAGTGTAGTTACTGATTTACCAAAATACGGTTCAGACCATTGCTCCTTGGTATTAAGTACTCAACAGAGGTCTGCTCATATGACTTATACTTTTAGATTTGATAGAGAATGAATACTCAATCTAGATTTGATAAAATAGTGGAATGAATTCCCTTTAGGTTGTGTTGGCAGAAGAAATTGAAATACATTAGAAAGAAAATAAAAGACTGGTATAAAAATTATATAGGAGATAAAAACAAAAAGAACAAATTGACATTATCAATATTACATGATCTAGAACATAATATGGAGTCTAAAGATTTGAATGATGTAGAAATACTCAGTTAGAATACATATAAAATTATATTAGATGAATTATATTTAGAAGATAAATTATATTGGAAGCAAACGTCTAGAGATAAATAGTTACAAGAGGAAGATTAAAACACTAATTAATTTCATAAAATAGTCTTTACTAGGAAAAAAAAAGAAATTTGATTTGAAGTATGAAAATTAAAGGTCAGCTATCTACATCGTTGTCAGACATTCAAAAATATATTTTTGACCTCTGAAAAATATTATTTGGGGTCTCAAAGTGTTACACTTAATATCTTCTTTGATTTGTCGATTTGCAAAATAATCTTAAATTTTACAATTTGCCTTGTTTGAGTTTTGTGCAGGGATTAACATGCAAATGAACTAGTGCACAAGAATCAAAACTAGTACTGGGATATAAGAGATTAATCAAGACTGCATTATGTTTAGGTTTAGTTAGATTCAAACTGGGTTGAATTGGTCAAGATAAATTAAGCTTAAACAATAAAAAAATTGCATCTGTTCAGGGAATCGTTATAACGATTCAGTAAACGTTATAATGGTTCATCTCAATATTCAAAAATATTCTAAGGCGGAAATATTCTAAAAGAAATCAGAGTGTATCGTTATGTAACGATTCAGTAATCATTACAACGATTTGGGAAACATATAACGATTTGATAAATCATTATAACGTTTCAGCTCGGTTGATCTAACGACTATTCTTTTTAAACCGTTATAACGATTTGTAAACCGTTATAACGGTTCAGGCCGAAAAAGAGTTTCTTCAGAAAATCTATTTTAAAAGTATCACCTCTCTCACTGAACAATTATGGGACTGAGTTGGAATTTTAACTGATCTAGCTAAATTATTACTTCAGAGAGCTTACTAGCCATATACAAAGTGAGAGAAATAATTCAATAGATTGATACACTTAATTAGCCAAATCTTTGTTCAACCTCAATCTTGCTTCTCTCTATTCTCCCAACTTGATCCTTCGTGATCTTCTTGAAAACATTCTTTTGAGTATTTGTAGTGCTCACCTTTTCTTGAGTGTGTTGTCACTCACCTTTCTTTTGAGTGTGTTGTCATTCACCTTTCTTTTGAGTGTGTTGTCACTCTTGTTACTGATAGGCTTGGCAGCCCATTTTTGTAAGGGACTAAGTTCTATAAGTGTAAAAACTCTTTTTAAATATATTGGCTCAACCTCAATTGTTAGAGGTTGAGGGTCTCGGAGACGTAGGCATTATTAAAGCCGAACTCCGTTACATCTTGTGTTATTACTTTATCTTTACTTTCTTTTCTCATATTTTTTTGATTGTTATATTCTTGTGAGAAATGAATTATTTTAAATCGTATTCCGCTGCCATTACACTTGAACATTAAGCCCCAAACAAATTTATATATTTCTACCTTAGGTTCTTTATATTTTTACACATTCTTGACCTTTCAATACTAACATCATAGGGCTTACAAATCTCTATCAAAGTGGTATAGAGTAGGAGCTCAGTTTTAATTGATTTATTTGTGGTATTTTTGGCCTAAGATGATTTCTTTAATGCATGTAAAAGAACCACCAACTCTATGTCTTAATTGTAAAAATTTTAATTTTTGAAAGAAATATATGGTGAACTACCTCAACATTCTAGGCCTTTGGGATGTTGTTCAACATGGTTATGTACCGCATTATGATCCTAGCAACCTCACAATGACACAAAAGGCCAAAGAACTGAAATCTCAAAATGATTATGCCGTCGATGTTATCTTAAATTCGGTTAGTGAAAAGATTGCTATACTATTTGGTACTACCGAAATTACTAGTGAAATGTAGGAGACCCTATTGAATAGATTTGAGGGCAACACTCAAATGAAAAGAACAAAACTAATGGGTCTAGAGTCCGAATTTAAAAATTTTTGTATACAAGAAGGAGAATCAATTGACAATATGTTTTCAAGATTAATACATATTCTTAATGAATTTGATGAAGTTGGAGAATCCTTGTCTAACTCTAAGATTGTAGGCAAAATTTTTAAGGCAATGATGAGAAGACCAAGATGAGAGAGAATGATAAGCATTTTAGAAGCAATGCAAGGCTCTTTTGGCGAATTCACACATGAAGAAGTATTCACTCATCTTCTATGATTTTAGGAGAAGCTACGACAAAACGGAGAGCTCACACCAAAACACAAAGAAACCGCACTTCAAGCTCAAAGATCTCCATCGCACCACTATTTGTGTAAGACATCATCTAGCTCATCTTCTATGAATGATCAAGTCATTACGAAAATGTTTGAAAAAAATGCTAAATCTTGAAAAGGAGCACAATGATAAGCGAGATGAGAAAGGAATGACATGTATATGCTTCTCATGCCATAAGGAAGGTCACACAACACACGATTGTTCATTGTTCTTTCCAAATAAGAAGAAGCAAAACTTTGATAGAATTAATACTATGCTAGCCACAAGCAATCATGTTAAGATGAAAGAAATCCACTCAATCTGTAAAGCAGTAAATTGGTTGTATCAGTATTATAGCGATTATAATTAATTATAGAGAAATTTACGCGTAAATCAGTTACTATAGTTATAAATCAGTAAATAAGTTTAATGTAGCAGAAAGTCAGTTACCGTTGCAATTTTTATTTTAGATATTTTTGAGAAGGGTATTACACATTTAGGATGTCTAAAGAAAGTTTGAAAATATTTCTACAAGAAGTTTAGTAAAGAGCACTTTTGTTATTTCTGTTTTAATTTAGAATTAATTATGAAGTTTTAATAAATAATCATAGTTAATTAGATATAATCATTATGATTATTTTATTAAAACTATTTAATTATGAAGGTTTTAGTAAGTTAATTATGTAAGATTAATTTGATGGACAAATAAGAAATCATTTAAAAGAGTTGAAGGGTACACAAAAATAAGAGCAAAAGGGAGAAATAATTAATTGAGGAAAAGTTGAAAGATATACACAAAATTAAACCATAAATTTATGATGTGAAGTAATTAATTGTAAAGGTATTTTCATTTTGGGAATTTGTCTTATATACCCTCGTCCTATATATGCAGTTTTGACCTGTCCTTGAGAAAGGTTGTTCGGTGAAGTGCAAATTGTTGTTGAATGAAAGTTATATTAGATAAAATTGTTCAAAACAAAGAAATATATAAATTGAAGCTTAACATTATATCTTTATTTTAAATTCTTCATGTATTCATTAAAAACTATTTCAGTGACTATGTGAAAGGGAATTAATTAAAATCGTTTTTTTTTAAATCATGTTGTTTTACGGTTCCGTATTGTAAATGTTTCTATTTTTAAATGGAAAAAGGTAAAACTCCATTAATTGTTTCATTATTCAGTACCTTGAGGAAGTCGGAAATTATGAATATAAATGGAAGTTCAATCTACTTATTGACTATTGAGATTAGTTATGAATTTGAATAGCATTAATGTTTAAATATTCAAGATTATTGACAATTGTACATAATGACCAAGTGCCATTGAAGATAGAAATTACCGATACCACAAATGAAAATTATCCTGTTGAAAACATTGTCTATTACATTCTACGCACAAAATACCGCTTTTGTTAGTTTAAAAAAAAAAGAAAAAGAGAAATGCATTAGTTTAGGGGAGCTCATTTTATGACTTTTTAAGGCAGAAGTGCAAACGGACCAGATAATGATATCATTGTATTCGTATTCATTTCACTTTTAATTTTAATTTTTCAGAAACAAATATATGTGTGTATACACACACATATGAGACTTGGATATGAATTAAAATTTGTGTTGGTTTAACAAATTTTATTGAATTTATTATAAATAATTCCTCCATCATTGTTATTTATTAAAAATCTATAAAAAAATATAGAAAACACTAAATTTCATAACATATATTTAATTTTAATGGTGCGTAGCAATATTTTGTTACATATATCACCGTCTAGCTAATGGTGTCCATGGTTAAATTTTTTATCATTTTCAAATTTCGATTTAAATTGTTCAATGAATTATCTATATCAAAATATTGCGGGTACACAAAATTTTCATTTTTAGAGTTTTAGGTAACTCTCTCAAATTCTTAAAAATGGCTCTAAAATAATAATAAAATAATAAATATTTATATACGAAAATTGATCATTTAAAAAAATTGAAATAAATACTTTAAAAACTCTGAATGTAAAGCTAGGATTCATTTAACAAGATATGTTATATTCTTTTAGTCAAGAACACAAAGGAACTTGGTGCTCTTAGTAACACCCACCCTAACTTTTATATAGTATATATTATCCCGGTGAAGATTATTAAAGTTCACAAAACTGACTTCGTAACTGTAATTGTGCCGATATTCAAATATCGAATACCCAACTTTTTTAATTTTAGAAAAAAAAAATTATTTTCACTGGAAAAAGATTGGATAATTTATAATATTGTATAGAAAGGATTAAGGGTGTCAAAACTTGATCCGATGCAAAATGATTTAAAAGTAAATGAATTAGATATGAGTCAAAATATTTTGATCCGTCATGGAGTGGGTCGGGTACAAATCGACCTTAACCACTCCGATCTGAAATGATCCGAAAATAAATGGATCAGATATGAATTAAATTTTTTTTATCCGTAATGGATCCGATAGGATACTGATCACCCATTTATTATGTTTTTCTTATTTATTTTATAATTTAACCCTAATTAATGATTATATATATTAATTAAAATTAATTAATATTAAATTACTTAAAAAATATAAAAATAGTATATATATACTAAATTATTTAATTCAGATCAAATAAAAAAGAATAAAATAATAATGATCTGATTTGGATTCGATTTATTGAACATTTTTTTAGGAGCGAGTTATTTTTCAGTTTTTTTTAGGACCGAGTTATTTTTCAGTCTCGATAGCTGGGTCAAAAAAATGTTCAGTTCATGAAATATTGATTTCAAGCAGTATACTAAAATGCACGGTGCAATGATGAAGGGAAAAGGTCATGGACCGATTATTTTGGTCCCATAAAACAACTCAATCATTTCTACTGGATGTTGAAAATCAGTCAATTTTTTTAAAATCCGCGAAAATAATTTTTCCTTTTTTTTTAAATTAAAAAAGGTTGTCGGATACCCTCATATGAACTGTCAATTATAGAATGAATACAAATTGGATATTAATCGTAAAATATTTTCAACATGAAGGTCTAGAATTAGGTATGACTAACCGGGCCAGGAAGCGGATTTTATACAACCGGGGTTCTTGTCAAAATTTCATACCACATTTTTTGATCGAATCTTAAATTAGGTGTGATATTTTTTTATGGGTTCCTTATGAGTCCTACATGACATGACAAAAAAAATATAGCACCCTTCCATATAAAAAACTACGACCGCGGATATGAATTCATTATTCGCATCCTATATGATGGCCTAATTAAATGGTTGTAAGATTATGTTACTCACATATTTCTTCTAACTTATTGAATAAGTATTGGATATGTGTCTAATATGGGTGCACATCTGATATGAGGTGGGTGTGTATCCGATACGTCACATGATATATTAAATTATATTATTTACTTCTACTAGCGAATTCGTTCTCCGATACACCCCGAGACGTCTTGATACTTCCCGATACGTTTTGGATACGCCTTGAAATGTCTTTGATACATTCTTATATGTCTCCGATACACCCCGATACGTCTCCGATACGCCTCGATACATGTTGGATACAATCTAATTAGTTTTTTTCTTTATTTTATTCACTTTTGAGAAATTTTTATCCCGGACCTTTTTCTTTTTTATGATCATTGACAAAGTTACAAATCCATCTCAAATTCTTCTAAATATTTTTATCATAAAACAAAAAATTTGTTTTTATATGTTATATACAAATATTTTTTATTATTATATATAACCACATCCGTATCCTGTATTTTTTAATTTTTCCGTTATCTTGCACCCACATCGTATCCAATACGATACCCGCACCCGTGCAACAAAAATGTCAGCGGAGTAGCTACTAGGTAGGGCTGTCAATGACACCATTTTGGCCGTTTACACAATCTGTATAATGTTCGATAAGATGTGTTTGAGTAAAGTTTTATTTTCATTAATTTATCGGGTGAGGGTACGGGTATCGTAAAGTTTTACACAATCTGTATTTTTTACTCGTTATATAGTTTATTGCTAATTATATTATAATCTATTCCATTGCTAATTATATTATAATATTTTCCATTGATAATTATATTATAATCTTTTTCATTGCTAATTATATTATAATCTTTTTTATTTTGAAAGTTGTTTGACCATTTAGTCGACCCATATCATACCCGATAAAACGGATATGGATAAAGTTTTATTTTTGTGAAGTTATCATGTATGAGTATGGGTGAAAAAATTTCGTTAACTTATCGGTTATGAATATGAATAAAGAATTCTCGCTACTTTATCTTACCCATTGACAACCCTAGCGTGCAAACGATACATATCATGCATGTCTAATCGATTTTGTTTTGTATTCGAAAATTCATATAAATATTGATACGAATATGATTTTAAATTTAAATTATTGATATTTAAGTCGAAATATAATATATAAGTTGGAGTAAAATTAAGATATTTTTAAGAGCGCCTAGTTTCTGAGTTCATAAAAAAATATATTCTAACATCTTCAAATTTCGATATTTATATTGCTCAATAAGTTATTTATTTGAAAATTTTGTGCGATGAAAAAATTTCTGTTTTTAGAGCCTTTTAGTTGTTCCTTTAAGATTTCTGAAATTGACCTTTTTCATGGTAAACATTTATTATTATTATTACTTTGGAGCTGTCTAAAAAAACTCTGAAAGAATCAATTGCACACGAAATTCGGATATGATAAACTATATATTTTACTTAGGATCATAAAGATTCTTGATGCACATAGGAGCATTTTAGCTTTACACTGTAATTTAATATATATTACAGAAAATTATGTTAGTTTTCATTATATTTAAATAGATATTATGAACTTTAATATTTACTAGTTCTATGTTTTTCAATAAACTAGTAACAATATAAACAAATATTTTATTATAAATTTCAACATTTCTTAAAAAAAAAAAAATTAGTTTACATTTAAAAGTCGACGCCCTGATATAGTTTTTGATACCATCATCAATACATACTTTTTTATTCACGTTAAATGAGTTATTATTCATTCTACTGACTTTATAATATTAATCATTTTTTGCATAGTGATGCCATGATTTAAGTTAAATGTGTTAATTTTCATATTGACAATATTATATTGAACAATAGAATTGTTGTATAAAATAAGCCACGTGATAAAATCATTATCTGACTATACCTATATGCTTTTCATATTCAAATCGTTTTTATATCCGATACACATTCATACCCTTTTAATATCATATACACATTCATTTTTATACATATATATTTTTCACGTTCATACCCTTTTAGTATCGAGAATTTTTATATTTATATTCATATTCAGAAATTTCTAATTGTATATAATTTTTTATCACTTTCTGACCCGCCCATATCCAATTAGTTTGCATTTCCGGACAAGGAGCGTCAAAACACTTTTCTTTATTTTGCTATATTGTTCTGTCTCGACCCCAATTTTCTTCATCAGTTCTTCAATTGAAGTCATTGAACTGAGATGAACGAATCATATTTATTCGATTTTGAATCTTTAGAAGACTTTTGTAGATAAATCCAATCTATATATTTTACAAAAAGTCCAAATAGGAATAAAAAGACTCTAATTTCTCATTTGGAAACGTAGTTAATTTCGTTTCGTGACTTGACTGATAGTGTTGTTGTCTCTAATGAAGATAACATTTTGACAACAAATAAAGATAGAGAGACGCAGGTGGAAAACAGAAAGCTACAAATCAGAAGAGATTATACGAGGGGCCTAGAGATGTAGAGCAGCAGCAAATATAGAGAGAGAATCAAGGGATCAGTGTACATGTATAGCATAATAGCTGTCAGGAACTCAGGAGGCACGGTGCTTGAGAGTTGAGAGTTGAGAGTTGAGACTGCGAATTGCGAGTAATGTACTATGTCATGCTTAGCGTAGAAATCGGGGCAATATCGGGCCATCGGCAGGAGCCGCAGGACCGCTGGAGCAGGCGCCTTTCTCCTCTTCGATCAGACAAACTTCTGAGCACTTTCAATCAAGATGTAGAATCAGACGTCCAATTTTCTGTGTTAGCATGCGGGAATTGTTGCTGCAAGTTGACCCGTAATAACTTCTCGTTCATTTTGCTGCCAATTTATATTAGAGCGAGGATCATTTCACACTGGGTTATTTTGATAATTTTGGTAATGAATTTTTAAATAAATATTAAAAAATTTTCAAAAAAAAAAAAAACTGTATATGTATATTAATTTACTTGTAGATTGATAGTTTTTCAAATTTCATACGGTTTCATTATCATTTGGTAGTTCATCAAAGATCGTCAAAACTTTATATAATTTACAATGATTATAATTTAATAGTTTTTGATAGACTGTTAAATAATAATAAAATTGCATAAATTTGAAACATTATAATCTATAAATAAAGAACATATCTATAAAAAAAAAATCTATTTTTAAGATATTTTTATATTTATTATAAGTGTCCATTGTCTCAAAATAACCCATTGTCAAGAGATCCCACCCTTTAAATTATAAGCTCTGACAAGTAATATTTCACAGATGGGAAAAATCATAATTAATTTTGCAGCCGAAATGTAAATTCTGAAGTAATATTTTCATAGATTAGAACGGAAACATGAGTTCTTTATTTTATTTAAATAATATTTTATTTTTTCACCATAAAATGGTGTTTAAGAAATTTATTATTTATTTTTATTAATAAAATGTAAGTCTTTCCCTCTAAATTTCATTAATCTGTGAAGTTACTTGGATCACTTGATCTTAGTATTAATATTAATGGTTTAGGAGCTAATTATTTGATAATTGAATTTATACTTAATGAATTGGAAATTAACATATTTTCTTGCTCCTTGAATATTTTATTATATATAGAATATTTATGTTAAGAATTTAGAATTATAGAACTTTATATTTATGTAATATTAACAAATACTCTAAAAATCTCTAATTAATGTGTCAAGTGTAGCAAATGGATGTGTCGATTTGTTTATTATACGCTGAAGTTGCTTAAGAATTTTGGATATTGAAAAGTTCATATTTAAATGTCTAATGAAAAGATATAATGCAAAATGCTAAGTATTTACATTCAACAAGAGAGAAGAAGACCCGAATCTCATGGTAAATAACTAGAAGAGGAACCACAAATTTAATGCATATGATAATATATCTCATTTTTTAGGAAATGACGCACATTCAAATTGTAAGAGATATATAAAAAATAATATACGTCGGAGTTTGTGCGAGCTCTATTTTTTTTTTAATGAAGAACTCTGATTGCACTAAAATTGAAGTCCAAGTTGAGAAAAAAAATCACAATGGAGGGTTTATTGGATGTCGAAAAGACGAGTGATGATGTCTAAGCTTCTCTTATTCAGTTTCATCTGCTTAAGTAAGGTTATGATAATGATTTTATACTAATTTAGTGGCATGTAAATATGTCTAGAAATTTAAAAGGTCCCACCAAACCAAAATCAAGGAAGTATCTCTAATAAGAGTAGATATGTCTTATTTTTTTTATTTGAATATTTTTTAACACCTCTCTTTTTTAAACCCTTACGTTACTTGGCTCGGCCGCAAGCGTACGACCTACGTTGATACAGTAAAAGGTCGATTCATAGAGAAGGAGATGACTACTGAGTTTATCTTACTCAGATCTCTAAATGTGCAAATAAATAAAAAAAGGGGTTGCTCAAGGAATTTTGGTGATTTATATAAAACAGAGAAAACAGAAAAGCAACAATTAAATCTTTTTTATTTTGGATTTTATAAGATAATAGTTGCTAGGGATATATGTCAGCTTCCACTCGGATCTGTACCATACGACCCGTATGGAATCAGACAAGTAACAGCTACTTCTAAAGATTGGTTTCTTTGGTGGTTGCGCGAATCGTAATCGGCCAGTACCTGGTCAACAGACCTCAACTCTTGCATGTTGGTCTGTTTTTGTAGTTGGTGGTCGGATAGGGTTCCTAAGTTCATACAAATCTCAACTGTCGCATGTTGGCTTAGATCTCTTAGATTGAGTGTCGGTTTCCTATAGGCACGCTCATATCTCCTGATATGAGCGGGGTTCAACCTTTCGGACATAACCCGATCTACCCTCTCGAGTCCCAGATCTACCTATTATACTTAGAAAAACTCTTGAAAAACTACTCAAATCTTAGATGGTTCGAGAACCTGGCATTGACTCAAGACCTATCCTAACAGTTGAACAAGCAAATCAGACAAGCTTGATAATAATACACAGCACAACAATCACAACTATTAATTAACAAAAACCTTTAATAAGTATTAATAATCCGAGTTTTACATTCCTAATCCCTAAGAACTAAAGTATTTAGCCGCTCATTGCGACATATAAAAATACAATAAAGATACAGAGAGCAAAGACAATAGATATCCTACAAAAGTTATCAGAAATGACAGAGAATACAACAAAAGAGATGACTCAAACTCTGAATGCTTTTGCCAGTCTTCTGCTTGGTCTCTGTCTCCTCTCGGCACTTTGGGCCTTCGATCTCTCGAACTGCCCTTAAAGATGGTCGGCGGCTAGAGTTTCACGAAGGTGGAGTGGAAGAGATGGAGGTGGTGTGCAAATTGTGTCCAAAATGGAGCTCCCCAAACTCTTGGCTGGTGGGCGAATTTATAGGAGAGGGATCAGCCAGGTTTGAAAGGAATCACAGCATTAAATCGCTGTTTTTTTTTGTAGATTTTTTTGGATAGAGGCCATACGGGCCATATACAGGTGCATACGGGTCGTAAGCCCTTTGTTGTTGCGACAAATGACTTTTGTTGGTCGTGTGGTACTCCAATTGGCGTGGAAAGTCAGTTTAGGATCCGATTCCTCAGCTTTTTCAGCTCGATATCCCTGAAATGTGTAACAGACCAAAGAAGAATCAAATATAAAAATAAATATGCTTATATAATGAAATAAATATGAGATTGAGAGCTTTAATCTTGTTTTAGGCACAAACAGAGGTGAAAATATGTATATAAATTCGTGACATCAAATCCCTCCTAAGCTAGAATCTTACTTGTCCTCAAGTAAAATCATAGTCCTAGTAATATAGACCATACATAAACCTAGACCTAGAATCCCGGTACCTAATGAAGTTAGGAAACAAATATCTCAGATCAAGCGTGATTTAGCCGTAGTTGTCCTTCTTCACCTCACGGGACTTGGGTCGATATGCAGAAAAAATAGACCGAGCGACTCTTGAGCCAGATATTTCTCGACCTTTAAAATTTAGAACCCTAACTACTCTCATCATGGTATGTCCCAAAAGAAAATTTATTTTGTGACTAAAACAACAGATACCACGACTTAGCCCAAAATCTCTCATATGAGAGACTGTCCAGACCTCGTAGGTTCAACAATCGATTTCCGCTTCTAAAGCCAAAACCAAAGTATAGAAGTCCAATTTTTTATTTAAAAACAGATTAAATTAAAGGGTTGAGCGATCAGATTCTTGTCTTGCACTGGAACAATATAAAATGGCTTCATTTACCCTGGCTGTTCAAGGTGTATATTGTATATATTCACTCATAGCTCAGTGAGGAGTCAATGGAGTGTCGACTGCTCAGTTATTTAAATAAAATATTTTTTGTTACATATATTTATATTTTATTTATTTTTGCTGGACTTTTATGGCTAGTTTTAATCGTAGAATCAAGACTCTTACTGTTAAAACTCTTTCGAGTGCTGGACAACCCCGTCAGGTAAGGCATAACAGTCATGTGGGTATTTCAATCATTTTATTCAGAAATAATTATGTTTAATCGCTGGACATACAAAAATATTATTCGAGCATTTGATTCAGATCCTAAGTTTTGAAAATCATGGTCATCTAAGAGACTAGACGCTATAGATTTATCTCTCAATTTTAACGCATGAGTTTGTGTGGTTATGACAACCGAATTGCACCAATCACAGGGTGATCTCGAGTATCGTGTATTCTCACATCATATCAAAATATAATCCTACCATGCATGGTAAATGCTAAAGAAAAGGGACAAAATACGATGATAACTAGAAGAAAATAAAAGAAAATAGACGTCTCATCCTCACTCGGACAACCAAGAAAAAGAAAAATCTATAGAATCATCCTCAAACAGTCAAATAGTCATGATCAACCGGACAAGATGTAGCGATGCATAAACCATAAAAGATCATGACTCAAAAGTGTCCCTATCCCCCCAAGTTGAACCTTGCATCGCTCCCGATGCATGAGATCCAAGGTATAGAAAAGAAAAGAGAGGGGGATAAGGATGCAAACTATGGGCTCAAAAGCCCTGATGAGGTGGACCCTAACTAGGTCCTATTGATGGGTCATGGCACATAAACCAGTCCTTCCAAGTCTGATCTCACTGGTCAAACCGAGCGTCGTAGTCCGCCATCTAGGTGCCGTATGTGTCTATCTGTGCACCCGACATCTGAACCTTAGAGCGGAGAAAGCCTATCTCCATGCTGAGAGAGTCGAGTCTGCCATCAATGGCATCGTATCTGGTATTGTAGTATTGTCTCTCAGCATCGATCATTTGATCGAAGTACTCCTATCATCATGTTGTCGCAGGCTGATGCCCTACAAATGCCGCAAGATATCCTACATGTAGGGGTCCGAAGTAGGATGACCGATAGAATGGTTGGTCGTCGGACATGAGGATTGAGGAGCTGGCTGTATAGAAGAACTCGGGATGTCCTCCATCGTGGTGTCTGTCGGCGGTGTAGAGGGTCGATGGGTCGATACATCTGCTGGAGCGCCCATGATGTACTCTAGTCGCTATGTCCGTGTTAGTTTATAATAATCTTGAAGTCAATAATACGATAAATATGTTATAAAAAGCTTTGTTAATGAATTATATATTTAAATGATATTTTATTTCCTTGAGTATTATTGAATTTATGAATAATTTTGAGTTCATGACTGGAATTGTGAAACTTCATAATATAGAATATACTCTTAAAAATCACTAACCGAAATAATTAGCAGGAACACTAATTAATCGTTATCAGGTTAATATATGGATTAACTGATGATCAATTTTCACATACCATAGATAAAGATTTATCATTTTAATCACATAGATAAATGTTCAAGGAATATCGTATTTGACATAGCCTAAATGAAACATTAAATGGAATTATGTTTGTGTCATTAATGCTTTCATTTAGTGTTATCTTCTAAAGTATGAGGTATTCATATTTCATACATAAGATATGTATGTGTGTGATTTCTACTAAACGTTGTCCATAAAAGGTGACTATAAAGGTAGCTCTTCGGTTTACATAATTTATGCGGAGGAAGAGATGGTTTGCCAAAAGTACTATTATCCTAGAATCACGTGTTCATAACATATTTTATGACATTTTGCAAAGGATTAAAATATATGTATCTCTCGAAAATCATCCGACATACTTTAATCTCTACCTTAAGTAGAAGTAAATTTTTTATTTTACGTCATTCCGCAGCTTAAGCCTTAACAGGATTTGGTTGCACCAAAACCCAACAGTGGTATCAGAGCACAAAACTCTCCCGCTGATTCATTTCTAAAAGGTTATAACTTATACAAATAAGGTACGTTACCCCGTATCGGTTTAATTCTTAGATTTGCAGCTTATGTCCAAACCAAATAAAATTATATTTTCTTAGTTCGAATCAGCCAACTAAGAAAGTTAAATTAGATTTAAGTTTTCTTTTCGAAATTTTTTGATTTTGTTAAAGTATATCTAAGAATGTGATGAAGTAATAAAGTACTTGAGTAAGAGCTGTTGATCTCTACACATAAAAGATAAGTTGATGTCAAAGAAAGATGGGGAAATGGATACCTTCAGTATTCTTTCTGACAAGCCCTTTCATTTGTCCTGATAATTGGCCCAAAAGAAACTTTGTCACGTTACAAAATTACTTTTACGCTTTCGAAGCATGACAAAATATAACTCTTTTACTTTCTCGAAAACTTTTGGTTATGAAAAATATATCTATGAATGTGATGAAGCAATAAAGTACCTGAGTAAGAGTTGTGATCTCCACACCTAAAAGAGATGGTTCTGTTTAGAAAAAAATTAAATTTAAAGTGGTCCTCGTGACCTCGATCTTTCCTGGGAGCCCCTTTTACGTGTCCTGATAACTGACCCAATAGGAACTTTAACACGTTATCAAATTACTATCTCGTACCAAAATGAATTAACTATTTTAAAACCATATAAAATATTTATATGTTTTTTATGGTATACATAATAACATATGCATAGCTGCAAAATAAAGAATTAGAATCTGATTAAGATATATATGTGACTTGGCCGCATATATCAGTAAATTAATTTATTGCTTTGATAATAAATGAGTAAATTAAATTTATCATTTTTAAGGAACCATGAAAGAATGTTAAGTCAATGGTCTTTCTAGCAGACGTCTTTCACGTGTTCATAAGTCTATTTAAAGTCAGCTTAATAAACTGACTACTTATAAATGTATAAATTAGATTTATCATTTTTAATAAACCATGAAAAAAAATACTATGTCAAAGAAAGACTGGAAAAAGAACTTTTAATAGTCTTTCTAGCAGACGTCTTTCACATGTTCATAAGTCTATTTAAAGTCAGGTTAACAGACTGACTACTTATAAATATATAAATTAGATTTATCATTTTTAAGGAACCATGAAAGAATATTATGTCGAAGAAAGACTAGAAAAACAACTTTCTAGCAGATATCTTTCACGTGTTCATAAGTCTATTTAAAGTCAGCTTAACAAACTAACTACTTATAAATGTGTAACTAAGATTTATCATTTTTAAGAAATCGTGAATGAAGATTGTGTCAAAGAAAGACTGAAAAATAAACTTTCAGTGGTCTTTCTGGCATACATCTTTTATGTGTTTGTAAGTTTGTTTAAAATCAGCCTGACAAACTGATTGCTTACAAAAGTTAAGCAAACCCTACATTAAGTAATCTACCTTACCTACTCTATCCTCCTCATATTATTGTTCATCGGTTGACGGGACCTACTCAGTAGGCGTCACCTTTTATCTTTGGTGGTCGAGTGTTATATCCGACATAACGAATCAGGTAGAGTGACGTTACTTACCGATGATTTTTAAAATAGTTTTGGGCTCAGTGCAGAGTTTTGTTAAAACGCACGATGTTTAACGAAAGAAAGAATCACATAAAAAGTTTTATACAAAACATACGGATGTGATTAGCACCTGAGTTGCTTACCTAAAATAACTAATGACCAAGTTTCATGCCAATGCTGGTTTGTGTCTTAGTGAAAATATAGACCTTGATCCTAACTATAAACAGGAATAAAATAAATTTGTAGTGGGAGTCTTATTTGGAATAAGATATTATATGAACAAATCTAAAAATCTTTACTTTAAATGTTGTAGCATATGGATAAAGAAACTATTACTAATTCATTTCGTGCACTCACAATCGTACTGAGGCGTGAGAAATCATTTCAATCCGTGCACTCAAATCATCCATGATTTTATATATGACATCATCCATGTCATCATCCTTATCCACCAAGGGTATTTTGATCTTTTCACTTTGGAACCTCCTTACTTTTCATAATCTCCTTACTATTCATTAGGGTATTTTAGTAATTTGGTGATCACATATTTGCCTATAAATAAGAGTGGAGGAGTAGAGAGAAAATTACTAATTTCGGGATATCGTGTCTGATCAATTCAGTTCTATTTTCTCTCTTTCTTGGTTTATGATTATTTCAGAATTCACAGGATTGGTTTCTAGTATTTTTACAAAAGTTATGATATTTCTGCACCTTTGTGTGAAATAGAATAACCACGAGTCATGAATAGTACTATTTCATCTTTTTCTCGGTGAATAGTATTTTTTATAAGAAATCGTGATATACAATATTTTTGGTAAAAGAAATAAACCGCTCTTTGGTCAGTCCTAGTGGATAACTTACAGAGGTATCATATGTGTGATACTCCGAGACAAACCGATTTTTATTCCAATTAAAATTTAGAAATGAGGTATAAAACCTTATATTAATCTATTTGATTGTTAAGTAGATTAATATTTTAGAAATCAATCATGAAGTAGATCTATAAAGGATTAAAGAGGTATGTATTTCTCGGTAATCATCCGACATACCGCTTTAATCTTTCGCTTAAGTTAAAAGTAAAATAATATTTTACGGTCATTTATAAAGGATTAAAATATATGTATCTCTCGGTAATCATCCGGCATACTTTAATCTATATCTTAAGTAGAAGTAAAATTTTTGTTTTACGGTCTTTCCGTAACTTAAGCCTTAACAAGATTTGGTTGGATCAAAACCCAACAATCCGATCGTCTCAGAAGGAAATGGAGGAGTGGATCGATAGCTCCTCTCTCTGGCATGTCGATGAAGATCCAGTAGTATCTCGCTCTTTGCTCAGTCAATCGCCTGGAGATCTTGATAAAGTGCGAGACGCAGAGGGCCTTATTATCCATGACAGGTGGGATCCTGCTAATGTCCTCCCTGCTGAATTGGGTACCCAATCTGTGACCTATGTAGGTCACATAAGATCTCATGGTGATGATCCTGGTGGATCTCGAGTTCATGCGGAACCCGAGTCAGTGGCGGACCATGCACATCATTAGATATGGCTGTAGTAACTCATGGTCTAGCAGGAGCATGGTGTTGATCAACTGAAGATCCTCGTGTGTGACATGGATGATGGACTCACCATGGGCGTAGATCGTGTGTCCCAGGATTCTCTAGATGCAGCGCAATACGGGGTAGATGATAAGTTGGATTTGAATACCTCCTGACGTCAAACTCCTCTCCTGGATATCCTGACTAAGACATCCTCTCATGCCATCTCCTCGCGGTAGAGCAGCTCGTCCACCTGTGGGCTCGGGTGGAGATGGAACCACTCTCGTAGCTGGTCAAGAGTGACCCTCTAAGTGGCTCCTCCGAGTCGAAACTTGATGTACAACCCACATCAGTTGTCCTCCATCAGTCAGAGGGATGAGAAGCGGTCTCATGTGCGGGGCAGTTGTCCTGGATGGTCTAGAAGGGAGCTGTGAAGCCGATTCTGCCTGTCAGCCTGAAGATCTCCTCACGGATTCCTATCATGTGCAGGAAGGCGAAGTCGATACTGCGTGTGCTCTCGATATCACTGAAATGTGCAACATGCCAAAGCAGGGGTGAAAATAAATATGCTTATGTTATAAAATAAAATATTAGATTGGGAGTTTTAATTTTATTTTAGGCACAAACAGGGGTGAAAATATGTATATAAATGCGTGACATCAATCGTCTTTCATGTAATTGTCATATCATGTGAGTATACACACACAAGTTTATTCAGATATAATTCAAAATAAAGTTCCTTAACATGTGTATTGGATTACTCACAACAATCAATTTTATACTCACACTACTAAAATTCACACGTATGCTGATACAATGAATCCTAGTAGTGGCATGAAGTTCGTATAGAGGTAAATGCTATTGGCACTTCCAGAACATCTCTTCCCCCGACGAGAGCAATATGGCCTTTCATCCCACCATTCGACCGATTTGTTCAAATCTGAACCTAATCTAATCCAATTTGATTTTATTTAAAAAAAAAACAAACATGATTTGAACCCTATTGGACCTGAGTCAAATAACCTACAATTCAATCAAAATCAATCTAAATTTTAAAAAAAAAATATATCAATATATAAATTAATCTGACTCGACCCAAACCTGAATGGAATTGACCTGCGCGAACCTAACCTGAGTCAGAACTCAAATAGCGTTAAAAATTAAACATTATCAACTAGAGTGTATTTGAAATATTTTGTATTGCTTTTAATAAGTGAAATTGTAATCCTCATGATGTATGCGAGAGTTAGCAAAGTTGAGTATCTTTACACACAAGCCTCATGTTTGGTAAGTATAGTAAAGTTAAAATAGATGGTAAGTATAGTAAAGTTAAAATAGAGTATATGATAAATCATTTTAAAATAATATTTTTTGATACAAATAAGTAAAAAATGAAGTAATTTATATAAAGAGTGTTGAAAGAAATAAAATTTAATGACTTAACTTCAAAGCATCTATAAAAATAATTTATTTTTACGTCACCTTAAATCATTATCGTTTGATGTTATAAAACATTTTAAATGTTTATTGTACTTTTAAAGCACTAAACAAACGGGGAATATTTATATAAAGCACTCCGGATTATCTAAAAGTAATAATAAAAAAGATTGATCCTTTTTTATTAACTTGTGTCGCCTCATGTGATGTGATATTGACGCCACATCTAAAATAACATGGAGATGATTGAATAATAAAATTGTAAGTCAGTTACTTTAGTTGAATTCGAATAGGTTGTTATCCCAAAAGTATAATATAAGATCTGTTATTTCGAACAGTATCCTCAGATAAAATATAGACTATATTCAATTTTCTCTATGTTATTATAAATCATTTTCATTTTTACATTTATCAATTTATAAAAATAATTATAAATGAATTTAATTTCTTTGAGTATGTTAAATATAGAATATTAAATCTTTAAGATAACAATAATGAATTTGAATCAAATTGCAGAAAGATTTCAAAAATAGAACTAGATTAAATTAGATTTATAATAAACAAAGATAATCAAAATAATTTTGAGATCGAAACAAAGAAATTATAGGTATTATACCCTAACAGTTGCAACGAAACCCATAACTATTGCAACAGATGATCTTGACACCTTGTTCATTATTTTTCAGTCAATTATTGTTGCAACGGTTATCATAATCATTGTAACGGTTATCATAACTATTATAACAGAATAAATCAGTTGTGTACAAAAATTATTCAAAATCTTCCAGTGCGTTTTTCCCCTAACAACCGTTATAATAGATCTCATATCCGTTATAATGGTTAGTCTCTATAAGATTAGTAGTACCTAACAGTTGCAACGGATAATGCAGATTTCTTATCTGTTTTGTTGTCTGACTATAAAAGGGATCTTCTTCCTCTTCTGGAATACGATTTTGACAGCCAAATACATGCTAAACCCTAGCCGTCAGCTATAACTCTGCATAGGTCTTTGTCTATTTGATTTTAATCCCAAAATTACCTTACAGTATCTTCATTAGAGTGAGATTAGTAAGATCTTTAAGAGTTTTCTTGTGAAAGCTATTTTCTCCATTCTGAATTTGTTTTAGAGCTGCTTTGCTTATTTTTTATTTGGCTGATGATTGCATGCTTACTTGGTGTAAATGTCTGAAGATTCACAGTTGTATAAGTACAATGTTTTAGTGACTCGGAGCAATAGATAGTTAGTGATTGTGAATTTTGAAGACATAGACTCGTTATAACCAAACTTCATTATTTTTCGTGTCATTTCTCTACTCTTTATATTATTTTATTTTTTAGTATTGTAATCCTAAACCAACACAAAGTTTGATGGTGTATTATTAGCGTCATTAGTGATAACACTCTCTCTTGAGAATAAATCAGATTCGTTAATTTTTTATCCAAGAGCCTTGCTCGAGACCCTATTGTATTTTGGGAAGGGATCCCTTGACAATGTGTTATCTTAACAATTTTGACAATAGATTTTCAAATAAATATGAACAAAATCTTAAAATAGAAAAAATCTTATAGATATGTTGTTCTATTTATAGATTGATGGTGATTAAAATTTCATGTAATTTTATTTTTGTTTGTTAGTCCATCAAAGACCATCAAAATATTATTAACTTTACAACGGCTCAAATTTAATGATTTTTAATGGACTATCAAATGATAATGAAATTATATGAAACTTAAATCACCGTCAATATAAAGTTTTTTTATTTATAAATTTGTTTTTTATTTATTTAAAATTTTATTATCAAATTTGTCAAGATAAACATTGTCATTGTCAAGTGACCCCTTCCCTTATTTTTTTCAGAATAACAACAGATTCGGACGCACTTTAGTTGAAACTCTATCGTTCTGAAACTTCTGTTTGTTTTTCTTGATTCGTACAGTACTGCTCCATTTGTAAAGGTTCGTACACAAATTTCACACCTGCTCCTCTTTGATATACTTGTACCAAATCCAAAGGGTTCATTTGGTAAATTAAGGAATAATTTTGGAAGAATGATAGAATAATATATTTTTAGAAGAGTGGTAGAAGAGTTTTATTTTTGACTATTCAGAAGAGCAAAAATATCGTTTGACAGTTGTTAATCAAAATAGTTAAAATATGGATAATTATGATACTAACAATGATGATGATAATAATAGTAGTAGTAATAATAATAATAATAATGATAATATAATAATAATAATAAAATAATGATCATAATCCATAATAATATAATAGAAATATAAACATAATCATAATATAATAATATAATAATAAAAATTATAATTATAATCATAATATAATAATACAATATAATAAAATTAAATAATAATAAAATAATAATCATAATCATGATAATAATAATTATAGTTGTAATCATAATAATATAATAAGAAAAATTATAATCTTAATAATAATATAATAATAATAATAAATAATTATAATCATAATAATATAATTATAATATAATTATAATCATAATCATAATATTATAATAATAATAAATAATTATAATCAAAATAATATAATTATAATATAATCATAGCTATAATTATAATATAATAATAATGAAATTATAATCATAATCATAATAATATAATAGTAAAATCATAATTATTATAATATAATAATAATAAATAATAATAAAATTAATCATATAATAATAATACTAACAAGTGATGTTAATATAATAATAATAATAATAATAATAATAATAATAAATAGTCATCATAATATAAATATAATAATAAATCATAATCATAATAATAATATAATAATAAATCATAATTATAATTATAATCATAATATAATAATATAATACAATATAATCAAACAATAATCGCTATTCCGACGAAAGATAATCCGATATACCATCTATAATTTGATATACCAAATTAGTACTCTTCAGCACTCTTCTTCTTGATCTAAAATTCATTTGGCAAATTAATTTATCAAAATAACTATTCTATTCTATATAACTTTTTACTATTCCACTTACTGCCAAACAAACCCAAAGAAAATAGCATTAAAAGCATTGATGGCGTATTGCACGTTATAGTTTTAGGCATACACTGTTCATCCTGACGTGGAAACGAAGCTTTGGATTAAATTCTTCTGAGTATTCATTCTGATTTGACATTACATAATTTTCTTTTCGCCGTTCATCTTCCAAAATGGTGCTATGAGTGCTATCCACATGTTTGTTCCATCTCTAACGATCACAAGTTGCTTTCCTCTCCCCTTCCTCCCAATGTGGCAGTCGTCATGCAACTTTCATAGCTTTGACTGAAACCTCTCTATATGGTTGATGAAGCAAAGCAGAGTGATAAATCAAGAAACCAAACAATGCAATAGTTCAAGCTATCATAGAGAACAGTACATAAGTGGTATCAGGTATTGCTGTATTTTGTCTCTTTTAGACTTGTGTCAGATCATGATGGCACCAAACAGACCGGTCTTACTCTTTCCTTTTGTTTTGATTCTCTGCTTATGCTCTCGTGATGATCTCCCAAACTGGTGTAAAATCTAGGGCAACAAAAGCTGACGCCACTTTCTTGGCTTTGCATCTTCTGAAATAGACAAAAGTCATATACATACTGTAATGGATTTATGAAATCCATTGTGCGGCGAGTGCAGTGATCCATCACAATAGTTTAATTTGTTAAATACTTAAATTCATATGTGCACCCGTGTCCCGTGCACAATGCTTCACCTTCTGGCAATGCCTCCATGTTAAGTAACCTTCTTTTTACGTGGTCAATCAATTCTGACAATAAAAATGATACTTCCTTGTGAATTTTAGCCCCTAACTCCTATAATATCATGTCAAGTCGAGTGATGTAATGAGCTAATAAATTATGCATGTTCTTTACTTTATTGTTTTCTGTAACGAAAACAGGAAAGGCAATGCAGATGTCGCGAAGCGTCATGCTTCATGCTGACATGATGGTAGTAGCTGTATCAGATATTGTTTGACTCGTTCGTACCGCATCTTGAGTTCTGAAACGCCAAACAAAAGCAAATATAATTTTTTTTAATCAATGAAAATGTTCTTATGTCAGTCGAACAATTTTTTTTCCTTATATTAAAATATTTAAAGCCCCCTTAGAATTCTGAAAGAACCAACGAAATCTGTAATGAGATTTGGATATAATACAGTTATGAATTTAATGCGTTCTCTTATAATGCATAAACGTATATCAAAATTAACCAGTTTTAATAAAGATAACAAATAATGCAATTAATTGCTGTTCAAATAAAGAAATATTTCGTAAAATCTGCGAATAAATGAATAATTTGAAAATGATACAGGAACCCATTTAGTTCACTTGTTCATTCGGAAGGTACTTAATAAATCTGTAAATTATTTGGAAATTATTCTTATACTATGGTCCCAACGAATATAAGTTGGCCAAACAAGTACTAGTATTGTTGAACAACACTAGTTTATTTAAATTGCTAATTAATATTGACACCATCCTTATGTTGGTACGGTGTTACTTTCATCAATCGTCAACAACAAATGTCAGATAACAGTCCATTACAAATTTTAAGAATGATAATTACGGCGATTCCGTTATAATTAACAAATAGCTATTACTTGTGAAGTGTGCAAATTTTGAAATGTGGGTCTTAATACGTTACTTCCTGAATTACTTCCCTATGTAATTCAGTGACATCAGGCATTATATATAATTGGCAGTTACCGCCAACTTCCAAAAAAAAAAAGAAATCCAGACATTTATACTTGTTTTATATTGGTTTACATAAATTCAAAACAGGCGGAGTTTAGTTTTAGTAAATATTTTTTACCTATGGAAAAACATTTAATTTCACCTCGTCCAATGACAACAATACTCCTGATTGAGGACACCAAATCTGCTCTTATTTGAAGAATAAGAATAGGATCCTGTTAAGCAATAGTAGTTAAAAAAAAAAGTTTATAAGTATGTTTTTTACTTATAAATTGATAGTCTTACAAATTTTATACAATTTTATTAATGTTTGATAGTCCATCAAAGAGCGTAAATTTAGAACCGTTATAAATATTAGTGAAAGACCGTTAAATTTGATAATCTTTGATAAAGTATCAAATATTAATGAAATTATATGAAATTTGACGGGTTATTTATAAAAATTTTAATTTATTTTATATTTTTTAAAATAAATAACAGAATTTTATTCTTCTACGAGAATAACAGCAGATTGTGATACTGATTGAGAACATATGCCAAACTTAAAAAAATTGTAGCACAGGTACATAAATGATCAGACGGACCTGATGGATCAGATGGATCTATCTACAAAAGATTTTATGGACGTGCAGCAGCAGACAGCAGTCCCAGGCCTCCCAGCAGCAGAGGAGAGCAGAACTGGACAAGGATCCACGGATCCCCAAATTATGCAACAGAAACTGTCGTTTTAACACCTTAAAATGTTAGCCCATGAAAATGCATTTCATTAAGCATCATAGCCTACAGACATGCGGAGGCCCATTAGAATAATGAATCAGCTCCTTTCTTTTGCCATTTTCCATCAGAAAAGCTCATACACATTACGACCCATAGGATCCTCCATCAGAGATCCAGAAGAGAGTATATAAGTAGGCCTTTTGGACTGTTACGGCTCATGCTGATTGCTGAGTATCTGTCTTTATGGACTGGGTATCTGTCGACTTTTGTCTAATGGAATGAAGTGCTCGGTTTAATCAAATCAGAGCATAACAATTTCCTCTTGGATTCAGAAATTGAGCGTTCTATAGTGTTTCGTGCCAAATTCAGACACGACAGTGATGCAACAACAAAATGATGCTGCGATTCTTGTGTGGTGTATCAACCCTGGGAGTTGACTTATATGTTTATCCAACTTGCTGAAAAGGCACTAATGACCCAATTGGTGTACCAAAGGATAGACCAAAGAACTTGAATTAAGAAACAGCAAAACCTCAAAATTAAAGAATTTAACGAAAGCTTTTCATTCATTCTAAGTTTGCCTTCCTTTGACATACTCAGCTTCTATCAACAACCTAACGTTTTGCTTATTTTTTCAAAGAATTAAAGAAATAAGTTAACGAAGATGTATTCTTTATACTCATCAACAAATCAACAAACTTCTAATCCATATAGAATCCCGGCATATCGCTCTCCGCCATCCCTCGCGAAGAACACCTCTCTCAACCTTGTGAATGCCTGCCATGTCAGCAGGCTATCTGATCCCGCCTGATGGCAGCGGCCCACAGCTCGCTCGACTCTCAAAGTTGCTGCGACCCGATCCAATCCACCATACAAGCTATCACAGTACTTAATCATGTGCTTCATGTCAAAAACTCTGTCTCCAAAATAAACCTTCACCAATTGCAAAAATTCAAACATCGACCTTGGCAGCCTCCGGCTTGTCAGAATTTTAATCAAGTATGCAAAATCGTAGGCACTGTGGAAAGTGACCCATGTCACAGCTGAGTCGTTGCAAACCAAACCAGATGACATGAACAGCTCAGCAAACAGGCGTGAGTCAATTCCCCTGGCCCTGTTCTTCTCGAAATCAATCCCGTGGTTTTTCAACAATTCAATTGAATCGGGTGCATGACAGTCGACCGATGGGTCAAAATCCCGGAAATTGAATTCCCATACAAGAAGTGAGCCCGAATCAGAATCAGAGTCCGACAAGGTGAGTCCCAGCTGGATCAACTTGAGTGAGTCGACATTGGATTTGAGGAGAGAGTATCGCTCTGCTGGGGAAAGAAGAAACGGGTTCTTCTTTGGCCGGTGCACAACGCCGGGGAATTCCGTGTCCATGGCCGCATATGGATACTTGTCGATCGACTGACATATCAAGTCGAATTCTGACTCGAGGTTGTCAGCCCAGACCGAACGCACTTCGATCAATTGCTTGCACTTTGCCTGTTCTAGCTCTAGCATCTTTACTGGTGTGAACTATATGTAAGTAATATTATATTACTTTAGTTGTTTTTGGCTGTGATGAATTTTGATGCAGTGTGAGGAGAAAAGGAACTCAGAGCTCTTATAGGAATGGTGGGAAAAAAAGGGGGATGAATGAAAGAGGTTTCTGAGAAGAAACGGCGAAATAAGAATAGGTCTTTTTTTCCACCAGCCGCCGTTCAATGCTTTCGCGAACAAAATTTAAGCTCTCTCCAGTTTAAGTGCACTGGTGTTTTCCAATTATACGTTTATGGAATGACGTGTAGAAGGATTGACAAATGAGATTTGTTTAGTTTTTGTCTCTTTGTGGGTGCTAATGGGCGAATAAGAAAAAGACGTTCGGCGCAATGGGAGGGAGAGATCCAGTTATGACTGTTAAGGGAGAGAATCTGATGAATGCTTGTTCTCTGGTATTGGTAGGCCCCAGAGCAAGGGGGCCATGCCGACAAAGTGAATCAAGTAGACTTGGTTCAGTGAGCTTAATTTTATACTTAAATTTATCAGTTTCAACTTATAAATAAGGAACTTATAGTTTGAAACAGATTTATTTCACGAACGATGAATTTGTGAAATTTCATAAATTTATAAATCTTCTTATAATAATATGGTGAAATTAAAAAATATATACTGAAATAAGTTCAAAAAATATTCTTATAAATGCCTAAACTAATCTAAAATTTTACCAATTTTTTAATCTAAAAGTTCTCAGTCATTTTAGCTTCCGTTTTGCGATGCAACAAAAGTGATTTCAATATTTTAATCTTTTTAAATTACAAATCAAACGAAATTGATTTAAGTGATCTACGGAAAAGAAGTTAAGTTAAATCATTAAATTTCATTAACTTTTAATAATATTTTTTATTTGTATTATTCTATCTGTTTATTTTTCTGCTACCACGTCAACCATCAAGATAATATAATATTCCATTTTAATTTTACTTCATTTATTAAATAAAGCTTAATTTATTATTTAAAACAGAACAAAAATATTTAACACTCACAGTCCGTTGAGCGTTGGCTGAGGGGGTTGTTGTATAAGGTCCAAGAGGGAATAATGATATCGCTCCATCCAAGAAATCAACATTTAAAGCAGGTGGCAAATTAGATGCACACGGGAAAAGAGTCAAGAAAGACTAAAAGAGCGGAAGGTGGAGTGAACCCAATTATTGGCTTTATTGCCTAAAGAAAAGAAAAGCGTGTGAAACGATGTTGGACATAAATGACATAAATTAAAGCATGCGTTTTGCGTATGCCAAATCCCAATAGATTCCGATGCACGGAATAAATAAAGTCTAAGCCTTCCTTTCCTAAAAAAAATCTAAGCCTTTCTCATTTTCATGTGGTTTTCAGTAGAGTTTTAGTAAATAAATTAAATAAAATAACAATTATGGTACGAGTACCCCGAATATTTGTCTGAATTAGTCAAACCCAACTTTAAAATTCGGTTTCAGAATTCTAAATCAAATTTCAAATTCGATCTTAGTCCCAACTACACTATTTACCCGAGAACTTACCCTCCCCACCCATTTCCTCTTCCCCTCTTCCTCTTCTACCTTCCCCTTCTTCAACAAAAAATGATTTTTTTTAAACATCATTTTCAATTGTTCTCTCTCAATTTAACTCTATTTTCAAAACCAATCGGGCCAAACTTCATAATTTTCCAAGAAAAGTTAAAAAAACCCGTCGATCTGTTGATTTGGTAGATTTTTTTGAAGGTAAATTTTATTTTTCTATTTTTATTCAAATTTTAGAAATATGTTAGTGTTGTTAGTTTTAATTAGTATAATTATAGTGGTAGTTGAAATATAGTTATTGTAGTTTAATTTGGTTGATTTATAGTATTAATTTTGAATTATATAGTTATAATTAGTTTAATTATAGATTAGTTTTAATTAAATTAATTATAGCTAAATTATTAGTTTAAATTTATTTAATTATAGTTTTATATAAAGTAGGTTAAATTAGTTTAGTTTAGTTTAAATTAGGTTAATTATACTTTAAATAGGTTAATTATATAAAATTATTCAATTATACTAAATTGTACCAAATTGTACCAAATTTATAATTAGTCTAATGTACCAAATTATAGTTATAATCTATAATTAGTCATAATTTTAATTTTAGCAAAAAATTTAAATAATTGTAGTTAAAAATGGAGTATCCGCAACTGCTTATCGTATCACAAAATGAACAAAGGTCACAGAGGGCCAGAACCGATGTAAGTATTTTTAATCCTATAACGTGAAATAAATTTATAATTTATTTTAGCATATCTATGTAACAAATTATTTATTGTAGCCGTATAACACTCTGCGTTTGAATATACATCGTCCAAAAATATCATACAATGTGCAGATGGATTCATATCTCCATCAACTCAATCTCTACCAGATGGCGATCATGAGAGATTGTCAGTTAAATAAATCACTCCTGACAACGCTTGTCGAGAGGTGGTGACCAGAGACGTCAAAGTTTCATCTATCAATCGGCGATATGATGGTGAGACTGGAGAATACGTGATGCCTATGGGGATTGTCTATTAGGAGTATTTTATTTTTTATATATTATTTTATATTTTATTTTTGAACTTTACTAATCTGATTTTGAAATATAAAAAATACAGAAAAAATCAATAACAAGGGTGACTGATGATGAATGGAGCGGCATGCTGGAGATGCTCTTTAGGTTGGATGACGATCCATACACTTATGAGAACATCACTAATAATTCGTGGTCATTTAAGACAAAGTACAGGGGAAAAAGAGAACAAGTATGTTCAATTCTCAATATATAGTATCCCACTCTCGTGCTTGAGGAAGCATTTTTAAGAATTGCTTGCTTACTCTGATGACGAGATCGTCCGACGGTATAATTTTCACTATAAATTTTACTTGGTCGTGAATTTCTTATAAGTTTTATCTAATTTTTCTTTTTTTAGGTACACACGAGCGTTTTGTTTGGATTTGTTCGAGCCCATGATGTGTCCCGAATAACAGTGCAAACTCAGTGTTGGCAGTGTATTTGAGCTTTCTTGATGATATGCTCAATGTACCGGAGGACAGCTATGACTGGGGGCAAATAGTACAATTGTGATTGTACTTCATCCTCTCTCGTTCATGTCTCGAGCTAGTAGATTGCATAGCTTTGCTTCTGCTTCAGATGTGGTCTTAAACACGATTCCCGATCAGGAGACCGAGGTAAATCAGTATCACTTATCTCAATTGAGATAATTTTAGTTAATTTTCATATTTTGTTGACGGTATATATGTAGAACTAAGGAGCCTCCATTAGGAGATCCTGATCCTCGATTACGGCCTCTGTACAGTATCAAATGAGCAATAAGATATTTATTCAAGTACACCCGAGATAAGAAGGATCCGAACATTTTTTGGATCATTTGAGAATTTGTAGGATGAAAGCGTCAATTGGATGTCGTACACTGCTTATCACGATGAGTTATCTTGGTTTTACCATGTGTATTATAATTCGTAAGCGTCTAAAATCAATTAAAATTTATTTACTTCAATTGGTATATTAATTTAATTTACTAATTCGCAGGTGAAAGTATCGTGTGTGGATGATTCACTTCTGGATGGTTGAGAATCACTATCTAGATAGAGTCATGCGACACTTCAACCTTTACCAGCAGATCTCTACGTCGGCTCCTATTGAATACCAGTAAGTGCTAACGTATCGCAAGAATAAGCACACATCGGAAGATGGTGAAGGCCAAAATGTGGATTGGGCACAATATTATTACGGAGGCGTAACCGTACGACTATGCCCAGCATTAAGCTTATATGGGATGATATTATAAGAGAGGGATGACTACAATCTAATACGAAATGAATACTGAGGAGCAATTGAGTCGGCTAATACTGCATCCCGAGAAGCCTGTGGATGAATTGACATATGTATCATACTCACACCAGAATTTCTGAGCGGTTAACATTCAACCAAACTATTTGTTCTTATGTACCACACTCACACAGGTCATCTCACGAATCCTAAGGATATTGATATCTCTGCCGCTGACCCTTTGACTAACGGCCCACCTAACTCAGGGCCGAAGCCAAAGATTGATGAATTTGACATATTTCAGAGAGATTTCACGTAATACTCTCAGCTGATGAGTCAAATGACCCTCGATTCGAGTGCTGGTACCTCCGGTATCCAATATGAGGCTCCTCACGTGTCGTCGTATGATACAAGCACCTATCGACGTAAGACACGAGCGCTCTCACCGTGAAATCCAACCAAGAGACACATACAACCCATCTCTCATTAGAAGAACGTTTCCTCAAGACTGTAGTTTGTATTTTATTTTATTCGAGAGAATGTACTTTATGTTCTTTATTTATGATTTAAAATTCATTTTTTCTTATTTATGATTTAAATAATAAAATATAATAATTTTATAAATCATCAAACAAATAAAAATATATAATAAAATAACTTAATAAACTACTTCATTTTACTTTAAAGAAATAATAAACTTAACTAAATAAAAAAAAACTTGGAATTGAGTTTCAAACTCGATCGAGACTACTAATGCAACAAAGCGGGTTGCAATGACATATTCATATATAAGTTGCAAATTGGCAGCATAGTATTTTTTTTTTTTGAGAAGAGCAACGTAGTATTGAAAATAGATACTTTTTTTAAGGGTGGGGATCACTTGAGAATGAGTTATTTTGACAATTTTAATAATGAATTTTTAAATAAATATTAAAAAATATTAAAAATATTTTATTATAAATATGTTTTTCTATTTGTATATTAATTGATAGCGATTCAAACTTTTATGTAATTTTATTATCGTTTGATACTCCATCAAGGAATATCAAAATTTTATACAATTTACAACGGTTGTAATTTGTTGGTCTTTGATGGACTATCAAATGATAATGAAATTATATGAAATTTGATTCACTATCAATCTATAAGTAAAAAAACAGACCCCTAAGATTTTTTTTCTATTTTTAAGATTATTTCATATTTATTTGAAAATTCATTGTCAAGATAACCAATGTCAAGTGATCCCTTCCCTTCTTTTAAACAGCTACACTGCAAAATTAGATGCGAGTTTTTTTCGTGTCAACCCTCATTTATATATTATTTTTATTATTAAATACATATGGGGTAAACTATTATAAAAATCATGGGCAGATCTGAGAACGGGTCAAGCACCATATCAAACATATATTAATAAAATAAAAACATCAAAATTATTAAATTGTGACTATATCAGTGGATTGTTTTCTTATTTTTATGCGGTTCAAATATGTTTTTTCTTTAAGAAAAACACAAATATAGCACTAAAATTATTATGAATAGTGAAAACTGTGTACTTCGGCCTCAAAAGTATATTTTATCTTGCCCATTTTTTTATATTTTTAGAGTTTCTAAGTATATTTAGATCTTTTAAGATGACTACAAAATAATAAAAATAACAATAACAATAATAAAATAATAATAAAATAAATATTTACATGTAAAAATAGATTATATAAAAATCCAAAATAAATAATTAAAATAACTCTAAAAATTGTTATACCAGATCTTGATAAAATGTTATATCTTACATCACATAGTGCTGGCACGTGAGTACGTGACACACACCTGACACGTATATTTATAAGTTGAGATGTTTGCATTATTTTGTAGCTTGAATTTTTTTTCAGAAAAAACATGGAATTCATTTTAAGGTCATGAAATGTGCGAGTTAACTTATAAAAGTTTTATAAAGTTATTTGTTCCATTCTTTTAATTTACTAATTTTTTTTGGGAAATTTTTATCTGATGCAAATTACATACATAAAATTTAATTTTTTTATTTATGATATAAACTTTTGTATTGTTGGCAATTTTCTTTGTCATTTTGCACTAATTTAATTTTGATCTATGAAGTACACTACCAGACTTTTTTTTAATAAAAATAATTACAGAATACATCTCCCTTTTAATAAAGGTAGGAAAAATATATTAAAATTCTGACGATTGACATTTGACGAACTTGAATATGTTTCTTTATAGTTTTTTGAATGTCAGTATGGCACTCCTGATACAAAGTGCCACATTTAAATGGAACATAAGACTTTTGGAAAGAAACGAGAAGCTTAAGTCAGACCAACATGATATATAGAAATATGCTAATGGAGTGTATGATCAATAGCCGACCTACTAAGCAACGAGTCTTGTTCCTCTGTTGTGTAGTACCGTGTAGTATAATATGTGGACCGTTAGATCACTTTGAGATCTGTCTTCCTCTCGTTGTGTGTAGACCGCAGTAATAACGTGATCCGTTGGATCTTTGAGACTTTGAGATCCGTTGGATCACTTTGAGACTGCACGACTCAAATCATGAGAAAATCTAATAATTAAAGTGTCTTTGTCTTTACAGACAAGATAACGCAACAGAGAATATGAATTCACTGGTCCGTTAATTTGATAGAGCAAACCTAATATAAATTCACGATTATAAAAGAATCGTGAGTTAGATACTAAACATGTGGAATCAATCTCAATTGACATTTTGTCTTTATATATATTTTTCATAGGCCTCCTAATTTTGCATACGGAAATGTCACTAAAAGCTGGTTCTCAAAGAAAATTATGAACAGATTAAGTGTGAAAATCTTTGCAAATAATTTGAATAATAATAAATTCTTTATAAAATTTAATTTTTGTCAATTCATATATACTTGATGATTATATTATTTGTAATTTTTAAACTTACTGCGAACAGATTTATGAGGCCACAGACCTTAAGTTTCCACCTGAAGAAGAGAGATTTTTCTCTCGAAAGAATTCCATGAGTTAATCTGAATGGCAAAAATTTACACTGATTTTTAAATATAACAATTAGATTAATCTTACTGTTAATAATAATAATAATGAAAAAAATTAAATTTTAATATTAAAAATTACAATGCGCCGCTATGACTGGCGCATAAGCTATGCGTCATTGGGACTGACGCATTTGGAAAGACGTCACTCCCAATAACGTCTTATTTTTTTCCGATCATATAATATTAAACTAAATTTTATAATAATAAAACTTATTAAAACTAAGTTGGGTTTGTTGTCACTGGTAGTGCACCGCTCTCACTGGCGTTGGTTCTTTTTTTTTGTGTAAAAAGCTAACTGAAAAATAATAAAAATACGTCACTGTTAATGACACATTTTTAAAACATCACTTACAGTGATGCGTTATCATTCTTACTATTAAAAATTTATTTTTATCATTATTATTATTAGTTGGATTATTCATATTATTAGATATAACAATCAGTGCAAAATTTAATCTGGACGATGGTGAGGGAGAGTAAACATAATTTTAGATAAATAAAGTTTATTGTTATTAAATTACAAATGTTAATCGATGATTCGACAGTTAAAAAAAAAATCACAGATACATAGCTTTTTAGGCTCCGCAGAATGCAGACGAATGGGATTCTAAGTTTCCACCATTTGACAGAGGGAAATTTTCCTACCAAAGTATTTCTCTTTTTTCTCGTGAAAACAGTAGCCTAACTAAAAAGATTAGGATTGGAATCAAGAACTACCACCATCTTCAAGTAATCAAGTTCTCAAAGAGAGAAAAAGAAAGGCACTAGGACCGCTATGGATGCACGTCTCTTGCTTGACTTGGTCCTGACTAGAGTGACAAAATCTGATCAGATCTAATTTGATCATTCAATTTTTTTTTTTTTAGAAAATCAAAATAATTCGATTCAATTTAACCGAATCCAAACTTAACCCTACCCGCTCGATTGTGTTGAGTTTTTAGATCCAAATTCAGTTTTGATTTATGTACTCAACTGTTGAACTTTATTTATTCTCTTAATCCCTTCACTCTTGATAACACAATTGCTGAAAGTTAGAGTTGCTATAGTAAAATTGTGGTTGGTGACTGCTTCCTTCTTGTATGCCTTGAACAAAAAAGAGTGAGAGGAGACAATAAAAAGAGAGAGTGAGAAAGGTAAATACGGAGTGATTATTTATTTTAGTAATTAAAAAACTCTTGTAGTATCTTATAATTTCCTTGATTTATAGTAAATTTGTTAGTTGTTTGTCTTCCTGTAGAGTAGGTTCAGTCGAATCACTTTATCTCTTATGTTTTTTTCTTGTGTACTTGCTGGATTCGATACAAACCATGGTAACATTTTTTACTCCATTGTTGGTTGATTGATTGTATGCATTGGTCTGTTCTCTTTCTAATTTTTCGAGATCCAATTTGTGTGCGGGATTATTTTCTTTAGAGGTGTAATTGTTTTGTTTATGGCTATTGAGGTTATTCTAGTAGTTGACACCTGTTATATCAATATTTTATCTGATGCACTTATTTATACTAGTCCGGTGTGGGTTTGTTGGCTCCAACAGATTGCCACCTCTAATGCGGATAATATAGTACATATTTCCTTTGTTATTATTAGAGAAGACGAGACTCGTTCAAAGTTCAAATATATTAGGAGTCTTAATTTGACCAAAGAATATATTTTTCCTGGTTTACATGATCGTTGTCACTTAGCAATGCACTGGTTGGTTGACCACGAATCCATTGATTGGAAGCTTCAACTCAAGACCAAGAAAATCAGGCACGCGCGCGTTTCATTATTTCTGCCTGCCACTCATATATTTGAAATGGTTTTCACTCTTATTTTTAACAATATTAATTTAATAATACTTATTAATAATAAAAACTGCTGCGCTCCGGATCAGGAGAAATAAATCGTTGATTGCAAAAGTTCCTAACGGAAGACGAGTACAGAAAGATGGGGGAAATTAAGAAGGATTTCAATTTTTGTTTTATTTTATTCAGTATCAGAAATTACATCCATCTTACACTAATTAGAACTATTGATAAGATGTTTGCTGAATATTAATTCTAAAGCCTAATAGATTCAATTTTACCGGGTTAAGTCTCCTAAAGTAATACTGTTGCACTGTATCATTGAACCCGTTATCCACACACCAGAAGAATGGCACTATAGAACACAAGCACTGAAATGAAATTGAATTTAGCATCTCTGTGATGTCTAAAGCACTATATACAGTTGCCCAAGGTTACTTGACGATCAAACAATGTCAGGTTAACCAGATCAAACAATCATTTGCAAGTTGCAACAAAAATAGATATACAAGTTCATACAAGAGGTCTAATTTTATTGGCAGAGAGACAAATATATGTCAGTAAGGCCGAAGCAGTGTACTGCATGCGGCTGGCACAGGTTCACACTGCCAAGTTTATAAAAAAGAAGAAGAGAGAAATATATGTCAGTAAGTTCCAACCATACTATACATGTAGCAGGATATCCAAGCAAGTTTAACTATGCAAGTTTTTAAAGCATATTTGTAAGATATAAACTGTCACAACATACTGTTAAAAAATAAATTCTGAACCAGTGTAGCACAAGACGCTGGCAGAGGTTCACACTGCCAATTTTGTACAAAAAAAAGAGAAATATATGTCAGTAAGGTCGAAGCATACTATATATGTAGCAGGATATCCAAGAAAGTTTAACTATGCACGTTTTTAAAGCATATTTGTAAGATACAAACTGTCACAATATACTGTTTAAAAAACATAACCTCAGAACCAGTCAATAGCAGAGCTTCAACTGCAATAAATCACAATTAAGAGCGGCCAACCTTTATAATGAATAGTGATTTGTATAAATTATTAATGAATTTTGTATTAAGTTTTAGATTTAAGAGGGGTTACAACCCAAAACAATTGAATGAAGCTCTGCCACTGGAACAAGTGTACCGCAGGCCTCTGGCACAGGTAATTTCAGGGAGAGAAAAAAAAATGTTTAATTAAGAAAATATAAACATTATCACGGATTATGATATTGCTGAAGTGATGATCCAAAGAAGATTCTCACAACAAAGAAATTTATTAAGAAAGGATGACAATCACCCACAATAAATATACCGCCTGAGTGGTTCTGCAAAGCTGATACCAAGATACCTGAGGAACATTTTATTAGCCCCATACCTACTTCAGCTGTGCCTTTTTAATTAAATACTACACCTGATACGGATAGTATTTATCCAGCATGGGATAAAGTGATAAATGTGAATGACCACACAATCATGAATAATTACGAGAAACTAATTTCGATCAAACACTAGTACAGCCTGCAACCCGAATTTAGTTCCTTCTTTTTCTTTTCTTTTTGTGTTTTTATTCAGCTTTTCCGCTCAACTGATTGTTGGACTCAAGAGTTGGTTTTGAGTATAAAAGCAAGCATTTCGGGTTTATTTTAGTGACTTTTCTCTTTGCAGCCAGTACTGGGTTGGAAATAAAACAGATTTTGGGCCCAAATTTAACATATCTTGGACCGAGGTAAAGTTGGGCTATATCTGCGACAGATTTTTTTTTTTTTGCCTCAAGCAATTTCATTTTAATTTTTGGGTTAACTAGAAAGATTAAAGATTAGAACTTGCATTAAACAATAGCAATTTTGATTTAAAGTATCAGGATCTGTCTTAAATTGTACATAACATATATTATTTATTTATTTTCTTCACCAATCAAGGCCCAAGAACTTTACCTTGCCGGCTATATCTTTGAAAATTTACCAGGCTTTGTCTAAGGGACAAAATTTAGAAAATGAACTAAAACAGATATTAACATCAATAGTTCAATACCTGATTCTTGGTTAAGAATAGAAAATTTGTCAAATATAGAGGAAGAAAGGAGAACCAAAATGAGCACTAAAATATTCTATTGCTTTTGAGAGAACAAAAGAGAGATCTAAGTTGTGAGATATCTTCTTATCCTATAAAACTGACAAGTTTTGATTTCTACATGCTAACAAAAAAAGCTGTCTGATTGATTTGTCTGTTTTCACTATTATACCTTGACACAATCTAATTTTAATCCAGCTTTTTTTAGTTGAAACACGCTGAGCCTGCTATGTTTAACGGATTAAACATCTTTCAAATTTCAAATTTCAAACAATTAAATCTTGACGGTTGTCAATTCTAAGAAATTTGATAGACGGCAATCTAATAAAATCTGACCCGACTTGATAAATCTGTCTAAGTTGATTCTGATTCGATCTTGACCTAACTCGAATCGATTTGTTTTACAAAAACCAAACTAACTCAATTTGACACTAATCCAAACCAACCTGAATTTATTCGAATTAAATAGCCAGTAATTAAACTGAAATCATCTAAAAATCTGAAAAAAAAAATCAATACTCAAATTAATCTGAACTAACCCGATCCTGATCTAACTTGAGTCCATCATATTTGATTCTTCTAAATGGTGAAATTGAGCTGACCTGATTCGATTACCAATATTTCATCATTTTCAATCATTAAATCTTAACGTTTACCAATATTTCAGATTTCTTACGCTGAATTGTAATATTTTTATGACTGTTGCGAATTTCAAGTCATGTATAGTATAAGGAATTCCCACCTCTTTTTAATTAACATGTCTAATTTTTGTTCATAATCATAATCGAATATAGCCTCACAAAAATATGAAAATATATAATAAACTAGTACAGGAGGTGATAATTACGGCTTTTTCATAATGCCTCTACAAGGTCTTTTATTGTAAATACATGTCAGAACTTCAAAAGCAAACAAGTCGGATGAGACTTTTTTGTTTTTATTGGCAATTGATATGGTTCATTTCGGATCGTCCATTTTTATATGGAAATCATTTTGAGTGTTAAACACACAATATTTTCATAACATTTATTTACGGTTAAATTTTAAAATTTTCACCTCGAAAAATATCAATCCAAGTAGTTTAAAAAATTCTTTGTATCAATGGCTTGTATATCATTAATTTTTATCATTTATATAGTTTTATTACTACTTTTAATGATTTTTAAAAGATAACTCTAAAAATAACTAAAAAATAAGATTTTTTATATGTCATGTTGTCATCTGTTAAAAAATACTAAAAATAGTTAATATTTATAATCTATAAGTAAATAGCATGAAGAATGTTTTAAGTTACTTGAATTATAAAATTTGATCCATAAGCGTTTTGGCTCGAAATACTTATGGAAGCACTGTATCCAGACTCTCTTTCTCTCTCTATATATATAGAGAAAGAGAGAGAGATTGACTAATATGAAAATATTTATATTTTGCGTTGAAGTGTAAATGATTCAAAATATAACTTTGAATGATCAAATTTTTAATTCATAATTTTCATTAAATTTCTTCTTCAACAACAACAACAACAACAACAAAGCCTTTAATCCCAAATATATTGGGGTAGGCTAGAAATGAAACCCAATCAGAAAGCATAATATCAAAGATCTATTAAATTTCTTCATACAAAAATATTTGGGGATACAAAAAATTCTAATATTTTAATTTTATCTATTTTGATTTTTGAAAATATTATAGAAACATTCAACTTGAACCATTTGCATTTTGACTCGAAATGCACATAACTCAAATTTTATCACAACATATATAAAATTAGAATTCCGTTCTAACTAAATTCCTCATATAAAAAAAAATCAAGAATAAATTTTTTTCATGTTTTGAGTTTAGTAAGTATTTTTTTTAAATTTATGAAAAAAATCTTAAAAATTGGAAAAAGATATTGATATATTCTTCATTCTTATAGACTAATAGTGTTTTAAATTTTATGAAGTTTATTTTTTTTTAATTTGTAATGATTGTAATTTAATATTTTTTTATGGGTCTTCAAACTATAACTAAATTACATGAAATTTGAAATTATATTGATATATAAGTTAAAGAATATATCTATAATTTTTTTTCTATGTTATTTTAAAAAAAAATTAGTTAGAGTACCATTGTCAATATCATCAAAATAACTCATTGTCAAGGAATCCCTTCCCTTTATGTAATTTTGTCCAGAATTTTTAATTAATATGTTGTACGTAGATAAATGCTCACAATCATAAATTCTCTATGCCATTAAGATAAAAATGCATATGCAAATTTTATGAAGGCAAAAATGTTTGTCCATCGATAAATCTGATTTTTAATCGGTCTAGTAAGATAATATTTAGGTAATAATTACTTCTTATAAATTTAACAAATGAAAAGAAGTTCATCATTGGAAAAAGCATAATTTTTGTGGCCCCATTTGAGCGCTAATTTCTAAACGAGACAACGTGTACACCTCCTTGCATTTAGTATTGCCGTAATGAATCAATGACTCCACCTTGGCATTCAAGTGCAAGCCACAGATAAGATGGAATTGGGCTGTCATGCATAAATTCTTCTTATTCGTATCTGCTTTTTAATCCTCTCCAGTATTATATCCATTAGTGTTGTCTTTTAAGCATCGACGCTGTCATAATAAATATAATATCCTACTGTCATATATTATAAATTAGGATAAGAAGTCTGCAGAGTTAACTTTATGTTACTTTGTATCTGTATTCATTTAAAATTTATAAATACATATCCATGACTGTAAATTGAATAATGAACAGATATAAATGGATATGAAAAATAGTGACATCACTATGAGAGAATTTTTTTGACAACGGTTGTTGACTAAGTTTAACAATGGTTATGGAACCACTAGTAAAGAGGGGTGTTAGAAAAAGTATTGAAAACCGTTGTTAAAAACGCGTTGTAAAGAGAGTGTCAAAAAGACATTTAACAATGATTTTTATTAAAAAAACCGTTGTTAAAAATGTATTGTAAAGGGGGCCTCACGAAGACATTTAACAATGGCTCTTAAATAAAAATCATTGTTAAAGGTACTTTAAAAACAAAAATATTTTTTTTAAAAAAATATCTTTAGCAACGGTTTTAACTAATAACCGTTGCAAAATATATTTTTATATATATATATATATATATATATATATTTGTTTTTAAATTTAAAAGATGCAAGTAAGATTGATATTGAGTCGTATTGATTAACAGTAAACAATAAATATGATTAACAATAAATAATAAGTATGGAGTCATATTGATTAGATAATAATAAATATTATTATATATTATTCATTCAAGAATTAATATGAAAGAAATATAATTATTCATCAAATGAAAAAATATTTACTCAAAAAATACATACATTTTTTTCATACAATAATATGAAAACCTATACAATTTCTGAAAAAGAAGAAGAAAAGAATAGAAAAAAAAACTATAAATGAGTTTTTGAATTTGAAGGCGAGATTTTTGGCCTCAAAAATGACGGTAACGGCATAAGCCATTGATCATGTAGATCTTGTCGTTAGTTTTTCGTGGCCATGTAGAACGTCTCAATCGGAGTTTCCTATCAAAAGTTATGGTCGTTTGAAGTTAAGATGGTCAAATTTTGGTTTTTATTTCTCCTATCTCTTTTCTCTCTTCTCTCTCATCTTTCTTTTTATATATGAAAATATATGAAAAATGGTTGGTAATTCGTGAGATTTTAGTTTTAAAATTTTATTTTTGAAATGTTGGATTAGGATTAACGAACGGTGAGATGAGCAATCCGTGAGAGCAAAAAAATGTCAGAGCAAATGTCAAACCAAAAAAATAGCATAACCATTTAGCAATGGTTCCTTGAAGGAACTGTTACTAAATGGTTCTGCTGTTTTTTATGTTATGAGAGTCTATTTTAACAATATTTTTTTATTATAAATCATTGTTAAAAAATTCACAATATTACAATGATGTCACTGAGTCATTTTAACAATGAATTTAATATATAACCGTTGTTAAATGAATGTTGTTTAAGGTCATTTTTGTTGTAGTGCATTAACTCAACACTAAATTATGGTGTATTGTCAAATATGAATTTCATATACATAAAAAATCATTTTTCGAGAATTGTTACTTAATGAAAATGAAAATTAAATTATTGATGATGTTTTCCAAAAATAAAAATATCTTAATTGGTGGTTAACACTATTTCAAAAAATAAAAAATGTCATCTACATATTCTGTTGTACTGGATAAGAAGCAAAAGCTTCCATCCAGTCATATAAGGACTGGAGCACATGGAGTGGAACAACCTTGACATGAAATGGATCTGACGTAACATCCTAGAATTGATTCCGGCTCAACTGTCTCAATTACTCGGGCATTTATGCTGTTTTTATTATGGATTTAATCCTCAATAGTCACCCCTTTCAATGCCTCTAACCACCATTGAGCGCCCCTTTAAATTAATTGTTCTTATGAATACATCTATCAAAAGAATCATTCCGCCTTTAAGCATTTTATTGGCAATTATTTAAAAAAAAGCTAGATATTAAATGAAAAAGAAAGGATACAAACCTTAAATCTTTGAGGTTCTGTCATGACCCAACATGTGTCATGGATTGGCACCATGGTTAACTACTTAACTTGAGAATAAATAATTGTCAAAAAGAAACAAGATTAAAATAGAAAACATAATGCTATTAGGATAAAACCATAATAAAATTAGAGATAATTATATATCCTACAACATCCATCACAAAATGAGGTTTTTCATGATACGCTAGCTCCAATACAATTAAGGATATCATGTAATACGACTTCATGAAACAAAAAGCACAAGCTCATACTTGGACCTATAAACTCAAAATTTCCCATAACAAGCAAAATATGCTAATAAAGAGAACATCAACTAGAAATTCTTAGGTAGACTTGGCCTGAATTAGACCAGGGACCAGAAAGTAAACATTTGTTGGAGTGAAAACCAGTAGGCCGAGTTCGTAGACCATGCAAAATTTCTTTACCATACCAGGGAAAGAAAAACGAGATTATTTAAGGTGTTAACTAAGAAAAGACAGAAGGCCATAGAAATAGAAATAGAATGGTTGAATTAAAAGGACTGCAGCCTACTGAGTTTCACTCCCATTCCACCAATCTAACGGTGGGCCAAGTCTAGCCAAGAATTACTGCAACGATGAAAGGACTGCCGTTAGTTCTTTTTCGACCGGTCATTGCCGCGGTTAAAGTCGACCAGCACGGTGCTCTTACACTTGGGACATTTTTGATCTTGCTCCGAGAGCATGACATACATCATGCACCGGGGGCATCCGACGACTATCATCGATGCATCGGGGCTGTTTGACTGTCTTTGCTCTCCTTCATCCGATGACACACATGAGCTAGGTGGTGATGCGGTCCCGCCAGATGATGATGACGTGGAAGAACGGTGTGGAGAGTTTCTATTGTTGTTGTTCCTCCCATCGTGAGCACTTGTGGAGGGCCCTCCTCTTGCTCTAGAAAGATTTAGCCTCCAATCAAATTTTGAGTTCTTGCCATTGCTACGGCTCATATTTACCTTGATGTTGATATTAAAACGAACAGAGAGAACATTTTTTAATCGAAATAGTACCAATTTTCAAAAGAGAAAAACCAACAAATTTTGAAGTACAGAAAATAATAGAGGTCTGTACACGCACGACCATGTTGACTTTACTCGGGGATATATTTAGAACTACTAGAGATTTGAATCCCCACTTTTCTTTTGCTAGGTTGACTTTGAGGACCCTATTTACTAAAAAAAATGGCACCAAAATACGAGGACAAATTTGAATTGTGGATTAATCAAATTAATTTAAATTCATATAATAGGGACTTGACCCATGAATGCCCTGTTCTAGGAAAACCTAAAAATGGAAGTACAATTCTCAAGAAGAATCAAGAAGAATCAAGAAGAAATTAAATAAGGCCAGAGTTAGATACTAGAATTACCTTAATGGAGGTTAGAGCACTTGGATGTCTCAAAACCTACAATGTCGCGGAAGTGAAGGTGCTATGATTAAATTGAAGGAGAAGTGGCCTGATTATTATAAAAGAGAGGTTAAATTGACTCTCTGTGGAGAGAGAGGGTTGGCACTTGCATGCATGTAATGTTGAAGGTCTCAGATGAATTGTATGTTGTGAGATAGTGGTGCACCTCTTTGTAGGGTTATATAACAAGAGGAAGGTGCATTGAGGGGGAAGTGATGGTTTTCTTTAATGTCTGAGCAGGCGAGAGTTAATACCTTTCTCATTTTCTTTATGAAAACCAGCAATAGTTTGTAACATTTTGTCGTCCTTTTTAATTTGATTTGATTTGTGGTATTGAAGTAGGAATAGTGAAAAGCAAAATAGACACTAAATAAAGATTCCTTGCAATAAAGATAGGTGCAAGGGGGAAGAAAGAAAAAATTTTCTTATACTGCGCATATAGTAAAATTTTGGTTGAGGTGACTCACAGTTATAGGTTTCTCCTTGAAAATCTCAGCAAAAGTAAACACGATTAGTTCATGCATTATTCTATCATTAAATGGCGTTGGAAGATTATTATTGCTGGTCCTAACAAAAACCTACTTTGAATTAACGCGTTATTAATATGTTAATTATGACTTTTATAAATGACAGGAACTCAAAATAATTTGTAAGCTGTCCATCAAAATAAGCTTTACTATCGTAATGTGTCTTTAAAATAATATGAGCATAGTTCAAATGCTTCATTTTTTTACTGTACCTTCACTTTTTAAATTGATAATACTTGATAAAAAAATATTTATTTCTTGGAATGAATTATAACAAGTTATCCTAAACAAGTAATTACTCATTGTCATTTTTATCTCTTAAATTTGAGAAGTACCGTTTTGATCATTGAAGTATCCAATTAACTAGTTTTTATTTGATCCTTAGATTTTGGATAATAAATTTGTTCTTTATTATCGGTTAATATAACTAGCTGAACATCAATATTATAAGAATATTATGATAATATGTATGCGATAATATTAACTAATTCATTATTATGCTAGAATGATGTTAATTTAATTGAATCCATGAATAATTATATTTGATTCCCTTGTTCGTTCTTATCGATTGATGAATGCAATGAAACTAATTTGAAGGCCAAACAAATACCACGCCCGAAAAACTTTTATCATTCCAATATTGTATAAGTTAGGGTTGTAATTCGGATTTCATCTCGACAATATAATCTTCAAAAAAATAATTGATAATATAAAATTTTAAATATTTAATAAAATTTTACATTCAAGAAATTTCTAGACATAATTTTTTATATGCTAAATAATAATAACTATTATAATAAGGGAAGTGATCCCTTGACAATCTTAACAATCTTGACAATGGATCTCCAAATAAATATGAAAAAATCTTAAAAATAGAAAAAAAAACTTATGGATATATTTTTTTACTTATATATTGATTGTGATTAAAATTTTATGAAATTTCATTATTGTTTGCTAGTTCACCAAAGACCATCAAAATATTATACACTTTATAATGGTTTTAATTTAACAATCTTTGATGGATTATCAAACAATAATAAAATTATATGAAATTTGAATCATCATCAATCTATAAATAGAAGAACATATCTATAAGGTTTTTTAATTTTTAAGATTTTTCATTGTTCAAGATTTTTTCATTATAAGAGATTTGAATCATCATCATATTTATTTAAAGATCCATTGTTTAAGATTGTCAAGACAACCATTTCAAGTGATCATTCCCTTATAATAAATAATATAATTAATCACATGATAATCTTTAAAGGATCATATAAAAAAGTTGGATTATTTTAACAGTTAAGTTTTACCTTAAGTATATTACAAATATTAGTTTAAATGAGGAGAAAGAACTATATATAAATCTTTAGATTCAAGTAGATGATAAGATTTAGACAAAATCAATGATGAAGAAAAATTATAATATGACATGATTAAAAAGGTTAAATATTTAACCTTCTTAATATACTAAAATTAATGGTATTTGTAGTTTTTTAAGAAAAAACAATAAATGAGTTATAAGAATGAAAATAATATTTTCAAAATTTTAACGATAAAGAATGGTCAACATGCGCGATAAGTATAGATCGTATGATAAAGTATTTAACATTACTTTTTATATGTTCATTCAAAAAATAAATTTTATGCTGACACTTGACAATTGATATAAGGAAAAATTATTTTGTATCACTACAAAACCTTAAAATCATCAAAATTTCACCTCAAAATTCATCATACTCTAATGCCACATCAAAATAAATTATATTGTCAAAATAATATCAATAATTAGTATTTTCAATTATACCGTCTCATCCAAATTCACCCTCGGTCTTCTTTATCCTTCAACTTTCTTTTCCATTCAGAAACGAAGATATCTTCAACTTCGTAGGACTTCGACTTTGGTGATTGTTTTAGGCTTTTAGCTATTGTGCACCGGGATGCCTTTTAGTCCCCATAGTTTACGCAAAATAGTAAAAGTTATAATTTTTTTACTTGTATTTAAAAGACATTTTGTTATCGGGACTCCCTATAATTAGGATGCATAAACGATCAGTTTAGTTCAAACTGAAAAAAATTATATGTATTAAAGTTTTATTTAGTTTATCAAATTATAAATTAAACTAAACTTATGAAAATATCAATCGAATAAATAAAAAAATAAATGAACCAAAATTTTACCCGATTTTATTCGGTTAAACCAAAATTTATTAGTTTAAGAGAAATGAAAAATGTAGACAGTTATCAAAATTGATAGAAGAAATAAATAGTTAAAAATAAAATAAAAAACTAAATAAAACCTATACATAATAAATATATTTGAATTATCTTTGTAATTATCCTTATTTATAATAAGTAAAATAAATTTAGTTGGTAAATCTTAGACTATTCAGTTTATTAGATTTATCCGATTTAAAAAATATAAATCAAATCAAAGAATAAAAAATAGAATTAGCTAAAATTTTGAACTGAACTGAAAATTTTAAGCAAAAGACCGAATCAAATATTCTAAAATTTAATTGTTCGGTTCAAAACTAATTAAATTGATTTGTTTACAAACCCCAACCTATAATTTAACTTTAAATATATAAATCATTAAAAATCTAAATTACAGATATGTTTTAGCTCAATTACAAGTTTATCGTATTCGCTTCTCAACTTGATGTTTGATGATTTTTTTCTCTCTTTCGATTGGTAATAAATGATGATTTATTTTTTTTTTAATTATTTTCTATCACTATATCGCAGACTCACAAATTAATTTTCTTTTATCTCTTGGCGCCTTCAAGTTTAAATTTTAATTCCGCCTCTAAATGCACTCAAATGAAAATCACTAATTCGAGCAATTCAGAAAGTTGGTTGCACCAAAGTATGGATCATGATGGATTCTCCCGAGTTTCTTGTTGTTAGCATCTAGTTGAGTTTTTCAAATTGTCAACCCCGAGGGTGAATTTTGGAAGAAAAGTCCAACTACAGCGAAATGATGGAGGATCAAGCGGGGTGGAGGATGAGTGGGGAATGGGGATGAGTAATTAAAAATATTAATCATTGATGGTATTTTTGATAATTTAAAATAATTTTGAAATGATATTAGAGCAATAACAAATTTCAGAATAGCATTGTGATATTAAAAGTTTCAGAGTGGTATAAAGATAATTTTTTCTAGATATAAATATCCGTGATTTTTTAAAAACTTTACGTCTTAGTATGTGTACTTTTAAAGTGCATATAAAAATATAATCTGAAGATGAATGGCAGTGATGTAATGCTCGTTATGTTGAAAATATTAATCCGTAAAACTCGAAAATTCAATTTCGATATTTTGTTTAAACTATGTTTGCAATATTTTTAAAGTGCTCAAGGCCAAAAGTGAAAAAAATAATTAAACCAAAGAGGCTCTCTGTACTCATTTCAGCGCACTGTCTTATATTATACACAATGGGTGTCCTTTAATTAAAAGTTGATCACTTAATTAGTTGCGGGTGTATCCCGTCTCTCTCCGAGTTCTCTCTGTTTTTGGTATCCGAGTCAAAGAAAAAGGAAAATCTTTATTCCTCCTATTTTTTTTCCAATACAATTATATTAACAATTTTGATTAATACTGAATATTGTGGGGTTATCATCACCGCTATCCTGAAAGTACTCTAAGAAGAGACAACACTGAATAATCTTGATTGCAGATCCAGATAAAATAATTTTAATTTAATTAATTACCACCCAAATTTCTGGAAAAAAAAGAATATTCCAGCACATTCCACGAAATAAAATATCATCACAAACGTTTAGTCTGCTGTTTTCATATTTTAGGTGCGGTCCAAATAAATGGATGCATCCGAATGAACATGTTGTGAAATGCAAATGTAAGCTATCTGTTGAGAGAAGAAGAGGGTTTTGGTTTTGTCTGGAAATAAAATTTTCGTCAGTTATCATAATTGTTTCCATTAAATGAGAAGGTTTCATACATTAAATATTAAAAAATAATTTGAGCAACCATATCCTGGATGCTATTATATTATATCAGTGTAGTAAATAACAAAATGCACTTAATGAACGGATGGACAACATTAAGCCGATTAATCATTATGCTGCTGATTAATTGATTTTTTACGGATAATTTGATGTTCGTATTTTAATATATAAAATAATAATAGTTTCAACAAAAGGCAATCATTTACACATTTAATAATATTTTATTTATTGATTTTATTTTAGAAATTATAAATACAAATTGTTTTATCAAATCCATGTCTTTTTTGGTTATTTAAAAAATATATAATTTCATGAATACCTGAGTGAGAAAAAAATTGAGAACAAATTAAATTAATAAAGTCTAGTTTATATAGTCATTACATATGAAAATCAGAGTTCAGATAAAAAAATATGATTTAAAGATATAACAATATGTAGTTTGAAAAATAATCAACGGACTGAGATATGTAATGATATTTCTATCAATTATAATTAATCGGCCGCACTAATCGATCTTGACAGCTATATTTTACAATACTGTATTATACTAACTTTGAGAGCTATAAGGAGAATGCGCATTGTTATGATGGAATCATGGAAATGATTTTATCATTTTAGCGCACTTTTCTTCGTTGAGAATCCGTCTTTAATTTAGTTACACGAGATTACAATGTCAGCAAGAGAAATAAAAAAAATTAAATCCAAATGAAATTATCTGGTAATCTTTGATATCTCTCGCGAAATTTGCAAGTGACACATCATTACAAAAGGAAAAAAATAAAGAAATAATGAAAAAGAAAACGCTAATATGTTGCGAAGTCCGAGAATAGATTCAATATTACAAATTTGTATTATGGCGTGTATAAGTTGAAATTTTGTAAAAACATCAAACAATGATGATTTTATACTTTTATTCAAACAATAAGTTTTAAAAGAAACGAGGAGGAAACAAAATGGAAAAAAAAAGCACATTTTTTTACCATTAATCTTTGATATAATGAAAATTACACATTTGAACCCTGAATAATAATCATCTATAGATATTTAAAGTTGAGCTGCATAGGTTTTCATTTTATATTAAAAAAAACAGAGATACTCTGAAGGCAAAAGTAAATGTTAATAAATGAAACATGTAGAGTGTTAATGAGTAAATAAAATAAGCGTTTAAAAAAGGAAAAACAGAGATTCTCTGAAGAATGAAGCCCGCTTTTTAGTACATGATAGCCCTCTTAAATCTTTTCATTTTATACGGTCCAGCTATTCTCAAATTTTCCCAGTTGAAATTCCTCCTTTTCCCTCTGTTATTTTTCATATATGGTACATGATAAGCGCACATTAATGCCAATTTAGTTGCACGAATTCGCTTCCTCATGCGAAATAATATGCTTAGATTCTAGTGTACATTTAACTTTAGGCACAACATCTCATGCGTATGGTATAGGGCTATTCAAATGAGCGAGCCCAGCCGAGTTAGAGAGAATTCAAATTTGAGCCAAGAGTTATAAGAGTCGAGCCGATTCGAGCCAACAAGACTAATTCGAGTTAGAAGTCTAGTTCAAATTTGGTTCGTGTCTAGCTCGAGCCAGCTTGCGAGCTCATCTAATTGGCTCGTTTTAATATTTTGATTTGTCAGTTGATTTCAAAACAGAAATAGAAATCAAAATAACTGATCAATTAAAATAAATAATAAATAAATTACATAACAAATAAATAAATTAAATAAAGACAAATATATTACATAACCAAATAAGCTTAAACATTAAAAATTACACTTAAATAGAAGTACAAAATATGACAAGCTCAGGTATACGAGCCAGTTGATGAGTTGCCGAACGATCCAATCTTGGCTCGTACTCGAGTTAGAAAGTATATGAGCCAGATTCAGCTCGAATTATGATGAACTAAAATCTGAGTGAGTTACGAGCGAGTCACGAGTTATTTGTCCAGCCATAGTACAATATATTCTTTTGAAAAATATTACTTAAAGAAAAAAAATCAAAATCATAGATGTGTTTCTAATGATTTAGATAAACTATATATTAAATTTGAAATAGTTTGAAGATTAATTGATCATTCATCGTAATATCACTTAAAATTATAAAATTATATAATGAAAATTAAAATCTTTTTCAAATTGACTAAAAATTTATGCATATTTTATCTAAATCATTAAAAACACAATAATTTTTAGATTTCATATTTATATAATATATTTTTAAGTATATCATAAACATGATGATGTATCATTAAATTGGATGTACACTCAAATTACTCTTATTCTATTATCGTACAATATTTCAGCATAGTTCGTAAAGAATTCAGATTAAAAGCAATGTTTTCCAAGTATAATAAAGTTAATACGGTACGAACACCCCCAATCAAAAGGAAACTACAGATGATAAGTAACAGAAAAAAAATAATTTAGAAGCACAAACGTAGTTGAACAAATTTATTTGATGAAAAAAGAACGAAAAAAAAGGACAATCTGATTCAGAGCAACTGTGCTCTAGACCGTGTTACGTTACATCTTAATCAAAACTAGCTAGATATCTCGTAATCCTTCGGCATGATTTTTTCCTGTGTTGTGAAAAAAATATATTTTTTTTCAATCGAAAAGATGGAGTTCTAACTCTTCCAATTTTATATATCTGATAGAATACATAAATCACGAGTGATCTTTTCTTATACATAAGCTTAACAGTACATAAAAATAAAATATACAGTCTTGTGTCAGCTCTTCCATGTTCTTTTATGTTATTTTCTGTTTTTTTTTTATTTCTTCTGGATTTTTTATTTACATATTAACTTCATATGTAGATCACAATTTGTGATCACAATTAATAAATTTCGGGAGCTTGATACTCATCTTTTTCTAAAAAAAAAGAAAACTAGCGAATATGTTAGGATTGTACATGAACTGATGACAGATTAAAAAATGTATTTAAATATATAAGAAAACTTTCTATAAAGGTTATATTTTATGACATCTTAATCAATAATGGAAGACAAATGATATTATCGAAATAATAAAATATTTTATTTTTAATATAAGTAAGAAGAATCCCGTGTCTCTTTAAAAAATCATAAATTTTTAAAAGAATAATCCTACAAACTAATTCCAGTCGCAACATATTTGCTAGAATATATTTTTTGAACTGTTTAATAAGAACTAAGTGAAAATTATTTATTTATTATATCATCAATGAAATTATAAATTGATTAACCAATGTAGTAATGAACGATTAAAATAAGCATGTATTGATAATTTGTCATAATGTTCATTTTATTTAGGAAAGGAAAAAAAATATTAGTATACTTTATGAGCAACAATTGAGTCTAATTTTCTTATTCTGGAATGCATTTATCACACGCGATCTTCTACATGCATATTATCACTAGACAAAAAAAAAAAACTGATTTTCAATGAATAATTTATAAATTTATGTATATCAGAAATAAAAATTCAGAAATTTAAATATAAATAATATAAACATTAAGTGTAATAATTTGTATTATCACAAAATTCAACGTGGGAAAAGTGGTTTATACATTAGATTATCTAATTAGAGTCCATAATTAGACGGAAAAAGTACCTTAATAAATTTATTTTAAAAATAAAGCCTCCACTAACTCTGATATACATTACTTTGTATATATTTTTTTCAGAATTTAAATCCGCATCACTCCAGACTCCAGAGAGGTGATAATAACAAAGTAAAAAGAGATTCTTTCTAGCCCAATAGTAGAATTTGTGCGACTGTGCTCCTGGAATAGGAATGCAGTAAAACATGTTTGATCAAATTGGTTGAAACCTGAAGTTGATAATGATCATTTCATATTCACATTAACACTACAAAATTCGCGCTCCAACAACCAAGCTGATATATCCTCGAATGTCTTGTACCAAGAATCTAAAACAAATTAACCTAACACTAAAACAAAATGCTAATTATATATACATGTAAGATGGTTAAATTAATGATTTGTTAAAGCGAAATATATTTTTAGTTGTTCCGTGTGAAATTTAACATTGTTGTTTTTTAGAAAGATAAGATATATTAGACATAAGGCTTTGCTTTTATCATTTTATAATTGTATAATTTTTGTTATTTTGAATAGTGATGATTTTATTATTAGCAAACTTTTTTTTAACACATGCCATCAAAGCGAAGACACTGTCAAAACCACTTTCCACGTTAGGCTAAAACTTCGCGACAAAAAAGATGCTCATAAAGGCGAAAACTAATTAAGCTCTCTGTTTTTGAGGTGGAGTTTTATTTAAGCTTGTCGATGATTTTTTTTATTTTTTTGATGATGCGAACTAGCTCAATTTGTTCTATACGACGAAAATTATTTGCGCATTAAATCTTAAAATTTCATTCAGTAAAAAGTCAGAAGGAGAAAAATATAATAATAATGATATGATAATAATAATAATAATAATAGTGATAATATTACATAAGTTATTTTTATCGGTTATGATATATTATGCAAAAATGTATTTGAAACTTTTCTATTTAGGAAATTATCTTTATTAATTAATATACACCTAAATAAGGGTATAAGAATTTGATTTGATCTGACTCAAAATGATATAGAATAAATGAATCGAATATGAATCAAGATTTTTTCATCCATCACATTGGGTTGGGTTGGGGTTAATTGTGTTTTTAATTTTTTTATGATTTAATACTAATTGAAGATTATGTATATACTAATTAAGATTAATTATATATTAATTAATTAATGTTAAGCTACTTAAAAATATATAAAAATAATTAATGTATATTTAATTATATTATTTGAATTACATTGGGTGGACCCGTGACTGTCCGGATTGAATAGAGTCACAAAAATTTATTTAATTTTAAAAGATTGAATTAAAAATAATAATAAAAAAATAATAATTAGATCCGAGTCACGGTTGCCAGACCTATACTTAGCCAAGGGTTATGTTCACATCCTTTTGAATCAAAAAAATGATTCGAAGGGTTCAGAAATTATCGATTTTGCATCGAGATTTATACTTTTAATAGAATTCGAGGTTCAAAATTCACACTTTCAATAATTATTTTGAATCTCGATGCAAAATCAACGATTTCTAAATCCTTCAAATCAATTTTTTAATTCGAATAGCTGCGAACTTAACCTAGCGCCCCTATACATAACATTCACCGAATGGATCTCAAACAGTCAAAACTCATTTGTCCCGAATAGTTGCGGACTTTGTGGCTGGTTCCTCTCCCTTGACCTAAAAACAGAGACATTTTGTTTCCTTTTTTTTTTCCTTCACTGATCTATCGAGTCAAAGATTGGACTTATTTACGTGCTGCTAGTGCTACTACGCATACCAAATATAAATATATGATGAACAAAGTTATAATGTGATTAACTTGATATGGTCAACAATAACTCTTTTGACATTATCCAAACAGGTAATCATTTAGATTATCAATTTTCATATTCAACCCTTGACTCAAATCATGTTAACTAAAATCAAAACCATTCTCTAAGAGCTATATATTTCCGATTGTAATATTGTATATAATTGTTCAATAATGATGACAAATTATATTTCTTATATTAATTGGCGTGAATGGACATCTCCATTTGATGAAATTTGCAACACTGGGGAGAAGGGGACACTTAAGATTTGTGGATAGAACATCTCTGGTATCATGTTAATGACTGTTTCGATTAACAGTTAATAGTCAAGAATCTAGACAAATCTGGCCAGAATTGTCAGCCCATTTTTATTCTGATTTATACCAAATTGTACGACCTGTTGCCTGTTTTTCTCTTAAAAAAATCTGAGCTCTGACTGCCACAAAAATTCACGAAATGAATCTGCAGCACAAAAATGCGAACAAATGGAAGTATGGAACATCAGTGAAAACATTTTATAGGTATAATATCAGCGTCATCAGATCACTACTAGATACTTTTTGCTCGCAAAAATCTAATATATATGAATATTCTCTAAAGAAAACGATGCAAGCTATAATTCATTATTCAATCATGTGTTAATAAAAGAAACAACTGTTTACTTGATTATAAACATCATGATGCCGGAGCACATTCAGTAAGTTATTTTGTAGTTACAATTTTTCATTAATTAGAAATTTTATTTTTAATAATGTGCAAAAAAATTACCGCGCAACTTAACAAATACATCTCTCTATATATATTATTAGCTGAAAATAAAAACAAAATCTAAAGTTTGCTGAAGATGTGAAACTTTCTTTTATTTTTTTTGTATAGAGACATTTCGTTTCTAGAAAATACAAAGGATATATATACAAACAATTTATTCCTTTCATGTAAGGTGTTTAATAATACAAAAGTGGAAAAATAGTTTATTATGGAATCTACAAAACAAATTGGTGATAGACATTATTAAACCTTAATTATTCATTTATTTTCGAAATTATTGAAATATTATTTATGGATCATAAGTTTTGTTTTGTAGCATAACATAAAGAAGGATAAGTTTTCCTAAAGATACGTTTTTCTACTCATGAATCACCATTGATACAGATTTATATTTCTATTTTCATTGTTTATACAATTTATCCGAGTCGCTCAACAGGGTCTTCATGAGCTAATTAGTTAGACCTAATTTATATTTTTTAAAATATTTTTATTATACTTTTTAGATTAGTAAATGACTTGTTTTAATCATTGTGAACTATTCAACAAAGATAAAAAATTTAAATAATATAAAATTTGATCTACACTTAAATTTTTTATATTAAAAATTATATTGAGTTATTTGGATTGATTATTTAGACTTTGAAAATGGAGATATGGATACATTCACCAGCCAATGCGTGATTTGCATACTATCATAGCGCAATGCCAGTTTTTAGTATCATATATGTTATAAATCACCAATGTCTACAGTTTTAGATATTATATATATTATCTTGCAAATTAAGTACATGAAACATGTATCTTTAAATGTAAAAAAAATGGTTTTTCTGTGGTGTTCTCCATGTAAATTTTCACATGGATTTTCCATCGTCATGCCCATTTGTTTTTTTTTTTCAATACTAAAATAAAAACGCATTGATTGACAAAGTAGGGCTGAAAATGGGGCATGTAGACGGGCTATTTGTCAAAATTCCGGGGGCTGGTCGTGCTCCATAATTCACAATCCATCATATCCGATTCATGCGTTCGAACCTAAAATTATTTTATCCGCCTATTAGCGGGCCATTCAACCTTGGTCTTTGTCGGCACGATCATTTATATTCAATAAAAATAAAACATTTTAATAAAACATTTTATACATCACTTTATATCAAAAGTTCATAACTAATTATTTAATATAATATAAGTGACATTACTATTATATCCGTCCGTACTCGTCCAACCCTTCTTCATTATAATACACATTATACTATCTATAAATAATGCACATATGTATATTAATATTTCGAGTCGGACGGACAGATCTAGCTCCAATCTCATATCTGCCACGATCCGTGGAAGGTCCGACCCTGACCTTATCTATTTTCTCTCTTGACCGGGCGAGTACGAATGGTATAATGAGTCACAGACAAAAGATAACATTGTCAATTGTATTTCATTAAATTTTGTTTTCATATTTGCAGGGAACACCATTAGAGAACAAGTAAGAAATAAAATTCATAAAAAGATTCTATTGTTTCTTTTGGCTGTAATTTACAACTTACTTTTCACGGTCAATGGAAAATTGGGCTGAATGTTCTGAATTAGTGAAAAAGGTTATTGTTATTGAATAAAAGCAATGCTAATATTTAAAGTAACTGAGTACTGATAAAAACTTGTTTACATCCTAGATCATATAATACATTATTATAAAACTAAATCAATAAATAGACTGCAACATGAATATATCTTCCAACATAAATATGGGTACGATCGATAAGATGTTTGCATTGTCCTTCTATTGCTCTCATCAAATATATAAGACGTTAAAAAAAGAAACCTGAGCAAACTTTATTGAAAGCTAAAACAACAAACTTTTTTCCCCCAAAATTTAAGACGAATATAATTGAGGTACATGTACTAGGGGTATTTGCAATATTGATAGCTCCGGAAACCAAACTCATAGACAGTCTTAAAATAGATAAAATATGAAATAGATTCCCGTGAAAGCTATTTCACCATAACCAAATAGACTATTTGAAATAGTCTATTCTGGGGATGTGGAAATAAATAGAGACAAAAGACCTATTAACAAGGGCACTACTGGTAAAAAGTGTGTATGCACAGTATGCATGAATGGTAGATAGAAGTAAGTAGTACAGGAAATCATAATGGCAATTGTTGTGCTGCCAACCTAGCGAAGAGAGAATTAAGAGAGCAACAGAAGAGCAGGCACACCCCATTTAAAACCCACCATTTTAATTAATACGAATATTTGATGCTGCTGGCCATTTTAGATGCAACCATAAATCCATAATAACATTATTTTAATTATCCTTTTAATGTTTGCACTGTCCTCCAAAACCCAGTTACCCACTTACAGAAAAATATGCATTGCAGTCCTTTTTTTATTGTCTGTCATGGTACCTTTTTACTGCTTACATGACACAATATCTTAATTAGGAGGTTTATGACATCTATTTATTATTTCACGCAATGCTTGTGTAAGTTTACTCATCTCACCAGAGTTCACTTCCTCTAGAGTGGACAGTCACTCTAGAGTGTATAGTGGATAATTTTTTTACAGTTGCTACAGTAACTGAGTAGAATTAAGATTCGTGCTAAATGTTTTGAATAGTTCAAATCAAATAAACTAACTAATGTAACAGAGGATACAGTTCCTATCAGCGAAGGAGGTTTCTACTCAATTTCCAATAAAAGAAAAATAAAGGAAAACCCAGGTACCCACTTGCAGCAAAATGGGTGGCTTGGACGCTTTGTTTAAGGCTTATACGATTTTCTTTTGGCAATTCAAAAAGAAAAAAAAAAGAAATGCATGTAGAAAGGCAATAACAGCTCCAGTCTGGTAAGGGCCTATAACCCAATTTTCTGATCAGGCCCAATTTAAGAAAGTGAATTCTTCAAATTTCGACGAGCCGTTTTGAAAGATACAAGGAAAGTAGGAAACTTTAATAAATCGTGTTCTGTGAGTTCCATAATTGGACAAGAATAATTTTCTCAAACAGACTAATTCCAGTTGAATAAAATCTTATTCGGCTTTTGTACTTGCCAGAAACAAATCCCCAAAACAGCTCAAAGAAATTACTGGTGAATGGATGCATTCACTACGGAGAACCCACCATCCAGCACAAGGTTATGCCCGCTTATAAACCTTCCATCTTCACTTGCCAGGTACAATGCTGCATTCGCCACATCGTCGACCTTCAGCCTAATTTCTTTCAAATTGGAAACACGCTCCATCAGCTCCTCAAGTTGCTCCCCTGCGAGATTCATATATTTGGTAGCCAATGGTGTTGCAACTACAGTAGGTGAGATACAGTTGACCCGAATGCCGTACATTCCAAGCTCCCACGAAGCATTCCTGGTTAAGCCGACTACTCCGTGTTTGGCGCATGTATAGGGGTATGAGGCGGCTCCACCTATCACTGATGCCAAACTTGCTGTGGTGATGATGCATCCAGACCGTACCGGGATCATCACACGTGCTGCATGTTTTGTGCCGAGAAATGGGCCCACTAGGTTGACAGAGAGCACCTGGTCGAAGTTTTGTTTTGTGGTTTTGATTATATTGTGTACCGGCTCACCGCCAATACCTGTATATATGAAGTCTATTATTATGGTTCTATTGTCATTTAGAAGCAAGTAGTACAGGGAAGAATACAAAGTGGATCAAGCTAATTATTGCATGGTTTTTCTTCCTGGGCCGAGTGTTTCATTAATTTCAGCTAAAATTACCAGACCACTTGTTTTAAACTCAGTAGGTTGGTCAACTGAAAAAAAGAGCTGATAGACATGGTCTCAACAATTTATTCAACATATATAAAATTGTGATTCCGTTATACTATCACCCATTCAATTAAGTCCACAGCATGTTCATTGAGCAAAATTATACACCAAATTATTTCATCCAAGAGGGATTACCAGCATTATTAAACATTATGTCGAGTTTCCCGAATTTTGAGACGGCATAATCAACAGCTTTACTGACATCATCCTCATTTGTAACATCGCAGTGAACATAGCAAGCATGTTCGCCAAGTTCGTTGGCAACAGAGCCTCCCAACTCATCCTGTAAATCCGCAATGACCACTTTCGCACCATGTAAGATGAAAAGCCTCGCTGTGCACTCACCTATCCCACTCGCACCGCCGGTTATCAGGGCCACTTTGTCTTGTAGCCTGTAATAATAATTAATTTCATTTTCTTTTACTAGTTCTCTTCAAAAAGAAATATTAATGTTGTTTCTTTCATGAATTGAAAACATATGTACCACCCAAATATAGATATGAGATGGATATGTACCGTCCTCAATACCAAAATACAAAATTTGATATGGGTTATAAAAAGGAACAAACAGTAATACTTGAATTATGAGAAAAAAAGGTAATACTTGATATGAAACTGGTATCTGGCAATTCATATTATTAATTATCGCCTTCCATTGTTTCTTTAACTAGAAAATAACTCTGCGGAACCCTCTTAATTTTAAAAAAATTGTATATAGTATTAATTTTTTATAAAGAAATAATATTTTTTATTTAAATATAATTTATCTCTAAATCAATTATAAAGACTCTTATATTTTTAAATCAAATTAATTTATTATTTAATAAAGATGAATTCAAAAAAATATAATATTTTTTTCTGAGTAAGTTTGTACAATGAGTAGTTTTTTTTATACTAAAAAATATTAAAGTTAATGTTTAATGTTTTTGATGTACATTTTTTTTTCTTTTTGGACTTTATATTTATGTATGGTAAAAAAAAAAGTAAACCAAATGAAGAGGAAAAGTTATTTTGATTTTTTTATCCTTTCATGATTATAGATATTTGATCTTCATCATCAATTTAAAGAAAGAAAAATTAAGAAGACTTAATATTATTAGAAGAATCTAAGATATATATATGTTCTTTATTTTATAATATAGTTAGATGGATTAATTAGATTTTTTACTTTTTACATGCAAGAGGCGCAATTCAGAAGCAGTTGAATTTGTTGGAATTGGAGATGTTCGATATCAATTAATATATTGGACTATGTATAAATAATTATATATTTTTTATTACTATCATTAATTAAATAATGTCAAAATATAAGTGATTAAATTTGGTTAAATATATTATATATTTTTAGTATTTTTTATGTATTTCAATTAGGATTTGGAACCGAAAATATATAGAAATAATAAATAATTATTATAATTGTTGATGGATCGATTATAATTAATTACTAAACATACATGTTATAATTTCAGAATATATCAGGTCTATAAATGAAAATTATGAATTTATTTCAGAAAAGTAAATTTGGACTATAGCAAATTCATAATTATGGAAATAATCAATTAAAAAAACTGAAAATTCTGAGTTATCTATAACTATATGTTATGACATGATTGTGCTATCTTTAGGCCATGATGGTCATGATCTCCATAATATCTTGTGCTGAAAAATAGAATATAGTCATGTATTTAAGGGGTTGAGTCTCCAGTGCTTCACATTATCCACTAATTGTCTTGCTCCATTAAAAAGGTGTATTTGTGAAGTTTTGGAAGGACTCGATAGTTATATCAACTCAAATCAGAAATCTGTGCTTGCACCAACTTTTATATATCGATTTTTTGATTTTGATTGTGTGTCGGGTGTCGGAAGGTGTGAAAGATGGAATGTAATTTGCTACGCTATTATTTTATTTATTACGAGTAGATCTTAATTTAGTGTTTAAAGTTGTCGGGAAACCCATAAAATAAATCCAACTGAATTATCTCAACCAACTCCACTCGAAAGAAAAGAAGAAAAGAGGACGATAGTAATTTATAAACGAGAAAATGGAAGAAAAAGAATAAAACCATAGTAGCTTACTTGCGGGTGGTAGAATGATCGGAGCTTGCTGCAGCCATTGCTCAGAATCACCTCTGGCCAAGATCTTTCAGTGTGCAGATTTCCTAGATCTCCTCTCTTATATATTTTAGTTGTAATATACAAAAACATCTACCATTGGAGACTTTGACTGGTTCGTTGTCCGTGGCCGGTCAGCGTGCATGAGAGCCACACAAAGCTAATCCTCTTTGAGATCCGTGTGATCCTTCAAATTGCATTGAGATCCGTGCAAAATCAATTGATAAACCTTGTAAACTCCTAAAGGTGCGCCAGGAGTGCTACATACACACAACAGATAATCAGCTTCTCTAAAATATTAGCTCATCTCTCGTTCACGGATCTCAAAATAGCGCTGTATTTTTCGCTTTAATTAATTTAGTTCCATTAAAATACATATGATTTTCAATATAGAAGAAAATTGTAATGCTTATTCTTATTCAAACAACTCGAGTCGCCAGAAATAGTAGAAAATCCGGGACGAAGGAAAAAAATGATGCACATGGATATGTCAGCAGAAAAAAAATTATTTGCACATGCATACAGTAATTATCATCATAATAACAAATTATTTTCTTTCGTGCAGTGTTTGATTATTACAATCTGCTTATAAAAGTCCTCAATATTCATTTCTTTCATGTGCATTCAATTTGAATTGAACAGATTAAATTTTAATGAAACCGACCAGATATATCTCTATTGTGAAATGTGACGTGATGATGCCAGCTATTACTAGGGGTTCTATATTTATATGAATATAAAATATAAACTATAAGAAGACATTTCTTATATCCATATAAATATAATTATCCAATAACAATGACTGGTTACGGGCTCTCATGTCTGCTTTTACAAACAAGACTATTAGTAAGTATACCGATTTCTGGGTGTCTAGGGCTGAAAAGAACCAGTTATTTCTGTGCTGGGCTAAAAATTTTGGTCCAGTTATTTGGGTCAGAGATGGAAAAAGACCTCAGTGTCTGAAATTTAAACATGGACCTCTTATAGGCCTGGTCCATTTATCTCGTGAATGAATCTGATTGGAGGAAGAAGCGGCGACAACGGCGAGGGGGGAGGAAAAGCGACGAAGAGAGACCAGGGAAGGGGGGAAAGAGGAGGAGAATAAATGGAGAGTGCCAGAGAGGCGCGACGGAGAAAGATTCTCGAAAGGGGATCGGATCGGATCGCGCTGATAACTGCTTCCCAGACCCGATCTGATACCACCCCTCCGGCTCAACAATCCGAACCAAAGAAGCAAAGTGAGGCGACAGCTCGGGATGCCAATTTTAATTCGAACTTGACTGCTGGTGAGTGCTGATTTAGAGTTTTTGTTCTTTTTATTTTGAGGGTTTTTTTAGATGGGTAATATACCTAGTGTTCTGTCTAATATGATTTAGGTGATTTGAAAGTGCTTACATTTGATTTGGTTTCATTTCTAGCCTACCCCAATTTATTTGAGATTAAAGGCTTTGTTGTTGTTGTTGTAGGGTTTCTTTGTACTAACCAAGTTGGTAATTAGTCGACATAAAATGACAGTATATTGTTGAACTGATTTATGCTGAATTTCCGACACTCCAATTTTCACATAATTCACTAAATTATAAGATCCTAGAATTAAGATATGGATAGAAATTTGGTGTTATTCAATCATTTTGTCTAAATAATGCAACGAAGTAACATTAAATGCATTGATAGCCCTTAAAATTAGTAGAGGAATATTAATTAGGTTTCAGTCTCAGGTAGTGGTGGAGCTTCTTATTGTCCATTTGGGTCATGGCCATCCCTTAAATTTTGAAAATATATAATGAGTTATTTATTTTTTTTTAGTTTGGGCCCATAGATGGCCCCCTCTTCTAAAAAATGTAATCCCGTGAAGGCTGAAGCCCCTCTTGATCATATATATTGTTTTACAAGTCTCTCCAAATTTCACAACCGGAACTTATAATATTATTATATATATTATTTTAGTACTATTTTTTTGTTCATATAATTATCTGTAATATGATGGCCCTCTCTCCGTATCCGTTGGAGCGCCGCTACTGGTCTCAGGTAAGATTTGAATAAATCATCAGTAGCTGTAATACTGATTATTCTTGAATTGAAGCTAAAAATGCTTAATCTAGACTGATGTTTCCTTTTATCTCGGTTGAGAATGCATATCCATAAATATCTGTTATTGTTGATGTGATGTACCTGCTGAATTTCACAGCTGCACAAGAGGAAGCTGCACCATTGATTAAGCAAAATATCAACTCAAATTTTGTGAAGGTAAAAGATGGCATACAAGAAGTACAAGCAGAAAAAGAAGAAAATGCTCCACCTAGAACCATCAATCCTCCCAATTTGACTGACAACAAGAGGGAGAATGGTACCAAATATATTAATCCATGGATATTCACTCCTGCTGAAGTAACCCAAGCGTTCGCGGATACTGAAATTATTCGCCTGGTTTTTGTTGTGTTCTTCACTTTTTTGGTTATGAAAGGTTTTATTAGCTCAAATCCTATGTTGATTCTGCTTCTGACAGATATAGCTGTAGTGGCAGGTTCTCTAACCTTAAACAAATGTGATGTTAAGAAACATAAGAATAAAAAATATAACATGCCAGGGGATAAGTTGGGTATAAGTATAGAAGTGGGATTTTTGGCACAGAAAGTTTTGGGGGCTATTTTCATGGATTTTTGCATTTATACAGTTGTTGTAATTTGCGGTATGGGTGTTTAAGGTTCTCTGTTTCCAGTCTTCTTTTCATGACAATTTTGCTCCCTTTGTGTAAGTTTCTTTTTCCTTTGTTTTGTCCAAATATTGATGTTGAATGCACCAATAGTGTATCTACTTTGTTTGTTCAACAAGAAAATACATATATATTGACTTCACTACTTGAGCAAAGACTTCTTTATGGTTGTATTTTTGAAGGAAAAATGTGTGAACATCAGCTTCTTGTTATTGTATTAGTAGAGATGGTAACAATAATTCAGTATTAGTAATCGCTGGATTTCTTTTCTTTTCCTGGGTTGTGTATAATGCCTACAAATGTTTGGGTTTTGCATCAAATAATTTTCTTTATGGCTTGGATCTGAATCTTCTGTGATTCTTTGGGATAATAGAGACGTTATTTCAGTCATAATCGTGAGATTGATATCGAGCGGTTCGGATTGATTTTTCTATCCCTTCTCTCTCTTTGTGCTTTCTCTCTCTTCAAACAGATTAAGATCATTGATTTTCTGTTCAACAATTCCGATCGTGATAAATAGAGTCTAGATGATTCCATTTCTGCTTGATGATTCCCTTTGAATCTAATTTCGGCTATCTGCAAATCTGATTGTCATGCGTACCAGTTGCCGTTCAACTTCTATATACCAGCCAATTTTGACTACTCTGGGACAAAGCATGCACTCTATGTGGAGGACCGGTGACACAAGCTCAATGTTGAATCATTTTAAATAAGCATTACTGATAATTTTGAAGATGATTTCAACAGCTAATTGAAGTTGACAGTCATATGCTCAACAAAGCTCAGGGCAGATGCATCTAGGGATGTCAAAATTTAACCGATCTTATGGGTCAACCTGATACGAACATGTTATATATTAGTCAACCGACATTTTTAATTGTCGTGATTTAATATTAATATTAGCTTATATTTACATTAATTGAGATTAATTACTTATATATTAATTAACACTAAATTATTTAAAATATATAAAAATAGTCAATAAATATTTAATTACTTTATCCGAGTCTATTGAACTGTTCGTATTAGGTCATGTCAAAGAAACTTTAACTCAGTCTGAGTAGATAGAGAAAATTAATAGAACAATGATGACCATAAAAAGGAATATCGAAAGTTCGTGTGGCTGAAGCTGAAGCAGCTACTTTCGAAGTAACAGAAAGAAAAGCAACGACTCGAGTAGGAGAGTGAGAATTTTTGGCTCAAGAAAAAAGACTGATTTGGATTGACTTCTTTTTATGATATGAAAGCGGAAGATCCTTAAGGTCGATAAGCGAACCAGATAGTAGTCATTTAAATAATTTTTCTAAACTATATAGTTAAGTGTTCGAATAATAAAAAACTCATGATTGATCCATAAGCATTCCGAGGGCATCTTGGTAGGAAACCAAACACACTCCGAGGTGCATTCTAATAGAAAATCAAACCTGTATCAGTATCACCAGTAGCAAACTGCGGTAGAAAAGAGCGTACATCATATATGTAATATGTAATGATTAACAACGCTAGCAATGATCCAAGCTTTTTGTATGCCCTTATGTATGGACAACAGTGCTATCGAAGAATTAGGTAGGCCAGAATATCGAAAAACTTTTGTTCTATTAATAGAATTATCAATAACTACTTAATTAACTTTTTTTTTAGTTAGGGTGGAGATCAGATCCCTGCTTGTCCACCCTCTCTACATTCCTATCTATAACCTATCTACGATAGACAACACAAGAGATGGAAGTAAAACAAATGTGTAAAAGTATATCAGATTAAAGGCCAGAGAAAGCGTAAGCAGTGCTTCCCTCACAAGCTGGCTATTGGATCTTCCTAAAAAAATTGAAAGATTCCAGACGGTCTGACTTGTTGGCTTGTTGCTGACACATGTCATCTTAAACTGAATTCATTTTTATTATCTGCTTCACGACATCATGCAACGTAACATATAAATCGTTGTATCTCATTGTGATTCGAAGCTGGCATGAATCTCATAGTGATGTAATAGACTACGTGTGGTGTTATACGCTGATGCGTAGTAGAGGATCATAATACTTTATACTTGTCATCTCTATTTAATCTCAGAGACTTAATGCATGTCGTTTTGTTTTTCTCCCCCAAAATTTTGAATTTCTTAAAAGTTTTAATGGTCTCTGACTTTTCTTTAGAAAATAAATCCAAAATTTTCTCGAGTAATAATATATGAAAGTGATGAAATAACTTCGTTATCCATAAAATGTTGGTGTGATAGATCATAAATGTCAATATGAATCAATTAGAGAGGTTTCTTTAGCTCCAAACTTAATCTTTGTGGATGATTCTCTCATATGCTTCAGAACCGCTGTTTTAAAATGCAATTCATTTGGCCGCATATGCGTATGCGGTGGTCGGACCGTACTTAGAATAATAAGCGGTGTTAATATACAGTTCTGATCTAATATGCGGTATGTGCGTTTCAATATACAGTCTGTACAACCCAGTATGCGATCTATGCGGTCTAATATGCGGTATATGTTATATAAAAGTTAAAAAAATCGTCTAATATACAATATATATCGTAAAAGATTAAAAAATTGTCTTAAAAATTCACAATATTAATATATATTTTGTTGAGATTTGAACTTGCACAAATATGTTATTATATAAACACTGAAATAACTAACTCATTTTATTCTTTTTGAATATTCTATACTTCTATTTATTATATTATAAATATAAAATTCATATATAAGACTCCGCATAAAAATTTGCATATGCGGTATGCGATGATCATCAACAAACATATTAAAATTCGAATTTTAAATCATCGTTCCCAACAACAAATTCTTCATGGAATTGCTTCTCAAACTCAAGATTTGACAGGGCCTTCTCCACCTCTTTTACAAATCTTGCGCATCCAACATGGCTTTGATATAAATACTTTAATTATCATTATTTATCGTTGTTAGCATTGGTCACACCAATTGTCCGAGTAAACTATTTCCAATCCAGTCATGATTTCTGAGACTAATGTATAGTTTTTTTATTCTCACTATGAGCTTACTCGGCTTTTAAGAACATAGGATTGAACTCTTTTGGAGATGAAAGAAACAGGAATGGTTTGGTCGGCCGAGTCAGATCGGAATCGGCGACCACCGAACCGATTAACCCCCGAGTTACGCGGCTGGAGGTTACCCGATATCGACAATGGGATTTTGAAGGTGGATTTTGAAGGTGGATTTGGGTTACCCGATGTCTGGGCTTTCGAATTTTGTGCTCCGATTGAAGTGAATTGCTCCGATCTCCGGTGATTGGGGAAATTGGCTGTCGGCGAGGAACGAAAACGAGGGGAACAAAAGACATCGCGAGAGAAAATGTCGAGGTTCAGGAGAGCGAAGGGAGATAAAGGTCAGAGGGGCTTTATCGGTTCGAATAAACTCAGTGTTTGAAGACCATATGGCTGACAAAACAAGGTTCACAAAACCCGAGTCAACGCTCATTTTTTTTTTCTCTCCTTTGAATAAAATTGATGTATGGTGATCACGATAAGCAGCCTCATTATCATAACTAGTGGGCCCTGATGACTAGATGGTCATGTAGAGTTTTGAAAACGGGATAAGGCGGGTGGTCCGGATGAAATCTCTCTCGAATGACGGGTGAACGCAAGTTATGAATGAGGTGGGATGGATTTAAGCGGTTTAAAATTAAAAAATTCTGATTCGATTCGTGTTGGATCTCCGCGGATAGGACCCTCACGGATCGAGACGGGTGAGTCAAAAGACGGTCAAGATGGGTCATGACGGATGGGGTGGGTTATTTTTCTTTTTTGCAACTTAAAAAAAAAACAAAAAAATCATCAATGCAGCGCCGTCTTGCTGCGTCGCCGCCGCCATGATCGGCCGGGTCCGGGTAGTAGGTTTGGGCGAGTGAGCGGGGGCGGATGAGCGCGGGTCACAGGTAAGAGCAGGGGGCGGATGAGCGAGGGGTCACATGTGAGAGCGGGACGGATTTGACGATTTCGTTTTCAATTTTTTTATACTCAGTCCTTTCTAGGACCAGACCATTAACGGGTCTGGGTCTACCTCAGGACAGTTTGGAACGGATGAGAGACGCAGGTTTACACGGGGCAGGTCTACCCGTTCAGATTTTTTCAAACCTCTAGGCTCATGTATTAAATTTTGCACCCCTTTAACTAATCTTGAATTTTACTAACACTTTACTCCTTTTGAATTTATTTTGAATCTTGAAAATTTTCTTGCTCCAGAATTCATCAAAATTGGCATAATTTTTTTTGAGGTTATGTTAAAATTTATGATAATTTTTAATTTTTTTACCCTCTGATAAAGCATCAATTAATTATTTAATGCTCAATTAGTTTAATTAATTTTACTAATCAATGATTTTCTGATTTTTTTATTTAATGGTCAATTAGTTTAATTAACTTTTTATTTTTACAACTTCAAAAATATCAAATAATATATATATATATATTCTCAGAATTTTATGAAGAACTCGATTAAATAAAATATACTTAATATTTCTTATTTTTGTACTAAATGTGAGAATGCATTTTCGGAAAAATATATTAAATTAGTAGATTATTTGAGTGTAATTTTTGAATTATATTAAATTAGTAGATTATTTGAGTGTAATTTATTACCTTAACATGATTTTGTGACTAAATAATTTTTAATATTATTTTCTATTTTTTAATGAATAATAAGTTTTTTTTTCTGAAAAATCCGAGTCTCGATCCGATTAATCCGATTCTTCCGATTCTTCCGATTCGGATTTCACAATCAACTTGTCGATTCTGATTTTGCGAACCTTAAAAATAGATGCTTACTCGGCTTTCTAGAACATAGGTCTCCATTGAAGAAGAAAGAAAATAGGTAATAGAACTACGAAGAAAATAGATTTTCAAACTCTAAATTATTTTTATATATTAATCTTAATGGAATTATAAATACTCTCTTTTCTCTTTCTCTTATATTTTCTTTCTGATTAATTTTTTTTCTCACACACAACCTCTACTTATTCATTTAATGCATCTAGAAATGAATCCTGCATAAAATTCAAAATATTTTCTTATATTAATTTTATTGTGTTTTACATTTACGCAAGCAAACTTAACACAGACCATTTCTATGACATGTTTCTAATTCCCTCGATATATACCTTGTCATTACTGTTTTAGGCAAACTTTAACACAAATTCTATTCCTACAAGATATTTCTAATTCTGCCAATAGCTGTTGCGTCTTTCTTTTCAAATTTGAAAATAGCGAATTTGAGATTTCGAGGTTCCATTTCCAACAGTAGAAGCCTGGAACCCTTCGGCCGTTGATCATTTGCCATGATTAATTGGTTATTATATCCGAAAAATATTTAGAGAAATTTTTTTCTTATGTATGTCATATATATATGGCATACATTTTGTAATAACATTTTAATAGTCTGTAGTCCAGAAGCGGCCGAAGATAGCGAGATGTTGCAGTTCTGTATGTCATATTCTCCAGTAGAGTAAAACGCTGGATGGTTCTTCATGGTTAGTGTTTAGTAAGTATAAGACAGGATATCTACCCGATGGTACAAAACTGGAGGTGATTGAGAAACCAACTTCTAGAACAAGAAAAAGCTTCTAGGACAAAAGTACAAGCAACAGCGGATTATATTAATAAAAACAATATCAAGCTATCATTAAGCTGTCCGAATGCTTTTGTTAATCGACTCTAGGCTGGCAAAATAAATAAATCAATAATTAAAACATGGTCAACTATTACTTCATTTTTTTATTCTCGTACAGTACGTACAGTTCATTTCGTCAGTATCTTAAAATATTTTCTCGGCTTCTAAGAAGCAAGCCAAAAGTCATATTAGATGGTTGCGTAAAAAAATGCTACTAGTTCAAGTTAAAGTCATTATCCTAATCCCTTGATAATGACTTATCTTGATAATAAAACTTTAAATAAATATTAAAAGAATTAAAAAAAACTTATAAGTATATTTTTCTACTTATAGATTGATGATAATTTAAATTTTATGTAATTTTATTATCGTTTGATAATTCATTAAAGACTATTAAAATGTTATGCAATTTACAATGATTCTAATTTAATGATTTTTGATGGACTATCAAACGATAATGAAATTGCATGAAATTTGAATCACTATTAATCTATAAATAGAACATACTTATAAGCTTTTTTTTTCTATTTTTTTAAATTTTTTTTATATTTATTTGAAGATTTATTCTCAAAATTATTAATAAGTCACTGTCAAGTGACCCCTTTCTTATATATATGGCATACATTTTGTAATACATAATGATAGCTTGATATTGTGTATATCCATTAGCTAACATCTCCCATGGCAACTGTTGTCTCAACCTCCATCACTGCTGCACGAAGGTTTGAGCTTATCTTTATTTCAAATTACTCTTGTGCGAAGAAAAATTAATTGCTGTCTCAATGATCGCATAATGTGGTGAGGGACATACAGATTTACTCACCACTTAAAATGAAAAGTTTGAGGTTTTGAATTTAAATGGCAAAATTAAAAAAAATAAGATACCAATATGTCATATAAGATCAATTTATTACATTTGTTCCTTAATTTTTATTTCTGTATAAATGAATAGTTAATCAATTAAATGTTAATCAAATCCTTCCAGGCTAGAAGGTAAGGTGGCACTAATAACTGGTGGAGCAAGTGGCATCGGTAAAGCAACTGCCAAGTTGTTTGCTAAACATGGGGCTTGTGTGGTCATAGCAGACATTCAAGACGATCTAGGCCGTGCAGTCTGTAATGAAATTGGTGGTTTGTCGAACTGCTCATATGTTCACTGCGATGTAACAGATGAATCTGACATTAAGAATGCTGTTGATACCACAGTTGACACTTATGGCAAGCTTGATATCATGGTCAATAATGCAGGCATCATAGGTTCACCAGAAATTCGGATAATCGAATCTGATAAATCAAATTTTGAGAAGGTATAGAAAATGACAAAATGGTCATCTGAATTCTTACATCAGGAATCAATTAATTGTGTAATTTAAGGTTTGAATCAACTGTACTGTAACATACATCTAGGTGTTGTCAGTAAATTTGACGGGTTGCTACTTAGGAACTAAGCATGCAGCACGTGTTATGATCCCTGCTCGGAGAGGAAGCATCATATCGATGGCCAGTGTTGCATCAGTAGATCCCTGTGCAACTCCTGTTGCATACACATGCTCGAAGCATGCCATTTTGGGACTGACAAGGAGTGCTGCTATCGAACTTGGGCAATTTGGGATTCGGGTGAACTGTGTATCACCATATGCTGTCGGAACCCCACTAGCAGTTCAAGCCTTTGGAATGGACGAAAAGGAGGTGGACAGCATGATGGAGAAACATGCTGTATTGAAAGGGGTGCAGTTAAAGACTGAAGATGTTGCTGAGGCAGTGATGTACCTTGGCAGTGATGAGTCGAGATATGTCAGTGGGCTGAATCTATTAGTAGACGGTGCTTTTAGCGTTGCGAACCAATCCCATGGTGTCTTTAAGTATGCAGAACAATTATAAAGCTAAATTAATAATTACTATATCCAATAAGAAAACTGCATATCAGATGTGTGTTATTATGGTTATGTATAACTAATTTCAGCGTTCAAATAATCTGTTTGGATAACTCTATTCTTGTCGGAACTATTGTTATGTATTGTTTTTTCATATACTTCTATGCAGATCGAATAAATTTCGGATGCAATAATTATAGTACACTTTTTGTTACAAGAATGGTAGTTGCTTTGTACAGCAATCCTAATTTGTTATAAGAGTGGTAATCTGGTAATTAATTAGTTTCATAAGTTGGGGTTGTGAAAAATTCATAATAGAGACCAACTTTCAGGAGCAATCTTTTAGTTATCGATTACAGTTGCAGATATACAATTGTAGCGCCATAAGCTCATAATGAATTTTACTTCTTAATTTTATATAGAGAAAAGTGGGGGCAAAAACCTCTAATTCCTATTGAAACCGTAAGCAAAAATCAGAAGGCAATAAACACCAAACAAGTGATGTTCAAGCCCCCATAAAAGTACTTATTACCTATTGACTAATACAAACAAGAAACAAAAAGGCCTTCAACAGGCAGAGCAAGCTAAAATAAACTGAACCTAGAGTGATTACTAAAAACTACAAACCAAGAACAAGCAATTAGACAGTACCAAGAACAAGCAATCAGACCACATATTATAATATATCGCAAAAGACACAGTTTCAAGCATAACAAAAAGTAACTAAAACAGAGAGATTCCAGATTCACAGATTCGAATTGTTCCTCATGTAAACATCTAAACATTGGGTTGTTGATCATAAGAGTCTCCTCTTCCTCTATCAACTCTCTCCTCGACCTGCAAGAGAAAATCATCTAATATTAAAGTTTAAGTAATTAAATTTACGTCAAAAAGTAGCTGGATTAATAATTTTATAACCTAAAGAGCGTATGTGGAGGAAGAAGCATATCTAAAATATAATATTATTTCTTTCTAACCAAAGCATCCAACAAACTGCATTTGGCACTAATTCCACTAATTTTTTATCTTTCAAGAAATACAACAATCAATCATCCGCAGAACCTCTAGGGTAAGTCCTAATTTCGCTTCTTAATTGGAGTTTAGAAACTTTAGCAGGTACATATAAACTTCAGAATAAATAAGAAAAATTATAACGACCCCACAATTACATCCTAATCTCAAACACTTGTACAAAACTTCGAACTAAAAAAATATGTCGTTCGTACTTTTGCGGATCATCAACTTTTTAATTAATAATGAAATAAAAATAATATTAAGGTAAATTCGAATCAACAGCTCATGTTGTTTAATGTCAACTCTCACATCTCATGTTGTTTAATTAAATATGAGAGGGGATCTGTTGACAATGGGTTATTTTGACAATCTTGACAATGAACTTCTAAAAAAATAGAAATAAATCATAAAAATAAAAAAACCTTTATAGATGTGTTATTCTACATATGGATTAATGTTTATTTAAATTTCATTCAATTTTATTATCGTTTGATAGTCCATCAAAGATCGTTAAATTGGAACCATTACAAATTGTATGAAAATTTGATGGTCTTTGATGGACTATCAAATGATAATGAAATTGTATAAAATTTGAATGACCATCCATCCATAGGTAAAAAAACGCATATATAAATTTTTTTCCATTTTTAAGATTTTTTTATATTCTAATTTGCCAAACGAATTTTAGACTAAGTAGAAGACTGCGGAAGAGTGCTAATCCGGTATATCAATTTATAGGTGGTATATCGGATTAACTCTCGTTGGAATAGCGATTATTATTTGATTATGTTGTATTATATTATTATATTATGATTATAATTATTATTAAGATTTATTATTATATTATTATTATGATTATGATTCATTATTATATTAATATTATGATGATTATTATTCATTATATTATTATAATAATAATTATTATTATATTAACATCACTTTGTTAATATTATTATTATATGATTAATTTTATTATTACTTATTATTATATTATTATATTATGATTATAAATATGATTATATTATTATGATTGTGAATATTTATTATTATTATATTATTATAATTTTAATTATTTATTATTATATTATTATAATTATAATTATAATTTTTCTTATTATATTATTATATTATTATATTTACGACTATGATTATTATTTGATTATGTTATATTATATTATTATATTATGATTATATTATTAGAATTAGAATTATTTATTATTATTATATTATTATATTATGATTATTTATTATGTTTATATTTTTATTATATTATTATGATTATAACTATGAATATTATTATTTATTATGATCATGATTATGGATTATGATCATTATTTTTTTTATTATTATTATATTATTATTATTATTATTATTATTATTATTATTATTATTATTATTATTATTATCATAATCATCGTTGTTAGTATCAAAATTATCCATATTTTAACTATTCTGATTAACAACTAGTAAACAATATTTTCGCTCTTCCGAATAGTCAAGAATACCACTCTTCCAAAAATACACTATTCTATCACTCTTCCAAAATTATTCCTTGATTTGCCAAACGAACCATAATTGATTGTCAGATTACGCTAGCTATCTCTTTGTTAGAGATGGGATGTCTTAAATAAAATTTTAATCCTCAAGATATTTCAATATTAAAATCATGTTTAACGGTTTGGATCGGTTGTTTAGACTTTTAAATTTGAGATACGGACGCGAAACACTAGAAATTTTGTGTTTCACGAAACACCATAACCCCTTTTTTTCTCTCTTCTCTCTCTCTCTATATATATATATATGAGTGTGTGTGTATGTGTGTATAGTTTTAGCAATGATTTCTAAGATTTAACAATGATTCTTCAACCGTTGTTAAGGAGCTATAAGAAATAGTAATAAAAAACCATTGCAAAAGACATAGTTCGCACACTTTGGTCAACTCTTTAGTAACGGTTATTTATTAATAAATATTTTTGAATCCTCCCCTTTAAGAATAATTTTGTCACAAAACTATTGCCAAAGACACTATGACAGATTTGAGATTTCATGATGATTTTTAACGGGATTTAACAACGGTTAACAATTGTTATTGAAGAGGGTGTTAGGAAAGGTCATTAAATAACCGTTTAAATTTCATGTAATTTCATTCTTGTTTGATACTCTATCTAGAACTATCAAAATTTTATATAATTTACAATGGTTATAATTTGACAGTTGTTTATGGACTAATAATTGATAATGAAATTATATGAAATTTGAATCATCATCAATCTATAAGTAGAAAAACAAAGTTATAAGTTTTTTTTTTTCTATTTTTAAGATTTTTTTCATATTTATTTGAAAATTCATTGTCAAAATTGTCAAGATAATCATTGTTAAGTCTTCCCTTTATATGTTATTTTATTGCAGAAAGGATATTAGATATAATCAATTTATCAATTCAACAACGTGTTTTAAATGGACATCGCTAGAGATGATTGAACTGATTTTGGTAGCTAATTTATATTATGGGACAAAAAGTTATAATTCTACAAACGAATTTAGATTTCTCATTGTCTTCCTTGTGATGCTAATGAGACAAGGATGAAGGATTACATTAACAAGTGCCTGAAACTGTTTCAGTATTATTTTCTTAAGCAGGCACTATAACCGGACACAAAGCAAACCACTGATTTTGTGCGTCCTAGTTTTGTCTATTAGGGGGTATTCAACAACGGTTATTACGTAATAAACTGTTGTCAAATGTTCTTCAACAACGATTTTTTATTGATAATCGTTGTTAGATGATCTTTCAACAATAGTTTTAAATAAGAACCATTGTTGAATACTCATTTAACAACGGTTATCAATAAGAACCGTTGTTAAATACCTTTGTTTTTATTGTTTTGTTGTCTTCTGCAACGGTTAGGGTAAATAACCATTGTTGAATCTTTTTTTTTGGTAAATTATTTATTTCTCTGTGCTAGCCCGCTGTTGCTAGCAATAATAGGATTATACAATCAAAACAAATAACATTCTGACAATCAAAACAAACAACATTTTAAATAACAGATTATATTTATATATGCAAAATACATGCATATATAAATAAAACACATACATACACACACACACATATATATATATATATATATATACAAAAAGAATAGTTAAAAGTTAACATCAACATGTTTCACAATATGTATATACAACTCATTGCATCAAATATATAATTTTCACATTAAATATTTTCTTTTAGGAATTCAATTATTATTTTTTTTCACCTCCTCAATGACACTTGAATGGCATTGCGCCGTTGGACCCGACGAGATAGTCTATGCATGAAAAATAATTAGGAGCATATAACATAAAGAAATATATAACATAAAAAATGTAACATAAAATATTTTAAAATAATTATAACTTATTCATTATAATAGATACCTTAGACAATACTTTCTTCTTGTGGTAAGTTGAGATAATATCATGAACTAATTTCATGACGTAATAGGCACATTCCGAGCCACCGGGTTGTGTTGAACCCTACAATTATACATAACTATTAAATATAAAACTCTAATTATTTGAACATAGCTTGATAAACTTACGTACCTTAAATGCAATATGATAAAACTACGTACCTTAACCGTGACATATTTGAACATAGCTTGATTCTTATATTTTTCTTGTACCGTAATCCAGTAATGTTGTAAAGCTCTACAAAATAATTATAAAATTAGTATATAATAATATTATTTGAGATTATAAATAGATAAACTTACGTATTTAAAGCATTCTGGATGGCTAGCAGCCATGTTTAGTCGTTATTGAGAGGATCCAAGACGTAAACAATATTTTTCGGGAAGTTAACAATAAGAAGAACCCAATGGTGCCTACAAGTTATTTATTAATTAGCTGAATATTATAACGATTAGAAATAAATTAATTTTTCAAGAGTGATACTAACTCTTTATTGTACGGTAAGAACATAAAGGGGAGCTTCGAGGCTGAACCTATCACTCAAGTACTGGCACGCTGTCGAGAATTCTCTCTTAATCGCGGTCTCTGAGCACTTGTATGGTTCCAAAAAATAGTAATTGGTGACTTCATACGTCACACACCATTTTACCTGAGCCCTGCAAGTAAATAATTATATCATTAGTATACTTAAACCTTAACATCAAAGAAATTAAAGTTAAATATATCTTACATGCAGAAAATTTGAATAATCGAGACATTTAGCCAAGCTCCCTTCTGAATGACAAACTTAGAGTGTCCTCTCAACACTCATTTTAATTATCTCGGATGGAGTGATACATCCGGAGTGATTACTCCGTCTCCTAGTTGCCTTATCAAAAATGGTCTTCTGAATGACAAACTTGGAGTGTCCTCTCAACCGTCCCCGATGCTCGGGCGTCCCAATTGAAGTAGTTAATATGTCGTTGCAACGTGAAGGTTTGAATAACCCTTTAGACGCTAGCTAGGAATTTTATTCCTGCAAAAAAAAGTATAATTAGAACTTACAACAAAATAAATTTTTGAGTTACAATAACTAAATATTTGAACCACATACCATTCACTTCAGGACCTCCTGAGTCGCCAGTGTCGAAATAACCACCACACCATCTTTAAGCACTCCTCTCACACGTACCCATCTCTTTGACCGTGGGTCTGAAATTGAGCTGTGTGGAGACGTGGAGTTCGAAGGACGGAATTGTTGGGTTTTGGTCCAACCAAATTCCGTTAAGGTTTAAGGTGTGGAAAGATTGTAAAACAAAAATTTTATTTCTATTTAAGCTAAGGATTAAAGTATGTCGGATGATTACCGAGAGATACATACATTTTAATCCTTTATTAAAGAACCATAAAATATAATTTTACTTCTAACTTACGCGAATGGTTAAAGCATTATGTCGGATGATTACCGAGAGATACATACCTCTTTAATCCTTTATAGATCTACTCCATGATTGATTTTTAAAACATTGATCTACTTAACAATCAAATAGATTAATATAAGATTTTATACATTATTTTCAAATTTCAATTGGAATGTAAATCGATTTATCTCGGAGTACCACATGTGTGATATCTCTGTAGGTTATCCACCAGGGCTGGCCAGAGAGCAGCTTATTTCTTTTGCCAGAAATATCATAAACCGTAATTTCTCGCAAAACACTATTCACCAAGAAAAATATGAAATAATACTATTCGTGACTCGCAATTATTCTATTTCACACAAAGGTGCAGAAATACTTCAACTTTAGCGAAATACTATTCACTGATCTCGTGAATTCTGAAACAATTGTAAACCGAGAAAGAGAAAAAATAAAAACCCGAATCGATCAATTGTGATATGATACGAACTAAATTAGTATATTTTTTCTCTCATCCCACCCCTCTATTTATAGACTTTCAAAAAGTTTACCAAAATTATTAAAATGTCATTAAAGTTTGGCTAAATTATCAAAATGCCATTATTTGGTTGGCAAAACTATAAAGTTGGTCAAATTTACCAAAATATCATTACTTAGTTGGAAATAATATAAAGTTGACCAAATTTATAAGTTTGTCATAGGGCTATTTTGGGTCTTTTTTATTTTAGGCTTTTAATTATTAATTAAGATTTTTAATTATTAATGGGCTTTCAACCCAAAATTTAAATCCATAATTAACACTTAAATATAAATCAAATATATATATAATTATTATGTACAATTATATTTCTCTCGGTTGTTGTTTCGGTAAATTTATACGATGTGTCCAACACATTATAAATTAAATCTTGTTTTTGTTTCTTGTCATCTCTATGACAAATATAATTTAATTATATAACAATCTAATTATTAATTATAAATAATTTATAATTAATCAATAAAATTCTCCGATTGACTCCTATGTGGTGTGATTCGATAGGATCCGTGTTATGTTGGTAAATAGAATTAAAACTGTTTTAACTTCTATAATCATATGAGGCATCTGACAGAATGCACTATGACCATCCAATTACACAGATGATGCTGTACTGTACAATATAATGATCCAGTAAATTATTTACTTGTGTTAATTCTTTTGTCTTATAGCTATCAGATCAGTTTTAAGGTAGGTGTGTGTTATTCTTGTAAACTTAATATTTTCTTGATCTTAAGTAATTATTAAATATAATTACTCATATAATTATATCGCTAGTAGATAATCTTACTCTATCAAGGGTCTCAATGATGCTATAACTCGTATAGAGATACAAGGGACAATAGTACTGTTGATAAATCATCTCTTCCTCCGCATAAGTTATGTATACTGAAGAGCTACCTTTATAGCCATATTTTACGGACAACGTTTGGTAGAAATCACACACATATATATCTTATGTAGGAAAAATGAATACCTCATACTTTAGAAGTTAACACTAAATGAAAACATTAATGACACGAATAAAATTCCATTTAATATTTCATTCGGGGTCTATCAAATATCATTGAACATCTTTCTATGTGATTAAAATGACTACTCTTTATCTTTGGTCTGTGAAACTTGACCATAATTTCACATAACAACCTGATAGCGGTTAATTAGTGTTACTACTAATTATCTCAGTTAGTGACTTTTAAGAGTATATTCTATATTATGAAGTTTCATAATTCCAGTCATGAACTCGGAATGATTCATAAATTCAATAATACTCAAGGAAATAAAATATCATTTAAATATTCAATTCATAAACAAAGTTTTATATAACAAATTTATCGTATTATTGTCTTCAAGATTATTATAAACTAACAGAAATAACATCGGTCTCCTTCCACTTCTTCTCCATGGTCTTGTAGCCCCCTGATATGAAGCCTGTGCGGATGTATATTCTTCTCCCGATTGGCTTTCTCTTGTGCGTTATTTGCGTACCAATTGAAATTACAATTAAGAATCAAACTTGCTATTAGAATTTTTATAAATATTTTTTAGATTTCAAACCTTAAAGTCGTCGTCTTCACCCTGCATGCAAAACTCTGTCCATTGCTCTGGAATTACGTTGTAATCGTTGCAAGGATTACCTTTCGCGCAGTTGGCATACTTGGTCCTCATTCTACATTTTCATTGCCTCCAACGATCGTCCATTATTCGGAGACAAGCATGTTTGCCAACGTCGTCTTTGATATTTCAAAGTTTCTACAATATTCACAACTATATCAATGCATAAGTAATAATATATAAACATATCAATGCACAAGTAATGCTTATATTATACCTTGATTTCATTCCATATGTTAGTTTTGAGATTTTTATCATGGTCGTCGATTAACCTCCAATCCACGATGGTGATCGATACTCGATCTCTGACAATCATTGCAATATAATTACAAAACTTACTAGCATTAGGACCGTCTGGCGTGCCATCACTCAAGAACTCGATCGTTCTTTTATCTCGATCAAGTGCACGTACCCCTCTCATTGAGTTCTTGACCGTTTTCCGGGAGCACATCGTGTCTATTGGTGAGTGCTCTCATGGCAAGCGCTTCAATGCTCACTTGATCAGTCGCAAGAAGGTTATTTTGTCTTTTACTTTACCAAATATCATTATTATTTTTCTTTGACTCCATGGATCAATAGATTTGTGACTTTGTGCTTTCGTTTTCCTCCGTTTTGAGCAGGGAAGAATGGATGAAGTGGAGGTATCCAGTCCAAAATACTCAGAACCCAAAGAGAGGACCTCTAACTCTATTAATTGCTTTCATGGAAGGTCATTTTATGCAAGGATTTCTCTAACTTCCCACTTGTTAAATTGGGTAATAATATTCTTCATATGTAGGTCACAAGATCAAGTTCAAAATCCAGATTAAAAAATTCTTTATGAAAATTTAGAATTAGATAGTTCAGATTCTCATTTATTCTCAAAGACTTCTCATTATTTTTAATCACCGAGCACTTGTCTCAAAAGAATCTCATAGCAAAATAATTGATCTTACAATATTTCAACTTCAGAATAATGGAACTCCTACAAAGAAAACAACAAATATATTCTTGGCTCTTGGTACAAATATATTCTCGACAGAAAAGACAAACAATAATGTACAGACAGTTCTCAGAAAAACAGTATTATACAATACAATACTCTGGACACGTGAATTCCACTTTATCAGTGAACAATAAAAAATATTACGAATTCTTAGAAAGAAAAATAAAACAATCTCGTTGCTCCAATGTCCACAAACCACATAAGATCGTAAAACAACTTTTTACATCCAAAATGGTTTAACTTTTTTCTAATGGACATGGAATTTCGAGCTCTGTACGTACACGGATCTAATTTACATGTCTGCCACTTTACATGTCCTTACATTTCCATCAGTCTGATTGCTCGTGTCTTGAGGAGTGTTCGGCCTTGCTGCAATTACCGTGGGAAGAAAAAGAATTTGGTTACAGTGATTTTTTTTTTATCTACGTGCATAGTTAGAGGTGGTAATTAAACAGATCGGGCGGGTTCGGATTCAGGTTAGGTCAGATCAATTTGATTCTGTAGGATTATTGGGTCACGGTTCTGTCAGGTCGGGTCAGGTCAGGTATCAGATTTTTTAGTGTTAGGTCGTTTTAAGTTTTGAGTCGTATCAGGTCGGATCGGGTCGGTTATCGAATTATTTAGTGTTGGGTCATTTTGGATTTCGGGTCGCACCAAGTCGGATCGGGTTGGCTATCGGGTCATCTAGTGTCAGATTATTTCGGATTTCAGGTCGGGTCGGGTCGGTTATTGGGTCATCTAACGTCGGGTCATTTCAGGTTTCGTGTCATATCAGGTCAGGTCAAGTTGGTTATCAAGTCATCTAGTGTCGAATTTATTTCAGATTTTAAATAATATCAGACTAGATCAGATCAGATCGAATTAGATTTCATCATCTATGTGTCTGATCTAGTAAGGTCAAATTAATCAATTAGATTGAATTACTAAGTGATGCATGTTTGAGTCATGCAAGTTTGACATTAATTTCAATTGAATTAAACTCTTTTGTATATTTATTTCCTCAATCTTTAATTACTCGTCATTCATATAATATAAGTTTCATTTGAAAGATATGTTAAATTGTTGATAGAAAAACATTCGATATATATCATAGTTAGTATTATAATTAATATTAACTTTATTATTTAAATTAAATAAGTTATTATTCATAATAATAATTAAATTATTTAACTTATTTGATATTTATGCGGGATCCACAGAGATCACGTCTGAGTCTCTAAGAGCATGAGCTGGAGTCTGAATATAATATTTTCATAATTCATCCAAGTTCTAACCATAATTATGAAAATTGTATTGTCGGGTCGGGTTGGGTATCGGGTCATTTCGGTTTTTGGGTCATATCTTATCGGGTGGGGTCGAGTATCGGGACATCTAGTGTAGAGTCATTTGAGTTTCGGGTCGTATAAGGTCGGATCGGGTGTATCAGATCATCTAGTATCCGGCAATTTCGGATTTCAGATTGTATCAGGTTGCGTCGGGTTGGGTATCGGGTCATCTAATGTTGGGACATTTCGGATTTCGGATCATATCAGATTAGGTTGGGTCGGATATATAATCGTTCAGTATCAGATTATTTCAGATTTTAAATCATATCAAAATAGAACGGGTCAGACGAATTTCTCCGATCGAATTCTGCCACATCTGAATATAATACATTTTAGATTAAAATTCAAACTTATTCCCATCCCCTCGTATGCCGAATAGGTCCTTAATCTTTATCTTATGCACTGTAGAAGATGATTTTTTTTCATTTGTGTTCCTGATGAAAGTGAACTCAAGGATCACAACAAGAACCGAGGCGACTGAGTTTAAAATTTCAATTGACAAATATTCACATGAAAGTCATTTTATACGTGAATTATTCGTGAACTCTCGAATATACGTTGTTGTGATTCTTTAGTATTAAAATTCGAATAATTCATGAATAACATAGGATTCACGAATTTTATTACTCACGGAATCTAATATGTGAGCAGCAAATTAGTTTTAGAAAACAAACTCAAACGTTAATTTTTTCATCTCCTCTCCTCTTTGTCTCTCTTCCTTTATATTATATTACTGTGAAGCAAATAATTTTTTTTAATTAGTTTAACCTTCATCTCTTCATAAAAAAATATCTTTTTAAATAAATATAAAATATTGTCATTCTTTCTCTCCCCTCCTTTACACTTTTGTGGAGCACACAAATTACTCTTTCCATAACTATAAAATTCTCACATTTGGCCATGACATCCGATATTGTTTTTTTAATAATAGTAGTAGGGAATTATATATTGAGCAAGATATGTATTTGACCCCACACAATCTCTCAGGGTCCGTTTGGCACCCAATGGAATAGCAAAAAGTTGGAATAGAATAGCTATTTCGATTGCCAAACGAATTTTAGACTAAGTAGAAGAGTGCGGAATAGCGCTAATCCGGTATACCAACTTATAGGTGGAATACCGGATTAGCTCTCATCGGAATAGCGATTATTGTTTGATTATATTATATTATGATTATGATTAAGATTTAGTATTATTATATTATTATATTATATTTATGATTATAATTTATTATTATATTAATATTATGATTATTTATTATTATTATTATTATCATTATATTATTATTATTAAATTATTATTATCATTATTATTATCATTATTGTTATTATATTATCGTTACCATTGGTATTATTATATTATTTATTATTATTATAAATATAATTTTAATATTATATTATTATATTATGAATATAAATATAATTATTTTATTATTATATTATTATGATCAAGATTATTTATTATTATATTATTATATTATTATATTATGATGATTATGATTATGATTATGATTATTTATTATTAATTTATTATATTGTATTATATTATTATATGTTGATTATAGTGATGATTAATTTATTATTATATTATTATAATTATTTTTATGATTATGATTGTATTTTTATTATTATATTATTATATTATTATGATTATGGTTATATTATTATGATCATGATCATGATTATGATTATTATATTATAATTATATTATTAAAATTATGATTACTTATTATTATTATATTATTATAATTATGATTGTAATAATAATTTTTTATCATTATATTACTATATTATGATTATGTTTATATTTTTATTATATTACTATTATAATATTATTATTTATTATGATTATTTTTTAATATTTTATTATTATTTTATTATGTTGTATTATATTATTATATGTTGATTATAGTTATGATTAATTTATTATTATTATTATAATTATAATTATTTATAATTATTTTTATGATTATGATTATATTTTTATTATTATATTATTATGATTATGATTATGATTATATTATTATGATTATGACTATAATTATTATTATCATGATTATGATTATGATGATTATATTATTAAAATTATGATTATTTATTATTATATTATTATAATTATGATTGTAATTATAATTTTTTATTATTATATTACTATATTATGATTATATTTATATTTTTATTATATTACTATTATAATATTATTATTTATTATAATTATTTTTTATTATTTTATTATTATTATTATCTTACTATTATGATTATTATTTTACTATTATTATAATCATCATCATTATTAGTATCATAATTATTCATATTTTAACTATTCGAGTAACAACCGCTAAACGATATTTTCGCTCTTCCGAATAGTTAAGAATACCACTCTTCTACCACTCTTCCAAAAAAAATACTATTCTATCACTCTTCCAAAATTACCACTCTTCCAAACCTATTCCTTGATTTGCCAAACGGACCCTCAATGTACAACTTTATACAAATTTTCCTTTTTGACATTTCATGTTGCCATCGTCATCTCAGAAAGCGATCGAAATTAAAAATAACATAACGTTATATAGATAATTGAACAATTCGAATCTACGTTTCAAAATGAAAAAATATCATTGAATTTTGCAAGGAATTTAAAATTTTACATCTTCCATATACGGTATTTTTTTTGACCCCCTGACTTTTTGTTCCCTCTAGCAAACTAATCTGTCTTTTTATTGAAATAAAAGTCCGAATTTTATCACGCAAAACTTAACAGATTTTGAAGGTTCAATTGTTGGAAATATTCAAATTAATGGAGGGGGAATGAATGATCGATTAATTTGTCATATTTAAATAAGTCAAACTGAAATGTGTTTTTTGAAATAATTACAATTAATTATTAGTAAAATATACATAAAATGTAAATGGCCCAATCGATAGTGTATTTTTTTTTCTTGAACTATTTTATCGTCTCTTCACTTCTCGGCAAATTCAATTCTAGTCTTTTAGAGACGATTACATGCTTCTTCTTGTCAGTCATGAATTCAAGAAAAAATAATTGAATTGCCGGTTGGCTTTCAAGAAAACAATATCGTTTTTATGTTATGACAATCTATTTTGCTATTTAGCGCAATATCCATTTTGGACAGTGTTAAAAATATGTATAAGAAATGATTAATAGTGATTTGGGTTTATTGAACCTCATATAACTCATGACAGGTTCAATTAAAATAGTTACCGTTTTATATCAATAGGTGTACCGTTAGAATAAGATTGTATAAATAGCAACACGAACAACAGTGTAAAGTGAACTTCTCAAAATATAAGAAATATTCAATATACTCTTTGTTAAGATTATAATATTTTATCAAAGCAGGAATTTTAAATCATGTATCATGACATACCCATAAACATTGATAAATACAAGCAATTTATTGCAAGGAGCTCCACACCAGTCAGTACAGAGGTACAACCCGCAGCAAAGCGGTCAATACCAGAGAATCTCAGCATACCATGTAACAATCCATACCAGCAAAATATCAATATCAGAGCACTATTCTTATCAGTGTTACTGTCATACCCATATTACCCATACTCATAAAACCAAAAAGCCATAATCAATACTATATGTTCCTATCAAGGAAATACCAGAAAAGCTCCAAAATAACCAGCATATCAGAATAAAAAAGAGAGCCACAACCAATACTGACTGCTTTTATCAAAGTATTGTATCTGTCCATATCTTAAATCCAGAAACCAAAAAATTCACAACAGCAAAATATGAGTCAAGAAAGTACAGGCACATGTGTCGGTTCACATTCAACCACCAATAAGAGAAGTTGTTGATGTCAGCACCTCTCTCAAATTAACCTCAATGCTTCTCAATGACAAAAATTATCAAGTCTGAGCCAAAGCAATAAGGATTTCACTTAAAGGCAAGACAAGTTAGGATACATTAATGGCTCAAGAACCAGGCCCACAATAGCAACATAAGTAGAAGAATGGGAAGTACAAGACAATGTGATTCTGTCTTGGCAACTTCATTCAATGGAATAATATGTAAGTGAGCAATTTGTTCATAGAGCTAAGACAACACTTGAAACGTGGAGCAGCTTAAAAAGGCGATATGGCAAGTAAGATAATTTTGCACACATATTGAAAGTTAACGGCCCATCCCCGGTAGTAAGTGGCTTGGTGTATGGCTTGAGCATGCTCTTCTGTCTCCACCGACGAAAGGGTGAGCGTTTTCTCTTGTACTGATGCCTCGTCTCGAAGATGGCCTAGAACAGTTGCAGCCTTGAAAAGGTTCCAATCATCGAGGTCAGATAAGACGAGGAATCCTTACACAGCGCGGCATATATGGTAGCTCGTTAGCCCTCAGAACTTCATATGCGTAATGATCGAGTTCGGCCGACCTCTACTTTGCCTTTAGCATAGTTGATCTTCCTAGTAGGAACATCCCGTAGCCGTCCGTGATCTTAGGTGGCAGGCCTTCCATCCAGCATATCCCGACGTTGGTCCCTTTGAGTTTCTCAAATCCGCTCATAGGAGGGACCGACCCTTCACCCTCTGCAAAAATAGGGGAGAACCTATAGTTGCAGGAGGGACACCTCGACACTGACTCCTAAATTGTGACTCGGGGCTGGATTGATGAATAGCTCAAGGTGCTTCTTTTCGGTATGGAGATCTCGAGGAGGTCTTGGACTGCGATTCTATCCTCTTCTCTTTCCCTTTCTCCTTTTGTTTTTTATTCCCCTTCCCCTCCTGGTTGGTTAATTTGGCGACGCATTTCCCTTTATCTTGCACCGTCTGTTTAGGAGCTTCCGCCACCAAGACTACTTCATAGATAATTTTCTTTCCTTTGTCTCTAGTAATTGTTGTGGAGCATGGAGCAGGGACAGAGACTAGCCCAATTGTCATGGAGTCTTGTGCAGCCTCCTTTGGGAGTGACCTTTGTGTGGGAGAGCCTACCTTAAGTTTTTTTGGGACAGGCCCTGGACCTCTGGACCTTCTATTTTTCTCCTTTAGGGGGGGAGATCTCGGGAGTGTCCTCTTTGAGATAGAGGTTATACCCCTCCACACTTTTCCCATCGAATCCCCACCTCATGACTTTAGTTCTTACATGAGAGAGAAAATTTAATTAGTATAAGGGATGTCTTGCTTTTTTATAACTTCAACAATAAACAAATTAATTTTTTATAACCAAACCTTCAATAATGCCAGTTAGGATTGCTATTATCTCGCAGTCATCCTTCTCTTCGACAAAGGTCAGCACAGGTTTCGACCTATCTTGAACTGGCATAATTTTTTAAGATATTTATAAGACTCTGGCTCAAAAATATAAATTCATCCCGAATTCCAGGTGTTAATTTGTTGGATATTGGTGTTCTTGGAGTCGAACATCTCTATCATATTTGGCCTTTCCTTAATAGTGTAATAGTCATAATTGGCCACTAAGGTAAAAAAAAATAGTTAAAAACACCTAATGTCAGTGCCCTACCCCCAAGAGGCCCCTACAACTCATCAAATAGTCACTCGAAGATAGTCATAGTACACCACACCACCCCGGTAAGTTGAGCAGGTGTAATATCCCAGCTTCAAAATATTTTTTCTCGAATTTGATAAGGGATAACCTAAATCTATATTTGGGTATTTTTCCAATATAGGCACATCTCTTTGTTATGGTCATGTGCCCTATCATTTTCTAAGAGGGAAATTACCACTGGGCTATTTCCATCTCCTGGGTTACGAAGTAGTTGATCTACAAAAGTTTCTACCCAAACTGAATTATTACATAGGTTAGATTTTGGAATAATTTAGGAAACGTAAAGAAAATCGTTATCGGCGTTTACGCCTGGTTTAATATTCCGTGGTTTTCTCTCTTTGGGTTCCCGAATTTGACTGGCCAAGGGCCTATCTCCTCATGCCTGCTTGGACCTCATGCTAGTGGATTGGAATGCCCAGGTCCTAGCTTATGAGGTCTTACTCGTCCTTTTTTCTTGTCCTCGAGATCCTTTCATGTCAAAGTATTTTTTGATCAATAAAGTGACTCGAATTAATTCATAGTCTCAAGATATTTTTTAAGAATCATTATATACTTAAAGGAGACTCGAGATATTTTTCAGGACATACTATACAATTAAAGGAGCCTTGAGACACCTTGTCACGATTCTTTTCAAAATTTCAAGATGTTACATACCAGCTTAACATCCTAAAGGTAGTATTCAATACCAGTTTCTGATATTATCGACTTTATGAATATCTTTTTGGTATTTGATACTTACATTATTCTTACCAGTTTATAAAATTACGAGTCATTCAGGGATTTATGGTAACCTAAGAACCAGTTTGCATCGTTTTCCTAACTAATTCTAACAGCACTGAAGGTAGTACTTGTATTTATATTGGTACAACTCAGTTTTTTCTGAAACATACACAAATTAGTACTCTATCCATTTTTATGATACATTTAGTTTCATCAATTAATCATTACTGTAGTTTATTCAAAACAAGAAAATAAATACAAGACAAGTCATGCGATTTATCATATATCAAAGACAGGAACAATAATTCAAGAAAAGAAAAAACATGAGACGGAGAAGAAGAAGAACATACAATCTAATTAAAAAGAACGATATGAAATAAAAATACTTACTTATTTAACGATGGTGAACTTGGAAAATTTTATGAAATCCCGCCTCTTACGACTTTGTTGCTACGACTAGGGGAGAAGATCAATAATCAACGAAACTAGGGTCTTAGTTTGTAAGAGTGAAGAAGGAGAAAAGAGTTCTCAGTTTGAAAGAGTAAAGAGGAAGGAGAGTTTAAAGGTCCGTTTGACAAATAAATAATAGTTTTGGAAGAGTGGTAATTTTGGAAGAGTGATAGAATAATATTTTTTTTGGAAAAGAGGTAGAAGAGTGGTATTTTTGACTATTCGGAAGAGCGAAAATATCATTTGGCAGTTGTTACTCGAGAATAGTTAAAATATTAATAATTATGATACTAATAATGATGATGATAATAATAATAATAATAATAGTAAAATAATAATAATAATAGTAAGATAATAATAATAATAAAATAATAAAAAATAATCATAATAAATAATAATATTATAATAGTAATATAATAAAAATATAAACATAATCATAATATAGTAATATAATAATAAAAAATTATAATTACAATCATAATTATAAGAATATAATAATAATAAGTAATTATAATTTTAATAATATAATCATAATATAATAATCATAATCATAATCATGATAATAATAATTATAGTCATAATCATAATAATATAACCAAAATCATATCATAATAATATAATAATAAAAATATAATCATAATCATAAAATTAATTATAATTAATTATAAGTATAATAATATAATAATCATAAATATAATCAACATATAATAATATAATACAACATAATAAAATAATAATAAAGTAAAAAAATAATCATAATAAATAATAATATTATAATAGTAATATAATAAAAATATAAACATAATCATAATATAGTAATATAATAATAAAAAAATATAATTACAATCATAATTATAATAATATAATAATAATAAGTAATCATAATTTTAATAATATAATCATAATATAATAATCATAATCATAATCATGATAATAATAATTATAGTCATAATCATAATAATATAACCATAATCATAATCATAATAATATAATAATAAAAAATAATCATAATCATAAAAATAATTATAAATAATTATAATTATAATAATATAATAATAAATTAATCATAACTATAATCAACATATAATAATATAATAATAATAAATAATATAATAATACTAATGGTAATGATAATATAATAACAATAATGATAATAATAATTTAATAATAATAATATAATGATAATAATAATAATAAATAATAATCGTAATATTAATATAATAATAAATTATAATCATAAATATAATATATAATATAATAATATAATAATACTAAATCTTAATCATAATCATAATATAATAATATAATATAATATAATTAAACAATAATCGTTATTCCGATGAGAGCTAATCCAAAGTATTCCACCTATAAGTTGGTATAGGATTAGCACTATTCTGCACTCTTCTACTTAGTCTAAAATTTGTTTGGCAAATTAATTCGTCGGAATAGCTATTCTATTCCAACTTTTTGCTATTCCATTGAGTGCCAAACACTCCCTAAGAGTTTGAAAGAAGGAATTATGCGAAGGAAAGTTCCATCTGCCTCGGTCAGATCAACTTTTAAAGAAAGGAGATTCATATTAAAAAATAATAATCTCGAACCATTCTATTTTTTTGACACATGGCATAAGAACATTTGTTCCATGTTCATTCAGTAAATAGTCATATAATTTTTTTGTCTACTTTTCATTTCGAAGGCAGAAGATCGTACAGTGTTGGGCAGTGTCATACTGCTTTACACATGTTGATGCCCTAACTCCTATTTTTCAAAATTTCATGAGATGAACCGTCGCCTCTTTTCTAGCGACCTGATAACCGACTGTCAAACATTTAATGCCAAATATTCTATATTTATTATCCCTTATTCGTGTGCATACCCAGAAAAATTTATGCGAAGTAATCATTAACTTTTATCACTTGTCTATCTCGACATGTTTTAAAAAAAATTATATAATAATAATAATAATAATAATAATAATAATAATAATATGTACTTATATACCCATCGAGATAGCGAATGAAATTATATTTTCATGATCAAAGGTATTATCCATAATTTCGACTTCTCGAGTGTACTCGATACGTAGTAACCAAGCATATTTCGACCTCCTTATAAGCTCGACAAGCGTACATATTGATGTTTCCCGAGCTTAGGGGGAAAATAATAGGATTATGTTATCACTACTCTTAGTTATACTCATACCTATTTGTACAATATTAATCCGAAAGTGTCATTATTGACACATTCTGATTTCGGAGGCTAATGATAGGGCTATATATTCTCGAAGGCCCAAGTATCACCAGCCCGAACACTTAGCCCTGAACTACATTTAGTGGGCCTTACACAACCTCCTTCTCTCATTATGTATTTCGGTAAGCATATCTCGAGTTAGGCTTTCCTGATCTCGAGGTTATTCTGACATTCATCTCGAAGTATAGCTGCCTCTATAACCATCTACTACTATGAATAACAGCTATAACTGGTCATAACCTCGATAATCACCTACTACTATGAATAACAGTTATCACGGGTTATGGCTTAAAATAATAAAACTAAATAAGCCAAGTCCACCGACTTGTTATTACATGCAGATGCTATTTTTAGTTGTATTCATTAATATCATGTGGAACCGACCATAATTCCCACGCCCTTCCTTCTCCTATATAAGACATCGCCTAGGACATGGGAGAGGATCCAGATTTTACACATGCACAAGAGATTATAGGTCAGAGTAGCTCTTGTGCCCTCGTTACACACACTCACACCTACACATCATCCAGTTTTACTTTGACACGGCCTAACTTTCTAAGACAGGACGTATCACGTTCTTTGATTTTAGGTTTCTTTACTTATAAGAGTCAAGTTCTAGTTTTTTTTTTCAATAGTTCATACTATTACATTTAGGGTTTTCGTTTGCAATCTAAAATAGTAGAAAAGAAATGGAGAGCATGCATGAGTCTAGTGTTTGAGGGAATTTAGCATTTCATTCTTTGCTTTCAATTGAATTGCGAATTTTAGTTATACCAAAAAAAAAGTATTAAGAGCAAATAGAATATTGATTTGATGCTAAACTATTTTTAAAGTTTGGCACTGAGTGGTACCTATTTTTACTGTTAAAGGAACTTTTATTAGTGATACATACACATTTTATGAGCAACAACAGGTACATACATTTTTTAGTGTGGGTCTTCAGAAAAACCTCTCTTAATGTATAGAAGCCATCTAAGGGCGTCTTTGTATGATGATATTCATATGTTCGTTTTCATTTTTAATGTATATAAGTTATCTACAAGGGTTTAATATTATCTTATATTTTTGCAGGAATATAAAATACTTATTATGGAGCTGATAAAAACACTTAAGCGGTTTGAGGTTAATTAGCATAAAATATTTTGCAATTAAAAAATAAATTAGTATAAGTATAAGAGATCGCGTGAGGTCTCATACATTTGCTATTTTTCATTAATTGAGGTTGTAACTCGGATTTCGCCTCGACAACATAGTGTCTTCAAATAAATAATTAGTAATATAAAATTTTAAAAATATATTTAATAAAATTTCACATCAAAGATAATTTGGATATAACAATTTTAAATGCTAAATAATAATAATTATTATAATAATAAATAACATAATTAAATATGTAATAATCTCTAAAGGGTCATATAAAAACTGGATCATTTTAAGAGTTAAGTTTCACCTTATGTGTATTACACACATTACTCTAAATGAGAAGAGAGAAATTATTTATATAAATTTTTAGATTCAAGTAGATGAAAATTTTTGATAAAATCAACGATGAAGAAAAATAATAATATGACATATTTGAAAAGTGTAGAATCTTAATATCTTTATGTATTAAGAATTAAATAGGTAAAACCGCTAAGAAAGTGGGGTTTAGCTTTATTATCTCCAATTTAAATAGAGGCTCGAAGCGACGGAGAGGGCAATCTTGTATTTAATAGGAATGGTATGGAGGATCACGGATGTGCCTAACTAACTATCTTAAAATTATTAGCTCATTAGTTTTTGCTTCTAAGTTTTTAAATAACTACCCAAAAAGGAGAGATTATGCACTCTCCGTGAATTAGGAATTTGGGTCATCTGATGTGTGGGTGTACGGCACAGATCTATCCATTTATGTTTTTTTGCTTGGTGATTCGCTCTTTGATAATGTGCGAGATCAGAGTCTATTTGATCGGTTATGAACCAGTGTATAATATTGGTTCATTAAGTACGACATAGATCAAATTATAAATATTCTTGCCATCCGACCATAACAGAACTCTACCCGTTCTTCTTTGTTTTTTCCGTCATTTATCTCCCTCTCTGCATGATGGATTTTCGGTATATGCTAATAATTACTCTAATTATATCTAAATTCAATAGCCAGCATATGATCTAGTCAAGTAGTAATTATGGATGTCGAACCCACAATAACAATGACATAACTTTGGTTCTAACCAATTTACTAATCTATACTAACAAATATGAACTGTTCTCTAACCTAAAATTGTGCTAAAATAGAATATCAATGACACAACTGGACTATACCTAGTGTTCTAAATTCGTGCCGTGCCGGACCGTGTCGTGTTCGGGCACGCCGTGCTTTCGTGTCGTATCGTACCGTGTCTTTTATTATTTTATTTTTTTTCGTGTCGTGCCGTGCCGTGCCCAAAAATAATAGAAGGAGGCACGACATGGATAAGGCACGCCGTGTCTAGCGTGTCGTGTCTTAATCGTGTTGTGCTTTATTCGTGCTGTGTCTAATCGGAACCGTGACCAACCGTGTCGTGTCTATGTGTGTTAATCGTGCTAAACGTGTTTTACCGTGTCCGACATTAAAAAATTCAAAAAATTCAAAAAATTCAAAAAAATAAATTTATATCAAAAATCAAAGTTCGTTAAAATTTAAATTATTTTAAAAATTCAGAACATTAAAAATATGAAATTTGTCAACAAAAATCTGAAATTTCTCAACATATGATGTTTTGTAAATTATCCCTCCTCCTTTTTTCGAACTTGGGACCGACTATGTTAGAAACATAGGTAGAGTTACTATTGTAAACATGTTAGTATAAATGTATAATTTTAAAAAATAAAAATAAAAATTTTAAAAATTCAAATTAAAATGTGTACCTTAGTCCTTAAAAAAATCTCCGTGCATAGTGTTGTACATATATCCATATTCTTCATAGTTGTACATATATGGATTTGAGTACCTCGCCAATTGATCTTGTTCCTCATGGGACTGGTTCACTTCTACCTCTGGCATCCCTTCACTAGTTACATTAGAACTTGATGCATCAGTTTCTTCTCGATCAATTTGGTACATCCACGACTTATTTTGAAGTCTGCTTTCTGCATCGTACCAATCCTTCAATAAAACTAGAGCCTCAAATACTCTCTCACATAATCTTGTTCTTTTGTCAGTGAGAACCCTGTTAGCTTCACTAAAACAAGATTCGGATGCTACTGTGGAGATTGGAACAGCAAGAATATCGCAAGCCATAGATGCTAAAATTTGAAATACGCCCTTCACTTGATGCCAAAATTGCATAATGTTGAAATTTTCATCATCGAGTCTTATGTTGCCATAGTCAGACCCGGAGTTTGCAAACATTTGCATCTCTGTTGCACGCGGGGTCGATGTTGAAGGCGAGTCAGAGTTTTTATGAAGGATAGATTGAATACGAGACATAGTAGAATCATTTGCCCCCCGTTCTGTTCCGTATCGTGCTTGGTACCCGTGTCGTTTCGTACCGTGTCTAACGTCTTAACCGTGCCGTATCGTGCCGTGCCAAATTTTCTAAAATCCGGGCACGACACGGGCACGAAACAGTACCGTTCCCGTTCCCGTGACGTACCTTAACCCGTTCCGTTTCCAGCCGTGTTCGTACCGTTCCGTACCGTTTTCGGCCACAGCGTGTCTAAATTTAGAACACTAACTATACCTTTAACGAAGATTCTAAAGTTTTTCAGTTCAACTCTAACTCATTTGGTCAACAAACTCATTATGCTATTTTTTTCAGCATTTTTATTCTTTTGAGGGTTCTAATTCGAATGATAATATAAAATTGACACTTTCATGGTATGACATCATATTTACCCAAATTAAATTTCTCCTTTCAGTATCTCATCTTTTAAGTCTAAATCTATTATGTTGGCAATTTTTCATCAATTTTGAAGTTAATATGATGATTGATCCAATGAGATAAATAAATATCAATCAACGACTAGAATGAAATTACTTTATAATAGAATTTTTACCAATTACAAAATAGTATGAATTATTGGGCTACCGTGAATTATTGATTCCTTGTTTAAAAAAAAAACTACATCCAAATATCATAATACAAGTGAAAATACCATAATTTTAAATTATACGGTTAGAATTAAAAAAATATAATTAATGTCGGATTTATATTGAAATCATAAATTTCAAACAGAAAAAGACAGAAAACCATTTAGTATTAAAAAAAGACACATGTACTTCTACAATCAAAACAAACCACTAAATTTTCACATTTTCAGTGTTGAATTTTTACAAAGAAAAGTGACATTAAACCTTTTGATACGTTATTGTGGGGTTTTTTTTTATAAAAATCTGACACTAAATTCACACTTTTAGTGTCAGTTTTTTTTTTTTAAATCTTTGACACTAATGCATTAAAAAAAATTAGAGTCGTTTTTTATAAAAAAAAAAATCCAATACTAAAAATTAAGCTTTTAAAAAATAAAAAGTTTTAATCGTTTTAACAGTTTTGGCAGACTTTGACATTAACTTTTTGAGAAAAAATGAATTTAACGGGTTTTCTGTGGTTTAATCATTTTATCTCACGTTTAACCCGTTAAAATCGTTATTTTAAAAAAAAAACTCATTTAACGAATGAAATATATTTTTTTAAATCTTAATAGTTTGTGACTCTAAAATTTTATTTTATTTTTATTTTTTGGATGTAATTAAGGCCCTAATAAAAACAGAAAGCAAATACATTATGTAATAGTTTAATAAAATTTTAGTTTTTAACTTTTAAGTACTTAATTAATGTTTTAATTATTATTTTTACATAATTTTATTAATTATTAAGTACTAATGATATGATAATAAATAATTCTTAGCCTTTTTAAATATTAATTAATAGGTAAAAAATGATTGATCATTTTTTAGTTTAACGGCTGTATAAAACCGTTAACCGTTAACGGGTCACCTCACCGTTAAAAGCCGTTAAACATTTTTTAAAAGCTTGCTAAAATAAATCATCAGTATCAAAAAAAAATTGAAATCTAATATTAATAGCTTTAATACCATCTTTTTTATAAATTCGATACAAATAGAGTGACACTGATTAATCATTTTAGACTAGTGCTTTGATTTGCAAATTGGGCAACACACATTATTTCAATAGGATATATATCACTGTAGAACCAAATTTATCCTGATCTTTTTACTTGCCACGTTGACATGTAAGAGATGAACAAATGAATGACTAAATATTGTTCTGAAATAGATAGACACCTGCTTTAGTGGGAGTATAATATACTCTTAACGTAATATTCTTAATTTTCGAAAAACCGCTTAGGACAACTTGTTGCTAGCATGATAATTATAATAAATTAAGTTAGATACCTGATAAATATACATGTTTCATTCTAATACAATGTATAACGTTATTATAAAATTTGGTAAAATTGATGCACTTCAAAAGAAAAAAAAAAGAAGAAGAAAGAAGAAATAAGACGTGACAAAAATGTTTAATGAATGGCACAACAAACAATTCAGTGCCGGTTAGACCATTGATCATGGAAATGCCATTCTCAATCCTTTCTCTTAACTGTGAGCTAGTCATTTCTTCAGTTAGATGATAAATTTTGTTAATTGTGAATAATACACTAAAATTTACTAGTATTTGCAACTACAAGGAAAGCAATGATCAGTAGCCTCAAGAGTTTGATGAGGCGTGTAGCGGATAAACCCTCACTCTCCACCTCTGTTTTGTCCAACAGTGAGCAGTAAATAATTCTTTTTCATAGCTAGGTTGATTGAAAAAGCTTGGGTTTTCGCCCTTAGATCTTAATTTGCTAATGCTATGGGCCTTGCCTCCCCCCCCAAAAAAAAAAAAAAAAAAAAAAAAAAAAAAAAAAAAAAAAAAAAAAAAAAACCCAACATGCATTCAGTAGCAAACATCCAATTTGCATTCAGTAGCCCTAAACCCTAAACCAACATGCATTCAGTAGCAAACTTCCAATTTGCACTTCTGAACCAAAAAGTCAGTAATAATATGATGATTTTTGACGGACTTTCTTATCTTCCTTCGTTTTGGGACCATGCACGAAATTAGTAGGACTCTGCTCTAGATATTTGTGATCTGCTCAATTTTGTCGAGTTGTTCAGCATGTTGGAAAGAAAATGCTGAGCTCTACCATCGTCCAAAAAAAAAGTTCTTCTATCGTCTGAAACTGTGCATTTTCTCTCTTCAGTTTCCAATTAAACGAGTTGGGCAGAAAATTCGGTCAAGAAATTTCAGTGTAAGAATTTGATCAGCTAATTAAATCTAAAATAAAGTCGTTGCATAGAATTATGGGGGGGGGGGGGGGGGGGGGGGGGGGGGCAAAGATAAATTAAAAAAGTAACGGCATGGATTGTATAGTTTAGAATCCTTATGTCTTTGAGGATCTATGCTCTAATAATGTTCATTTGTCTTTAGAATAATTATTAATTTACTAATTAGTATAATTCCCATCGCATCATATCTCTTTGCCACAGGTCTAAAAGACGATATGCTGGAATAAATTACAATAAATATTGAAATATTGATGAGCAATATTATCGGAAGTATGCATATTGTTTATATACAAAATCGAGGGTTCAGATGCCATAAGATATAAAAAAAACTTTTTAATTTATATTTCAAATTTAACATTCAAATTTTGATTCAATTCGTTAATCGCTCATAAAATTTTATAAATTTGGATATCATTTTATACTATATCAAATATTAACAAAATGAATTAGTTAACCGTTATTTTATCCTCTTGTGATCTTTTTACAAGACTCAGTGGTGAAGAAAATTAATGGACTAAAGTTTTCTTCGTACTCTGTTCTAGATCTCGGTGGGCCATAAGGGCAATATCCTTCAAAGTCAAAATATATCATAATTATGCTCCGAGCTTATATCACGAAAACATGTGTAGATGACAGTTTTGTCAAATACATAATTATAATTCTTGCAGAGGTGTGCAATCGCCAGTTCGGTTTAAACATAAAAAAACATATTCGTAGTTTTTATCAGTAGAAAATAAATATATTCAGATTATCCATAATATGATTCTAGTAAAATTAATTTACTTAGTAAATGAACTATTGGTTTATTTGGTATAGGAAAACATAAATCAAACCAAAATATGAAAATCAAATTAGTTAAAAATTTAACTGAATAAAAAATTTCGAACAAAAGAACCGAACGATTGAAATTCAAACCTATCAGTTTGCACACCTCTAACTATGTGTGGATATTTTTTAAGCGCGTCTTTAATTGTAACATTCAAATGAATATTAAGTAAATACCCTCAAATATAACTCATTGTAGGGATCAAGTCTACGAGAATATCTATCTTTAATTTACAATTATCTCAGATAAATCAAGAAATATTTTTTTCTCGGATTATTCTCGACATGGTTCTCATTCTATTTTGAATTATTCCCAAAATAATTCTCATTTTTTTAGTCTTCAATATTCTTCGGGTAATTTTTTAATCTAAATGTTCCTAATCAAGGACGTTTAGAAGGAAGACTGATTATTATGTAAGATTATTTTGTGTCAGGTTGTGTGGACCATGTGACAGATATGTTTCTCGATATAATCATATAGTATTATTGATAGTGATCAATAACAAACATGACCATCAATAAAATATCATATGATTTGTATTTAGTATCATAGTGTCATTGATATTTTATATATGTTTAAAATTTTATAATATGAGATTCAATACGCTAAATAGGAAGTACGCATAACTGATATAGTTCAACACTGATCATAACTGCAGTCATCCCAATTAAATCATTATTTATATAACTTATGCGGAGAAATAATATATATTTACCAAGAATATCAATGCCCTTCTAATATGAGTGATGATATCAAAGGGCTCTTTGATAGGATAATGCAGTATGAGCTCAAATTATAAAAAAATATAATTCATCAAATTATCTGAGATTAAGAAATAAATAAATCAAGAATAAAATGACACACTCCAACTTTGAATTTATTTATGATATCATGTGGCGTAGAAATTGGCATAGAGCAAAAAATTACTTGAGAATTCTTTATATGTATTTTTTATTGTCTATGTCAAGATGATAGTTATATTGTACATTGCACAGACGTTGCATATAGCATTCATGAATATTATTATCATGACATAGAGTATGTTTTGTTGCACATTATTTTTATTATGTTACATCTAACTTTGTACATTAATTATGTTATATTGCATCTTATTTTTTTTATTATGCACATTATTTATGTTGAGATGTACATTTTTTTTGTTATGTTGCACATTGATTATTTCTATTATGTTGCATCCAATTTTACTACGTACATTATTTTTGTTATATTGTACATTTTTTATTAGATTTCATCTAATTTTATTTATTATGCATATTAATAGTGTTATGTTCCACATTATTTTTGTTATGTTGCTTTTTTTTTTTTATTATGCGGACTGTTACACATTGTATCTGTTGGGTTGCATCTAATATCATTTATAGGAGACAATTATGAATAAGATTGAGAGAGAAAACAAGCGGAAGAGATACCATGAGAGCGTATGTGAGAGAGAACAAATTGTTCACGAACCGACATCTGGTCTAAAATTAATGAGCCGGCATTCGGTTTTAAGATGAGGGAGCGAGAGCACAAACGAAAGAGAACGAGGGGGCAATTCGCATATCCGGACAGCATTTTCCTAAAAAAGAAAAGCCCCAATCCCTGTCAGGAGCTGAAAGCTGTTTAATCAAGAGAACGGATTGGTTGAAAATGGATTATTTTGACAACCTTGACAATGAACCTCTAAATAAATATAAAAGAATTTTAAAAATGAAAAAAAAAATTATAGAAGTGTTTTTCTACCATTGTATTGTGTGATTGAAACAAACCCTAAGGACAGCTCAGCTTTTAATATTATATAGTTACAATGTGAACTACAAGTTGTATAATTATTACAAAGGAAGCAACTTTCACATTTTTAAAAAGTAAAAGTTCGTTCAGTGTGAAATTATCATGCTGCCCATTAACCAGGCTAGCAAATATATTTAGGCATGACCTTTTTGCCTTCAGCTTAAACAGAACCCTGTCTTTCTTTGTCTTTATTTATGATACCTCAACATTTTTTTTTTTTTTGCGCTTGGCCATTTGATTTCACTAATTAACTAAATACTGTTCCAATCATACAGTGTAAACATTCCCATACGATGTAAACAATCTCATAACATGGGGCAACAACAGAGTTGAGGGTTTCCAGGCTCATTGATACTGAAATACTTATGGATTTCAAACTGGTATATTCACCAGAGCTGATCCACAAGCGCTCATGTTATGAAACAACACAATCCACAGCTGTGACAGTTGGAATTCACAATCCACAGTTGAGGGAGAGGTGTAGACGAATATTTTCAGACAGAGAGCTCAACCTCATTGTCTCATATTTTTCTCAAAAAAAAAGGCTCAGTTGTTAGTGTGTTCACATCTTGCATAGCTGAACAAAACATCTGAAATCAGAAAACTAACACCGTTGGAATTGCTGCTCTGAACTCTCCTTAAAAATCAATTCCATCATATTTTACAACTTCAGGACTGGTGCGTGGCAACAGAGAGCCAGATACAGATGGGTAAAGCAGGAGATGGGGGATGGAAATACAAAGTATTTTTACGTTCTTGCCAAAAGCCGCAAAAGAACCAATTGGATAAATGTCACTACAGCAAGATGACAAAATATATTCAGACCACACAACTAAAGCAGACATCATTTTCTTTTATTTCTGTTCTCTCATCGATACTTCCGTTATCTCAGATATTCATTTTCACTGTGATCCTCTTTTTCAGCTTTACAATTTCCCTTCCATGCTCACCCAATTCATCATGAGTAGAGACAAGAGGGGACGGGGAGTGCTCACATCTCCCTAAATCTCATAAAAATTACATATCAAAATTAAAATTTATCATATATTTTTATTTTATAAAATGTACTATTTTCCTCCTCCTTTAATTTATTAATTTTAATACTCTAATAATATAAACTTACATCTATCTCCCTCCATATTAAAATTCTAATTTTGCACCTGCAACCCATCACATAAGAGGAACTCACGACAATTATGAACTTGTGGCCTTCAAATAAAGCATCAGAGTGACGATTTCATAGGAGAGTTCTATAGAATATTCTAGAACATGTTGCTTATTGACCTTTTGCATGTTTTAACACAGGTTTGTATGATCCGACAAAAGAGTTAACATCGCTAAATGATGCTTACATTATGCTAATCACAAAAAAGAAACCCACATCAACCACTTTTGATTACTGGAGAACATAATAAACCATTTTTACAATATCTTATCCAACCGACGCAAACATGATTCATCAAACTTGAGTTTGAACACATTTTACAAGACTTTCATTATGCGGAGCAAGCTATCCAAGTTGCCACTGCAAACAGAAAATTAATGCTACTATTCAACGTTGATATGTATATAACTTTTTACTATGACTGCATGAAAAAACTCGGGCTCATAATTCGGTTCGGACTCGATCAAATCTGACTCGAATTTATTTAACTTAGTAGTTAAATAAGTTGAGTTTGAATTGGTGTTGACTTGGGTTATGATTCAATTCGGCTCAAATAATAATAGTTTATATGTTCTTTTTTTCATTGAACTATAATCCGATAATTCATCTCTCATTTTCTCTCATCATCTCAGCGGTTTAGCGACATCTCTTATTCGCTTGTGACTCAACTCATATATCTTACTCGATATTTTTTTAGCAGTCCACCCATTCAAATTAGTGTAGTATCATTAAAAATATAGTTTATTGATATACTAATTTTGTACCAACTCTTGTACTAGTCTTATAGATGTACAAATCTTGTAGTTTGTAGATGTATCAAATATAAATGTAAAACTGAGTCAAAACACATGTATTGGCTTGTGAGTCGGCTCAAATAGTAACAAGTTGAGCTTGAGCTAGACTTTTTATATCAAAATGCTACACGAATTCGGCAAGGCTCGACTCATTTTTTATGAGTTGAGGTTGAACTAAGTCCATCTCGCTCAAATTCGACTTGTTTGTAGCCCTACCTTTGACATTTTGAATTGGCAATTTCTTTTGGACATTTTAAGAGCTAAGGGATTTCTAGATGTATGGTGCTCATAGATAAAATATTTGGTGTTACCGGGTACTTCAAAAGTCATTTATTTTATTCATTTAGCCTTCTGTGCGCACGTCTCATCGTTGTACGTGGCGAGGTTATCACTCCTAATCCGATTTGATTATTTTGAGGTGTGACAATTTATTTATATTTATACTTATATATATATATATATACATATTATATATCAATATATTCTAAAAATTATATAAAATCTTAATATAACACTAATATTATTTCAATTATGTCAAACATTTAATTATGATATTATTATATTAATAGAAGCACAAATATTTTTTTAATTTATAAATGTGAACAATGTAATTCAATAGACATCTTGGTATCATTTTAGTCATATCTTTTAACTCAAAAATCTAATAAATACAAAATTAGTTTCTCTAAATCCATGATAACTATATCTATCATTTTTATATTTTGATCTCTTTTAAAAATAGAATATATCAATCTCAAAAATTTATATTATGATGGTTAACTGTTGAAATATTTTAGACCTCTAGATACCATTTTAATCATAAATTTGTACTGAAATATCATATTAAGATGAAGTAAAATCTTATAGATTCATAACAGTAAAATCTATAACTTTGATATTTTAAGATTTCTCAAATTCATAATCTAATATGCTAAAAAATATATATATTTATTAGCCGATTTTAAAAAATTACACTGCAGAACGGGTATGAAGGTATGGGCTGTAGGCAGGACGGGCTAGGATTTTCAAACCTGGAGGTATGGCTGGGCATGACAGGTATGTGATTTTGATGGACAGGTCGGACCATAAGATTGACGTTTTACTCATCTACCTGTTCTATTGCCATATCTAATTGAGCGTGTCTAGTTGACCCAATCAAGTCTCTTGAGTCATGATCAACTAGAGTTATGGAGGAGACTACAGAGAGAGGGCACACGTCGGGGCTTCACGAAGTAGGGTTAGTAGTGTCAAACGGCGAAAACAATACGAAAAGCTTGATCTTAGTTTCGTTAACGTTTCGTTTAATAAATGAAACCATTTTTCGTTTAATAAACGAAACAGAAAATCATTTCGTTAACTGTTTCGTTTATTATGAAATGGAACGAAACATGAAATTTCATGTATTTTACACTGAAATACTTTTAACGAAATGAAAAATACCGTTTCGTTAACCGTTTCGGCCGTTTCACGAAATAGAAAACAGTTTCGTTAACTGTTTCATTTAATAAAACGTAAAAGAAATTCATTTAAACCGTTTCGTTACCACGAAACGAAACAGAAATTCATTTCGTTAACCGTTTCGTTACCACGAAACGAAACGAAACGCGATCGAAACGGAATTCGTTAACAGCCCTAAGTAGGATCCTAGGGGCTGACCAAGACTCGAGTCCAGTGTAATGGATCACATCATCTTTGAGAGGGGCGCGAGGCTCGACTGGGTGAGGCGAGTAGGCAGGTCAAGGCTATGTTCACTGGTTGCTTATGACAGATCTGGACCAAAGGGAGAGAAGGAGAATTAAGAAAGAGAGGGAGCTATGGGTGAGTCGGTTGAGAGAATGAGGGTGATGGTGAGTAGAGAAGCGAAATCGCAAAAGAAAAAAATAGAGAGAGAGAGAGAGAGAGAGCTTTGCTCTCGGTGAGAATATGGATTGGGTTTCGGTTTGAAGGGAGGAATGGGTATCAATCGAAGGGAGAGAGGGTGAAATGTGATGGTAACAAGGAGATGGAACAGTGATAGGGGAAAGAAAGTCAAGGGAAAAAAGGAAAAGAAAAAAGAGAGAGAAAGAAAGTGAGAGAAATTATTGGTTTTGGATTGGTTAGATTTTTGTAATTGAAATTTTATGATCAATCATGCATGTGATTAAATGCATATAACAAATTATATTAAAATAAGGTAAATAATTAAATAAGAAATTAGCAGAAAGATTCGGGATTGAATGGCATCAGTCTATGATTTTATTGGCACGGAGTTAGACTAGATGTGCTATAAAATTTAGGGGATGAACATGGCACCAAGATTAATGAAAGCCCGCTTATTGATCGACGTGTACAATTCTACAAAATATTATATATATGGGTGAGGTTTTGTGCTTTGCGTCCGTATCTCGAATTTGAAAGTTTAAACGGCTGATTCAAACCGTTGAACATGATCTTCATATTTAATTATCTTTGGAGAATTGATCAATTTATTTATTCCCACGACGGTCCAGTTATTAAATCGTCGCGTCTACTCAATTTATCTTCTTTAATAAAATCAAAATCGTTGAATTCATTAATTGATCTCCGTAATTATTTATTATATGTCCTCAATTGATAATTTTATAAGATTTTCATATAAAAAATTTAATGCGTGATGTTCAATAGTTAGGCATTATACTGCCTATTTCAATAGATATCATTCATGCATCATGTAATACACGTGCCTAATAGTGTCACACGGAGATGAGCCATGTTGTTTTGTTTATGTTCTCTCTGTTTAGTTAGGTTGCTCTAATAACCAATCGAACTCAAAAATAATTTTAAATTTAATACACGTCTATCTAAGAAATTAGAAAAATATCGATAATTTTAGTTTTTTCATTTGACGAATTAAATATACATTAAACTTATTATTTGAATATATTAAAAAAATTAGAATAAACTATAAAACAGGGACTACTTCAATAATTACCATCCATGCGTCATATAATACACATGCCTAACAGCGTCACACTGAGATGGGCCATATTGTTTAATCTGTTCCTTTATCTCTATTTAAGTAGGTTGCTCTAATTCCTTCTTCACTTAGCAAATACCGGATTTCCTCACTCAGGGGCACATCGTGTCTAATTGGTGAGTGATCTCATGGCAAGCGCTTCAATGCTCTTTTCAGCTGCAAGAAGGTTTGTCTTTTCCTTTAACAATTATTATTATTATTTCTTTGACTCCATCATGGGTTCAAGAGGTTTGTACTTTCGTTTTCCACCCTTCGTTTGAACGGGGAAGGATGGATTAAGTGGAGGGGTCCAGTACAAAATACTCACAAGCCCAAATACTGATCAACTTTTCATTATGATTAGAAAGTGGGAGAAAATATGGACAATACTGAGGGGTCAACAAAATTTGGAGATAACGAAACTAGCAATCTTTTTTGTTTGGAAATAGCATAGTCGGCTTTCATAAAACTTATTATTTCAAATTATCAACTTGTATCATCGAAAATAAAGAACTATATTCGTATGAAAAATGATAGTGTGATTTCTAAATAAAATCAGTCAGATTCGTTTCAATTTATATCAAACGATTAAAATTAGCATAATAAAATATTTTTTATGTTTAAAAATATAATACACAGTCATTGGAAGAAAGACTCACCTTATCAGGGATGAATATCATCTAAAGTATTGTATCACATACAGTGGTCGGTCAATTTATGTGAGGGGAAGAGAGATAATTGGAGAGAAAGATAGACATATATATAATATTCTAGAGAATGTGAATTTCACTTTGTTGAATTCACACTTCACGGTATACATCGGTTTATACTTTATAGTTTGTACATTGGATGGTCATAGTAAGATTTGTGCAAAAATGCAAATCAAATATTAAATATATAATACATCCGTTTATACATTGGATAACACCTATGTTGAATGATGAGCAGCGATTCCGGACTCATACGTAGATCGATCTGCAATTAACGCGCATCATGCTTTCAATCTCAAGGTCAGACGATAAAGTAAAGAGCTCAAAAAACTCATCGTCACATGATCCCTTCCATATTATATTTTATGAAGTTCATTAATAATATGAAAATAATTATATATTTTCTAAAATTATATACGAGTTTAAGAAAAATGCATCCAAGCGCATTTAAATATTGATGAAAAAGTTCTTTTACAAGAGGAAAAAACTCGTAGTGACTTCGGAAAGAAATATAAAACACATGTAATTTTGACTTTTTAATGGAGAGATATTTGGGCTTTGTACACGGAACAAATTTACATTTATTAGAATCTGACGCCTTAGATGTCTCTCAGACTCTATCTGTCTCTATTTGCAAAATCAGCCGATTTTGAGTTGAATTAGCTGAGTCAGATCGGAATCGGTCGGGATCGAGATGTGTTTTATTGATTTTTATAACTAGCTGTTTTTTAGAAAAAAATCACAAGAATCATCTGATTCATCCGAGTTATCGCCCGATTCATCCGAGTTATCGCCGAGTTTATTCGATTCTTCACTTTTGAAATGTTTTTTCACCGAATTCTTTTTGTACTGATGTGACAGGCACGGTTGTCCTTTTATTTCTGAACAAAAGAGTCATACACTAAGATGCTTTAGAAGATCTACAAATATGATGACTATCACATAAAAAAAAAAAAAGCAAAGCCATAGACTATGGAGGGGTACACAATGTTATAATTAGATCTCCAAGTCTACACTCTCCTCTACACCGGTACAAGAAATGAGATCAATGATTTCTTTATTTTTTATTTGTAATAGTATAACATAGAATCAAATATCTAGAGAATCATTTTTTAATCCAGCGAATGAATATTTTTGTATCATTTTACACCTTCAAAATTTTCTCTGAAAACTACTGACCAATGAAATTATTTTTTTGCCAAATAAAATACGTTTCTTCCTGTGTAATGGTGCGAGATAAACTACTGATCAATGAAATTATTTTTTGCACCTTCACATGCAATTGTCACTATTTATTAATTAATGATGACCAATGAAGTCATTTTTTGTTGAAATTCTTGATCTTCATTTTCTATTTGACAAAATAAGTATATATTGAGAACGCCATTAATGCAAATTTTAGCTAACATTACTATTTTCATGGCGAATGAAAGATCAATTATTAGTTAATACCCAATTTATAATATCTAACCATCATTTTTTGATGAAATTAAGTATCAATTCTTCCTCACTAATAATTAAGTACGACTAAGAAGTGATGAGCTATTATTATTAAACATTACTTCCACCATGCACAATACCTAATTTTTACAATTTCTTTAATTTTTGGCTCTCGTGAACAATACCCTCCTTGGTATTTCGACACAACTAATGACGAAGTGATCCAGCCAGTTCGACACAATTTCTGGTAGTAAATGAATGTGTTTTAATTGTAACTCTATATAATCTAAGTTTGAATATTGATATATAGTTTGATTTATCATTATTTTTTATTTTTATATCTTTTTGTACTAAATGTGAGAATGTATCAGGTTATCTCATTAGTTTGAATGTATGCATTATATTAATATAGTGGATTATTTGAGTGTAATTTGTTGCTTTAATATCATTTTGTGATTAAATATATTTTTTTATTTTTTCTATTTTTTTAATGAAAATATTTTTTTTTCAAAACAATCCGAGTTTCCGATTCGATCGGCCGATTCTTTCGATTCCACGATCAACTTGTCGATTCCGATTATCGGTTCCGATTTTGCGAACATTGCTGCTGCCTGCAGCAGATATTATTTTTTCTCAGCTGAGACAATAGGAAGTACTATTAGACATTGCTCTAAAATAGTACCTCTATGTTATCTCTTATCAGCCTGAGCAAGCTTCAGAACATGCTCTATTAAGACTACCAAATGTTTAAACAACTGCACATATCATGACTAACTAATCTGATATTTACTCCAACCTAGGCTTGAAGGCAAGGTAGCATTGATCACTGGTGGAGCGAGTGGCATTGGTGAGGCAACAGCCAAACTCTTTGCACAACATGGCGCCCGTCTTGTCATAGCTGACATACAGGATAAAGCAGGGTCTGCAGTCTGTGAAGAGCTCAACGCCCAAACAGATGTTACATATGTACACTGTGACATCACGCATGAACCTGATGTCGAGAAGGCAGTTGACACTGCAGTTGATCGTTATGGCAAACTCGACATCATGTTCAACAATGCCGGTATTATTGGGTCACCAGTTATCCAGATTATCAAGTCTGATAAATCTAATTTCGAGAAGGTATATGAAAATTACATTAATTTTGCCAATTTTGTATCCATCACCCAGAAGGAATATTCTAACTTCTCCAACAATACTGCAGAAGGATAACATATTGTATGTTCAGCTTTTCTTAATATCAATTTTTGAAAGAACAAATATAATTTCAGCTTTCTCCAACAATACTGCAGAAGGATAACAAATTGTATGTTCAGCTTTTCCTAATATCAATTTTTGAAAGAATAAATATAATTTCAGCCAAGAAATTGATGTTTACAATGTTGCTTTCATTCAAATGAAATGGGTTCTTCGCACCCTTTTTTTTTAAAAAACAAAATACTATTTAAAATGTTGCAATATCTAAAATTAGGTGATGTCGGTAAATGTGACTGGAGGCTACCTTGGCACCAAGCATGCAGCACGTGTGATGATACCAGCAAAACAAGGAAGCATCATATCAACTGCAAGTGTGGCATCGGTGGAACCTGGCATTACGCCAGTCGCGTATACATGCTCAAAGCATGCAGTCTTAGGAATAATGAGAAGTGCAGCGGTTGAATTGGGCCCGTACAGCATTCGTGTGAATTGTGTGTCCCCTAACGTGCTTCCTACGCCACTAGCAGCCGCGGGACTTGGGATGGAGGAGAAAGAGCTGGAGCAGGCAATGGAGGACAAGGCAGTTTTGAAGGGGGCTCGACTTACGCGAGATGATGTGGCGCATGCTGCCTTGTACCTGGCCAGCGACGAGTCGAAATATATCAGCGGGCTCAATCTTCTTGTGGACGGGGCTTTCACTGTGACCAATCCATCATTTGGATTTTTTAACTAAATAATTTTATTAGCAATTACTCCCAGTGATCTGAGCTTTATTTAATGTTTTGAACTCTTTTAAGTGGAATAATTTGTATTGTTTTTCCTTTGTATTATCCTATATTAAATAAAAGAGCAGAAGGCTGGAGGGATTATGTCTACAACCAATTCTGATAAATTTCTGATTCCGTTTCATTCTAATTCTTACTGAATTGGCTCTACTCTTTGATCAGTAAAAATGAAGATGAAAATGTAATATATATGTGAAATACGTACCCGTATCGTAATGAAAATTCACTCTAGCGCACATGACATGATGATACTAAATATGTATCTAATTAAATTATCGTAAGGTGTCAATCTAATACTGATTTGATCATGTCGTGGATGACTGTATTAGTGCCCAACAAAAGCAAAGCCCACCACCACCTATGTTGGCCTGTAAGGATCCATACTATGCTCTAACCAATTTAGTGCATAGAACTTTTTATCACAATACTGAAATGTCTTTTATATCCATATCTGAGCCCTTGCACTCTGGGGCCTCTGTGATTGGACGGCATCTTAGGCCCAAAAATAACCTTTCTCAATTGTATCATCATCAATTGTCAGAACTTAGAACTCTTCTTCTCACTGCTGTGATTATTCCATGTAGGACCGCACAAAAAAGTTCAGACTTGAGCTAATCTAATTCGAACTAATTTGAATCGAGTTTATTTTACTTGATAGTTAAATAAGCTGAGTTTGAGTTTGAATTGGCTCGGCTCATATCTCAACTCGGTTCGAATAATAATAGTTTATATTTTTTGTGCTAAACTTTAATCCGATAATTTATCTCTCATTATCTCTCGTGATCTCACCATCTCAGCGGCTTAATGACTTCTCGTACTCACTTGTGACTTAGCTTATATATTTGACTCGATAATTTTTTTGCTTGATAGTTTAATGACTTCTCGTGCACTATTCAAATTAGTGCAGTAAAGATTTTATTCAAAATATAGATTGTTGATATATCAATTTTATATTAACTCATGTACCATTTTGTTGATATATCAAATTTGCAGTTTATAGAGTCAACGTACATGCACTGGCTCGTGAGCCAGCTCAAATAGTAACAAGCCGAACTTGAGCTAGATTTTTCAGCTCGAAGCATTTCACGATCTCAACTCGACTTGACTCAAACTTTGATGAGCCGAGCTTGAGTTAAACTGTCTCGCTCGAACTCGGCTTGTTTGCAGCCCTAATTCCATATGCAATATCATTGACTAGCTTCATTTTAATTCTATATGAAATTTTCCAATTAATTTTAATAATTATAATTGATGTTGATGCATCTCAAACAGGCGCTGGTATTGACCAGTTGCAAGATTCATAAAACCTGGCAAACTACTCTCAGTTTGCTACCTGTAATGTTCAATCAGTTGTAAAATTTGGTCAAAGATCTTAAATTTTATAAGCTATAATTTTGCTCATTTTCCTTGCTTATTTTAGGATGGAGATCTATGGGAAACGAGATGAAGATGAAGATTTACAGAAAACGATGATACATCTTAAAAATGAAAAATATAATGTGTTCTTCTCTTAATTACATATTATTTCATAAAAATCGTGTTGAAATGATGATTATGGATATTTTGTATATTATTCAGCTCAATTATGTTTGGATGATCAAGGATCCCAAACTGCTATCAATATCATAGTTGCAACTACGACAATAATGTGTCATACAATTATAACGGCTCAAATTTTGATAATAATGGTTGTCCTTTTATTTATATATTATTGTGTCTCATTTTGATTAGAAAAAAAATAAAACTATGGTACATTGCTACCATTAGAAAACTATGGTACAATGCTACCATAAAAAAAAATATTGCAGCAGATCCAAATCAGGATGATCAGGGATAGAGGGAGGAGGGCACTTGCTCCTAGAGTTTTTGATGGATATTTATAATCTGAAAGTTTTATTCAAATTCGCATAGCTGAATTATATGGATTTTTAAAATATATTCATTAGTTTATTGAATCCGCATATAAATTTTAAAAATGATCCATCTAATATAAGGATACCGTATTTAGATCTTTTAAGATTCAAATTTAAATCTGTTATGAATTCAATAAATAAAATAAAATAATATCATATATCAATTAATAAAATGGATATGTCCAATTCAATTTAAACAATATTTATCTTTTATTTTGTATTGATTCATGAAATAGAATAATAGTTATTGTATTATAGGTAGATTTTATTATACTATTTGATGCTTATCGTATGTTTTGAAAATTGAAATAAATAATTATGATTGTTGCCACTTGTACAATTGGAAAAATTTAAGATTGCTATAATCACAAATATAAATTATGATTGTTGCTATGTTTGAAATAATTTTAAAATAATATGATAATTTTCTCTTATAATGTATGAATTAGGCTATTTTTAATATTATTATACAAGATCTGAAATATGATCCGAATCTGATTCGAAATATGCTATAATAGAAAATATGAATTTGCATTTGGATTTGGATTCTCAATTTTTTTATACAGATATGCATATGGATCTTATATTTTTTTAATGAATTCACATTGAGTCCTTCGAAATCCGATTTGAATTTGTTATTGACAGCCCTACTTGCTCCTAAGTCCAATAATCTATGTAATTTTACCATGATGTCAACATTAAAAATTTTAATTGAGTTATTAAATTTTTTTTAATTGAATAATTAATCTTAAAACAAAATAGAACTTGGCTCATAGAATAAGGATGATAAGCTTGTAAATATGGCCGTAATATTTTCATTTCTTATATTTTCTGAAAGAAAAAAATTCAAATAATTCTAAGAATAATATTTTCAAGAATATGTATCTATCTCCCGAATATCTTTATATTTCTTCTCTCTCATAATATTATACATACTATTATGGAAATTTAATATTATGAAAATTTAATATTGTCAATTTTATTTTTAATAATTTAGTGCAATTAATTTATATCTTAATAAATTATATTAAAATTTTATGTAATATAATAATAATAAAGTCAACTTTATAAATAACAAAATTAAAAAAAATTATGCCCCTCCATTACGAGCTTTCTGGCTTCGTCACTGGCTGGTTAAATGTGTGCAATGTGGAGACCATGGTATTCAAATTTGAGAATCCAATTAACTTTTTCTACGGGATATTCATTTTGTGATACTTTCATTGTAATTATAGTCATTCTTGAGTTCGAGTTGCATTACTTTCGTCTCTTTTGCGACGTTTTATAAACTTTTGTTTTAATAAATTCTTTCAAAAGTAAAATAGTTAAGCGGAGGAGATATTTTTGTAATTCGAATAGAGAAGAAAGAGGAAGATGAGTGGATGAGAGACGACGGAGAATGATTGAGAATAAATTAGATGTCACGGTAAGTTGACAGAAACTGAGGGGCCTAGGTTTTTAATAATTTAAAATTTAATGATTAAAAACTGGAGGCTCTATAAACTGAAACCTAAAACAGGCATTCGCATTCTCTGCGCTGTAAATTTTATAATACTGTCCATTTTACTGTTTAAAATGACTATGTAAATTTAAACATTATAATTGTAATACTGTTCATCTGATCGTCGATAAAACTGTCCATTTTAAGAAAATACACTATAAAGGATAGGCTTCCCTAATCCCTAAAACAGAGGAAGGATGATAACGGCCTCCCATGCTTCCACCTGCCGTGTCAAAGTGGTTCTCTTTCAAGTCTCAACACGTGATACAACAGACGACCACGCCTCACCAAGTGTCCTTGGTGATGGCGCACGTGACAAATATCAAAGCCTCCGCTTTATCAGATATTATCTAACTATGAAGGGATCGGTTGATAATGGGTTATTTTGATAATGTTGATAATAGACCTATAAATAAATAGAAACAAAATTATGGAAGTGTTTTTCTAATGGTCATTCAAATTTCATATAATTTCATTATAGTTTGATAGTCCATCAAAGACCATTAATTTTTGATTTGCAATCTGTTCAATTAATTTAATCTTTGATGGACTATCAAACGATAATCAAATTGCATTAAATTTGAATGACCATCAATCTAAAGGTAGAATAATACATCTATAAATGCTTTTTTATTTTAAAGTTTTTTTGTATTTATTTAGAGGTCCATTGCCAAAATTATCAAAATAATCCATTGTCAATGGATCTCCACTCATAATAAAATAATGGTATCGAAATAACTTTTGATGAAAGAACACATCTATTTGAGAATGCATAAAATGATAATGAAATTGCATAAAATTTGAATGACCATCAATTTAAAGGTAAAAGAACACATCTATAAATTTTTTTATTTTTTTATTTTTTTATATTTTTTTAAAGATCCATTGTCAAGATTATCAAAATAACCCATTATCAACTGATCCATTCTCAAAGAAGAAATATAAGTGACGAAATCGTAAAAGCTGACAAGTGTACAAGTATATTTTTTTTCACTTCGTATTAGATATGAGATATCCAATGGCGGACAGTCGGCGCCGGTCACCTCGCTGAAAAAATAAAATTTATATAATAAAAAATATTTAAATATTTTATGTTTTTTTAATCTAAATATTCTTTATCGATCATTTCTGATTCCGTCTCTAAACATATCCTAGGTAAATATATTATGTTATTCTAAAAATTAAAGATGAGTTCAGGACATGCACACTCGAACTCTCATTTCTTATTTTCCTCATATATTTTGGACACGCTATATTCCTCTTCTTATTTCTTTGAGGTCTATATGGTTTATATTAAATTGCGTTTTTAATTGATCTAAATTAATCCATTTACAAATGCGTCATGTCAGTGAACATATACCAACATTTTTAATTCAAAATTGTGGAATGTTTTTATCAGGTCCATTATTTGGATCAAAATGAATCAAGCCTACAGAGCCTATTTGACCCCATCTTTCCAGCCCAACATTAGATTAAGAAATAACCACCAGGCACTAATGGGTCCAATTAGGGGTGTAAACGGATCAAATACAGATATATAATGTTTTTATTGTATCCGTATCTGTTATAATTTTTCGGATACAAATAGTATCGGATACAAATACGGATCGGATATTCAACGGATACAGATACCAGATCGGATATCGGACAAATATAAATACGAATATGGATATATTTCGGATATTAAATAAAAATATTGTATGTATCATTCGAAAAAAATTACATAGTATTTTATGATAAAAATCATTAATCATAAAATTTAAATATTAATAATTATTATATTAGTAGTTTAAATGTATGAATGAATTATAAAAAAATATGATACATTAACATAAATTAAATATAAAATAATTTAAATTTATAATGAATGCTAAAAATATGATTAAAAAAATATATAATAGAAATATTTCGGATACATATTCAGATAAAATCGGATAATATTGGATCGGATACCTTCGGATAGTGTCGGATATTGATGAATAATAGCTAAACGGTCGGATACGGATTGGTAAGGGTTTTACCGTATCCACATCTTAAAAAAATCAGATACGGATATCTTCGGATACAGATATGAATCAAATAATTTTTATTATTTTTCAGATCGGATCACAAATAAAATCGGATATTATCCGATCCGTCAACACCCTAGGTCAATGCCGATTTTGTGCTCTGTTCAGTTTTTAGTTTCTACTTTTATTTAAGCAACCAGTCAGGAAAACTTTTTGGACGGGTGTAAAAACTACTGAAGGAAAAAAATAAATAAATTTCTTTCTGGTACTTTTTAAATTCTGGTTGAAAAACTAAGTTTATTTAATCAAACGTGCGCAACGCCTACAATGTACGATTTTTCGAAGTTCAATGATTTGATAACTTCGGTAGTCAACTTAAAATTCACTCTTGTTTTGTTGGTAGTTCAACATAATTCAATAAAATTGAAAATAGTATTCTGTATTGAATATGCCAATCGGCTCTGTCCCACTAGAAAACAACCTCGTTTCCTTTTTCTTTTTCTTTTTTTGTTAAATTTGCTTAGTTTACTATCCTTAAATTCTTAAACTGATTTTTATGTGGGCAAAAAAAATCGAATGTCGAGAAAATAACGAAAAATAGAAGTTATTTTTAAGTAAAATAAGTAGCAAATTAAGAATGATAATAAAATAAACACAAAAATTTCCCAAATTCCATCCTTTTCTTTTCCTGAAGAGGTTTACAAGGTTTTGTTAGAGCTATCCACAACATAGCACCAAAGCTAACTAAAATTCACAGACTAATTAAAAGCCTAAATATCCTTACCTGCATAATGTCATCTACCCCTATATACCTCTCTTCCTCCAACTAGAGATCTTCATTCACAACAAGATTCTCCACCAGCAATGAAAAAGGAACAGTATCCAATTATGGATTGGTGATGTCATGGATGCTCTTCCTCTTAGATTCTCTGGTGCTGTTTGCATTCTGACTTTGCCTGATGAAGTACTTTTGTGCATGGCTTGCGACCTGAGTCGGAGTCCGGGTTTTCACAGCCCGCCGAGAAATGTTTCTCCAGTCACCCTTTCCATATTTGGCAAGCCCCACCAGGAACAGCCTAATCAAAAACAAAAAACAAATCAAAAATCAAAAATTGATCACAATTTCAAAATTGATAGTTCAATTCAAATTCTCATGATGACTTATCCCAATAACATTCTACCATTCACTTATTCTGAACAAAAGAATTTTAAAATTTCCATACCAAAATTATAAAAATTTGAAAGAAAACTTAAAGCATAGTTATCAAAACCAACTAAACCAGAACTCACCGATGCTCCTCTTCAGTCCACGGGATACCACGGCGTCTTTCTTCACTTCTGCTCCTCGAGCCACCACCCGAAGAGCCACGCCGATATATGCCATCATCAGTATCGGTATTCATCTCCTCTTCCTCTTTGTAACTCGGTATCTGAACAGCACCTCGCTCAATCATGTCGATGTCTTGCAGCAGCATTTGGTAGTGGGTCCATGCCTCCCGCATGCTCCGGCCAGGGATTTGACTGGAAATCAGGGTCCACCTGTCAGGCGTCCCTTCGGGATAGATGACCAGGGCGTTTTCAAATTGCTTGTCTTCAGATTTCGTCCATGGTTGAGAGAAGAAATTCATTTTGATTTTTAGAGGAAAAAACTTCGGAAGGAGAGTTTGATTTGGATGACTTTCGGGGTGGTTGGTGCATATTTATACACACTGATGAAAGCAATACTTTATGAAAACACAAGTTATTTTTCACGGATAGCCCTAGAAGCAAATCTATTTAGTTTCTATAGGCTAAGGATACCATTTTTAACACGTAGTTCTCATAACATTATTCTAATTATTTTTAAATTGTGCAATTTAATTGTTCAAACGAACATATATAGCAACAAAGTTTTCATCTTTCTGGTTATACTGTACCTGTAGGTCATATAATTACCAAATCCGTCATAAAATGTGCAAATTCTATTTAAGAAAAGAATTACCATATCACTATTAGTATCGATTACGAATTATATTGTTTTATATTTTTAATTTTAAAACAATTTAATACGACGATGCTACCTGATGAAACAAGAGCAATTAGATTGCTTAGAGATGAAAGAATCCAATTAACATTTAATTGTTTGAATAAGAAACAGTTTATTGTAATTTGTAAAAAATCTTTTTTTGTATTTCGGTTAAGCTTTTTTTTTCTTTTTTGATAACTTGATATATATAGATAAGTTCATCACAAGTAACGACAATAAATAGTTGGTGGTAACTAATTAATACTAATATACGTGATCATGCGACTCTTTTGTCGTTCTGAAGTAGACTTAAATAAGTGGGCGTTTGTTTTTTAGGACAGCTTGTGGAAAATTGTCCCAGCCAGAATCAAGCAAAATACCGTTATATCAGGCTGAGCTACGGTCCACGCTTTAGTTGTGCATTTTCACTACTAGAATATGAGGCAGCAGCTAGGGTAAAGAAGGAGTCACTACCTTGTGTACATTCATGCAAATGTCAAATGGCATGGGCTTACCCTTGCCTTATTACCTATGAAATAAAGCTGCACGCTACTGAACAACAATTGCATGGGACCGATGGCACTGGTTGTGGCATGCATAACTTGATATTTCTTGCTTGGGCTGACGCATGACACTAATGTCACTTGTGCAAACGTAAACTCAAGCAAGTGGCGTGGTAGTTGCTTGTTTATCTCATGCAACTACCCTAGTTGTCAACTATTGACGCTATTCTTTTTTTCCAGCAGGAAATATGATATTAAAAATTATATCATATTTATTTTAGTGGGTTGCTAGGGTACTTTGGCATGCATATTTCTGGTGCCTATCTCGAGTTGCTAGGGTGATTTGGCATATCTATTTGTTGTGCTTAGTTTGATTACTATTTTTGTATATTTAGATTAATTAGATCTATTATGCTCCTAAAGCGTCTGAGTAATCATCAATGTAACACAAAATTTTGGAACATTATATTCCGTCCATTTAATTCTCTTTAGAATTAAATTACCCTCATTAATATAATTTAAACATTTGTATTCCATCTACTATCCATTTAAGCAATAACAGAACCCAATAATCCAAAATATATTACATCTGTCTAGCACAAAGTCTATCCATTTAAACAACATCCATTGATATATAATGCATTTCATACATTTTACTTACCCAATAAAATGGTCAATGCCTGAACTAGCTATAATTCAGTACTTAAAAATTTACAAAATGATGGGACACTTTAGCCTCTAATATCAATGCATCACCTAATATCTCTTATTATGTATGATGTTAACAAAATAGAGATCTCAACCTAAGTCGTTACAACACCATGTGTTCTAGGTGTTCAAAAATACAAACCAAAAGCAGAAATAATCAAGTTACAAACTTTCCAAATGATCCGAACCAAATATATATATATAGCCTACTTAAACCCCCCCGGTTCTTACTTGATAAGATTGTTTAGCATGCTTGGATCCAGCTAGTACCTGACAACCATTGAATATGCTAAATTTTCTTCTACTTTGTACTCTCATCTGTTTTTCATTCCCAACTGTAATTAACAATTTAATAGAAAAATAACTCATCTAACAATGATTGCCAGTCTACTAACCTTGTCTTACCTCAGCATAGTTGGCAGAAGTGACCATTGAGATGGTTTGTTGAGCTTATTACAAACCTGAAAATAAGAGTTCATACTAGATAGAAAGTTAGCTTGTTAACCTTATTGCATACTTGAAAATTATCACTCTTTGATAATATTATTTTTTTCTAGAATGTCTCATATACTCACAGTTAGTTGATTTTCAAGCAAAACATATACCTGAATGAGCAAAAAGCAAGTATTTTTAGCTATGAATGAAAATAGTTGAACGATAAGCAGAGAAGAGCTTGGGAGTTGTTTAACTATTTAGTGTTCAGGATTTATTGGTTTAGTGTTGAGATTAAATTTTATCCATGCTGTCACTTAGATGAGAATCTAGTCTGAGAGATTTATGTTCTCGTGAGTAAGTTTTGTTCAATCAATATCCATTGAGAATGAGAATATAAATAGCGCTATCACATATTAATGATATAAACTTCAAAGTACAAATTACAACATACCTCAAGAGCATACTTAAAGAGAGTTACAACCAGCATCAACAGTGGACAGAGCATCCCAAAAACTATAATTGGATCAGTTAGTAGTACAACACAAGGGCTAACCCTCTCTTCCAAATGAATAATTATCAAATCAAATAAAGAAGCAAATGCCAGATATATAGAAATAATTCAATAGTTATCAGACTTCTAGAGAGAAGTTTTCAATAATTATCAATTTCTATTCTGAGCAATTATTGCTAAATCAGGATTCACATATGTGGCTGATTATCTAGTTCTGTCACCATCACGTAATCTTTCATATATTGATGACTGGTACTTGATGTTGCACTTGGTACACTTATTAATGACTGACACTTGATGCTACACCCGGTTGTTAATGACTTGTACATGACTGATTACAAGGTTAAAAAAAGAAAAATCTTTCAAATGTCACTGACAATGGAGAAGATGACTTGGTACCACACACGGTATTAAGAATTACTTAGTACCTTTGCGTTAAGTTAATTAACTAGAAGAAGTATTTGATTTGGTGACTCAATCATGTTCCGGTAGCAAGGATGAGACTTAAATTCAAGAATCAAGCATGTGACATGCTAAATTCATGCTTCCAAATAATCCTTTAAAATTGAGAATCCACCTTCTAACGAATAATTTAGATGCTAAATCAAAGATAGTAGCATCTCAGATGCTAAATCAGCCAACTATTGGGCACATTAACAAGTAACAAAAAAGAGGTACTAGGCTAGAAATTAATAATTGAAAGTCATACCTTGGATTTGGACCAGCCTTTGCAAAACAAAGTAAAGGGTGCTACTCTGAGGTTGTTTTAATGCGAAACGAACAGACCTTTAGTTCAATATCATAACATCTTAAACGAACTTAATTAGGAGAGTGTGCTACATCCCCTGACCATCAGTTCCATCAACCGCTTGATGCTGATAAACTTTTGTGAGTCCCGATCGGAGGAGGAGAAGGTAACAACAAAAGAAGATAGACGGAGCAGCGGATAAAGTTAACCCTAGATATTGAAATGATCGAGAGAGAGAGAGAGAGATTGGGATATATTGGGGTTTAGAGCAAGTAAAATTTAGGCAGGTGGTTTAGCGCCTAAGTTTTGCTTCCTGAAATTTTAGGCGAACATTCTCATTTTGTGGCTATGGGAGAACTCTCCAGATGGAGAGTCAGAGAGAACCCTAGATGGAAGAAAGGCAAAGGTGCACAAGCAGTGCGCTATTGTTCTGTATAGATCTGGTTTGGTTTTGGTGGAAATAATGAAGGGTACATCTGTTATATGGTATTGCAGTCTAATAAAATTTACAGTATTAAACTTGGTTCTAAAAACTTCTATATCATAGAATATATTAAGATGTTTTATCTGAAATCTTCAGAGGGGGAAATGAAAATTCTCTCCAGTGCTAACACTAGAAAGAGCGCCAAAACTTGATAAGGGTTAATTTGCTGAAAATATTGGCATCCAATATAATTTGCTAGAAATATTTACCTCCACTACAATTTATACTCACCTCAATAGTATTATGATGTGTTACCATTTTATGTATATAATAAATTATCATAATATTTAACAACATATTTTTTTCCACTATTATATAGAATGCATAATTATAAATGCAATATATCGATGTATTATATTATATGTTAGTTTGATGGTTGAATAATTTTTTCAGTCCATAAATATCTTTTCTTTGAAAAAAATTTCATTTATTTTGTATGATGAATATCCAAATCAATTAATATGAATCAGACAGTATGTGATTTATTGAAATATAAAGTTTATTTTAAATTCTTAGAAATACAAATTCACCTGGATTAGATACAAACCCAATGCAGAGCTATTTTATTTATGAGAGAATAAAGATATCTACATCCAAATCTTAGTGGCTTGGGTAGAAAATTTATAATAGCATCGAAAAAGCAGCTGCTGATGGCATGGTTAAGTGGTGGTGTCGGACTATGCATACTACTTATTTAACGGTGGGACCTTGATTTTCAAATGGCATGGGTCTTCAAATATGCATGCTAGTGTTTTATGTTTCCCAAGCAGTTGTCACAAATTTTAGTAGTGTTTTGCGTAAAAAACAAATAAATAAAGTCGAAAACCATTCCTCCCTTCAGACTCTTTCTGGATGGATCAGGCAAATTCGACCTATTCATCTAGATCGGACGCATGTAATAAAGCTGATATGCCTCTCATAAATTGAATAATTCGGAGCACTGATTATGGTCGACATTGTTATGTAAAATTGGGACCAGTATAAATCGGTACAGTAAGTGCAATACTGGTTGAATAGATGTCAACTATCAATAAGTAGCCTCAAATAAGTTCAAACAAGATAATCTCGCATACAAAGGAAACCGAGAAATTAGAAATAAAATCGACCAATGCATATAACTAACCAACCAACACAAGAGAAAGAGATATTATCACATGATAGATCGATTCCAACAAGCACATAAGGAAGCACACAAGAAAAGACACAAGAGTTTAAAGTGGTTCGGCCGAGCCTACTCCACAAAAGATAAACGATCAACAAACTTATTATAAATCAAGGAGATTACAAGAGTGTTTCAATTACTAAAAAAGCAATCATTTTATCTCTACCTTTTTCACTCTCTCTTTTATATTCTCTCCTCTCACTCTCTTTTGTTTAAGGCATACAAAAATAAGCAGTCACCAGCCACGAAATACTATAGCAACAATAACTTTTCAACAGCCTCCACAAAGAAGTGAAGGAGTCAAGAGAATAAACAAACTCCACCATACGCTCAAATCAACAACTCATTCCATACCCACCATCGTAGCCCCTAATAGTTGTTTGTCGATATCCCATTTGCATCCCCTAGCCTCGAGTCCAGAGACTCATTACATCAGACATGAGTCCATGGCTCGTGGCGCACGCAGATCCAATGCCCCATACAGCATCACCCACCGCATATCCACGCCTACCTCCATCGGTCCTAAGGCGTCCAAGAAAATCCAGACGACCAAACCTACCGCCTCAGCTACCCTTTGTCCAGACAACTGTGCAATGGCACTCACAGTCATGTGACATGCCTCAACTATCGCAGCTTCATCGCAATCAGTCATGTCATCACCTCCTATAACCCTCCAAGTAGGAGCGGAGCGTCAGCTGGTACGACGGTGGATGCGGACTCCACCGAACCAACCATCTCATAGAGACCATCACGCTTAGTACCCCGAATGACAGCCATGTCACCACGAAGATAACCGCGTGAATCCAACTCACTGAGTGACACAAGACTCCTCCGTACACCATGTATATACCGAACATCAATAACCATACGGATCATACTATCCCACATCTAAAACATAATTGTACCAACTCTGACAACCAACAAGGTCGATCCATCAGCCAAAGTCACGGTCCCAACGGACACCTCTCGAAAGGAATCAAACCAATCCATCTAAGGATAACGATTTTTTAAAGTCGCTCGACTTGCTAAGGATTTGGACAAATACATACCTTCAGTTTCATCCGTAACTCATTTGGACATGTTTCAACCATAAAGGAGCCTTGATTTCATTAGACAAATAAAATTAAATTGTACTAAGCATTTTACCACAAAATATTTTTTACTTATCATCCTCCATTTTCGTTGATTTGGTACAACTCAAGACATCATCTAAATCTTAAAGTACAAGGTCATCACGGATCGAGCCTTGCCACAATGCAAAGTTTTATTTTATGTCAAACTTCTCAATCCCAAACACAAATACAACAATGAGATTTTATCATATTCTTGTTCAAGTTGAAACCGTACCATACAACCATACAATCAAATCGTGCTCTGCTACCACTTATTAGTAAAATCGAGACTAGTACAAACTGGTACAATAGGTACAACATTAATACAGTATGTGCCAACTACCAATAAATAGCCCAAAATCATCCCCAAATCATCCCCAAACAGGATAATCCCACACATAGAAGGAAATCGAGATATTAGAAATAAAACCAACTAATGAATACAACTAACCAATCACAATAGAGTAAGAGATGTTACCACGGGATAGATCGAGTCCAATAAGCACATAAGAGGAGACACAAAGAGTTTAAAGTAATTAGGCTGAGCCTACTCCACTAGGAGGCAAAACGATAAATAAACTTACTATAAATCAAGAAGATTATAAAAAAATTATAAGAGTGTTTCAATTATTAGAATAAGTAATCACTTTATCTCTACCTTCCTCACTCTTCTTTTTCTATTCTCTCCTCTCACTTTCTTTTGTTCAAGACGTAGAAGAAGGAGCAGTCATCAGCCATGAAATACTATAGCAACCATATCTTTTCAGCAACCTCCACAAAGAAGTGAATGGGTTAAGAGAATAAATAAGAGCCAAAAGATGAGTACATTAGCTAAGGCTAAATTTGAGCCTAAAAACCAAACAAGTATGATATTCGCTTTTTTGATGAGGGATGAACAGTTAGATTGATCAATTCTCTTCATCAAAAGTTTAAATGGAGGAATGTCGAATTGAAAAGTAGACAATTTTTTTATGAAAACTCATAGGCATTAATTAAGTAGGAAACGATACATTACACGTGTGTACAATCTAGCGTGTCAGTAAAAGAATAATTATTTATGTTTCTAAGAGCATCCGCATCTCACTGTCAAATTTTATTTAATAATTATTATTTTAATTTTAGAGATGTAAAAATTAGACAAAATTAGATAATTGTCTAAATTTGGCAGTCCATTTGACAAGCCACGTCAGTGGAGGAGTGAAAAATTAATCACGAAAGTATCATTTTGACAATTTTCATTCTATTCAAGGATGCATCTCTTAATTTAGTTCTAAAAAAAGATTGTCACCAATACCGATGCTCTAAAAAATTAAAGCAAGTAGGCATGATTTATTCATTGGCTTTACAACCAAATGATCAAATTTTCTTCCAAATAGGTTTTGGTAGAGAAATGGGAAGAATATGTAAGGTTCAAGTACATTATTCCATACCATTTTTTTTCAAATACGAATATCATTATAGTTTTAGCTGTAAAAATATTGTGCACTTACAATTAATTATATTTTATACCACTATTTAATAATGATAGACCTAAGATGTGATATTAAAGGTCAAAATAGTGCAAGAATATAAAGAATCTAAAGTAGAAATGTATAAACCGATTTGGGACTTAGTGTTCAAGTGTAATGGCAGCGGAATACAATTCAATTCAATTTAATTCTCACAAGAATATAACAATCAATTTAGTAAGCTCTCTAGAGTAATGATTTAGCTAGATAGATCAGATTAATCTTAAAGTGAGGGAGGTGATCCTTTTAAAATAGATCTTCTGAAATAGCTGAAGAAACTATTTTCAGCCTGAACCGTTATAATGATTTGAAATTATTATAACGGCTAAGAAAGAATAACTGTTGGATCTAATTGAGCTGAAACGTTATAACGATTCAGTGAATCGTTATACATTTCATAAATCGTTGCAATGATTACTGAATCGTTACATAACGATACGCTCTGGTTTCTATGAGAATTTTTCTGCCTTAGAATATTTTTTAGTATTGAGATGAACCATTATAACGATTACCGAACCGTTATAATGATTCACTGGGCAGAAATATTTTTCTTTGTTGTTTAAGCTCAATTTATCTTAACCAATTCAACCCAGTTTAAGTTTAACTAAACCTAAGTCTAATTCAGTCTTGATTAAACTCTTGTATCCCACCATTAGTCTTGGTTCTTGTGCACTAATCCATTTACATTTTAATCCCTACACAAAATTTAAACAAGGCAAATTATAAAATTCAAGGTTATTTTGCAAATTGACAAATCAAAAAAGATGTTTAGTGTAACAATCTCCCCCTAAGTATGTTGCATATATGGTTTGAAGGGAAGATTAAGCATTGAGGTCTCTATTATTTAATCTTAGGAACCCAAACAATATTTGTGATATTATTTTCCTTTCTAAGTTTACAGTCAAGTGAGATATGAACAATATGATAACAATAATTATAAAATACACATGTTTGAGACTTCTTACTACCTTTAACAAAAGTATTTTGGTAGTTTTCTTTTAATCCTTGAGTTTGAGTCTTGAGTTTTTCTTTAGAAATATTTTTATGTTTTTGAGAAACAATCTGTTTATGCTCATATCTTTGAGCTTTAGTTTGAAAATTATTTTGATTTTTAAACTCATAAAACCATCCATCGGGTCCTTTAAAATATGATTTGTTTGACTAACTAGGATTGAAAAATATAGCATTATTGCTTTGAAAATTATTTTGTCCTTTGTTAATCTTTTTATCAAATTGCTTATATTAAAATGTATAATTGTGTTTCTTATTGAAAGATTTAGCATTACTAGGTTTCATAATTTTTATATTTGACCATTGACCTTGTTTCTTTTTTGATTTAGAGCAATTTGAAGTCTTAGAAGATTTCTTATATTCAAGACCTCACTTGTTGCTAGGCCTTTTATCTATATCCTTGTCTAAATCCATTGAAGTGATATTTGTTGAATTACATGAGGACTTTAGTGTCCTATTTTCAATTTCTAAAGTTTGCACTTTCACTTTTAATGTTGCAACTTCACCTAAGTGCATTTGATAAAATTTTTTTCAGATTTTACAATTAAAACTCATAAGATTGAACCTTTAATTCAAACTCTGAAATTTTATTTTCAACTCTCTCAATTATCTCTTTATGAGAAAATGAATCATGAATATGACTCTCTAAACTAGATAAAAAAGATTCAATTTCAGCCTCATCATCCAAATTAATTATATTTTCAACACAAAATTCATCAATCTCAACAAAATCATCATCACTATCATCCCAAGTGGATGTAGTGTAAGGTACTACTTGATCGTGCAATTAAAATTCTTGAGAAAATTGTACCTTAGGTGCAAATGAGTCCATTTTCATATTCTTGGATATGGCAATATCGTGTAAAATCTCCAATGTGTACAAGTCGGTGATGTTGTTTCTTGCTACAATCTCATCAACATCCACTACGGTTGAGCTCTCATCTAGTTCCGCAATTAGGGCAAGGTTGAGTGGATTTCTTTCATCCTTCTTTCAAAACTAGCATAGCACCAATTCTCTCAAAATTTTGCTTCTTCTTATGTAAGAAGACCAAGGAACAATCGTATGTTATGTGACCTTCCTTATAGCATGAGAAACATATACACGTCATTCCTTTCTCATCTCGCTCTTTATTGTGCTCCTTCTCTAGATTTAGCATTGTTTCAAACATCTTCGTGATGATTTGATCATTCATAGAAAATGAGCTAGATGATGTCTTGCTCGAATAGTAGCGTGCTGGAGACTTTTGAGCTTGAAGTGCGATTTCTTTGATTCTTTTGAAGTGCGATTTCTCAAATATACCAACTGTAGAAAATCTGGTTTTAATTCTTTTGAATTAATCTCAGTGCGGAACTCATTGTGATAATAATATAAACCAGTTGAAGGAAACAATAATAGTAACTTCGTATTTTGTGGTTATTTTTTGTGATAAATGAGGTTATAAATGACACAAAACTCAAATAAATGAGATTATTTTAACGTATTTTTTATTTATCTTTGTGCGTAAACTCATATCATAAAACTTTGATCATGCTATGATTATAAAAGAAACCAATAGAAGACAAAATTTAAAATAACTTTTGTGTATTTTGGTGATTTTTTATGTTAAAATATGGCTATAAATGATACAAAACTCGAGTAAACTAACAGAAGATGTATTGTATTAATGCATTTGTGTTAATATTTATGTGATTCATGTCATGAAGGCTCGAGTAATGAATGATTATATTATAGATCAAAGAAGACATCATTCAAAATTACTTTTTGTATTTTGTGTTCTCATTTTTTTTGAAATGAGGCAACAAATATTAAAACTTGAATAGAATAATAGAAAAAAAAAATACTATTTTAATGCTTTTCTCTTCAGTTTTGTGCGCAAATTCATATCATAAAACCTTGTTATCACAATGATTGTAATATAAACCAATTGAAGATGACAATCAAAATAACTTTATGTATTTTTGGGATTATATATGTTAAAAAGAGGCTACAAATAATTCATAACTCAAATAAACTAATAGAAGAAGTATTATTTTTAATGAATTAGTGTTAATCATTCTGCACAACATGTGTTATAAATATTTGAGATTGCAGTGATTATAATATAAGTCAATATAAGATAACCATCAAAATAATTTATGTTTTTTTGGTGATTTTATCTGTCGAAATGAAGTTACAAATGATAGAAATTTCTCATTGTCAAACAAAAGAAAGTATTATTTTAATATATTTTTATTCATCTTTGTGTGTAACTCATGTTATGAGCCTTAAGCACTCAGTGACAATAATGTAAAATAATAAAAGAGAACATTCAAAATAACTTTATATATTGTGGTTATTTTATGTGTTGAATTGAGGATCCGAAGGATTAAAAAAACTTGAGTAGACTGACAGAAGTACTATTTTAAAGAATACGTGTTAATATTTGTGCACATTTCATGTAATAACCGCTAGAGAAACACAAGAATTATAACATAAAGCATGAGAATACATCATTCAAATCATATATGTGCTTTTTGATATATTTTTGGTTGAATAGAAACAACAAATGATACAAAACTTGAATCGACAAATAGAAGATGTATTGATTTAGACGAATTAGTGTTAATCATTTTGCACAACTTGTGTTATAGATCCTTGATGTTGCAGTCATTATAATATCAACCAATAGAAAATAATATTCAAAATAATTTTCAGTATATTGGTGCTTTCATATGTGAAAATGAGATTGCAAATGATAGAAATCTCAAATATAGCAATTGAAAAGTACTATTTTAATGAAATTATGTTAATATTTGAATGCAATTCATATCGTAAAGTCACGAGCAAGCAACGATTATAATATAAACCAATTTAAGATACCATTCAAAATAACTTTGTGTATTTTGGTGATTTTATTTGTTGAAATGAGACAATAAATGCTACGAAACTCGAATAGAAGAAAAAAAAAAGTATGTTTTTAATGCATTTGTTATGCTCTTTGTATGTAACTCGTAATTTTGGGGTCATTTTATGTGTTGAAACAGTAGACAACATTCAGAACAACTTATAATTTTGGGGTCATTTTATGTGTTGAAATGAGGCTTTGAAAGATACAAATCTTGAGTTGACTAACAAAAGAAGTACTATTTTAAAGAATGTGTTAATATTTGTGCAGAACTCAGGTCATAACTGCTAGAGCAAGCAAAAATTATAATATAAATCAATAGAAGATATTATTCAAACCAAAGTTGCATATTATTCAAAATACTTTTATATATTTTGATAATTTATTTGTTGAAAGGAGACAACAAATGAAACAAAAACGCAAATAGACTATCAAAATTTTTTTTTGTTTTTAATTCTTTTGTATTCATCTTTGTAAGAAACTCGTATAAAGCCTTTTGATCACAGTGATTATAATATAAACCATCTGTGAACGATATTCAAAATAACATTGTGTATATTGATGATTTTATGTGTTAATATGAGGTTACATATGATACAAAACTCATATGAACTAACATAAAAAGTACTGTTTAAAATGGCAACAAATGAAATAAAACTTAGATAGACAATCAAAAGAAGTATTATTGAAATGCATTTTTATGTTCATCTTTGAGTGTAACTCGTATTATAACCAATAGAAGGCAAACAAAAGGAGTACAGATTTTAAGCCTAGAGCACTCGGTAATAATAATGTAAAACAACAAAAGACAACATTCAATATAACTTTATATATTTTGATCATTTTATATGTTGAAATGAAACTATAAGGATAAAAAAAATGAGTAGACCAACAGTGGAAGTACTTATTTGAAGAATCTGTGTTAATCTTTATGCACATTTTGTGTCCTAAAACGCTAGAGCATGTAATAATTATAATATAAACTAATAGAAAACATTATTCAAAATATCTTCGTGTATTTTGGTCATTTTATTTGTTGAATTGAGACAACAAATTAAATAAAACTTGAATAGACAAAAGAACTATTATTTTAATGCATTTGTATTCATCCTTGTTTGCAAACTCATGTGATAAAACATCGAGCTCTAATATAAACTAAGAGAAGACATTATAAAATAACTTGCTATATTTTTGTGATTCTATTTGTTGAAATGAGGCAAGAAATGAAACAAAACTCAAATAGATTAACAAAAGAATTATTATTTTAATATATTTGTATTCATCTTTGTGCACAACTTATATCATAAAACCTTGAGCTCGCAGTGATTGTAATAGAAAATAACTGAATACAACATTCAAAATAACTTTGTGTATTTTGGTGATTTTATTTATTAAAATGAGGCAATCAATGACAGAACTCGAATAGATAAATAGAAGAAGTAATATTTTATTACATTTGTGTTCATCTTTGCGCGTAACTTGTGTTATAAAACCTTGGGAACATGATGATACAAATACAAAGCAATAAAAGACAACATTCAAAATAACTTTACTTATTGTGGTAAGGGTTTAACACATTCATATTCATCTTTATGTGCAAACTTATGTCATAAAAACTTGAGCTTGTTGTGCTTATAAAAATGACCAATAGAAGACAACATTCAAAATACTTTTGTGTATTTTGATGATTTTTTTATTTTAAAATAAGGCTGCAAATGATACAAAACTTGAATAAACTAACATAGTAAGTATTTTTCTATGCATTTGTGTTAATTCTTTTGCGCAATTGTATCTCAAAGGGTTGAACAAACAATAATTATAATATAAATTAATAGATTACATTATTCAAATTAATTTTGTGTAGTTTAATGGTTCCAAATCTTGAATACACAAACATAAAGAATAACTATTTTAAAAATACGTGTTAATTTTTGTACAAAAATTGTGTCATAAACACGAGAGCTTGTAACGATTGCAACATAAATAAATAGAATACGTTATTCAATAGGTTAAATAAAAATGGGGATAAAGAAAATGATGTTAAATTTATATGGGGAAATAGGATATTTTGATATTTAGATGGAAATATTGGCAATTTAAGGAGTTTTGATGGGTACACATTCAATTCACCCATGATTTTATTATTCCAAACACAATTATGTATATTTTCTTAATCCTTGTGCTCGGTGACGTGGCGCCACGGGGGGTTCTATTAATTTGGAAGTATTCGGTTCGCAATCGCAGTACGTCCCCATGGGACATGGCCCCTGCTAGGAAACTTTATTTGCTTGCTTCTCACTTGGGTTAATTTTATGTAATGGGATATAACAATAATGAGATAGATTCTGTTACATGAATGAATGTATGGTGGATTATGCATAGAATTTGTTATGAAATCAGAATCCAACTATCGCTCTGGCAGCCACATCCGCTTTTCAAAAGCAATTCCAAGCCTTTTCTTTTTGCTGATTTCGTATGGTTTAATGAACCTGGTCTATTATTTTAAGGCTTTAAGCCTCCAAATTTATCCAGCTCTTGAGAAAATATTTTTTAATACTGACTTTAATTAAGTAAAGAAATGAAGCACAACGCACTTATAATAAACACATGCAACAGTAATGACAAGACAATTATTTAGTTTTTTTTAGATAGAAAATCTTTTCATCCTAACAATTTTTTTAAATATGTCACTGAACTGTTTTTCTTTCAAATTTTTTATTTTCAACAATATCCATCTCTAAACTGTTTTCTCTTTTAACTTTTTATTTTCAACAATATTTATATTTTTGATAAGTTTTTATATTTCATGAATACTACATTAACTAAGTATGAATATCTCATTGATTAAATATGAACATTGTCCATTTTAAGTATCAATATTCATATCAGTATTTCATATCTTTCAATTGAGGGACTAAGCGCATATGGTGTAGAACACTCATTATTATTAAGAATGAATTTTAATCTGTTTGAGGTGTACATACTTGTTATTATGGGCGTCCATACATGTTATCATAAGTATTCATATCGAAAATAAGATATGTTCATAACTACTGCGTATGTTAAAAAGCCAGAGCACTTTAGTACGTGCTTAATTCTAAAATATTGCTGGATTAATGTGCACATGCTTAATTGATAATTAGTGTGATCGATGTAAAGATGTATATTAGTGAATTATTTTCTTATCCGCTTGATGGTATTCATACTTATTATAAAGAGGTGTTCATACTAAAACTTAGAAATGCTCATATTTATTATAATTGTGTTAAGAATTTAGAAATTTTTTTGTAAGGGAACAGTTAGCACGTCCATTTTAAAAAAAAATCAAGAAAATCATGAATATCGGTGTCAGAGAAACATTTTTCTTATTTCTTTTAGCACATTATTTTTTTTTACTATTTATCTACTATTTGAAAATTTAGTAGGGTGAAGTCACATGGCTCGCTTAAAAAATTTTCAAAATAGACTTTTTACTTTTATGTTTATTTTCAGGAAAAATATATGATTCTAATTTTTTTGCCTATCCTACTTCGTATCATAGTTCTACCCCTAAATATTGTGGGCAAGATGGATCCAATTATACTACATAGTATAATTATAGATGGAAAACATTTCAAAAAAATTATCAAACTTGTGATTCAAATGAAATTATTTGAAAATTGCAAATCAACAATAATAAAAGTAATAAGAGGTACTTTAATACTTCTAAATAATCGAGTCGTGTCTTAAATAATATATCTAAAATGTACAACTGATTCTATAATGTATGCATTTATCAATTTTGTTTTCTATCGAATCAACAACATATGCGAACGGTCGAGCAATTACGGTGAGTGGCTCTTCCAGTTGGACTTCATAGGCAGTCATATAGGCAGTGGGACCGAATTTGGGTTTTGTGGGCCCCACGCAGATAAGATCAAAATCCACATTCTAACCCTTTTTTTATCCTACAGGTCAATGGATCCAGGTTTCACTTGCTGGGCCCCACTTCTGTGGCTAAATAAAATTCTGATAATAATAATGATAACAACAAGGGTTACATATACCTGTTGATAATGAATTATTATTATTAATCTATTTGAATTCTAAACTTTGAGTTAAGAATGACAAAATCGAGTTGCTAATTATAATTATAACCAATTATTACACTTTTTAGAATTTATTTTAGCTATTTTTTCGGATGGGGGAGAAAACCGCCTAATCACTATCACATAAAAAAATAATAACAAGTTTTATTTAGTGATGAGAATTTACATCTTCTAGAGTATTTTATGAGGTAAAATGTCCGGATTTGAGTGAGCTCGTCAATTTAAGGATAGAAATTAAATTCGGACAATTCATAATATAAATTCGACGGCTATAATGAATTTAAACAGTTACTCTACCGTAGACTCTAGAGGATACTCAACACGAATACTAAAGATTTATAACAATTGTTATTAAAAGCGCACCGTATTGAAGATTTGGAATGACATTCAATAACGATTATTTATTAAAAATCGTCACATATTGTCACCATTAGTAGCAATTTTTAATAAATAATTGTTATTAAAGGTTACTATCAGTAATCAGTTTTATTAAATAACGGTTATTGAATGTTTGTCAGAAAATTAACAAACTATATATTATTTAACCATTACTAAAGATGTTTTTTGTCGCAATTGAAAATCCATTTTAACAAAATTATATCCAATTGTTGTGATGTGAAGCAAAACAAATGCCAGGGGGTCTTGTTAGCTCTTAGCTGCATCCATACTACTGCTCTGTTAAAAGATAAACTTAATTTTAGTATTAAAGTTAAATAAATTACAAAATAAAGGGAGACTCTTTGGCTTCAGCACTTTGGCAGAATTTTAAGGCTGATTAATGACAGTATTTGAAGGGGCAAATGGACGTGGAATTTAGTGTATGATCTATGGATGGAAAGCTATTGAAGTCTAGTTTCCAATGGTTCAAATGTCAAGTCGTTTGGAGTTCCCTACAGAGAGTTATGGTGATTTTAGTGGACAAGGGTCAGCTGAAAGGGTGTTGTTTAGAATTCTGTTTTTATTATATGTTTTTATTATGAATTTCTAGAGTTTTCTTAGATGTTTAGTCTATATAAAGAGTTGTATTCTGTTGTTTTGTAAGTAAGAAAGTTATAAGAGTCAATAGAAAGTATTTGCTTATTTTTATCCACCTTTCTCTTATCTTTTCTCATTTATCTACCAACCTCTAATTCTATCAAAGTGGTATCAGAGCAAGGTTCAAATGACCACAAAAATCTCAAATATTTCCTTCCAATATCCAGTTCTAACCAAAACCAATTATGATAAATGGTCGCTGCGAATGAAGGCTATCATTGGCGCTCATGGCTTGTGGGACATTGTCGAGAAGGGATACGAAACCTCCGAAGACGAGACCGTTCTTACGGTGGCTCAAATAGCGGCGTTGCAAAAGAAGAGAAAAGATGATCAACGCGCTCTAAGTATCATTCATCAAGGTGTGGATGACGACATGTTCGAGAAAATTGCCAATGAGACGCGAGCAAAAGATGCATGGGAGATTCTAAGAAATTCGGTGGTTGGAGCTGAAAAAGTGAAGAAGGTGCGGCTTCAAACTTTAAGAGCCGAGTTTGAGTCGATTGTGATGAAGGAGAGTGAGTCGATAGGAGACTACTTCACGCGAATATTGGCGGTGGTCAATCAAATGAAGATGCTTGGTGAAAAAATAGAAGATGTGAGAGTAGTAGAGAAGATTTTGCGATCTCTCAATCCGAAATTCAACCATATTGTGGTGGCAATTGAAGAATCGAAGGACCTTGAGTCCATGACGGTTGATGAGTTGAATGGGTCTTTGTTAGCACATGAGGAAAGAATGAAGAGAAGCCAACAAGAGCCGGTGGATCAAGCATTGCAAGCAAGATTTTCCTTTAATCAAAAGGGAAACGACAAAGGAGGCCGAGGTCAAGGACGAGGAAGAGGCCGAGGTCGAGGCCGTGGGCGCGGCCAAGGACGAGGAGAAGGTCGCGGACAAGGTGAAAATGATGAAAGAAGTAACTACAAGAACAACTATACACGCGGTAGAGGACGCGGTCGTGGAAGAGGCGGCCGATCAAATAGGTACAATGTTGATTGTTATAATTGTGGTAAATATGGTCATTATGTAAGTGAATGTTATTCCGAGAAGAAGGTGGAGGAGAATGCTAATTTTGTAGCCAAGGAGGAAGTCGAGAATAATGATGTGGTGTTATTGGCTAACAAGGAGAACGGTCCCGAGAAGGAGAATGTTTGGTACCTTGACACGGGTGCAAGCAACCACATGTGCGGCTACAAGCATATGTTCACCGAATTGAAGGAAGTAGCAAATGACCATGTTTCTTTTGGTGATGCCTCCAAAGTGTGTGTAGAAGGTGAAGGTAACATTTTGATTAAGTTGAAAGATGGGACACAAAAGTTTATCTCAAGTGTTTATTATGTCCCGGAAATGAAGAGTAATATTTTGAGTTTGGGACAATTATTGGAACGTGGTTACACGGTGTTTATGAAAGACCGATCTCTTTATTTACGAGATAATAGTAATCGGCTAATAATCCAAGTTGAGATGACCAATAATAGAATGTTTAAATTGAATTTGATGAATATTGAGGCAACATATTTAAAGGCTTGTGTAGAAGATAAAAATTGGTTGTGGCATTTAAGATTTGGTCACAAGAATTTTGGAGGACTAAAAGAAATGACTAGTAAGAAGATGGTTCGGGGATTGCCATCAATTGATTCTCATGACAAGTTTTGTGAATGATGTGTGATTGGCAAGCACTCAAGAAATAGTTTTCCAAAGATGACGGAATGTCGAGCAAAGAAACCTCTCGAGTTGGTGCATACCGACATTTGTGGACCGATCAAGCCAAACTCAATTGGTGAAAACCGATATTTAATAACATTTATTGATGATTTTTCTCGTAAAACTTGGATTTATTTCTTGAAAGAAAAATCGGAGGCTTTTGCAATTTTTAAAAAATTTAAAGTTTTTGTTGAGAAGCAAAGTGGTTTTTATATCAAGGTTTTGAGATCGGATCGAGGCGGTGAATTTATTTCGGCCGCATTTAACTTTTTTTGTGAAGAACATGGTATTCGGCGTCACTTGACGACGCCATACTCGCCACAACAAAATGGAGTCGCGGAGCGCAAGAATCGGACCATTCTCGACATGGTTCAAAGTATGCTTAAGAGTAAGAACATGCCAAAAGAGTTTTGAAGGAGGCGAGATTGTGCGTTTATTTGTTAAATTGGTGCAAGACATCAAGCTTGGAGAACATAACACCACAAGAGGCATGGAGTGGTTTTAAGCCTTCGGTATCATATTTGAAAGTATTCGGTAGCGTAGCATATGCGCACATACCGGACCAAAAGCGTGTAAAATTGGATGATAAAAGTTTAAAGTTGATCTTTATTGGGTATGATGAGAGGTCTAAAGCATATAAACTTTTTGATCCCACAAACAAAAAGATGCATATTAGTCGTGATGTACAGGTGAACGAAGAAGCGATGTGGGATTGGAGCACAATGATGGGGATTTGTCATGAGAAGACAAGAGATGAGATATACACACCGATGAGCATTCCATGCAACAATGATGAAGATATGCCACCAATTACACCACATGAAGCATCTTCATCGGATGATGAGATGAGAACTCCCAAAACAAGAAGCATCCATGACTTGTACGAGGCGACAAGTGAGTTACATTTGGTGTGTCTCTTGGCTCAAGGCGATAATATATCCTTTGAAGAGGCGATTAAAGATGACAAATGGCGAGCCTCCATGGATGATGAGATACGTACAATCGAGAAGAACGACACTTGGGAGCTCACCTCTCTTCCCAGAGGTCATAAGGCAATCGGTGTCAAGTGGGTGTATAAGAAGAAGATGAACCCTCAAGGTGAAGTTGAGAAGTACAAAGCAAGATTAGTGGCGAAATGTTACAAGCAACAAGCCGGTGTCGACTATGAGGAGGTTTTTGCACCGGTGGCTCGAATGGAGACCATTCGACTTTTAATTGCTCTTGCGGCTCAATCAAAATGGCGTATTTATCAAATGGATGTGAAGTCAGCCTTTCTTAATGGTGTGTTGGAAGAAGAAGTATACATTGAGCAGCCTCTCGGGTATTTGAAAGAAGGCGGTGAAGGTAAAGTTTTAAAATTAAAGAAGACTTTGTATGGTTTGAAGCAAGCTCCTAGAGCTTGGAATACCCGGATTGATCAATACTTTAAAACACACGGTTTTGTGCAATGCCCTTATGAACATGCGTTATATGTGAAGATTGAAAATGGAGATATGTTGATTGTATCTTTGTATGTTGATGACTTAATTTTTATGGGTAGTAGCGGTGCAATGATTGATGAGTTCGAAAGGGCCATGAAGAAAGAGTTTGAAATGACCGATTTGGGACTTATGTCCTATTTTCTTGGTCTTGAGATAAAGCAAGAAGATGAAGGAATTTTTGTTTCTCAAGAGGGTTATGCAAAAGAAATTTTGAAAAGATTCAAGATGGAGGATTGCAAGCCGGTTAGCACACCGGTTGATTGTGGTGTGAAGTTATCTCGGCATGACAAAGGGAAGGTAGTTGATGTGACTTTATACAAAAGTCTAAGTTGGTAGCTTGAGGTATTTGACATGCACTAGACCGGATATTTTATATGTGGTCGGCTTAGTAAGCGGTATATGGAGGAGCCGAGATCGACGCATTGGAAGACTATCAAACGAATTCTTCGTTACATTCGAGGTACTCTATCACTTGGTTTGTTTTATGGTTATTCCGCTAATAAGTTTGCAATTTTTGGCTATTCGGATAGTGATTGGGGCAGAGATACCGATGATAGAAAGAGCACCTCCGGCTTTACATTTTACATGGGAGATACGGCATTCACTTGGCTATCAAAGAAGCAACCGATTGTGACACTTTCGACATGTGAGGTGGAATATGTTGCGGCGGCGACATGCGTGTGCCATGCAATTTGGCTAAGAAGATTACTCAAGTAGATCAATCTCACTCAAGATGTGGCTACACCAATCTATTTGGATAGCAAGTCGGCAATCGAGTTGGCGAAAAATCCAGTCCATCATGAAAGAAGCAAACATATCGATGTGAAATTTCATTTTATGCGAGAGGAAGTGAAGAAGAAGAATGTCGAGTTGATACATGTGACTAGTGAAGACCAAGTGGCGGATATTTTCACAAAACCATTGCCAACCATGAAGTTTGAAAAATTCAAGAAGCTTCTAGGCATGAAGGATGAAAAAATTAAGTTTAAGAGGGGGTGTTAAAAGATAAACTTAATTTTAGTATTAAAGTTAAATAAATTAGAAAATAAAGGGAGACTCTTTGGCTTCAGTACTTTGGCAGAATTTAAAGGCTGATTAATGACAGTATTTGAAGGGGCAAATGGACGTGGAATTTAGTGTATGACCTATGGATGGAAAGCTATTGAAGTCTAGTTTCCAATGGTTCAAATTTCAAGTCGTTTAGAGTTCCCTATAGAGAGTTATGGTGATGTAAGTGGACAAGTGTCAGCTGAAAGGGTGCTGTTTAGAATTCTGTTTTTATTATATGTTGTTATTACGAATTTCTAGAGTCTTCTTAGATGTTTAGTCTATATAAAGAGTTGTATTCTGTTGTTTTGTAAGTAAGAAAGTTATAAGAGTCAATAGAAAGTATTTGCTTATTTTTATCCACATTTCTCTTATCTTTTCTCATTTATCTACCAACATCTAATTCTATCATGCTCAAGGGTCAAGATTATGATGAGCAGATTAAACATTCCTGAAAATGAAAACTACTCGAAATATGCAACTTCATGAAAATGAGAGTATTTTCTCCAAAAAGAATGCATGTTTTGGTCAAATTAAATTTTCAAATTAAGAAAAAATATTCATTTTTCTTCTGTAAATAATTTAATTATTAGAAAAATATTTATCAAGCATGTATGTGCTTCCTTCCTGGATGGTGCCCAATCCAGATTATGTTTGATTTTATCCTTGTAAATAGAATCTACCACGCACGTCGAGTTGCCTCTGGTGCTTTTGGTCTTAATGAGAATCATTCAAGAATGAGACACAGAGAATATTAACGATATGGATCGGATACAAGTGGGAGATACAAGCTTTTTGCATTTCAATTTTGGAGCATTCACATTTTTTCAGATCAGGCAAACAAAATATAAGCTTACAACCCAACAATCTTGGATAATCAAAATCTTCAAATCCAAACAGATCGATCGATGTGCATGCTTTTTAAAAAATGCTTCAAACTCAGCATCATCAGTCGTCTTCACCTCTTCTTTTATATCAAAAGTTTAGTGGATATAGTCATGTACACATCATCACAAGTGATTGCTGAAACTTGTGGATAAGATGTACTGTTTTTCCAATATAATACCTCTTGTCTCATGACTCATCCCACGTGGAAACAGGTTATAAAAGATGATACAGCAAAAGGCCTTGAATGGATTCTGATATCATCAACTATGATGGTTAAGTAACTTCAGTTCTAATAATTAGTGGAACATGACACAGCAGATCATATGCCTTCTGTTTTCCAATCATAGGGAATCTGCTAAATGCTAACCATGGTCAACAATTCATTTGGCACTTCTCAAACTAGTCCGATATTTTTTGTAGCTAGTGTTATCTAAAATATTTTTATTATTATAATGTCGAGGGAGATATGACAGAGTCTGCTGGTAAGTATTTGGAATGATACGAAATATCAGAATCAGATGAGTATTATTATCCCATTTACCAGTGTGTAATCCAGATTTCTGTCAAAAGCATATTTTGGGAATCTAATGCAAAATTCAAATAAGAGAAATGTATCAAATAGGCGGTAACGCTCTTTTGCGTATCCAAATCTAAAAAAAAGGCAATCAAACTTAAATTAGATCAAAAGGGATCAAACTTAAAATTTGCATTTTCAGATAGAATTACAATTTAATACATTTTCATTTTATGCATCAGATCAGAAAAGTTCATAGGAGTGAAAGAGATGTCATAAACATTTTCCAATTCCGGGGATCACTAGTACTTCTAGTTTCAACAAGAACAATACTTGGGCAAAACATTATAATAAAATAATATTCATAAAGAGATTTCAAACGTCTTTGTTGTTCACTAATATCTTACCGGTACATTGCTACGGATGATGATTTTTAAAAATATAAAAATAATTAAGATTTTCATGAGAAAACAAAGGAAATAAGAAGTGAAAATATTAAATACAAAATTATTATAAAATAAATACAGCATTGAAAGACAATTGACATTTTAGATTTAAGGAAAGTTGATATTGAGAATTGAGAGAAATTTAAGGAAAAAATAATTTAAAACAAGTTTATTTTTCTAATTTTATTTCTTTATTATGTAGTATTTTATGTAACAATCATAATTGAAAGAAAATTATAAATTTAACACAAACAAGTATACATATAATAATACTATTTGAATAATAGCTCAATCTGATAATTGATAATAACTCTAAAAATTCAATAAGAAATCTGAACTGTTGTACAATCTGAACACTTAGATATTTAATAAAAAGTAGAGATAACTCAATACTATATTTAACAATCTTTCTCATTGTCATCATTTATGTTTCGATTCAGATCCATTTCGGCTTAGGAAAAAAAAGTACTGCATATTGATTCTTTGTGTAAAAGTTTGCTGATTTGAAATTCACAAGAGAATTTTATTTTATGGACATTTAAAATTGATTTTTTTTTAAAAGAACCCACCGCCTTTAAATAGTTTCTAGTATATTGTATTTAACAGAGAGGAGTGCAAAGCTATTCGCCCCTTAGATATAGTGAAATTAGAAAGATAATTTACAATATTCTTGGTCAATATGTTAAGACAGACTCATGATTTGTGTTGGGTTCTAAATATATGTGCTTTCGTCTTGACACAAAGGTGAATTGTGTAGGGTAATTTTTTTTGGTGGATTCTTTGACAACTATTTTTTGTTTTGACAATTTTGATAACTAATTTCATATAAATTTATAGAAAATCTTAAAAAAAATATAAATATATTCTTAAATTTATGGATTGATTATGTTTTAATTTTAATCTAATTTGAGTGTCATTTGATGTTTCATTAAAGACCATCAAAATTATATAATAATTTTAATAGTTTACATTTAATGGTCCTTGATGAAATATCAAATGACATTCAACTTGCACCAAAATTTAAACATAATAAATCCATAAATTTAAAAAAATATGTTTATATTTATTTTTTGTTTTTAAGATTTTTTTATAAATTTACATAAAGTTAGTTGTGAAGATTGTCAAAAAAAAAAAAAGTTGTCAAAGGATTCACCCATTTTTTTTCGCTTTTCTTCTTAAATTTTAATTTGCTGCGTAGTTTATTTAATTATTTTTTTCCCACCCATCTTTTTTTTTCCTTCCTAGTTTTCAATTTGCTGCTTGCGTGGTTTATTTATTTCCCTTCTTTGTCTTTGAGAATGCTCTAATTTGAGATGGGTTCCTCCGCAAATGAACCTTGTGATCAAAATCAAAATTTGAAGGTGAAAACGAGAAAGAGAATCGGATTCTCGTTGGATCCATATCCGGAATGACGGAGCGAACATGAATAGAGAAGAATCGACGTAATTTGAGGGGGGCAAAATCCTTCGATGAAACCACATGAAAAAACTAGGTATTTCACGAGAGTTCGATTTTAGCTGTAGAAAATCGATACTACTCTATTATTCTTTCTCTCCATCGGTTCTTATGATCACACAGACAAAGTTACAATCGGGATTTAAACACTTTCAACACTATTCTTTTTTGTTCTCCTCCTAATCACGGCGTAGTTTCTTCTTTTTTTTAAGTTTTTATTTTTTTCTCATTTTTTCCAACCCTAATTCTAACTTTTAGGCCCCGTTCGATTTCATGATTTTAGGTGTAGGAAATCAGGTCTTTTATAGTTTCAATATTTTTAAGCCATTGACTGTTCGATTGATTCTAGCAAGCCATGGTTTAAATGTTGGTTTTGAAGAAAAACTGAAGCAAAGCTAGGTTTTAGAAAAATCCACTCAAACTTGATTTTTCTGTGGCTTTCTTTGACCTTGACGTGTGTGCAAATTTCTCTTGTAGCACGTGATTCTGGGTACTTGCTCTCATCTCTCTTATTCAGAGTGCGCCATGTGTAAAGTCTAGATTTTATTATGTTTTTTTTTCATTTATTTATTTATTCATAGTGTAAAACTATGAGCTTCACCATAGAACTTGTTTTACTCCATAAACTATATTTTTCATTGAAATTATCATCGTTATGGCTTCCTGTATTTAGAATACCGCATGCCATGGCTAAAACTGAATGTAACTTTATTAACTTACAAAATCGAATGATGACATATTTTGTAAATTAGTACAAATTGATGAACCGTTTAGAATCTTGATCAAATGAATTCTTGCCATGAAAAAAATTTGTTGATCATGAAATTTTTAGTTGAAATCATTTTAATTTTTTTCTCTTCCATTCTATTCTATTGAATTCTCATCAGTTTTTCATTTTGATCAAGGTGTTCCAGTGTTCAACTAATTGCCAAAGTGAACCATTATCCTGAATTGATTCAGGATTCTTCTTAGAGTGATAAAAAAGACTCCTTAAAATTTGAATAAAAAGAATGAGAAATCATTTTTGCATCCATTTTTAAATGTAAATATTATTTTTAAAATACATGTTTTATAATTTAAGGCAATTCAAACATGGAGTGTGCATCAAATCCATGTTATGAGAAATCTTTACGATCCGAAAAGAAAAAAAAGTTTTTTTCATTTTTGTGTTAGGAACAAAGTCTTTCTTATCTTAATTAAATTAATTATTATTTTGAAATGACTAAAATTCTATAAATTAGTTACATACGTATTCAAATAATACTTATATTATTTGTTTATTCTAATAGAAATTAGAAAGTGATTAATTCTTATAAAAAAATATTAGGAACAAAGAAATTATTGGAGTTATGTTTTTTATCTACTACTAATATATAGTAGTAATATGATCAGTTGATGTTAAGAAAAAAACCTTAAGAATATAATATATTCAATTTAAAAAATTGAACAAAAAAAAGTGAATAAAGTACTGAAATTAAATTTCTTTTGAATGAATTATATCTATGACAATAATAAAAATGGTATTGCCGAGTCATCTTTCTCTGTGTTTCTAATGGGCATTAAGTTATCGTACAAATTAGAGTATGGTATCCAAGATGACAACAAAATGAAGAAGGCCTACACCTGTACATATACTGAGACTTATCCCTTAGACTAAAATTGGTGGCGAAGGATGCAAGCGTGGAGCGTTCAAAAGCACCATCGGCATTGGCATGGGTCTATGTATGCAATGCAAGAATGACTTCCCCTCGCCGCCTAATCTGATGATTGGATAGAGAATATAAATTTTTGAGAAGTATTTATATTTAATATTAATAGTAATCAAGGAATGCAGAACTTAAAAGTACAAGAAAATTTTCTCATCTTTTTCTGCTTGTTGGTTAATTTTATTAATTCTTATTTTGTTTGAAAGGATTCAATAAGTCACTTCTATTTTCAGCCGTGATATTGTTAAATAATATATCTACAACCGGACGCTGACATTCAAGCAATTACCAGCCTGTAGTGCCGTTTTCATACTCAATCACACTATTTTCTTTCTTCCTTTTTCCCCCTTTTTGCAAAGTATCAGGTGCTGACTTACTATATATTTTTCATTAAATAATGTAGAAATTTTCAAATACATTTCCTCAAAAAAAAGTTTTTAAATGCAAGGATGAGATGTATTAATTTGGTTAAATTACCAGAGTATTTGGTCAATTAATCAGTTGAAGTTACTTTTTAAGTATAATGGAAGTGTAGGCAGTTTCAAGTTGTGTGATGATGCTGCACTGAAAACTGTAGTTCTTCTCCACAACACTGCCACACTAATTAGATATTTAGAATTATAATAGCTTCTTGTATGGATCTCATTTCAATTATATTGGTTTTGTGCTAATTCCTTCAGTTCATATTAGCCTCTCATCCATATCTTCTGTATAATACTGGAAAATTATATTAATTTTGACGGCCCGTGGGATTTTGGTTGCACCAAATTTTGGGCTTAGCCCACAACACCACCAACCGTGAACCTACCTGTGCGCACAAGTGTGAACCACATAGCTATTAAACTTTTGCAAAATAGACCACAGTGATGGCAATTTAGCACGCAGCCCGATGAACTCATTCGGATCTGTTCCGGCCGACGTCAACCCGTCCGGTCCGATTAATGAACGAGTAGGGTCGGGTTGGGATGGGTATGGATTTGGAGTTAGACACGTCAGTCGGTTCGGAGTAATTATATATATATATATATATAGTAAAAATACCGTGAGCTTAACTCAAAAAATATATCACATCATCTCGAAATTTTAATTTATCATCTTCACTAAATTCTTTATATGAAAATCTCGTGGGATGCAAAAATTTAGAGTGTTTTGAGCTTTTTAAGTCATCGTTTTTAATTTTTAAAAATAATGTTCAAATATTAAATATATTATTATTTTTTAGAGCTGATTTTCAAAAATAAAAAATAATGACATAAAAACTCAAAACACTCCAAATTTTTGCATCCCAATAGATTTTCATATAAAGAATTTAATGAGAATGATAAATTAAAATTTTGAGATAATTTGATATACTTTTTGAGTTAAGCTCACGGTATCTTTACTATATATATATATATATAACTTATGGTGCTTGTAAAATAAAAAAACCATTATTGCTTCGGGGTGAGATTTCATATGCCGAGATCTCAAATGGTCAATCTAAGTTGCTTAATAATTAAATTTTATGATTTTTTGAGCTTTCTAACTATTTTTTAAATTATTTTTAAAAATAGCCCTGAAATAGACTATTTTCTTATGTTAAACATGGTTGTTTTTAAAAATAATTTAAAAAATAGTTAGAAAGCTAAAAAAATCATGAAATTTAATATCCTATAAAATTTTGACATGAAAAAAATATTGAGTAACTTAGATTGACCATTTGAGACATTGGGATATAAAATACAATAACGATTTTTTACTTTGTAAAGCACCATAAACCATCTCTCCCTCTATATATATAGAGAGTTAGACTATTGTGAAAATATTTGCATTTCGAGTTCAAGTACACATGACTCAAATTTTATCATAACACGTCTGAAATTTTAAATTATCATTCTTCATATCAAAAAATTGGGGTATTTCGAGTTTTCTAAGTATTTATTTTGGATTTTTGAAAATCAACAACAAAAATTCAATATTTTATTATTATTATATTGCTGATTTTCAAAAAAAATAAATACTTAGAAAACTCGAAATACCCCAATTTTTTGTATCTCTCAATATTTTTATATGAATAATTTAATGAGAATGATAATTTTGAATTTTGAACGTTTTACGATAAAATTTGAGCTGTATGCACTTGGGCTCGAAATGCAAACGTTTTCACAATAGTCTAACTCTCTCTCTATATATAATTTATTTATATTTATACTTATATTATATATATTATGTAGAATCTTATTATAACTAATATTATTTAAATTATATTAATTATTTAGTTATGTATTATTATATGAATAGAAATACTAATATTTTTGAAATTTATAAATGTGAACAATGTAATTCAATAGACATCTTGATATATTTTTAGTCATATCTTTTAAATCGAAAATCTAATTAATACAAAATTATTTTTCTAAAACTATGACAACTATATCTATCATTTTTATATTTTGATCTCTTTCTAAAAACAGAACATATCAATCTCAAAAATTCATATTATGAAGGTTAATTGTAGAAAAATTTTAGACCTCTAGATATTTTTTTAATCATAATTTTATACTGAAAGATCATATTAAGATAAAATAAAATTCTATAAATTCATAACAATAAAATCTATAACTTTAATATTTTAAGTTTTCTCAAAAAATATTCATAATTTAAAATGCACTGCATAACGGATCTGGATGGATCAGGATTTTCAGATTCTGAGGTATAAGTTGTACAAAACAGATATATAATTTTGATAAACATACCGAACTATGACTTTGATGTTTCACCCACCTACCAGTACATTGCCATCTCTAACTACACGTGTGATGCGAAAGGACGAAATTACATATCGCACTGGGTCGTTTGGTCGAAGCATCAAGTATGCACACAGATTTCCACACATAGTAAAAAGGAACTAATTGATTGGTTGGATCAATCCAAAATGATCGAAATAAAGCATTGGACGAACATAATCGTCCCCAGTTGACACATCTTGATCCTTTGTAATTAGTCATACACTTATTAATTTTGAACCATCAATTATATCTATCAAATTATTATAATAAAATTCCGCATTTTTTTTAAAAAAAAGGAAAAAAATATGCAGTGACGAAGGAAAAAAATGCGTTCGACGTGCTGAAACTAGTGGCGAATTTGCTTATTCATATATATTTTTAATGATATATGCCGTGGTGACTTTCTGTAATGTATGCTAAACATAATTTTTCAGTTCTTATGTAAAACTTCAAAACTCAATATATCCCAACTAAACATTCTCTATGTATGTATGTGTTTGTGTGTGTGTATTATAATTTTTTGTATGTGGAAATAATTTATTACAGTAACAGTTATGAACAATTTTCATTATTTCATTTCAATTAATATTCTTTGTTAAAATATTGCTTATTTGCTGATTGTATCCATTATCACTTCTTGCAAAAAGAATAACGAAAAAAAAAAAGAGAATGACCAAAAGTTCAATACAAAACAATATAATAAGTAATTTCAAAAGGTCATTTGATTATAACTGATCCAAAACTTCCAATCTCCCTCATCTTGAACTTTTAAATCTCCATTCCTCTCAATGCTATTATCCAAGGGGTGTTGGTAATCTCCATTCTGAAATGTGATGTTGTTTGATCTTTTCTTCTTTGAACAAGATGCTTCTCCATCAGTTTTTGGCTTTGATTCAATTTGGTTTTCAACTGCTGTTGTATTCATCGGTGGCCGTCGATCAAAATGTCTCAGCCCGCTAGAGTTGGCATAAAATCGGCACAAGCTAAACTCACTCCTTAGCTAAATATGCAAAATTTAACTGTATATAATTAAGACTGACATATAAATTAAGGCTGAAATGTGGACATATAAATTAAGGCTGAAATGTGGACATATAATTAAGACTGAAATGTGGATATATATATATATAGTTGGGTTATGGTGCTATGCATAGCACGGATCGCCTCCGTGCTATGGATTGGTTATTCATTTTCAAAGTTTAAATGGTCGATCCGAACTATACAAAATGATTTTCATATGAATATCGCAATGTAGACTAAATTTTATATTTTTTAGAATTTTTACTATTTTTTAAGATAATTATAAAATGACTTAATTTAGTTATTATGAGCCATTCAAAAGAGATGATTTTTTAACTATCTTCAAAAATAGTAAATTTTTTTAAAAAAATTTAAAATTTGGTCTACGTTGAAATATTCATATAAAAATTATTTTGTACAGTTGAATTGATCATTTACACTTTGATAATGAATAACCGATCCATAACACACGGGGGTGATCCGTGCTATGCATAGCACCATAGCCCAACTCTCTCTCTCTCTCTCTCTCTCTCTCTCTATATATATATATATATATATATAGTAAAGATACTATGAACTTAAACTCACGGAGGCCTTCCGTGAATTTAACACAAAAAGTATATTAAATCATTTCAAAATTTTAATTTATCATCCTCATTAAATTCTTTATATGAAAATCTCGTGGGATGAAAAAATTTGGAGTGTTTTGAGTTTTTTAAGTCACCATTTTTAATTTTTAAATATAATGTTCAAATATTAAATATTTTATTATTATTTTTAGAGCTGATTTTTAAAAATTAAAAATCATGACTTAAAAAACTCAAAACACTCCAAATTTTTTCATCCCACAAGATTTTCATATAAAAAATTTAATGAGGATGATAAATTAAAATTTTGAGATTATTTAATATATTTTTTGAGTTAAGTTCATATATATATATATATATATATACACCACATTTATTTTTTAGGGGACATAAATTAAAAGTACTTTGCTAAAAGGAGATTAATTATCTTGTTCACCATTAATTACATGCATACATATTGGTATTACGTAGCTATTGATTGTGCATGTGTAATACCCAAAAGGCATATACTGAGAACGATTGAGCAAGGATTGTGGTCCCAAAAAATGAAACTGAAAGAAAAATAAGGGGAAACGTTTGAAGGAAATTGAAAGCGATTTATAGAAGTTCAAACTTCAAACTTCAAAGCTTAGTCTCCCCAAGTTGTTATCAAGATAGCATGCAGGATTTTTTTTTCCACATCTGTACCGGAGCAACCAACAGCTGACAGATTGCAACTTAATTTGTTTGGTGAAAATGCACCGAGACTAACCAAATAAATTAGCACACGTGTGATCCATGTAGATAGCAAGGCCAACTGAATGTTCCATTCTAATTTGCCTGAATATATATATATATATAGTAAAGATATTGTGAGCTTAAACTTACGGAGGTCTTTCGTAAGTTTAACTCAAAAAGTATATTAAATCGTCTCAAAATTTTAATTTATCATCCTCATTAAATTCTTTATATGAAAATCTTGTGGGATGCAAATATATAGAGTGTTTTGAGTTTTTTAAGTCACCGTTTTTAATTTTTTAAAATGATATTCAAGTATTGAATATATTATTATTATTATTTTAGAGCTAATTTTTAAAAATTAAAAATCATAACTTAAAAAACTCAAAATACTCCAAATTTTTTGCATCCCATGAGATTTTCATATAAAGAATTTAATAAATATGATAAATTAAAATTTGGAGATGATTTGATATACAGAGAGAGAGTTTGTCTATTGTGCTTTCAGTAGCATTTCGGTCAAAATGCTACCGGTTTAAATTTTAATTTTTCATACTCGAAATTTCAATTTAAGTAGCTCAATAAAATCTTTATATCATAATCTTATAAAATACAATTTTTTATCGTGTTTGGATTTAGTTTATTATGCTTAATGATTTTTAGAAAGTAAATATTTTTGACATATAAATTTTATTAATTTTCTATTATTTTAGGGTTATTTTTCAAAAATCATTAAGTATAGTAAATTAGTTTTAAACAGGATAAAAATTAGTATTCTATAAGATTATGATATAAATTTTTTTATTAAGCTATTAAGATTAGAATTTCGAGTATGAAAAATTAAAAATTAGACTGGTAGAGTTTCGGTAGAAGTGTTTCTAGAAGCACAGTAAACAAGCTATATATATATATATATATATATATATATAATATATATATATATATATATTGTAATGAAAGGTGGAAGCTGTTAGATTACCTGTAATCCATCCTCCTGATATGCTCTATACTCATTAAGCTTCCACTTAGATTTGGTTCCAGTTGGAGCTTTTCCTTGGTAAAACACCATCGACTTCTTCATGCCGAGCGGCCGGCTTGTGGAGGAATACACCACACTCGGTGAACCTGTGGCCTTCCAGTAGCCTGAAGGTGTGATTCTGCTTGGCCTTCCTCCCCGAGCTTCTCTTTCTTGCAGAGGGCAAAAGAAGAACCACTGCTCGTCTTCATGAGTGGATGGAACTCTCGCAAAATCTATTATTCAAGTATAGTAATAATCAGTAATGTTAATTATGCAGATAAAATGGCAAGCTAATTAATTAAGATCATTATGAATTAGGCCATATGGATTCAAACCTGCAAAATAATGATTAAAACAAATGCAAGACTATACTGCATATATGCCCAGCCCTTAGTTTTCCCTCTTATCATTCACGTCGTTTGATAAAACAACCGGCTTCATGAACTAATATGTATGGTGAAAAAACTGAAAATGATTAATTTGCATCTAGTTATGCCTCCAAATGTACAGAATATGTCATTGCAATTCCAAAAAAAAACGAACCTACTTTGTTAGAATTGGGTTGAACAAGAGGTTGTGGGGAAGATGGGGAATCAACAATGAATGTCTGAATTTTGCATATTTTTATTAAAACTCTTAAATGAACATGATCTCAGCTTGTGTAATAGACTAGCTAAGATAGTTTAGTTTCTACCTAAGTGCAGACACTTATAAGTACCGTATTTTGTATATATTTTTGAGATATTAAACCGGTAGAAGTACATGGTAGTATAAGGGCAGTTACAATAAGGCTAATCATGTTCTAATTCCCAATGATACCGGAATGTGGCACCTCTTTTAGATTCCATGTTTCTAAATGAAACTTTTTGAAAAAAAAAACTGAAAATGTAATTAACATGGTGACTACAGATATTTCAAGCAACATGTTACAAAATTATACTAGTCTGAATAATTCAATCCATTCTTTTTCATTGTCATCAATAAACCGATAAATACGACATATTTGTTTTGGCATTATATCAAGATATAGGACATCCGGCCTTCATATGTACAAACAAGGTAGTTTAAATTGACTTAACCACTTACCGGGTAGTTGCCATGGATCAACTGAGTAGACATCTACAACAGGCATAATACGCTCCATATCATGTTCTCTCCTGTTCTCTAACTTGTTTTGGAGGTAGAATCCAAGCAACTCCTCTTCAGTTGGAAAGAACCTATACCCAGGTGGGAATAATTTGTTCATCTCTCTTCTCTCTGTCTCTCTGTCTCTCTCGCTCTCTGCTTGAACGGTCTGTGTGGCTAATGCAGCTTGTGAGTTTGTGACAAGAGAGAGAGATATATATATATACACATAGTTTGTGCCTCGGAAATGTTCAAAAGTTAGTGTAATATGGTGGACCCTGTTTATGTGGAAAAAGGTCCGGAGAATTCTCGATAAAACAAGCTAGAGAGGTGGTGAATACTGGTTAAGAAAAATGAAGAATCAGTCAAAAGTCTCCCGTAGATTAGTGATATCCAACTTAAATAAAGTGATATGTAGAGCAAAGATAAATGAGGTTAAATTGACGGAGAATTTCTATGAGCTTAACTCAAAAAAAATATTAAATTATTTTTAAATTTCAATTTATCATGCTCATTTAATTTTTTATATGAAAATCTTATGGGATGTCAAAAAATAAAGTATATTAAGTTTTTTAAGTCATGATTTTTAATTTTTTTAAAATCAATTCTAAAAATAATAATAATATATTCAATACTTGAATATCATTTTAAAAAATTAAAAACGGTGACCTAAAAAACTCAAAACACTCCAATTTTTTACATCCCACGAGATTTTCATATAAAGAATTTAATGAGAATGATAAATTCAAATTTGGAGATGATTTGATGTAATTTTTGAGTTAAGTTCATAGTATCTTTACTTATATATATATATACAGAGTAAAGATACCGTGAGCTTAAACTCACGAAGGTCTTCCGTGTGCTTAACTCAAAAAACATATCAAATTATTTTCAAATTTTAATTTATGATGCTCATTAAATTAATATTAAAATCTTATGGGATGCGAAAATTTGGAGTGTTTTGAGTTTTTTAAGTCATGATTTTTAATTTTTGAAAATCAGCTCTAAAAATAATAATAATATATTCAATACTTCAACATCATTTTAAAAAATAAAAAATGATGACTTAAAATACTCAAAACACTTCAAATTTTTGCATCCCACAAGATTTTCATATAAAGAATTTAATGAGGATGATAAATTAAAATTTGGAGATAATTTAATGTACTTTTTGAGTTAAGCTCACGGTATCTTTAATATATATATATATATATATAGCTTATGGTGCTTTGCAAAGCAAAAAACCGTTATTGTTTCGGAGTGAGATTTCATATCCCGAGATCTCAAATGGTCAATCTAAGTTGCTAAATAATTTCTTCATGTAAAAATCTTGTAGGATATTAAATTTCATGTTTTTTAAGCTTTCTAAAAAAATTTTAAATTATTTTTAAAAACAGCCCTGAAATAAGCTATTTTCTTATGTTAAACAGGACTGCTTTTAAAAATAATTTAAAAATAGTTAGAAACCTCAAAAAATCATGAAATTTAATATCCTATAATATTTTGACATGAAAAAATTATTGAGCAACTTAGATTGACCATTTGTGACCTCGAGATATTAAATCTCACCCCGAAGCAATAATATTTTTTTACTTTGTAAAGCACCTTAAGCTATCTCTCTCTCTCTCTATATATATATATATATGTGTGTGTGTGTGTGTATATGGAGAATTTACAGTGTTTCGCGAAGCAAAGAGGGATTTTGCTTCAGTTTCAAATCTCATATACCGAAAGCTCAAAATATTAATCTAATTCATCCACAATAATCTAAACCTTGAAAACTTATTGAATATCAAATTTTACTATTTTTGAAATTTTATAACTATTTTTTTGAATTTTTAAAAGATGATAATTTTGTAAGTGCACCTATCATTATTTTATTATTATTATTATTATTATTATTGAGGCAATTTTTAAAAACATATTATTGCTAGTGAATGAACCATATAGAGAGAGATAGACTATTGTGAAAATGTTTGCATTTCAACTGATATGCAAAAGGATTAAAAACTATATTTTAAAATCTCAAAAATTTTAATTTATAATTTCCATTAAATTCTTCATATAAAAACCTTGTGGGATACAAAAAAATTGGAGTGTTTTGAGTTTTTAAGCCACTCTTTTGATTTTTTAAAAAAACAGCTCTAAAAATAATAATAAATATTCAATATTTGTGTTGTTTTTTAAAAAATTCAAAAGTGTGACTTAAAAAACTCAAAACACTCCAAATTTTTGTATCTCACAAGATTTTTATATGAAGAATTTAATGAAAATCATAAATTAAAATTTTTGAGATTTTAAAATATAATTTTTAATCCGTTTGCATAACGACTGAAATACAAACATTTTCACAATAGTCTATCTGTCAATTTCTATATATGGTTCATTCACTATCAATAATATGTTTTTCTTGAATGGAATTATTGATGTGGCTGCTCTGGTGCTTCTTCAGAGCTACTTGAAGGCGGCTGCTGTACGAAGACCCCACCCCTCGTTATCTGATTGTCAACGGCGTGTCTCAACGAAGCATTTAAAGATAGATTAGTCAGAAAATTAATATGCTTCCATGCGAATTTCACATCCACTGTCATGAAATGTTGCGGAAGATACTGACAAGACGGTCCCACCAAAAATAAACAAATTGACATTTGCACCGTACGTGTGAATAGGAAGGGCACTATGGGAAATAAAAACATGTAATCTGCTTAATTTAGAATCACGATGAGATGTTCCTGATCTAAAAATTGTTCTGACATCTCAATTCTATAACATGTAAACAAATGGACATTTGTGCATAATAAAAGTCTCCTTATTTTTAAAATTTAATGTGGAGTCATAAATAATAATATCTAGCGATTTCAATGGGTCAAGTACTCAAGTTCAACCCTGAGCGCGTTTTTCTTCGGAAAGAAAATATGCATTTGACGTCCCCTTATATGCGACTCCTTTCCCCACTAAAATAGCAAGGCATGTAATGTTCTCCCATCCTGCCCACGAAAATCTATTGGATCAATCGACGCGCGTCCAAGTTGACATTTTTATCGAGAAGTATCATTTCCAAATTCCAACTACAATATTTCACGATTTTAAAATGAGTCAGCTCGACGACCTTGAACTATTCAACCTAAAAGAAACAAATATGGACAGCTAATCAGTGACTGTCAGCAACAGAGATTAGTCAGCTGGGAACTGTTGCTAGTTTAAATCGATCGATCTTCTAGAAGGAAATGAAGAAACCTTTGGTCAAGAGAGAAGGCCTTTGGCAAAAAAAGAGAGAGAGAGAGAGAGAGAGAGAAGGCCTTTGGGTGATGCACAAACCCAAATGAGAAGATCATGAAACATCACATATCCAGAGATGATCATTCTTATCGCTGAAGCATTGTATTCCTTTCTCATTTTGTTTTTCTATTTGTTTGCATTGTTATCTTGTCTTCATTTAGGTCCATAGAGAAGGCTTGATGCCATTTTGTGAGGTATGTTATCTGATGTATCCAAAAAAAAAAAACTTATTATCAAATCTTATTATACCCATTTTCTTTATTTTACAAGTCATGTACCTACGTGTTGCGGCGGCCTTTTTTGAGTTAGATATTTTCATATAATGAAATTATAATACCTGCATCATTCTAATTTTGTAAACATATGAATTCACAAACTTATTAGAGAAAAATATAATAAAAAATAAGGAACAACATTAAATTCTTAAATTTGATAGAGCATCCAAGAACAAATCACATCAGTATCTTCCCATATATACTATTAGTCACAAAATACTTCATTTAATGAAGTAAATTATGAATAGTGAAGTAAAATTGCAAGCATGGCACACGAATGAAATGAAGGGATTCCTTAATTATAATCATCAAAAGGAAAATTTTAAACACCCCTCAAATTTCAACAAAACAGTCACAACAAGTTGCCTATATTTTGAAATTTGGAAAACCTAAATATTTTTCTAAAATAGAATTACTAAAAGAGAAAGTTTAGGTCTAACATCACTTCAATTCACTCCTTTTTTTTCATTTTATTGCATCTTCAGTTTTTAAAAAAGAACAGCAAAAAAAAATGAAAAGAAAGAAAGGGCATTAGCATCACTTAATCAAACATCTGTTTTATTGATCCAAATTCATATTTACACTGTTACGAGCTTAAACTTGATTCAAAACACAAGATTACACAGTAAAGAGCTACCTAAATTTGTCTTGCAACTTGCAATGAAATGGAAAGGATTATTTTGTATTTTGGATTGCTGTGATTCGAGAACACGACTTGAGCTTTGTGCAGCCAAGCATTGGAGTCTCTCAATTGCAACTGAATCACTACACAACAAAAATCATAAGAATAGCTCAATTTCAACAATTAAAAATTATTAGTTCAAGAAAAATCATAGGAATAGCTCACTATTTCTGAGAAAGCATAGTACCATATAACTTATAGCAGATAAAATGAGTGATTTGATTTGCAATTAATGGCTTTGAAAACCTCACTCTTATAATGCTATAGTTTCTTTTGACCAGCTTTATTATTGCTGCTCGGTGAAGATCATGGTCTTGTTGTTACTGGTCTTTATTATCTTTTCCAAATGTTCTTTTATTTATCACATCTTAATTGTATCTAGTTACAATTAAGATCCAAAAATAAGCAGTAGCTGACCTCACACCATCAGATTGATTGACACCTACATACCAGTCTTGTTTTGAAAAAAATAAAATCAGTGCAGATTCTTAGGTGAACTTAATATTTAAAAATATCAGTGGCACATAACAATAGTCCTAACCAGTCAACCACTGGCTTTTAAGTGGTACAAAACAATAGCATCTATTATCTAACCAGTCAACCACTGGCTTGGCCCCACAAGCATGGGTTCAAACTAATAATAGTTAGCCCAACAAACTATAACATGAATGTGCTTTGTTAGGAAAACACCCAGACCCAATATGATTTAATTTTAAAGTATTGCATACCTATCTTGTTAAGCAGTAAAACAATCCGCTTGCTTGGATCAGCCTCAATAGCCATCTTTTCCATGTCTACACATCGAGTGCCAAGCGGGTCACGTGAATCAAGCACTTCTAATATAACATCGATGCCTCTATTACCTTCACCAATTCCTTGTAGAAAGATCTTTCAGAATGATCTGAGAAAATATCAGGATTAAAGTACAATGCACTAACAATCTGAGTAAAAACCAAACTAAATCAAGTAGAAGTTACCTGAAATTTTAGCACCTGTATTAGTCTCTTCCATGACACTCTCTTCTGCCAACTCATTGTCTTTATCCATGTCATCACTTTCGAGCAGACCTAACTTTCTCTTCCTAGTCTGCATGTCATAAACAATTTAAGCTACATCAGAGCAGATAATCAAAACTTCTTCCCCGGATGAAAATATAAGAATCATTCCTTCAATCAGTAGACCATGCGATTTTTAACAGTTTCTGGCACAATCAAATATTAGAGAAGATCAATGTGATGATGATAAAGAAAAGACTGAGAAGTTTTACCCTCCTTTCAAGCAGCTTTCTTCTGTTCTAGCTTCTCGATAGCTTTGGCATGCCTGGCCTTGAGAGGCGAGAGCCTTAATTTCATAACTCTTTTTTTATTGAGAAAATCTACACATGTTTCTTCATAGAAATCCATTTCTTTGAATAGTCCTACAGCAAGCAACAGAAAAAAAGATTTTTGCCCACCATTATGAAATTATATTGAGAGGTGGAGTAAGATGGATGAGAGAGATGGAAATGAGATGATCGGAGTCTGAAGAGGATTTCCTAGAGGCAAATATCATTTAATAACGTGAGACAGTTAAGGAAACATGAAAGGAGAAAAACATATATTACCCTATTAATACAATCACGTTATTAATTCTGCTCCATTTGGAAATAAATGAAAATCAACAAAACAGTCGCAACAAGTTGTATAAATTTTGAAATTTGGAAAATCTAAATGTTTTCCTAAAATAAAATAACTAAAAGAGAACGTTTAGGTCTATTCCAAAAGCGAATTTGGAAAAGGCAGTCCCAACTATAACCAATATTTAAAAAAAAAAAGATATAATCTAAATACAAATTTAGTGTAGAATTCAGGCAGTAGTGGTGGCTGCATCTTTGAACCAGTTACAGTCTATTATTGTAGTTGTAGTTTACTTTTAGGGTTTAATCGGAGCACAGTGGCTTCACTAAGGTTTTCTATGATGTTCTGGCCTGAAGCATCAAGGTTTAGAGATGCAACCAATCAAGTCAAATAAATCTAATAGAAAATTAATGAAACTATATAAGCACTTACTTCAATTTCTCGAGATCTGTACATGCCTGAAGCAATTGCGGATTGCCTGAGATCGGATCTGCACGAAATAACGCAGCCACCACTGCTGGGACCCGCGTGCGGTGCTTAAGCAACCAATCACGCTTCAAAATGTCGGATGGCGGGGCAAGGGCGGGCCGAGACAGTGGGTTATTATTATTTGTTTCGTGTCAATACAAAGGCTTTGGAGAAATCAGGTAAGGCGAGAGTGTTGATCGGGGGTTGCTCGGAGTGGAGGAAGGCGGAGATGGGGTGGTGGGAGGGGCAACCATTGAGACAGAGGAGGCGTATAAAGCGAGAATGGAGAAGAGAGAGAATGGAAACTGTCTGTGGAATGGAGAGTAAAGGATGGTTAGAAGGCGAGGCAGAGGAGACTGCGCGAGATGCAAAAGTTTCAGATTTCAGAAGCGAGAGCAAGAGAGACCAGCTAAACTCTCAGTCGAGAGTGCTATTGGAACTGGAGAAGAATAAAGCTTCCATAAAAGGTAGACTTAGCAATAAAGTGCCTCATATCAATCAATAGAATCTACACTTACTGATCTATAATCTATACTATTATATAAAGTATCTAAGAATTGGAGGGTCCATTTTTTATCATGGTAAATTTTTATTATTGGAGTTTTTTTCATGTATGCATGTTGAATTTGAGAATTTCTGAGAGAATCTATACTCTAGAATCTAGACTCTAGAATCTATACTCTAGATCAATAGAATCTATACTCTAGATCAATAGAATCTATACTCTAGAAGTGATGGGTGTCATTAAAGAGGATCATTCGAACCCTTAACTATATAGCTTAGAGAAAGAAATTGTTTACTGTTTACATGGAGTTTTTTTTTTCATGAATGCGTGGTGAATTTGACCCTCAACTCTTTAGCGTCTCTTTCGCCTCCTTCTTTCTCTCGAATTCTCAGGGCCCCAAGGCCGCAACTCTCCTTCAATAATCTCTATATCAGTTCACACTCGAATTCTCATGGTACATCGGTACATCTCGGACTCTATTCCTCTTGCATTGTTCTCATGGATCTCACGACAAAGGTACAATTGAGCTTCGTTGAAATTTTAGCAAAGTTTTTGGGTTCAATAAACTGCTGAAATGGTGTATCGATCTTGTCAGAAAGGGAGGTTCAGTATTTTTCTTTCCTGAAGGAACTCGAAGCAAAGATGAGAAACTTGGTGCCTTTAAGGTGAGACCTTATTTTTTTAGATGGAATTAGATAGAGAATGTTGTCATACTCCTGACGGATCATAAATTTTTAATATCAGAAAGGGGCATTTAGTGTTGCTGCCAAGACTGGGGCACAAGTAGTGCCAATTACTCTTTTAGGGACTGGTAAGCTGATGTCAGCAGGGAATGAGGGCATAATAAATTCAAGCTCTGTAAAGGTTATCATTCACAAATGGTTAGATGGGCATGACGCTGAAGCACTATGTAATGAGGTGAGAAGTGTAATTCCTGAATCTCTTCTTTTGCATGGCTTTGGGGTGCACTGAGATCTGCATAATTCGCTTGTTTATGTATGCTAAGATCTTCTATAGGAAGAGCTTGTTTGAGGTAAAGTTTTTCTTATTATATTTTTCTTGCTTATTATCAAACAACTGTGACGAATCAAATCAATTGAACTATGGATAAAAGAAACAAATTATCAAAAAATTTCTGCTAAATTTTTTTTTCCTGAATGTTAAAAAGTAATGGTTACAAACTATAGTTTAATTGAAGAAATTTACTTTATTTAGCTCTCAATTGCTCAATTAGTCCATAAGTAGTCCTATTTGTCTCCACTTTGTTTCAGTTTTACAAATAAACCCAAAATAGTTCCAAAGAAAGAATACTTAAATAAGATCAATAGTTTCTAATACTTAAATGAGAATCAATTAATATAAATCCACATAAATATTGTACTTTCCAAAATAGTTCCAAAATGAACACCAGTAACCAGTATTGTACTTTCTAATATACTTCTATATGTAGTTTTTTTTTATCCTTATGCAAATTATGGTAATAAGATCATTATTTATTGTGATTAGCAAGAAATATAGGCAGTACTAGGTTGTAAATTATTTTCTGTGATTAGGTAGAAGACTATTAGTTATGTGGTATAGTGGTATCATTGGTCCTGGATCTAAAGTTTGTTTAGCTCTTCGTTTATAATATGTACTCATTCCTCATTGGCCCCAGCGCATTGCTCTCGCCTCCTGCCTCTCCCATCTCCATTTTCTCTCCAGACATGGCGACAGTGCGGCCTGTCCTCTCCCTCTCCTTCTCATGGTTGTAGGGGCGAGGTCAAGGTGATACCATGCACTGGTTTCCTTGAATTAAGATTTGGAAAGGTACTCTAATTCCTAATAGTTGATACTCTTAGTGCCGAATAGTATGTCAAATAGTTGATACTCTAATTCTTTTGTCTTTTACAATTTTTTAAATTTAAAGGAAGAAAAAGAGAGCAAAAGCCGAAGCTTCTGCTACTGTGCAGTTGTAGCTGCAACTGCAATTGGAGGCGGGCTTGCATCTGATTCCAGACATTATTCTTACTCTCCCAAGGATGTCAAATTTTCTTTCATCAATTTTGAAGGTAGTTTCTTTTTTATTGTTTGCCATTGTAACTATTATTCTGATGGTCTTTTGATGTATAACCTAGCTTTCATTTGATCTCTGTACATGTTTTATTGTTGCTACTTTGGTCCTAACTGTCATGTTTAATGAAAACAGTGCATGACTGACATGGTATATCTTTGATGAAAGGTTGGAGATTTTTCTATGATTTAGTTCTATTAAAATACTTATGCTGAAATGTTCTCAATTTTTTTATACGTTATATTCTTGGCATTTATAAGTTTCTTAAAATATTATGTTTCATGCAGGCATGAATATTCATGATGGTCACAAATATGTTTTTCCCCAGGTATAATGCAAATAAATTATTTTCTATGTACCATTTTAATACAAACAATTTTTTTGTATTGTTATTGTTGTTTTAAAAGGCTCATTGGAGTATAAGTTAAGTTCATTTTGTTTTTATTTTCAGGACAAGAATGATACTAAATCTATTATAGAGAAACAATTTGAAATTGAGAAAATGAAGTTTGTGTGGCAACCATTTAAATATATTGAAGATGAGAGAAACAATTTGAAATTGAGAAAATGAAGTTTGTGTGGCAACCATTTAAATATATTGAAGATGAGAGTCACGCCCATTTGAAGATGGAAGAACTCGATTGAATATCAATAAGTTATTTAGTTGGACTTTTTCTTATTAAGTAGTAACTAATGGTCTCTTTATTTTTATCTCATCGTGTTTCATTTTATGGTTGGACTTTTAATCAATATTCATTAATTATTACTAGTTATATATCCGCGTTAAATGAGACTCTTTTATTTAAACATTAAAATATTATAAGATAAAAAAATTCACATTTATCTAATATTAAATTATAAATTCACCAAATTATAGAGAAAATTTATAATAAAGACTATATTTAATCTTGGATGAGATTTTTGCGCAATATGAGTTAATGATTCATGATTTTTATGGCAAGATAAGTGAATTATTCTAACATATATTATCATCATTATTTTTTTATCAAATATGCACAAGGTGCTAAATAAAAAAGTAATATTATGGAAATAATAGTATATATGGGAAAGAAATGGAGAGAAAGAGGAGATCAATGGACGCGATCATAAATGTTTGATTAATCAAAAATAAATATTATCCGTCTAATTGAGAGATAAAATGGATATAACAAAAAATTACCATGACAAAAAATGGATCCTCCAGTTCTTAAATGTTTTATATAATAGTATAGATATACATTTCTAAATTAATGTGCTGCTAACAAATTTTGTAAAACTTTTTAATAATGTTAAAATGTCTGAGAGTTAATATTTAGTCAGCAAAATTGAAGTTTCAAGATTAGAAGGATAAATAATACATATCATGAAAAACTTTCTTTCCTGATCTTGAAGGAACTAAATAATACAATGTATCAACTGTATCTTTTTTCTTGAATTGATGTAGATTTATAACTATACATATATTTATATTATTTATATTATCTCTATCTATATCATTTGCATAATAAAATGTCTAATGTACGTCCTAAATCTAATATACATCATAAATCTAATACACATCCTAATGTGATTTGCACGATAAATAGCTCTAAAGTGCATTTTGAATAATTATAGTTTACATCATAAGTATACGAGTATCATAAATCAAATAATAAGCATCACAAATATAATATAAATTTATATCTAATGTGTATCATAAATCAAATATGCATCATAAGTCGAATATTAAATAATCCACTCTAATATGCATCGAGAAAAAATCTGATTTGCATCACAAATCATTTAATATACAACTGAGTTATAACTTATAACGCACGTTAGTGATATTAATATTAATGAAAAAATCGGCGAAATATTTTCCATTATGAATAATAGCCATTGTGTCCTTTATGCATTGATTAGAAATATAAATTTTTTAATATATTAAAAAGAATCAAATTAAAAAAAAATTAAACACAATTTATTAATTTTTAAAATGCTAAAGATGTATACGTTGACGATGATACATATTATTATAAATAATATAATTAAGCACATGATAATCTATAGAAGATCATATAAAAAAATTAGATCATCTGAAGAGTTAAATTTCAATTGATAAGTAAATTACACATACAATTTTGACGAGAAAGAGAAAAGCTAACATGAAACATTGGATATCCGATGTGTTTCATAAGTATAATATGATTTTAAGTCTGATGTACATCATAAGTCCCATATTATTCATGTGCAATATAAATTTAATATGTATCATAGTATATCATAAACACACTAATATGCATCATAAATCTAATGTACATAATAACAGACATCACAAATAATTATATCAATAACAATATCCCATCCCTGATGACAATGGTTAGAAATATAAAATTTTAAATATATTTAACAAAATATCATATGAAATTGTTTTAATACAATTATTAATAATAATATTATGCTTTAAATAACATAATTAAAAAAATATGAAGTTTAAGTCTAATGTGCAACATAAATCAAATTTGCATAACAAATCATCTAATATGCAACTGAGTTATAATGCACATTAGTGATATTAATGATGGTATCCGCGGAATATTTTCCATTATGAATAATACCCGTTGTACCCCTTATATATGCATTGCTTAAAGATATAAAAATCTTATATTATTTTATTCTATTATTTTAAAAAGTACTCTACTAAATATTATTAAATATTATAATTTATTAGTGAAATATGTGAAAGATAATAATTATAATTCATAACTCATAGTACTTAACTCACTGAACTCGGAGCAACTAACATAGATAAAAAAAATATTATAGGAGATTATTATATTAGAAATAATATAAGTTCTTTTTTTTAATAATTTATCATATAAAGTAAACTAGTACATAATGATCTTTTTTCATATTCTTACTCATTTACTTAACGAAAAAATAATCTTATCCTTACCACGTGCAAGCACGGTCACATGCATCATTGGCCGTGTGCACACACGACCACATGCATCATCGGCGACGTGCACGCATGGCCATGACATCATCCTCGTGCACGGCCACGGACTTGGCCACATGCACGACCACGGCCACGTGCAACACCACGGCCTCGGCCAAGTGCATGGCCACGGCCACGTGCACGGCCATGCTCTAGGCCATGTGCACGGCCAAAGGAAAAACGATTTTATAGATATTAATTATTAATTAATTGGTCTTATTAAATATGAAAAAAAATCAAATAATCTTGGAAAAGGAAAAAACAAATTTCCTGTTAAAACGCCTAATAATTCTACTTTAAGCCGCCGGATCAGTGATCAGTGATTTTCAAAGTATTATTAAAGCTATGATTTAGCGAGTTTATACATTTCATACATTTAAACATTGATACGTCATTTTTTTCTCTGGAAGAATCCGTATCACCATAATTTTTCCAAATCCGGAACAAAATTTTACAACTAAGTTAACTTTTTCACATTTCAATTTTGGGCGCAATTTTCTAAATAAAACTAAAAAAAATGAATGGCGCCAAAATTTTCACAATAAAGCTGTACTCAAGTAGTCTAAATATGTAAACTTATTTTTTGGACGAGGGCACAATTTTATTTTCTGCCAAAGTTTTTTAGACTCAAAGAAATCACAATAAAGCTGGCGCCAAAATTTTTTGGATGAGGGCGCAATTTTTTTAAAGTAATAGAAATTTTTTTGATTTGCTGCCAAAAATTTCACCCTTAGATGGTATTTAAATAATCAGGTTATCTGTCAAGAAGCTAATTGTTTATGCTATCAAAGATAATCAGGTTAATTTCTTCCATTCTATGGATTACTACTTCAGGATTTCTTTTCTTTTTCATTGTTTTTTAAACCTGTGCACCATTTACGAATATCATGTTACTTTTCTCTGTATTTTACTCATATATATGTATCTTTTATTGATGTATCATTTTATTTGTGTGTGCAGAGGCGATTGCTGTGATAACAACTGTTCAAGAGGATTTACTCCTTGAGATGGGAATAGGTACAGGTTTCTTCAGCTCTTAATTTTTTTTTTCTGTTTTTCCTTCCCTTTTCAGACATTCAGGTGTGTAGTTAGAACAAAATCATACTATGCAGTAGAGTTTGTTTTCTAACTTCATTAATAAAGTATTCTATTTCCGGTACCAATTATGAATCATAAACCATTACATAAAGTTGGGTTCTGATTGTAATGTGTAGGAGAATCCAATCGTGGGAAGGCTCCTCTGGTTGAATCAGGTAATTCCATTACGTCCATATTTACAACATAATGATGTTACTTTTCTCTGTATTTTACTCATATGTATCCTTTTATTTGTGCGTGCAGACGGGCGGATGCAGGATTTTGATCCGGGGGGTGGGGAGGCAATTATCGGATTGTAATAACTTATCGGATTCAAACCCATTAACTAATTGGGTACTAAATAAAAATTAATAATTTAATATATATTGTTACCTAATAAAAAAATATTAAAATAATAATATTTATATATTAAAAATAATAACAAAATAAAACTCAAAGTAATAGATAATCAAGTTGATGAAGAAAGTTTTCGTCTACGTAACTTTATATTTTGATATCTTTGCATAAATATTTTATTATGCACGATATTAAATATTTTTTTCTCAATAAAATAATCAGACAATGCAGGAGGAAATTTTCAGTGGGTCGTAGGCAAATTACTGAAAATCACTATTTTTAAAAATTCAAGGCGGCATCAGCCCCTCCCCCCTTCCTGGACCACCTTGGATCCGCCCCAGCGTGCAGAGGCAGTTGCTGTGACAAAAGCTATTCAAGAGGAAATACTCCTTGAGTTGGGAACAGGTACAGGTTTCTTTAGCTCTTAATGTTTCTTTTTTATTTTGTTTTTAGTTTTTCCTTCCCTATTCAGACATTCAGGTGTGTAGTTAGAACAAAATCATACTATGCAGTAGAGTTTGTAACTTCATTGGTAAAGTATTCTATTTCCAGTGTCAGTTATGAATCATAAATCATTACATAAAGTTGGGTTCTGATTGTAATGTGCAGGAGAATCCAATCGTGGGAAGGCTCCTCTGGTTGAATCAGGTAATTCCATTATGTCCATATTTACAAAAAATCGTAGTGTTATTCTTAAGCATATTGTAATATGACTACATTAAATCAGTAGTCCATTTACTTTAACGTTTTAATGCTTGATCCTTCATATTTTATAAGTTCCCAAAATGTAGAGTGTCTTGCGCAATACCACATAAACTACTATTCTCATAATAAGGATAAGATTATTAATGAACGGCGAGAGCACTATTGTCAAAAGAAAGAAAATATTGCTCAGAATAAATGAGATTACTATTTGCTGAATAAGGAAAAGATCACACAAAAAAATCGAGATTATTATTCTCAAAATAAGTAAAAGATTGCACAAAGAAGAAAAGAGAATTACTACTGGAACAAAGAAAAGATCGTGCAACAACGACAGGAAACATTGAATACTTTGCAAGAGACCAACACCGGCCAAGCATCGATAGGTGATTAATTTAACAAACCAAATGAATTAATGCTTTTATATATCCATACTGCAAGAGATTGAATTTCAATCATAATGCTAATGTTAAGGAAAGTCTAATGTTTTCAGAAATAAGCAGCCATAAAAGAATCCAATCTCCTAATAGAGAATTACAAAGAGTTTTCAGATAAGAACTTATTTGTTTCCTCCATCTCTTCTCTCTATCACTATATGAATTGTATCCACTATTAATATTGCATATAAAAAGTTTAATTCCAGATGAAGAACTTTAGGTATAACATTTTAGCATCAAGGTTTGCATTGTGTAGATTTTATTTGCAATTATTATATATTTTTAAAGTGTTTTGGTTTTCTAATATAGACTTGATGTGCAGTTGAGGGTATTTTTATCATTTTTCAAACCATTTGTTAACGGTGCATATATGAAATCTTATATTCATATAGGTGAATTTCATTAGAATATTTGAGCATTAAGTTTTGCATTTTTCTGATCTTATTTGTATTTATTATGTATTTTTTAAATTGCTGATTTTATGAGGCTATAAACATTTTACAGGATTGTCTCTGGCCCAACTTAAAACAATAATGCTTTATAAATTTCGGGTGCCTGACATATCTTTAATATTTCTATAATTGGTAATTTTCAGCTTTGATTGGTAAACCATTATTTTTAATCTAAATTTGATTGATAGACTTATTAGCCGATGATTATTAATATCGATATATCCTTCTGCTTTTAGTTTCTTTTTTCTTAAAACAAGAAGTACATCTGTCTTTTTCAATGCTCCAAGCTTATACCATTATATGGCGAATATTTGCTGTTATAACATCTTGTACGGCTGTACTCCATTTCTGACTTTTTGTTTTTATTTATCATTTTTATAGGGAAAAAACCCATGGGGGGTCACCTCCAATAAGTAACAGTATACACAAACCATGAGCTGGTTGTAAATTGAACTAAGTAATAGTATATACTATTCAGAAGTGGAGTACAGTCGTACAAGATTTATTCCCAACGCTGAGCACAAATTAAGGGGTGTCTTGGTCTACCTTTATTATCAATTTAATAGTATATATCACAATTTTCTTTTTATCGTTTTGTAGAGGAGACATGTATGGTAGATGAAACAGAGGAGATAATTGATGTAACGACTTGCATTTATGACAATGAAGGTTACATTGAAATACTTAAAAAACAATTTGATTTTATGTATAATTTTACTTAATAGTATGGATTTTATTTTCTAGTCATGTCATTCTTACTTCTTATTTTTTTGTAGATTTATTTGAGCATGGTAGTACTACCCTGGATGAGGAGTTTGGTGCATATCCATCAACTGAAAATGCTGATCTTGAACAAGATCCTTATGATTTTGTGTATAATGACCTCCCAAGTACATACCAGTCTACCAGACCTTGAAACAACAGATAAGTTGTAATCACTGTGGAGCTAGAAGATTTCAATTTGAAGTTCCTACTTTTTGCTGCATGAGTGACAAGACAAAACTTGCAGAACCATCCATTCCTGATGATTTGCTTCATTTATTCACAACTCAAGAGGCATACGGCAAAAAGTTCAGACATGAGGTGCGAGCGTACAACACCAACTTATCATTTGCATCAATGGGGGTAAAGTTGGATCAAACTATGAATAATATGAAAGCAGGTGTCTATACTTTTCGTGCTCATGGAGGTATTTATCACAAAATAAATCAATTAGTTCCCAGAGACGGTACACCTAGGTACCTCCAGCTATATTTTTACGATGCCCAAGCTGAAATGTCTTTGAGACTCAACAACAAGCCAAATCTAAAAAGACCCGCCCTGGAACTATTGAGTAGCATCCTTACTTGTTCCAATCCGTATGTGCAAAGATTCAGACAACTTCGTGATCTTGGACCGCTTGACAATTATAGAGTCGCTCTAAATGCAGATGTAGACTGTGACCAAAGGAGATGCAATCGACCCACAGCTGATGAGGTACTATTTTATTAATATCTATATACATGTGTGTGTTAATTTCTGCAACTCCTTGAGCAAATAACTTGTTGATGTGCTTAGGTGGTCGCAATTTGGGTTGAAGGAAACTGCAATATCACAGCTTTTCAGAGGAGTATTGTTGTCTATGGAAGAAGTGAGAGATCACAAACAATTCGGTCTTATCATGCGTGTTATGATCTGTTAGCTTACCCTTTATTTCATCTTAATGGTGAACCTGGCTGGCATGAAAATATAATGAGAGAAGACAATGGTCAAGGTACAATATTTACAATTTAGAAATATGTTCATTTTTTTTATAAATAATATATTCACATCCTTGAGCCTGCATACTTGACAATCATTGTGTCCAACGACATACTCCTTTTGCAATTTCAAATAAAAACATTTAGTTTAAGAATTCTCAATTAAAAAAAAATAACCCTTGAAACTGATGAATTAGGATTGACAATTCACAAAAACAATTATGCTCATATATATTTGGAAAAATAATCAGATCTCTATGATCTTTGTTTCTTCTGATCCATTTTATTTGAATTAGATAACAAAGATTTATTAAATGATGCTATCCTATATATGTTACGTTTTAAAATAAAACATTTAGCTTAAGAAATGCCAAGAAAAATATTAAAATCCCTCGTATGTTATGAAACTTATTTATTTTCTATAAATATTGACATGAGACAACTAAGTACCGAGAATTATCGGGAAATACCTATACACTTATATATTTGGAAAATAATCAACTTCTAAATATGGTGCTAGAAAATTATTCTAGCTTTAATAGGTCAACTCATATATTAATAACCCTTTTAAATCTAAATGATATTAATTTATTGGATAATGAAGCATCTTATAGTTTCATGGTTTTTGACGGTCTTTGTTTTATTCCATTATCTGTAAAAAATATTTAATAAATTTAATTTAGTTTATAACAAAAAAATATCCGGATAGTTTAAAAGGCATCATATATTATAGTTTATCTTAATGAGGTATCAAACAAAACTCATGAAGTTGATGAAAAATATATATTATTTGCTATATATGGAAACGTCAACATGAAAAAGTAAGTGCTAAAGTTGGAAAAGGGAAACCAAATATGTAAATCTTTGAAAAGAAATCCATTATTATTTACAACAAAAATCCATGATATTGATTTGTTATACATAAATAAATAATATAAAATGATGATAAATTCATTATTATTTTAGGTTCGTCCACACGAAAACCAAGGCCAAGAGTTACTATGCGGGAGTACTATGCATACAAGCTTCAAATACACACAAAATAAGCTTGTTTCATTTGGAGGACAGGTTCCTACAACAATTCATTGTAGATATGTCAACAATTCATTGTAGATATGAATTTGGAGGGCAGGTTCCTACAACAATTCATGTATGATGTCAACAAATTCGATCTGATCTTTATTAAGGCATTGTTGACATCATACATGCCGGAGAAGCCCGAGCAACCATGGTTGGACAAAAGAATTGTATTGCCTGCTTAATTCATTGGGGGACCTCATGATATGCGACGACGTTACATGGATGCGATGACATTGGTTCGAGAATATAGAAAGCCCGATATTTTTTTGATAATGACGTGCAATCCAAATTGGGATGAAATTCATGCCGAGTTGCTGCAGGGTCAAAGTCCTTCAGATCATCCTGACCTTATGGCTCGCTTATTCAAAGCTAAATTGGAGGCCATGAAGGAATTATTATACAAAAATATTTCTTTGGTCATGTTATTGCTTGGACTTATGTCATTAAGTTTCAGAAATGAGGTTTGCTACATGCACATTTCTTAATAATTATGAATCAAGCTGACAAGACAATGGATCCGGATCAATACGACAAGCTTGTGTCGGCTGAAATTCCTAATTCAAGAAGATACCCTTAATTACACAAGATGGTTGTTGCACACATAATGCATGGTCCTCGCGGACCTTTGAATCCTAAATGTCCTTGTATGTCACCAAATACAAACCAGTGTAGATTTCATTACTCGGAGAATTTCAACCATGTGACTCTCCAAGGTGATGACTCATATCCCCAATATCGGAGGAGGAACAACGGCCGCCAAGTTGAGGTGCGAAAGAAAATATTGGATAATCGATGGGTTGTCCCGTATAACCCGAGGCTCTTGATGACGTTTAACTGTCACATCAATGTAGAGGTATGTTCGAACATTAAGTCTATGAAGTACGTATTTAAGTACGCATATAAGAGTCATGATATGATGACAGTGCACATTGAGCTTGATGGTACAGAACAAATTAATGAGATTAATAATTTTCAAGATACGCGTTGGGTGTCTCCTCCTGAGGCAATGTGGCGATTTTTTTTTATTTTCTTTGAGCGAGATACATCCTTCGGTTAGGATGTTGGCCATAAATCTTCTGAATCAACAACAGATTCGATATAATGAGAAAGAAAACTTAGCAGTGGTCGCTGACAAAGAGACTTCCCACAGGTCAATGTTACTAGCTTTCTTTGAAAAAAAATAGGAAAAATGAGCATGCACGATAATATTTGTACAAATATTTTCCTATGTATTTCACTTGGGATGCAACAAATAGGTGGAACGACAAACAAAGAGGTGGAGAGGTCGGGAGATTGGTAACTGCAAATCCCGCAGAAGGTGAAAGGTACTACCTGCAGATTCTTCTTATTCATGTCAAAGGACCAACATGTTTCGAAGATCTCTTGACAGTAAATGGAATTCGGTACCATACATTTCAAAAAGTAGCGGTAGAAAGTGGTCTCATAGAGACTGATGATAGTTTATCACATTGTCTAAATGAGGTCTCCATCTTTTAGTTTCCCAGTGCACTTAGAAGGCTATTCGCAACTATTTTGGTGTTTTGCGAGCCTCGTGATGTTCGTAAGTTATGGGATGAGCACTATGAGACAATGTCTGAAGACTACGGACGAACATGTGGAAATGATGCACAAGTCCAAAATATGGTTCTTTCGAGTATAAAATCTTTTTTGTAATCTATAGGTAAGAATCTCCAAATTTTTGATTTGTCAAATCTAAATGAATGTTTTGATGTAGTGGGTTGTGGATATCGAGAGATTAATGAGGAGTTTTCCATAGTGGTGGAGGATGAACATTTGTGTGCACGAGACACACTCAACGGTGATCAAAAAATTATCTTTGACGAGATCAAGCGATATGTGAATGAAAATCGAGGTGGAGTTTTCTTTATTGATGGACCAGGTGCGACAGGAAAATCATTTTTATATAAAACATTACTAGTTGAGGTATGTTCTCGAGGTCTTATTATAATTGCAACAGTTTCATTCGAAGTTGCTGCTAATAATTTACACGAGGGAGAACAACTCATTCTCGATATAAGATACCTCTACAGCTGGAGAACAATTCCATGTGCAACATCAAAAAATAGAGCGGGGCTGCAAAATTGCTTCGACAAGCTGGGCTAATTATTTGGGACGAGGCTTCCATGACCAAGACACAAGGACTGAGTCACTGGACCGAACCCTGTAGGACATTACATATTGTAATCTGTCATTTGGTGGCAAAGTCATAGTTTTTGGCGGTGATTTTCATCAGGTGCTACCGGTGGTCAGATAGGGTACCCGAGCACAGATTGTGGACTCAAGCATACGTATGCCACCTCTTTGGCCCTTCATAAAGAAGATGTGATTGACACAAAATATTAGAGCACGATCAGACCCATGGTTTTCTAAGTTTCTACTATGAGTTGGTGATGGGGTTGAGGAGATAATTGACGTATACCTGAAGATATGGTCATTCCTTATACTGAAGAAAAGGAATCGAAGGAAAGACTGATCAAAATAATATTTCTTTCTTTAGAGATTCATGGAAATTCTTCTGAGTACATGATATCTAGAGCAACCCTATCAACCAAGAATGAACATATCGATGACCTAAATAACATGATGATTGATAGATTTTCAGGAGAAGAAAAGATTTACCACAACTTCGACATGGTTGAGGATGATACTAGCAACAACTATCCTGTAAATTTCTTAAACTCTCTAACTCCTGGTGGATTGCCCCCTCATCTACTTAGACTGAAAATCAATTGTCCCATAATACTTCTTCGAAACATTGATCCTCCTAATGGCCTGTGCAATGATACTAGATTGATATGCAGAGTCTTCCAACCAAATGTGATAAATGCCGAAATAGCGGTCGACGAACATGCTAGAAAGAGGGTATTCTTGTTGAGAATTCCTCTGTGTCCATAAGAAGATGACATGTTTCCTTTCAGACTTAAAAGGAATTAATTTCCTATCTGACTCAGTTTTGCTATGACAATAAACAAAGCCTAAGGACAAACAATCCCAAATGTACGTGTTTACGTTCCTCAATCGGTATTCTCACACGAACAATTGTATGTCGCGTTATCGAGGGAAATATCACGCACAACTACAAAGGTGCTTGTGAAACCTATCAAAAATTTCAACCAGTCGGGGACTTACACATCAAATGTGATGTTTTGTGAGGTTCTACAACATGTTTAAGGTACAAGAAACTTCTTTATACTTTTCATGATTTTAATTTGTTCATTGCATTTTAAAGTTACAAATAAATATTTTATATGGCAATTTAAAATGTCTTTTCACTTACAGATATCGAACATCTCCTTGAATAATATCTACTGAAGAATATTTAAATATTATTTTTAATGCAGTTTTATTTTTTAATTATATAATATATCAATATTAGCAAGACCTGCTTTTATATATTTACATTGTAAAATTATTATATATCCATAAAATATATGATTTTGAATTGATAAAAATGACCGCCACAACACGTGGGTATCTAACTAGTAGTACAGATACAAATATAGATTGTTATTTTCTCTTTTTATATCGATTTTATCCCAGTTTATCTTATTTCCATATAATTTAGCTAAATTTCGAAATAAGTTTGTGACAGTGACTAACCCCCAAAAATTTCAACCAATAATCATACGATCAGAAATTAACGACAACTTAAGAACTTGATTCGACCAATAATCAGATGAGCTCTTAATCCGAAAAATTACCTGATTCAGAACAACTACATCATGACCTGACTTTGATATGACCTAATTAAACCCTGTCCTCAACTAAACTCAAATTAATTAAAAGTAAAATTGCATGATGAAAAGAGGTAGCAAAACAAGTACTCGATCGTCTAATTGCCTTAGTATTAACAAGCCTTAACAAATCTGTGTAACTACTTAGATATCCTTTTCACTCAAATAAAAAAAAACAAAGAAAAGAAAGCTACTTGGATATGCTTCCACATCTCTGGAATACTAAGAATTTAACTTCAGGACAGGAAATAATGCACTACTTGGTAAAAAAACCGGCTAGTTGCTAGTTTCAGAGGAACATCAAGAAGCAAGGACTAAGATTTGACAAAAAGATAATAAAGGTATAGGATCCTTGATTATAAAATTACAATGTTGACAATATCATTTCGATCAATCCAAAAGCAAACTTCCAAAACCATAATATAATTACATAAGAGTGTCCTCAGGCATACAACAACCTATTAACCTACTAAATACAATAGCATTCCATCCAGTGATGTCAAAAAAGAGAACGTTCAAAACTCTTGTTAAATAATGCTAAGAGAACTATATAGTTCTTAAGAGTTCTTTGAAAATTCAGCGGGTCAATTGACTGCGCCAAAGCTCACTTAGATCTGCCACTAGACTACATACAATAACCAATTTTAACTCAGGTCAGAAAAGCCACCTTAATTAACCCTTGAAATATCATCCAGTTCCAAATTATGTTCCTTTTCTTAGTTTAGAAGTCATAGAAATTCATACATTAAAAACCTTAAAAGTTATACGACAGAGACAGCACTCAAAACCTTGTCATCATGATGTCAGGTTGTGAAGTCTATATCCTCCGTGGATCGTGCAATGGACAGTGAATATAACTCAGACCGTTAGATTTCAATCACAGGCAGGTTTATAGGGGATGTTAGCTCGATGGACAGTTCATATTTACGGGAAAAACCACTTCACCCACATAGTACTACAGGGAATGTGAGTTCCTAATTGTGCACCGTCTTAGGCTCTGCTCAATTTATATTTTTCATGTCTAGTCAATCAAATTCATCCCGTCTCTTTCCAATTCTTATTAAAACATCAAATTGGCAGTATGTTACAGGCAAACAACAACAACAACAAATCTTTAATCCCAAATAAATTAGAGTAAATTAGAAATAAAACACAATCTGAAAACATAAGATCAAAGATCTCAAATATTAATGATAATGATGATGATGGTGAAAAAAATATTAATACTAATAATAAATAATAATAATAATAAATAAATACATAAAATAAAAATGATAATGACAATGATAATATGATAATAACAATGATAATAATGCTAATAATAAAAAAAATAGTATAATAAACCTACATTATAAAACATATTTCTAAATTTTTACTTCTAAACTCTAAGATCCTAAAATCTACGAATTGAAAAATTAAGAACCTGAAATCTATAACTCTACTACTTAGACTCTAACTCCTAAATCATGGTTCTGATATATGGATCGTCGTCTTTCAAGCACTCATATCCAAAGCAAACTCTTTGGATATGTTTCATTCCTTCAAATATTTTTTTATTACTTTCTCTCATGTCAGTCTCGGTCGACCTCTTCCTCTTCTTGTGTTTTTAAAACGGCTTAGAATACCATTGCATACTGATGCCTTATGAGACTTTCGTTGGATATGACCAAACCATCGCAAACGGTGTTGGACCAACTTCTCTTGAATTGGTGCTACCCCAAGTTTGTCTCGTATATCATCGTTTTTTATTCAATCTCTCCTTGTGTGGCCGCATATCCAACGCAGCATTTGCATTTCAGCTACACTCATCTTCTAGATGTGTTACCATTTTATAGCCCAATATTCTACATCATACATCATCGCGAGCCTAATCGTCATCCTGTAGAACTTATCTTTTAGTTTATTTGAGACCTTACTATAGAGAATATCAGACGTGTCTCCATTTCACCCATCTGACTGTTATTCTATGACTAACATCTTCATCGATCTCTCTGTCACTCTGCAACATTGATCTCAAATATCAAAATGTCTTATTCACGGGCACTACTTGTCAGTCTAAACTAACATTTTCATCATTTGAGTTGTCTCCGTTAAACTGACACCTCATATATTCGATTTTAGTCCTACTAAGTCTAAAACCTATTAATTCTAGAGTTTATCACCATAACACTAGTTTCTAATCGACTCAAATCATGCTCTCGTCAATCAACACCACATCGTCAGTATGTTATAGGTCCTTAGAAACAAATTCACAATTAATTTCAAAGATGTCAACTTTGACAACAGATTGTCTAATCTTTTATATCGACCTTTAAATGTTATTTCTTTCCCATATTGTTCCTTCAGAAATTAATAAAAAATAATGTCAACACATGGAAATTTTTCTGTCAAAATGAACAATTCAGCAAGGAACAAAAGGTGATATTATAAGGACAATTTATGCAACTTAAATATCAAGATTTGGGAATGCGGTTTATGCATTATGAGAGGTAAGCATAATTAACCAACCATGTTTTTTTTTATTTTTTTTAGGGAAAGTCAGTTTAGCAATGTCAAATTAGACCAATAGAGAAGCATTATATGTTAGTGAGAAAGTGCAGAGTTTTGGAATGAGCAGAATACAAGATGCAACATCAAATGATAGAACATTCTAATTATATATGATGTATATACTCTTATAAACTACCATACTCTTTCATCTTGAATGTAATTCGCAATGGTATGTCACACTTCACAAATTAAATAGGTGATTTCAGGATAAAACATTTGATTGGCATTTATAATAGTGAAAAAAGGCACAGACAGCATGCACAACTGCTATTATAACAGAATGATATACAGTGACACGTTAATCCATCATAACCATTAAAAAATAAATAAACATCTGAAGAAACTACTAATAACTATACCCAAAAAAAACAGCAGAACTGCATATGAGACCTTACCCTTCCCCTTATTAAACTAAAAGAAAGAGAAAGAAAGAGGAGAGAAACAGTATGTCCATATACATCAATCAAGAAAACCAGTCTTTCTCCAAACAGCATTTCTTACCTGACGAAGGTCTCTTCCCTTAAGTGTTCGGCCAGCACCTTCTAGAACAGAGAATGTGGTCAAGGGTGATTCCTTTGCACGTGTACGGACCACAATTTCATGTGGAGGAAGCATCTCTTCTTCATCACTCTTATCCTCTTCTTCTTCATGCAAGATTGAACCTTTTCTGTTTTTGAACCTTGAAGGTACCACAGGCACATTGACTGGTGCTGATTGGTATTGAGGGGCCTAAGCATGTAAAGCAGACAGTATTTAGGTTATGAATTTTGTACAATATATTTGTTCATGACCTGGCCTGGGAGTTCTTCCTCGAGGACTGTATTTATTTTAGATCAGCTATTAGAAAGAAGTAGAGTATTAGAGATAATGTGCATAAATGGGAGACTGAGTTTTCACTGAGAATGGCATCAGCTTTTCTTTGCATCTTGTTTTACAACCAAACAAACATAAGAAAAAGAAATAACCAGAGTTTGATCAAGTAGAATGGTAGTAGTATACCAATTGTACTACTTTGCATGATGTTAAATGAGAATATATATTAACCGGTTGGTAAGAAATGGTCTCACTCAAAATTGAACCAGTTATTAAAAATGAAGGTCAAGTTACCCTTCCTCAGTCCCCAACACATAATTTCAATTAACTAACAATATCTCCAATTACTGCAAATAAATTCACTGGTAAACCAATGTAGTATACCTGAGGGAACTCGCGCCTGGGCTTGGGAATGGGAGGGATCATGCGAGCAGAGGACGGAGAGGAGGAAGAAGAAGTGGGGGACGACGAGAGGGAGGCGCCAGCGGAGGAGGAAGGAAGAGCAGCGAGAATCCCTTCAGGTGGCCGAGCGTAGGCGGTGCGACGGGAGAACTCTATCGGGTTCAGGGTCAAATTCGGATTCGGTGCATTAGCAGGAATGGGAATGCTCGGAGGGGGAGCATCGGAGCGGTCGGGGAGGACGCGAAGAGATCGGATTCGTTGAGCTCGAAAGAGGAGGTGGTGTTGGAGGGGTAAGGGGAAGGGGAGGTGAGGAGTGACCGGAATCGGTTGGTGTTGAAGGCCTTGTTCGAGCGGTGCTGATCCATCGATGCCCCACCCTGACCGGAATCGGAAATGAGAGATGAAGTGAGTCGGTGAGTGAGGCCTGACTGATTGAAACTTTGAAAAGGATGGTGGCGATTGGCGAAAGAGTCTGGATGGAATCTAGAGTATTGAAATGGACCGGACGGTCCGACCCGTCCCGGACCGGACCGTGATCGTGGACCGGACCGGACCGGATCGTGGACCGGACCGTGCCCTATCACGGTCCGATCCAACGGTGGGTCGGTCCTCCTTCATCCGAAAATGGACCCGTCGGCCGTTCCGTGCCGGCCGTGGGCCGGGCCGTGGGCCGTCTGGGGCCGTGGGCCGGACTGGATCGAGGCCGGACCCGGACCGGGCCGTGTAAAAATGAAAATAACAATTAGTGTTTTATGTGTAGTTTTAAATAAAATGAAAATAACAATAATTATTGGTGTAGTAAAAAAACATGTTCTAAATAACATCAAAATATAATAACTCACCTCATTTTTAATTAAGCATATTCATAAAAAAATTTCATTGTATTTCCAAAATTATAATTTTCTGAAATTTTATTTTTTTACAAATTTTTTAATTTTTTAGTACTATTAGATTTTTAAACAATTAAAAATAATAATTCGAATTAGTTAAAAATTATTATTAAAAATATGATAAATTATAATTTTTTTCCAATTTATAAAAAAAAAATTTAGACCGGGCCGGCCGTGGACCGCCGTCCGTGGGGTCCCCGGCCCCGGGGGGGCCAACGGTGGGACGGGTTCGGTTTTTCGAATTTGGACCGCCTTGCCTTAGGACCGGGATGCGGGGCCAAGTAAACCGTCCGAGGTTTTTGGACCGGACCGTGTTGATACTCTAATGGAATCAATGAGAGGTAGGGTTGTATAACACATTAACATGCGCGTTAATGATTTTATTGAAAATATTCAGTAGATAATTGATAAATCCATTGTTTTAAAATGCGGCCGCATGGCTATATATACGGTCCGCTTATGTTTATATAATGTGATGTCGTATGCATAATAGTAAACATCCGTATATTCAATAATGCACATTATTTTTTAAAATATTTATCGTATTAAGTTTATAAAATTAATTATATTATATTTTTCATGCAAAATATTCAAAATTATATTAATATCTTATTATATTTTTTTATTTTATATCAAATATTATAAGATTTTTTTAGAATACATATCCGTATATGTAATATATATATTAAACCGCATATGCACTCGCAAGTCGCATATGCACTATGCAGTGGTCAACCGCACGCATATTAAAATCTGCATTTTAAAATCTTAGATAAATCTAAATCTAATCCATATAATTTTTAAGTGCGATTTTTATATGTTATATGGATTAAATATATTGACATTTTAATTTGACTAGCATGGAACCGCCCGTTGTACGGATCTCTAAATTTCAAAATTATTATATCTAACACTAAATTTATTATAAATAAATAATATATTTTACTTAGATATAATTTATGTCAAAATTAATTACAAAGGCTTTTAAATTTATAAACAAAATTAATTTATTATTTAATAAAATATAATAATTTTTCTTTTTAAAGCAAGTTGTATAGTAGATAGTTTCTTTTTTTTTTAAATAAAAATAGTTGATTATCAATTTATTTGATGGATAATTTCTTTTTTAGAACCCATAAATGCATAGTAAAAAGTATAAAACGAAATGGAATCGAAATCTGAACCGTTAGTTTTTAAAATATTAATCCACACCATTCGATTAGGGGTGTTTTGGTCATTAACAAAAAACTGAAAAACTGAACATTAATGGACAAGTCTAGTACATGCACTCTTTTTATTATAATATTATAATATATTATATATTATTTATTAATATTAAATATTTTTTTTTTATTAATGTCATCACAAGTTAAGGATAAAAATAAAAAATATAAAAAATAATGATATTTTCATATTAGATACGAATAATGAATTAAAAAATATTTATCATATTTTATAAAAGATAAAAACTAAGTAATTATTAATATTAAAAAGAAAAATAATATAACACATCAAAAAAATAAAAATTAATAAAAAAACTGCATGATAATAATTAAAATACAATGTAGAATTTCAACTCTCAAATAATGAGTGATTTTTTGTGAGTTAAATTTAAACTCTCAATGTAGAATTTCAATTCTGAAATGAAATTCGTATCGTAGAAAAGGTGTGTTCATTTCTATTTTGTGAGCGTTAAATTGTTGGAGGATTTTTTGTAAAAAGGCAGTTAGCATACCCAAAAAAAAAAATATTTCTTCATATCTTAATCATCTAGTTTTGTCTCTCGGGGCAGTTCAAACCCCTTGAGCTAAGGGTTAGCACGAATTAAGGGTCACGGGTTAGTACGGTCGGACGGTCCAGGATAGAGTGGTGCAAAATGAGAAAATTTCATCCCAATTTGTCGTAGGCTCCCACGGATTAGACCCTCATTGGTTAGGATGGGTCGAACACGGAATGGTCCGATCCGGCAATTGCGGGTTCAAAAGGGTTTTCATGGATCGTATTGATATTTTCAAACCTCTATAATAAACTGATATGGAGTATCAGGATAATATTGGTTGCTAATACAAATGAGAAATGAGAACCATTGCATGCAAAGTTTGGTCTGAGAGAGCCATTTCAAAAGCCTATACTAAATGTCGAGCCATCAATTTCAGTGCACCAACTGTAACAGCATGATCATTTTCTTATTTTTGCATCAGATGACCTCTGAGAGCATCTCACCAATGAGGAAGTTGTTCGCATTGTACAAAATAGTCCTCGTATGTACGTTTGTGATTTGATTGCTAATTTTCAGTAAAGAAGAAATAGCAGTGCTCATCTTTGATTGAAGTACAGGCTCTTCGCTCTTGTACATATCGGTTTCTTAAAATATTGGCACTGAGTGAAAATTGAGTGCAACTAAAAGAGAAAACAAGCAAACAATAGTGGTCATATAAGACAATTTAATCGTGGTTGAATTTCACCAGCTATACCAGTGTTTAATGAAAGCATATTAGCACTTCATAAGGACCAGTGAAACTGGTAATAGAATGTACCCATCAACAGTGTACCGGAACTCCTCTTCATCGTGTACCAGTATGTGGGTGTATTTATGGCACTGTTGATACAGTTGGTATGTGTTATCACGGGTTACTATGGTCCGGGATGGGTTATTATGGTCCGAGTCAATTTTGGATCACAGGTTATGATAAATCGGGTTAGAGCGGTCCGAGATGGATCAAAATCCCGATCTAATTCATTATAGGACCGTGCTAAGTCATGGTTCGGACCGGTTTGAGTTTGAGACAAGATCCGAAACGATCCAAATAGTGGACACGGATTATCCCGGATCTGATTGGCCCTCAGAATGTTTTTCAAACCTGCAGCAGCGGAGGAAAGAAACCTATGTAGCGGAAGCTCCATAGAAAGAAGCCAATGTATTAATGCTCCTTTTAAACTGATGATGATTGTTAATACTTCTAGATACTAATAGTAATTAGGCAGTATTACGATCGTGTTTGTTTGGGTGGTGCATCAATGCAAAAATAGTGTCATTTGACTTAGTAGTTGAGAATAATTAATTGTGCAAGGTCAGTGGTAACACAAAAACGTGAGAATGAAACCAATTTTCATGGTTTGGATTAATAAAAATGTCGCTCAAAATGGTAGTTAATTTTGAAATTGTGATGAAGTACAATTGTTACAATATTCAGTTGATAAATCGATCACAACAGTTAATTGAACCAATGATGACTATCAAAGTTGCCAATGCATATTAACATTTGAACTACAATTGTTTGGATGCAGCCCGGTTTGAGAATAGCTTTGTGGGCAGGCAGCCCCTACAAATATTTTTTGGTGCTATTTCTCTTTTTAATTTGGATGGTTGTCAGGAAGTATAAATAATTTTTTTACTGTATGAGAGATTTCTAAGTGTTAAATTAAGATCACTGATCGATGATCGAATAGTTCACAACAAAAAAATCGCACAACTCAGTAGAGAAATATCTTCAAAGGATATGTTCCTAGCTATAATGTTCCCAAAATGGCACTATTTCGGTGCATCCAAAATATTAGAGGCATCAATGGGTCACGTTGGGTTCAGGTTATCATTATTTTATTATTTTTTGATCTAACCTGATATGACTTATTTAAAATCTGGTCAATATTTGTTTGATCTGGCCTAATTGGAACAGGTCAGAGTCGATTCGACAAGACCTAAATAAAATAATTATATATTTATTAATTATTTTATATATTTTTAAATAGCTTAATATTAATTAATATATAATTAATCTTAATTAGTATATATATAAATTTGATTAGCATTAAATCATAAGATAAATCTAAAAAACACAATTAAACTAGTCAAGTTGATCCGTATCTGATCCATATCCGATTCATTTATTTTTGAATCATTTTAAATTAGATCGGATCAGGTTGGATCTGGTTTTGACACTCCTAAACAAAACACACATAGAAATATTTGGTTGTATACTTTATCATTAAGATATTAACACTTATTTGAAAAAGTACTAGCACTTTGTGAATTGAAATGCAAAAAACAATACTAAATTGTATAATAACATTAATGCTTTCAGCATTGGTTCTGAGCATTAACACTTTCAGTATTAAGTATTAACACAACATTTATGTTTTCATGTTTGAGAATATGTGTTATTTTTTGAATTTGTCTAGCATATTTTTATTTGCATTTAATCTAAAACACTAACGAGTCAAATTAATTTTCATGCTCAAAATTTCAATTTAAGTAGCTTAATAAAAATTTTATGTTATATTCTTGTAGAATATTAATTTTTTTATCACGTTTGAAATTATTTTACTATACTTAATAATTTTTAAGATAATCCTGAAATAATAGAAATATATTAAAATTTATATGTCAAAAAGGTTTATTTTCTAAAAATTATTAAGTATAGTAAAAAAATTTCAAACAACATACAAAAATAATATTTTATAAGATTATGATATAAATATTTTATTGAGTTACTTAAATTAAAAAATTTAATCATAAAAAATTAAAATTTAATTTATTAGCAATTTGGTTGAAACCTAAATGAAAATATACTAGACAAACTCTTACTTCTCCATATGTACTTCTTAAAATAAATACTAATATCAATCTGTCCGAACTTCAAATAGTTATATGGTGTGTAGAGGTGGCGAACCCGACCCGACCCGACAAACCCGCCCGACCCGCTTGGGACCCGAACCCGACCCACCCGATTTTTTAAGAAAGTCAAACCGACCCGACCCACCCGAACCCGACCCGACCCAGACCCAGACCCGAGATCAAATGGCCTTCAATCGAATCGAAATCTATCAACGATCTAAAAAAACACAACATGTAAATTGACCCGAGGCAGACCCGACCACGACCCGGCCGGCCCAGACCCGATTTCTTCCGGAAAGTCAAACCGACCCGACCCGCCCGACCCGAACCCGAACCGAACCCGACCCGACCCGCCCCGATTGCCACCTCTAATGGTGTGTGTACGAGAACGCAAGTAATTAAGCTAATTAGGTAGAGGAATTGTCTTGTAGATATGGCGTGTGTATAAATAGGGGCGAATCTATGTGGGTTCAGAGAGGCAGGTGCTTCTTTGGATTTTGAAAAATAGAGTTTTTAGATAATATTTTTGATAATTTATCTTTCTTCTCCGTGGAAAACTTTTTTGTTCTCTAGATCATCTGATTATTTTTATTGAGAAAAAAATATTTAATATCGTGCATAATGAAATAATTATGCAAAGATATTAAAATATAAAATTTCGTAGAGGACAACTTTGTTCATCAATTTGATTATCTATTACTTGAGTTTTATTTTGTTGTTATTTTTAATAGATAATTGTTATTATTTTGATAGTTTTTTATTACATAAAAATATATATTAAATTATTATTTTTTTATTTAGTACCCGATTTATTAATGAATTTGAATCTGATATACTATTATAATTCAATAATTATCACTTTGATCAAAATCCTATTATTTATAAATATCTTATCGCTAATTACATTAGCTGAAGGTTTATAACTTTTACTAACAAAAAGAAGACTCGGAGCAACAAAAATAACCAACGTGAGCATTTCACGTTATTGTTGGACCCGGTTAATCTGAGGAATGGGACCCGCAAACCAGCGGCTGTTTAATTTCCGAGGAAATTTCTTAATTTGAATCAATTAGAAGGATATACATCAAAATCATGCATTCCTCATTACTTTCCGGAAGCGCCTCCTTCAAAGTTCCAAGTTTACTTCGTAGAACTTCCCTTTCCTTTCACCGGCGATCACCCGAAAATTCGCTATGATTTCGACGGTATCGATTCTCTCTTCGTTCAGATAATTATGCCTCTAATTTCAACTTTACCAATAATCCTCTAACTTCCTCTAATGTGACAGGAGAGCGAGCCAGTAGGGGCTTCGCAAAATCCCAGATCTCCGTCGGGGCAACCTTTTGTGATGATTTCAGTAACGGAGCCAGTGAAGATGGGAACTGGGGTTCAGGCCTACATCTCGTATCGTGTCATTACTAAGGTTTCTCGATTTAACAAATGAATATTCAGTTTCCTTCTTTTACGTCATTTTTCGTTAGTTCAGTGTGAATTTGATGATAATTAGGCTGATTACTGGAGTTTCTAGCTATATTTTGGTATATTTTTACTGTAGTATTTTATTGATTCTGATTAGCTGGATTTGGTCATTAAGAATATCAGATTAATTTTGGAAATTTGGAAATGTGTGACAATAATCAGACGAAAGGATGATCAGTGCGCATAAATTTATATTGAGAGTAGCGATCAAAGAAAGAATAGAGGCACTGGGAGAGGCTTTATCTTCATGCCAGGAGTAGGGTTCCAACTAAATTAATTTTCTTTCCTTACCGAATGCAGAGTAATATGGCAGAATTTGAGGGGCCGGAGAAAATTGTAATTAGGAGATTCAGTGATTTTGAATGGTTACATGATAAGCTTTCTGAGAAGTACAAGGGCATTTTTATTCCTCCTCTTCCTGAAAAGAGTGCTGTTGGTAATTAAAACTGGAATTTTTCTTGTTGTATTTGAAGCTTGAATTTCAATTGAAATTTAGAAAAAAAAAACGATTCTTCTTTCTTTGAAATGCAGAGAAATTTAGATTTAGTGCGGAATTCATTGAGATGAGGCGGCAAGCTCTGGATGTGTTTATCAATAGAATTGCTTCTCACCCTGTGCTGAGGAAAAGTGAAGATTTAAGGACCTTTTTGCTAGAAGAAGAAGAGGTAATTTTTCCATTTGTACTTTTCATCTTTAAAACAATTGAAACATAATCTGCGAAAAAGAACTGAAACTTGTGCACACGAAAACCATGCTAACACATGATCCTAAAATTATATGTAGTTTCTTTACTGCATTAACCGTGCTTCTGTGGCAGTGATTTCTATTAGATAGCACATGGAGTCCTTGTCTTATAACATTAAATTACGTTTATTAGACAGTGCTGCTCTGGCACTTGAACTGGTATCAGACAGCCAAGGGGTCATTGTCTTGTGATATCACTCTGTATATATCATAACATAGCCAGTACAATGCTCAAAACGTGTCAAATATAACTGATCTGTGCATTGCATCATAACCTGAGGCTTCAAGAAAACTATGTTAAATTATTTCAGATTACATTCATGCTGTAAAGCAATCAAATATTAAGAAGTTTTACTAGTTATTATGTTTTTCCATATTGAAAGCATTGTGATGACATAAGAGTGATAAGCATGATATAGCAATATAATTATTATGTTCTTTCATAACAAGACGTTGTAAATAATTGGTGTTGAACAGAAGTGATAAGTATGATATAACAATATCATTATCTAGAAACATGAAAGTTCCACAAGAAATCATAGATATCAAGGAATCGAGATTTCGCTTTAATCAACCTGAAATTGGTAAAAAATATTAAGTTGGGGATATCACTTGTTCATTGATTCATTACAGTGATTGTGATCTTGAATTAAAATTGAATTATGAGAGCACTGCACTAATCTGCCAGATTACAATCACAGTGCATAATATTCCAATAATGTCACGTCCTATTTTGAAGATTTAAAGAAAACATCATCTCTTCCCTGAGCAACTTGATTTTTGTGTTTGAATAAACAGAGAATGGAAAGGATCAGATCTATTGAGGCTGGCATTTTCAGTAAGAAATCTTCAGATATTTTCCAAATATTTAAGGTAAACAATATGTATTTTTTATACACATATTCAAATATTGAGGTTAATTCTTCTTCAAAAAAAAATATTGAGGTCAATTAGTAGCTGTTGTTAGGTTTTTTTATCTGTGTTCAACATTATCTTACAAAAAGTTGAGCTATTAGATTTTTTGTTTGATTACCTTATTGTGAAATAAATCTTAGGACGTGCAATCAAAAGTGAGTGATGTCATATTGGGCAAGGAAAAACCAGTGGAAGAATCAGAGCCAGAATATGAGAAACTTAAGACTTATATATTTGAGCTTGAAAACCATTTAGCAGAGACTCAGAAGCAAGCTTTTCGTCTTGTCAAGAGGCACCGAGGTATTACTGCTAATAGTTTACTTCTTGTCATATTTTTTATTATATGCTTTACATAGTTTTAGTAAGTTCTTTTAAATTTGTTGTCAGAATTGGGACAGTCATTGGCAGACTTTGGAAAGGCAATGAAGCTATTAGGTGCATGTGAAGGGGAATCTCTAGGAAAGGCTTTCTCCGAGCTTGGTTCAAAGGGAGAAATTCTTTCTCTAAAGCTACAAAAGGAGGTAATTAAAAATATCTTTAATTTTTTATTTTGTACTGAAATGAAGTTAATTTTATGCTTATTTGTTTGCAGGCACATAACCTTCTGATGAACTTTGAGGAGCCATTAAAGGACTATGTGCGAGCTGTCCAGTCAATAAAGGTATTTTCCGTTTTTAGGTTAATACACATCTTGAGGACAAACAATTGCTCTATCATCAATTCATCATGCCAATCTTTGATTATTTTGCTGCATCACAGGACAATAAAGGTTTCATGTGTTTGGTAGTGCTGATAGGTCCAGTGTCATCATGTCTTAGATCAAACTTTGGCTCACTGGTTGAAATTGAAATCCATGGCAGAAACCGTGAAAAAAACTGAAATATAAATAAGTCTTAAAGTAGGTAATGTTAGAAGAAATTGAGCATATATTGGTATTATACATGAATGTGTAGGCTACCATGGGGGATAGAGCAAATGCTTTCAGACAGCACTGGGAGCTAGCAGAAACCACCAAGCTCAAGGAGATAAATCTGTATGTTCCATCCATCATTCACCATGTCTTTTGTAGACTATCTTCTGTTCATTTTTTCTTATTTGAATTTGTATGTACAGAGATAAGTTGATGCTGATGCATTCTGAGAGAGCACGGGAAGCTGAAATTGACTACAAAGAGGCAAGTAACCTCTAGCTTTTGCTTTTTGCCTTCTTGAACATCTCTTTTATCCATATTGTGTTGGGATCCTTTTATACCTTGCTGCAGTGGTCCAATTTTGTATGATGTATTAGTACAGAATTTATGCAAATGATGTGTATGTGCAAACATGAATTGAAGCTATTTCCTATCAAATCAGATGTTAAATACTTCATTTAGACTAATAAATTATAAAACTGCAGTCAAAAGCTCAGAGTGAGGAAGCTACAAAGAGATTTGAAGCGATAGTAAGAACAATGAATGAAGAATTAGTGCACTTCCAGGAACAGAAAACTGCTGATTTAGGCCTTGCATTTCATGAATTCGCAAAGGGTCAGGCCAAGCTGGCACATGACATTGCGGATGCTTGGAGGGGTGTTCTGCCAAAGCTGGAGGCTTTGTAATTCCTAACCAATTTTATCAGTTGCTTTGTTCTTTAGTTCTGTTTTATTTTGACCGTTGTCGTTTCACCTCTGTACTGGTTTTAGTGTTTATGGCTGTTTTTATGCGTCTATTGACGAGGATGGCTGTTTCGTAAAGTTCATCCTTCTGGATTTTAATCTGGTAAAGGAATTATATGAAGAAAATGCGGTTGATAAAAATAATATTCAAATTAAAATGTGTACTCTTTTTATTTGCTTGCAGAAAACTGTAAGAAATAAAATTCAGTCTTCGTTTTGCGTAAATTAATATGAGTTACATTGTGACACGTGTCTGTATTCGACGGATGCGTATCTGCTGTTATAATTTCCATGGCAGGGAAACAATGGTAGGATCTCGGCCATCAGATTGATTTAAACTATTCTGATTAGATTCAGAGGATGTTATTAATATGTGGGTTCCACAGTCAGTGAGACACCATAGTTAAAATTATGGCTGCAGCGGATACATTTCCTGTATTCAACATTACTAGTTGTGTATTCGTGCATTAGAGTGAATCTTTTTTATTTAAATATAAAAAAATATTATATAATAATATGTACGTGATTCTAATATGAAAAAATCAAGATCAATTATAGAGATATAATCTTATATGATTTTTAAAATTATGGCTGCAGCGGATACATTTCCTGTATTCAACATTACTAGTTGTGTATCTGTGCATTGCAACGAATCTTTTTTATTTAAATATAAAAAATATTATATAATAATATGTACGTCATTCTAATATGAAAAAAATCAAGATCAATTATAGAGATATAATCTTATATGATTTTTCTTAATTTTTAATTATTTTCCTTCTATATAGTAAAGAAATGAAGAGAAATATAAAATAATATACGCTATCGTGTTTATCTGATTTGTCAAAATTAATGTAAATTATTAGATAAGAAGTATTTTAGGATATAAAAAATTTGAAGAAAATGATAAAAAATGGATGCTTTTAATTCTAGTTACTTTATATAATAATAATAATAATAATAATAATAATAATAATAATAATAATAATAATAATAATAATAATAATAATAATAATAATAATAATAATAATAATAGTATAATAGTATAGAAGTATAGATAGTTAAGAATCTGTTTCCTCTTTTTTTGGCGCACATAGTTAAGAATTTGTCTGGAAAGGAAAGATAGTACTGTAATATTTAACTTCTTTTTCCAACTACCAATGACCAATCTGAGAGGAAATCTCTTCACGGCGACATTAATATTTTATCGGTTTTACGAAGATTAAATGTTCACATTTCTCAATGATTGAATTTTTCGTTGCCACGTCACAACTGATCTGTAACTGTAAGACTGTAAGTCTTTAATATTTTACAAAGATATTTCATGGAAGTGTCCATCTTTTTTGTGGTTCAAATGGAGAGGTCCACGTTTGTTCATTTTCTTTTTCTCTCTCTATTCCAGTATCCCTTTGGAATGTGAGGTCAGAGTTCGACTTAAACAAGATCCTATCTCGGCCAGTTGCTTGCTCCATACCTAGTATACTAATGGCAGCTCTTAAGCAGCTCTTGATTAATTCCAACTTCCACAAGAAATCTGCATCTCTCTTCTCTTCTTCTTCTCCTCAATTCAGCTTGAACAATCAAGCTATTCTCCCTATATCCAATGGGAATTCCTTCAAAACAAACAAGATAACATACTGTAGCAAAAACAGGAGAAATATTTACCTGCCGAGGGCAGAACCAAGGAAAGATGGAATTGTGCCAGTGGAAGAAGATGATGATGGAGTTAGTCTAGGAACATTTAAATTGCCAGGAAACACTGATGTTGCTCGGTTTGAGACATTACTCTTTCAGGTACAGCCAGATGCTCTTATTTTATTTGGTGCTAAAAATAATAAAGCTTTACTAGATACGTTGATTTTCCCTCGTTTTCTTTTATTTATTCGAATAATTTTTTAAAGTAAAAAAGGAAACAAAACAAAACACAAGAAAGCATAATTTAAGTTTTAGTTTGTTATTTTTTTGTGACAGTGGGCTAATAGCCTCTGCCAGGGTGCAAATATTCCCCTACCCATGCCTCTCAAGGTTAGTTCCTCTTCTTCCATTTTAATTACTAATCATATTCATAGTCACATTAATTATGCATTACTCTAATTATTTTATTATTATTCCACGAGAAACTTTTAACATGGGTAACATGGTAAATATAAAGGTGGACAAAGTACAAGGAGGAGCAAGGTTAGGCTTCATAGAACTTGACCAAGGGAAAACTGAAGTCTTAGTCTATATCGATTGCATTGTTTCTCCGGCAACAGATGGAACAGGTCCGGTTTTTCGTGCCATACGAAATGGACCATTGAAAGATCAGACGCCACCCGGCGAGCCGAGAATAATGAGGAGCCTCCTACAAGCACTCCAAAAATCAATTCAAATTGCAAGGCTCTAGTAGAAATATGATTGTTTTCGTTTTAATCTTGTAAGCGGGAGGACATTTTGTTCTCTCTGAATTACTCGAGAGTGCAATTGGCTGGATGCATTCAAAATTCGCAATTAACACTTCCATAATTCCATTTGGTCCCCGCATTAGTTTACCATTCATACTTCCTTAAATTTATGTCTAATAACGTGCTTTCCCAAACAAAAATAGGGGGAATTGCGGAGAAGGTTTCTCAAATATTTGAAGGATATTAGGATAACAACATATAGGTATTCAACTTTTGAGAAGGATTAATATCTTTTGAGAAGATTGACAATATATATAAAAATTGAAAGTAAAATAATTAATTAATTATCATGCCACTTTTTCTTATGTAATTATCATGCTACCTAAGTATCATTTAATATTTCCATAAAGAACCATTAAATCTAGGCCATTAAAATTACAAGTCTTTGATCCATGATAAAACTTGCATCAAATAGAATATATATATTTATTTTTGTGATATACATAATATAGTATTATTCCCATTTGTAATGTCGGATCCTAAAACTAAAAGTTTTTTTATGATTTTAAAATTAGTTCGTGTTCAATGGATCCCCACCCAGAGTAATAATAGTAATTTACTAATTCTGTAATTACCATAAAATTTATTTTTCTTACTATCTTAAAAAGCACCTAAGAACTGGATTAGTCCAGTTATTTTGTCAAAATGTTTTGGATTTTTTAAGATGTGAATTTTCAAAATTACCCTTGCCGCTGATTATCAGACGGCTCAATTAAAAATTTCAACCAATAAACGATGGTGATTGCATTGAAGTCGATATCCGCTCCTCTCCGGTTCATTTCTCCTTTTGTCATTTGGTTTCATTGACGATTTTCATTGGTTTCTCACTCAATTTTAAAACCCTCACACTCGCATATTTTCACTCTCCCTCACCATCGCTCTTTATCGGGACAGCGATAGCCTCTCTTTCTCGCGAATCCCGGCCCTCGGAACCATATCACTGCATGGAGAGCTGAAAAAGCTCCGCGCAGTGCGGTTCTTTTGATATGAGCGGTCCGATAATTTATCAACGGTTATGATTTAACAAGAATAAATGACCCCGTGCATCAAAATTCGTGTTTAGACTTCCCCATGCAGTAGTTGTGATTTCCTTGAGCCGTTGTGATTTCCCCGCCGTGATCTCCGCAGAAAAAATCCGCCTGTTGTTTGCCCAGACCCTCGCTCTCTCGAAAACCCCGCTCTCGCGAAAACCCTTCCTACTTCTCTCTCACACCTTCTTCACTTCGCCCTTCGCCTCTCCACCGCCGCCAATCCTCCCTTCTCACTAGGATTACAGTCCTCTCGCATATCACATTTCCCCCCATCCGCCTCTCACTAGGATCCACTTGCCTTCTCCTCACCGTCTTCACCGCTACCATCTCTCTCTCACGGCGCCGCCAATCTCATCAACCATGCCATCCCTCTCTCTCTTGATGGTGTTTTCTCTCTCTTTCAATTTGTTTTCTTGATTTTTACTCTCTAAAATGAGTTTTAGAGTGTTGTCGTGCCATTATATGCATGGACCTCAATTGTGAATTCTTTAGTTCTCCATAAGATTTATTTTCTCGTAATTTATGGTTTCAAAGACTCCCACTTTCGCTTAGGTTTTCATTGCACTTTGTTTATGCAATTACATTGATGAAAATTACTTCTCAAGATATGATTTCGCACTTTTCTACATCAAGCACCACTTACGGTATTTTAGGTCTATTATGCTATATACAAATAAAATTTCTCTCGAGTTTTCTTAGTTTATTGATTATTTGGTTTGAAAAGACAGCAAGCATGTTGATTTGAGAAGAGGAAGAAAGATATGACATTTCACCTTACAGAATGAAGTCTGATATATTTAGCACGATTCGTTAATTTCAATTCCATTGATTCTAATAGGGAGACCAAATCGTCCATTGAGAAATAGTGTGTTTGTTAGTTGCTTGTATCTTGTCAAGTTTGTTGGTTTGTACATTAACTTATTGTTTTGTCATGTTGTTAGTAATGTAATTTGTTAAATTTATATGCATAAACTTTGTAATGTTCTCTATTTATATTTAGATCTGTTTAAGAACACCTCTGTCATGTTTAATATAGGTGTGTCAAGCGAATATCAAAGAGCAGAAAATATAGACAGTTGACAACCATCTCCTGTTATTTTACCGGGTAATATACCAGTTGGTCATTATGCTTCATTTTGTTTTCTTTTTGATTAAATTGAGATATATATCATGAAAACAATATGGATTATAAAAAGCTATCTAATTCATAGAGCTTAACTTCACTATATGTTATTATGCTGCTTGCTTTCTACAAATACCATTAGGATTGGTGTTTTACATTATAGTTATTTTTATCAGGTTTGTCAAGACTATTTCAACATTGATTAATGGTGTTTTTTATTAGATGTGAAATTTAGGATTTTTTTGAAGCAGTGATTATTCAAAAATGAGTTATCTATTGCAGCTTATGGAATCAGTTAGGTATAATTTAGATAATACCCTTGTTGGATCAATTTGGCCAAAATATCAAAAAAAAATTGTGGTTGTTTCCTTTTCTATATGCTTAGTTGTCTTTCATGTTTGTTTTCTTTTTTATTTCCTTTTGTATTTACTTTTTGTGTCTATAATACACAAGAGTTTCTATTTACGAACCTTTTTTAGTTCCTTTTTTATTTACTTTTTGTGTCTATAATACACTAGAGTTTTTATTTACTTGCTATGGGAAGTATTATTTACCAAATATGCTTTGTATATACGTGTTAAGGAAAATGAACATATATTTCAAATGTCTATTTGTATGTACCAAATGATGTTATTTCATACCTTACTAAGGTATAGGTTTTTCAGTTTGTTAACTCGTGCTGTTTTCATATTAGCAAATTTTTACATCTTAATGGTATGGAAATGAAAATCAGTGGTTGTTAAAAATACATATTTCAAATGCCTATTTTCATATATGCATAATATATTTTACATATTAGATAGATAACTTATCATTCTTTGATGTTTATTTTGGTCTGGTGTAACTATAAAATTTCTACAGTCCTGCTCTTCGAATGATGTCGGTGCAAATAAATAACTCAACAAGCAACACGCCATGCACGCCGTGTATATGTTGGTGGTCTACCACCAACTGCTAATGAGCAGGTAGTTTTCATTTCGTTTTTTTTTTCGATTTACATCTTAGAAGTTGAGAACAGAAAAGTGATGACGATATGGTTGATTTTTCTTAATTACTAGAATTTTCATACACACACCTCTGATTTCAATCAATCAACCAATTTTAGTCTGCCACTCTCTCCTCAAAGGTATGATGTTTTGTAAAATAAATCCTTTCTTTCTTTGTGCTATTGTTGAATGCCTTAGGGCGAAAACTTATAAGTCGTTTTACTTTATTTTTGGTGTCGATGGGGTTGTAGTTGAATAGATTGGTTAGTTGAACCGTTGAATATACGGTTTATCAGCATAAGCATGCAATTTTCTTTAGTTTTGAAAATAATTCGTGGACAAAGCAACTTGAGAGGAGAATTTATCAGCAGTTGCAGTAAGTATCAATCCAGGCCTCAGTCCTTTCTAAGATGTTTGTTGTTCTCTCTTTTTTTTTCCGTAATTTTTGTATTCGATCATGGTTCTGCAAGTGCACTTAATGTGTTCAGAGTTAAGACAACGACGCCAGTTCTTAAAAAGAATTTTTAATTTGGTCAAACCTTATCAGAATTGTTTAGTCTTACTTTAATTTTTTTATTTTTATTTGTCTTTATTTTGCTACTTGTAGTAAAGATAAAACTTAAAAATAATTTGGAATTTTATACAGTTTAGGTTTGAAAATAGATTGGCTAATTTCTAAGCTTTGTTTCTAACCTGCGTTTCTGCATTGGCTTCTAATAATAATATCAATTTTCAGTTGACAGGGCAATTTCTGATCTCGCTTTGTTCATTTCTGATCTGCCTTTTAAGAAAAGCTAATATGATCATTTCAGCAATAATATAATTAAAATACAATTTGTGATCAAATTTATGTTATGAGAGGCAAATTGAATAAAGGAGGTCAAGGACATATTGTGTAAGGTCAAAAAGTTCTTCATAGCGACCAAGTTTGATCGGTAGAATTTTACGGGTAGAAAATTAGTTTTTTTTTTTTTTTAGTCTGTGGCTTCTTACTTATCTTTGAAATGATACACATAATTGGATTAAAAATTTAAAGCGAGGCTTAGTTTAACATATTGGTGCTTCTTGAGGTTCAATTGGTTGTTATAATTTTAAAATGATGTCAATTCATTTGAAGATGCGATATCGGGAAAGTGGAGGATGTCAAAAGCATCGTGATGGGTGATTTTGTTAATACGTCGACTTGTAAGGTTTGCTATAGGACAATTCGAGAGGAGCAACATGGACGACATTGGTTCTTTGGCTTCCATCCCTTATGTTGTGTGCATGCGGCTCATAGATTGCACATCGATGGTGTTTAGAACCGGCTAACATAAGGATTTAATTTTGAATTTTTCAAGAAATGATTTGTCCTCTTTTTAATTCTTGATATTCTAGACTTCTAGGGTTGCTTTTTTCACAATTAACCTTAAAATTTATTACATGCGAGAGGTTACATGGGTGCAAAGCCGACAAACAACATAGAGTGTGATTATTTTCAAAGATATCATAAATATTATTTCTTAAGCCGACATTTTTTCCTATGCTACTTTCAATCACCTTTGTTTGCTTGCCGAACTTGAAAAATACTCCGAGGTGCCCATTTTTAAGACAAGTCAATTTTATTTTTCTATTTACATACCATTTTATTCTTATTTTCTTTTTTAGTTTGCGGCGGTTTCATGATAGTCAAATACGATATCTCTAATGTGAGGATGCAATGCGGCTACTTTGTGGTACCTTTGGTAATCGGTATACACACGATCCTTCATAACTTACTCTCTCTCTCTTCCTTGATTTCTTCCTCTCTCTATTTTTACGTATCTTCTTTGTTATGAAATATACTTCATGTTCAAATATTATCCTCTTCTCCGATAAGTTAAATCGTTTTCCTTTATTTTTGAATATTTAGATAATGGAGATAGTTTTACCGAGTTATAAAAGATCGATAGCACATATTGTCTTAATTGGGGTGAATCACAATTTCCATTTAATCAGTTCAATGTTGAGTACTTAGTTCTCTTGGTTTGTACAATATTGCAAGGTGATTGTGCTTTGAAGTTTGTTCCGCTCTACTTGATAAGTTATGATTATTTAAACGCAGTAGGGAAGCATTTTTTTCCAGATTATTTGATTAAATTGGAATGAATAGTATATTTTTCTTTCTCATTTTCACTCCTATATTTAGATTCACATTAGTGGAATTTTGCCGTGATCGATCTCATTGGAGGTAATGTTGTCGTTAGGGTAAGAATTTTTCGACTTCTTTTTAGAATTAGATTGAGGTGAGTTATATCAGTTACCTGTTATATCTTTTATTTCTTTCTTTCTTCAAGTATACTTAAGTTTAGATACCTACTATAGTTCTATAGTACATTTATGTTCTTATCTCTATTAATTCTATTATCTTACTATCTTAAAAAGTATCTAAGGAATTTGGATTAATCCAGTTGTTTTGTCTAAATGTTTTGGATTTTTTAAGACGTGTAATTACATAAATACCCTCTTAAATATATTTTGTACGGTTCGGATTCAGAATGTTAAAATTTAACGTCTCGATTCAATATTCAAACGTTGTATGCTCTTCGGTCGAACAAACGTTTTTATTTGGTTTTACGATCGAAAATTCGCTCACGCCTCGGTTTGAAAACGACATCCTCTCGCCCCGCTCGCGTCTCTCTCTTTGAAACCGCACCCAAATCAAAATCCCCTCTCGCTCGCCTCCCATCCTAACCGATCGAAAATCCGCCCCCTCTCACTCTCGCTCGCTGCTCACCGGTCCTCAACCTTTGCGCCCCGCTTCGTGCAAACGCTCCATCGTTAACCCATCTATCTCTCCTCCACGATATGCGCGTGCAAAATAAGTGTAGTATCCCCACTCTACTATCTATCTTCGCCGCTCGAGGAAAATCCAACCTCTATGTCGCGGAACACACCAACTTCCCCTGCCTTTCTCAGTAAACGATTTATATCTCTTTCTCTCTCTTCTCTAAGAATATGGTCACATCTTTCCTCTCCATCTGTTGTGGGCATGTACAGCGCCACGTGGCAGCAGAGCCCAGCTTCTGAATTGGGGCGATTCGATCTTAAGGTTGGGAATTTCACAAACGAATGCTAGGGGAGGTTGTCTCCCTGTTCACCACCCTACTGATAAAAATGATTAGTTCATTGATGTTCACATCAGACTTGCAACTTTTGATGCTCTCTTTAAAATTTTTGGGAAAAAAAGACAATGAACTAACATTGAACACTTGATTTACTGTACAATTTAATTTGTATCACTTGCTCAGATGATATGTTACATGAACGAAATATATACCTTCTTATTATTGTTGATTTTTTTCTTTAATCATAATTGATAATTCATCAGTGATTAACGTTTAATTTTATCTCTTTTCTTCCTTGTAGTTAAATTTATTTTTATTTTTTGGGGTTTTGCAGGATTAGTGCTCATTATAGAGCCTGTCTTCAAGCTTTGGCAAAATGCATTTTATGTGGTTTTTACTTGATAAGTATAATGTTTTGATAAGTAATTAGGTTGTAAGTCAAGTATGAATGTAGCAATCAAGTAAGCAATGTAAGTCCTCTATTCCTATCCTGTACAACTTAATTTTGATAAGTTTCTATTCAGACTCTAATCTTACATATTTTGATTTTATTTTCATATTATTTCATGCATATTAGGTTTGATTATTTTCTAGATGAAATCTTTTCTTGCATACATATTTAGATTTGTTTGTAATATCATGTATGTTATTATAATCGATTTAAGGCCTAAAGTGACGGTAAGTCAGAATTTGAGCTCAACTCTGACAGATCTCTTCCTTTCTATATAATTGATGCATATGAGGAGATTTCAGTGCTAATTCGGTGATAATTTATCTTTTTGGGAAGGTGAACTTTTCTACTTTCTATTTTTTTCTTAATAATGAAATTGCCTATTTATATGAGTTATTTTTCTTGACAAAGAATGTAGGTTTTCCATTCTATTAAAAATATAAAATTGATTTACCTCATCTTTGGTCGGGTAGGGTAGTGACGTGATCCGTGTAATAGGTACAAATGTTCATAGGTGCCTTTGTTGTTATTTTATTTTTTTTGTTTACTTTTGTTATTTTATATTAGCAGTTGTTTATATACTTTTCTTGAAGCTGTTTTGATTTATGTGAAATTAATTTGGGGGGTTTAGTACCGCCTAATTCACTATCACCATTCATGGAAGAGATCAAGAAGCGGGACAAACAAAGGAAGCGACTTGTTAAAATAGTATGTATATCTCAAGTTTCTATTAGAATGGAGCATGAGACCGATCTCAACTGAGGAAACTATTTCCGCCTCTGCACTCCGTCGACGCTTCTCCACTCCTTTGTCTCTCCTCCGTCAACACTTCTTCTCTCCTCCTTCTCTTGGAGCCATCAATGAAACCATAACCTGCTCTCCACCTCTACACCGGGATGCGACCCCTCATGGAGTGTTGCTAGATGCACGTCATTGTCACCACTACCTCCTTCTTCAACTCCTCCGATCGGTGGTCTCTGCGTCCTCCTCTCCTCTTTCGACGCTTTGAGGAGGTTCTAAAATCTGAAGGTACCATATCGTGGTTATTGGTATTATTTGCTCTTCGAATTTTGTTAATCTGTTAAATTTTACATTTTTTGTTTGAAGTTTCTGATCCAGTTTTTGGTTAGAAGTTACTCCATTTACTGAAGCAATGTAACGAAGAGGGGGGATTTTCACAATGCTTGGTACCACTGAGATATACACTTGAGTGCTTCTCCTTTGGCATGTGGTACTTTATTTTTATCTTTGATCCAGATCGATTTTAGTGATTGAATTAAGCTTGGGAACAAGGATTGGATTAACTCCTAGAATTGTGAACATGTTAATTAGTTTAGAACTATTTCATAGTTGTGTGCTTTAATAGTTCTTTGTTATTATTTTTACAATTTTTATATCTTTTGATTTGTTCAGACAATTGTTATTTTTTTTGTTTTTGCTATTCAAAAGATGTTTAAGCTGGAGGATCGAGGCTTTGGCACACCGCAACACCATCTCTATCCCAAGTCAAGCGACAATTTGATCGGAGTAGTCAAAAAATGGAGTTCTCTCAACACACTAGCGTGGGCTCTGTACCTTCTCCATCTACTTCTTCTCTTATCCATTTTTGGATCGAGAGATTGGATTGATGAGGCGAGTTATTGTTTAATAATGAACATGTCCTTTTCGTATTTTAAATAGCCGGTGATACACCTAAAATCTAAAGCGCCGGTGAATTTATCTTCAATGAATTCAAAGCGTAGGTGATTTATTAAGTTGGTTTGGTTATATTTGTTTGACTTGTAGTTTTGTGCATAGTAGATGGTGTTGTGGACTGTAATGTGATTATTGTTCTCCTTTAATAGTGAGAAATGCATTAAGTTATTGTTCTTTTTGTCATGTATATTTCAGTTATTATTATATATTTTTGTAACATACTTAATTTTTATCACTGTTTTAATAGCGAGTCATAACGTTATTGTTATCTCTGATTTTAAAAGTCCGTGCGTAAGAGCGGGTACATGTACTAGTAATAAAAAATATAAGAATGATAACCAATTTATATCTACATTTTTATCTTTAATAGTGATAAAAATAATACTAAATATAATGTTGGCTATGTATTTTACTTAATATAATTCCAAATTTCAAACTTAGACTGAATTTCGGTGAACGCAGAAAATTATATTATACATCATAATGTTAGACGCATTGGATGCTCTAATATCAGTGGTTAGATTTGTTAGGGATAATGGAGAGATGCTTGATCAAAAAAGAAAAACAAGAGACAAAATATTAAGAAAGTTTAATTGTATTCTATTGACTTGATTTTACATAGATTATAGAAAAGCCTATTTATAATAAAACAAAATCTCTAAAAAAGAAATTATAATAAAAATAAATCTTCCTAAAACATGTTATATTCTAAGACATCTTATTTTCTAAAATACAAAAAAACTTTCTCAACATATCCTGCAAATGTTAGCCTGCTATACATAAGTCTTACGAAATTGACCTACTGCAAATATATTTAATTTTCATCCTTATCTCGGGCTATTGTAATTCTTAAAATTAATCAATTTTTACTCGATTTGTGTCGGCCTTTTGTTATCCAAACGGAACAAAATTTACAGCATTATGGTAAATATTATCATCCGTACACGATTTCATTTAATGTAGGGCAAATTAGTTTCATGCCACCTTAAAACTTTAAAATTAGTAAAATGCCACTCTAAAATTTAAACTTCCTTTAATGCCATCTCAAAACACATTTAATTAGTTATTTGCCACAAATATTGTATACATATTAAATTAATGAATAAAAATATGGAAATTATTTCTTATGACCAAAATACCCTCATTCACTAACTAATTGATTTACACAGTCGCTTTATGATAATTGCATATGTAAACACATCTCGGAGAACACCCATCACTCTCATCTCACTAACTAATTGGTTCATGAATTGCTAAGTCAAGCAGCAACCTCCTTGTCTGCATTGAAGGGGGCCTCAATTTTGTCTTCAAATCCCGCACTGCTAACTTTAGTTCAGCAATTTCCTGCTCTTTCTTGGCAAAAGTGATTATAAATGTTGTGTCCCTTTTCTTTGCCTTCTCTAGCTACTCCTTCAAGGACTCCTCAGATGACTTGAGATTTTGTACATACGTTAACACTCTCAGCTATGGTGTGGCACAAGAAGGTGTAGCAGCACTATTGTCAAATGTGGAATGCCACTTGTGAATTTCATATTTCGCCCCTGCAGGCTCTTCCTGGCATTTCTGAAGGCTCTCCTTATAGTTCTGCAGACTTTCACATAGAGACAAGATTATGCCAGTGGCCACACCAAACACTCGGGCGGAGTTTCCTCGGCGTGTGACTTTCCCTTCTTAGACCCAAATATATAATCCTCCTCAACATCTAATTGATTCATGCTAAAATTGATTGATGTCCCTTCCTCCTCCCGTCAAGTCGAAGACGCTAACTAATTGATTCATGCTTGCTGAATCCTTCCCCATTGAGAACCCATTAAGAATCAAATTAAAAGCACGAGTATCAAGAGCGCCACCTTTTTCTTTCATGACTTGAAGAAATTCCAGCGCTTTATAAGGTCCCACATGTTGGCATAGGTTGGAGACTATACTAGTTAATTGATTGGTGTGAGTCAGGAAAGTTTCATTTTTGGCAAGGTTTATAAGGAGTTGGATTGAGTGGAGGGAGATACTAGGTTTGTTGAGATAGAGATGAGAAAATGAGGGGATAAATATTGGGGTGCGAAGTGGGGTTGGAGAGGAGGGGACAAATTCATTTTCTCAGCAATGGGTTTCTTCTCTCCACTGTGTTCTGATGGGAAATAAAGGGGTATTTTGGGGATTATAAAAATACATCTCAAAATATACTAAATTTTTATTTTTTATATATTAAAGGTGTATAAAAATTATATAAATATGGTAAATAACTAATTAAATGTGTTTTGAGATGGCATTAAAAGAAGTTTAAATTTTAGAGTGGCATTTTACTAATTTTAAAGTTTTAAGGTGGCATGAAACTAATTTTCCCTTTAATGTAACGCGCCGTCATTGAGGGTGATTTGCTAGAGAATTGTTGCAAGCTTTCGAATAATATACATATTGGTATAATAAAATCACAGAAATGACAGTTTGGCCGAGTGGTCTAAGGCGCCAGATTTAGGCTCTGGTCCGAAAGGGCGTGGGTTCAAATCCCACAGCTGTCAGAATTTTTTTTTTCCTAGATTTTACCTTTTTTTTTTCCTTTAAACCTCCTCAGCGCTCTTACGGTCTCACCGGTTCGCCCCCTCTTTATTTATCGACACCTTTTTGGTCCTGCTAGCTCATCTGTGTTTGAACATATAATATTGAGTTATTTAGTACGCATTACGGATTTTGTATTTGTGCATTTGTAAATGTTCGTTGCCCCTAAAATAGTAACCACCAGGATTGCACACCATTTATCTTTTATATTCATTAATATATTAGGTATTGTAACTATTGTTTACTTCTTTTTGAAATATCCCAAGTACGAACACAATCATAAGCGAATTCTACAGTGCTGACATGCATTAGTGTTTCTAATCTACATATGCATATAAGTTCATTAACATCAAAATCCATGTCGGCGCCAGTTGAAAAGTAAGAGGCATGATTAAAATATCATACTTATCAGCATTAAATGGACGTTTAAAACATTCCGAAGTAATATAGAAAAATGTTGATCAGTTAGTGACTGATTCATTGTCCAACGGAATTTTGACCCTTTTTTAAAACATCAATCGTTAACTCATTATGTGCATCCTGAGTTCCTGACCAAAGCCAAACAGAATGGATATTGCTTGTAAGCAACCATAATTCTCGAGGAATAATTTCTTGTAGTTGTTAAACATTTCCTGCTAGCTTTAATTTCAGCTCATAAAGATGACTTAAAAACTATGCTACGGATACTTCAAATCCCTCAGCGCACACGTATCGGATATTCATCCGATACAGTATGGATGTATATCGGATACGACACATAACGTATCGAATTATTTTATTTAGTTTGACCAACGAATTCGGTCTCCGATACATTCCGATACTCCACGTGACACTTTGAATGTGTTTCTGATACTCTTAGAGGAAGCAGCAGCACGCGCAGCCACACAATAACTGTCATAGCCGATCCCACAAAATATTGCAAAAATCTAAGGAGAAACGAGAGGGGGATTTCGAACCTAGGCCCAGGGAAACATAGCACTAAGCGTTACCACTACACCACACCAATGTTTGTGTCAAATTAAGGTCTGCGTTTTATATGTTACGTTCCCACAACTTTTATTTTTATTATTTTGTTAGTTATAGATATTTATTTTTAATATAAAATTAATTATATACAACCTTATCCGTATCTAAAGTTTTTTAAAATTAATGTATCATCACATCCGCACCGTATTGAATATAATATCCGCACTCATACAACATAGCACTAAGCGTTACCACTACACCACACCAATGTTTGTGTCAAATTAAGGTCTGCGTTTTATATGTTACGTTCCCACAACTTTTATTTTTATTATTTTGTTAGTTATAGATATTTATTTTTAATATAAAATTAATTATATACAGCCTTATCCGTATCTAAAGTTTTTTAAAATTAATGTATCATCACATCCGCACCGTATTGAATATAATATCTGCACTCATACAACATAGTTTAAAAACATATCTGAATAAATCATTCGAGGCAAATACTTCATTTGGACATAAAAAGAGTAACAACATATGAGAGCTAAAAGCAAAAGATAAATTACAAAGGAGCTTGTCCGCTCCAAAGAAAAGTTTTCACTGGTGCCTATTTTCCTTTAGCCTCTGAAATGTGAACCTCTTTCTCAACCATAAAACACACAGATATGGCTTATTATCAAATTACAACACCGCCATTATTTAAGGTATAAAAGACTCGAGCAATTGGAAAATAAAGAAGTCACTGTTGAATAATTTGACCACAATTATTTATTCCTATCAAGGGGATCTAAGACAAAAAATTTGGTGTCATTATCTCAAGCAATCCATTAGAGTTATTGTTAGAGGTATAGGTTGAGATGAGTAAAATTGTATAAGAGATATTATGTGATGTATAGTGTTTAGAATTAGTTAGACAATTAATTTATAAATAGAAGTTTAGTTATTGTAATCAATTCATTTCAAAATAATCAAAGTTTTCTCTTATTCTCTCATTCAATCTTGGTATCGGAGCCAAGTTACGATTGGAATTAGGCTTGCACCTATTCGAGAAATTATGTCATTTTTCTCAACTATTTTCACTAGATAAACTACTATTCTACTATTCTAGTATAGCCTTCTATTCAATTCTCTGTTTTCCTCTTCCATATCTCCTCAACAAATAAGAATTAAGAAACCAGATTTTGATTCTCTGCTACTCATACTATTCTTTCTATTCTTTCTCTGCCAAGAAACAGGAAAAGAAAACTCAATACAACAATCCTTCCTGAGATTCATTCGATCAAGAAATCGATTCAAGAAAATCATACCTTTTGGACGATTCATCTGCCTTGCCACACAACACAAGCGATTCGCTTCTCAAAATCCATTATGTCACACCCGTAGAACAAGAGTCGTTTTAAATAATAAAACGGGTTAGGGGTGCTAAATCCGCCACGTACGCACGACGAGACGTGCGTACGAAAGCTAAATGAATAAAATAAGAAAATCACAGAATAAACAAAATAATAATAATATAATATACATGACTATACGAGTCCGAATGAACAAAGAGAAATACAACGCCGACATCGGCGGGGGCTAGCTCCATCGGAATGGCAAACAATCTCTCAAAATAAAAACCCAAAAGAATAAATAAAACTCGAAACCCGATAGATCCTAATCCACTACCCTGCTCACATGCGGAAGCGGCGAAGCATCTCTGTCACCACGCAGGACTGCACCTAGCACTCTCATCAAAAACTCGATCCCGCTCCTGTAAAACCTGGACCCCACAACCACCGTGGAAACGTGAGTGATAAATCACTCAGTGCGGTTTTAGGTCCAGCACCGAGATGTTATAAATCTCTAGGTCTAGACTTAAAACCATTAAAAATTTATTTTTATAATAAATATTATAGAAACATATAAATACATAACATTTGAGTTTGAATAATTAAATTGATTTAATTTTGTTCTGAGTATAGTATAAAAAGAACCCGAAAGAGATTTATAACATGCACTACTTGAATGTCATGAATATTTTAAAATCAAGGACAAACCCAAAATGAATCATTCTGAGATATTATAATATAATAGGTACGGGTTCAAACTCCCATATCACACGAATGACTTTGCGGGATAAATTCTTTTCAGAAAGAACCGACCTCAACCAGTGCTCTATAGAAGAGAGCCCGCTCTATAGAAGAGAGCGTCATTCACTATCAAAACCATCCCTAATCTATCCCGCTCAGTCCTTTACTATAATGAAACGAAACAACGACTCGATTTTTATCAATATATAATTCAAATTTGAGGAGACTATCCGAAAATAATATGAAATGAAGTGAATCAATCACGAACAAATATAAAGTGACAAAATAGTCACTGCTAAATATAAAGTGATAAAATAATCACTGTAACCACGGAATAGCTCCTCAATAATAAATTTAAAGTGTATTTTACTATGAAATCGAGCAGGTACTGACACTCTTCCCAAACCCCAAATTTGGATATTCATTTTTAACTTAAAATTTTCCTTGAGTTTCATAATATCATACAAATTATAAAAAAACGGATAATATGCAAATTCAAATCTTAATTCAATTTAGTTATGACTCGCTTAATTTGATCAATATAACAATCTGATTAATTATAATCTAAAAATCACATTATTTATATAATAAAAATTTTCAAGGTACTTAATTAATACTAATATAAATTATTAAATACTAATTAATCTATCTAAGATAATCTATCCTAGATAATCTATCATATAACTAATTATATTAAATTATTAAATACTACTTCCCCTATCTAGGATAATCTATCCTATAACTAATTATATTAAATTATTAAATACTAATTACTCTATCTAAGATAATCTATCCTAGATAATCTATCATGTAACTAATTATATTAAATTATTAAATACTACTTCCTCTATCTAGGATAATCTATCATATAACTAATTAACTTAAATATTAATCTAATTAATGATCAAATGAAATGCATATAAAATGAAATGCGGATGATATGAACAAGTTTCAATATCAAAAGAAAAGAAAATATAATTTAAAGTCATATCCTAAGAAATCGTAAATCTCAGTGCAATCCGCACCTGAATATTTTGGCAAGGCTGATAGCGTCTGATTGCTCGGTCTCCGGTGACGCATCACGATCCCATCGGCCGTCTCATCTCGAGTGTAGTCGTTGGTCGGCTCGTCAAGATAAGACTCGAGAACCTATGAAGTCAAAATAGATTAAATTGGCGAGTATCCTATTCACGATTGGTCTGGTTAGGTCATGGTATACGGACGCGAGACGAGAGCGTTATTATTTAAAGTTTATAATTAACTTATATCTAATTTGACAAATAGAATTAACTAAATTTTATTTAGATTTATTTAGTTATCATAACATTCTCACTTAATTATTTTAATTAACATTTGAAAATTTAATTATCTAGAAATAGGGAAATTAATTAATATATATATTTTATAATATAAATTCTTATAATATTCTAATTATTGTTTTGTAAATATTAATTATTTAAATTATATTCTTCAATTATATGTTATTTTACATACTAATATATTTTTTTTTTTAATTTATAGGTTTGTTATATGAAAATAAAATAGATGTGACATAAATTAATGAAACTCGCTTAACTTAATTTAAACAAATTAAATATTATTATTTTATTAAGTGTGTCGGTGTTTTGAGATTATATTTGTTTCGATTAATGTAACTAATTTAATTTATTTAAATTAATTAAGTTAGCTTAAATGTTATCCCTTAATTAATTTAATTATAATCGGGATAATTAATTATTTAGAAATAGAGAAATTGATTAATATATAATATTGTATAATTAATATTATTCTTATTAAAAATAGAGAAATTGATTAATATATAAATATTTATATATTTATAAGTATTATTCCATTATTAAATAGAGAAATTGATTAATATATATTTATATATATTAATTAATGTTATTCAATTATTAAAATAGAGAAATTGATTAATATATATTTTATATTATAAATTATTTTATACTTTATTTATTATTTTATAACCCCTAATTATTTATATCATATTCTTTAATTATATCTCATTTCATATTTTAATATTATTTTCATTAATTAGAAAATACAAAATATATTATATAAAACTAGAATTAAAATAAAAATAAGATAACAATTAAATGAAGGAAATTAAATTCAATTAATCTTAAATTTAAATTAAACATTTTTATTTATTTAAACGTGTTGGTGTTTTAATGTTCGGGATCATACGCTGACTACCAAATCGTTGGTGCCAAATGCACCGATATCCCGAATCGGGGGCAGTCAGGGAATTTAATCATTTCCCGAATATTTAAGTTTACGTTTTAGTCCATGGATACCGCCGAACCTTTCGGGGCGGCCTCCAATTAATTAGGCACATTTTTAATGTTAGTCACATCTTGTTTTTTTTTTTTTTTCGGGAACTTTTAATTATTGAGCCTTGTTTCATTATTATTATTCCTAATTATTTACGTTAAATAATATCCATTTATCGGCTCAATATTATCCGTTACATCCTGTAGATTCCATTGGGCCAAATTAAGTTATTACTATTACCATTAATACTTGGATCAAAATTTAGATTAATTAAGGTCAATTTTATCAGCCCAATAGCTTATTATGCACATCCAGCCCACCTATGGGCCTAGCCCAATTTTGTCCATATGGTTTTATTTTCACTTGAGACCCATATAGTAATTCTTTTAACAAGTCCATTTAAATTTCCGGATTTCCATTTAATACCATTGAAAATGCCCAAGGTCATTTAACCATTTCCGTTACAAGTAACAGATAACCATACCATCTCCAGAACCAAGACAACATACCAGTACATAGCACAACACACCTCACTTCACTCCCCACAACAAGCAAGAGGGGCTAGGTCGCTCCCGCTTCACTGGTATCGAGCAGTACCAGTGTACTAGGGAATAGAAATTAGGGGCATCACGAAGGAATTAGCGATAAAAAATGCTACAAAATCACAACAGTAGGTACCAACCTAGCAAATCAGGTACAAAATCTGAAATAGTACCAACCAGTATCAATCTCACAGATCAACCAAGGCAAAAGGGCACGGCCAGGAACAGGAAATCAGCACAAGGTCGATATGAACATAGGTAGTTACACGCACCCCTCACTTCACTGGTACCAATTGGTACCAGTGTACCAAGGGGGGTTTAAGGCAACAACATGCTCATTCAAACCAGAGACAGTAAGGCAAGGTACATGCCAAGAACCCACGGTTCTAGTACCATAGTTTAAACCAACAAGCTAATCAGAACCCCCAAAAACCCAGGAAATAAGGTAGCCCACATGCCAAATCACACAATACCCGGCAAGAAAATATACTGGCACATGGCTCAGATCAGGATCAACAAGACTACAAAATCAAGCAACATATAGGACCCATACCAGCCAACCCTTTTACCAGAATCGCCCTCTTATATCAAAAGAATCATCATGCAACAAATATAGTAACGGGAAGTCACGCCTCGCTTCACTGGTACCGAATGGTATCAGTGTACCAAAGCACACAAAATAGCTCACAAAATGACACTACTCACAACAGCGCAAACCTACATATCAGAACCAAGCCAAATCAAGGGATAACAACTCCCACAAGGCCCAAGGCCGTACTGGTAATTCAAGGCACAAACAACACAAAGTGACAGGGCCAACAAAGAGGCGTACAAGCCATGAATCAAACAAAGATAACAAGATACGACACAGAGAATCGGGGCTCAGCCCTTAACAATGGCCCACACGGCCAGAGGAGTAAGAGGAAAGGTGTTACCAGAAATGGGGGAAAGCACATTGAGTGTTGGGGTTGGGCGGCTTAGTGGCCGAGCTTGTGTCAGACGGTGGAACCGTGAGTGGCAGAGAGGGAAGGCGGCCAGAAATCCATGGGACCTGACTAAGAGAGGCAGCGGGTGGGGCGCTAGGTTGGTGGCGAGTTCGATCGGCGACCGTGCGCGAGTATGGTTTTTAGGTGCTGCCTTGAGCAGCTAGCGGAGGAGGGTCGCATCGCCCTCTGTGAGGTGCGATTTCGAAAAAAAATAAGGAAGGAGGAAGGAGATTGAAGGAGATAGGCATGAGGAGAGGAGCTCAGCTCCGTTTGAGACCGAGAGAGAGAAAAAGGAGAGAGACGCGGAGATTCAGAGGAGAAGAAATGTTTGTCTCGCTAGCAGAAGTCAAAGACGGGTATGGGTCGTCACAGGAATTTATCGAGCTGGGAGAAACGATTGATGGAACTGAACGGTGGGGGAGAGAAGAGAGAGAAAAATAGGTGGGCCCGGGGGATTAAATGGGAGAGAGAAGAAGAGTAGGAGAGAGAGTCGGCTGAGGATTAATTGTGGTCAAGGATGAGCCATTTTTTGTGTGGCAGTTAAAATATGTTCCGAATTTTAATCCGTCGGGTCACTTGGGTTGTCATACGAGATATATCGTTTTATAAGATTAATTTAAGCTCTGTTCTTGTGAGTTTGTGTCACTAATAGTGTAACTGTTCATATGGTAAGTCAGATTTCTATTTAAATTAGGCTTGTTAATCTGTTACATTTAGTTCACAGCATTTTGATCATTTATTATTAATTGATCTTAATTTTCTTTATTAATTTAATTTTTGCTAATAATTCATTTATTTATTTATTAAAGGATTTAATTAAACTTTCTTTAAGTGCGTGTTTATTTATATTTAGCGCTTTCATTCATTTCATTTATTGTTTATTTTAACTTAAATGTCGAATTTATTTGTATTACTATTATTATTATTATTATTTATTGTATTATTACTATTATTATTATTATTATTTTAACTTAATGTTGCAGGTTTCTGGTATTTACTAATTAGCATCTAATCTTTTTATTTATTTTCTTAATTATCTTTATTCCATAATTAAAATTTCACGGTTTGACACGTTTCCTCAGGAGTCAAAGGGCACAACCCATCTCTCATTTTTGCATCTGAGTCTATTACTTTCTCTTTCCACCAAGGATATGCATATCTCATTCTAGCAAGTTCTTGGACCTCTTCAGTTGAGCAACCTTGTGTACAACCTGGAAAGGCCAACATATCCATTTTCATTCAAATTCCAATTGATACAAGCACTGGGCTTCTATTTTTTTTTTTTAGAACTCCAACGAGTCTTCATTTTATTTTATTATTTTTTTTTGAAAAAAAATCAAACGAGTCTCAATTTGTTGTTGAACAAATCAAAATAGCTTTCAAATTTTGTTCGAAGAAGAGGACCAAAGAACCTCTCAATGTTGTTTGGAGATGCCAAAAATACATCCAATAAGAAGATGAGAGAGTCTCAATATGTTATTTCAAGAGGTCAAAAGAACCTCAAAGAAGAAGACCAAAGAGTCTCATCATGTTAGTTCAAGAGGACAAGAGATTCTCAAATTGATGTTTCAAAAATGCCTAAAATAAGTATGAAACACTCAATAATTTTTTGAGCCACAAGAGCTCAATTTTCTTCCTTCTATCTTTCTTCAAGAAGATCCGTGATGTAATTGGAGATCAAATTCATAAATCGAGATGTTAGAACTCGTGAGATGTGCAAACTCACCATGCGTATCACACGATGAGTTTGAGGGGATGTTAGAGGTATAAGTTGAGATGAGTAAAATTGTATAAGAGATATTGTGTGATATATAGAGTAAGAGATGTTTAGTGTTTAGAATTAGTTAGTTAGATAATTAGTTTATAAATAGAGATTTAGTTATTATAATTAATTTATTTCAAAATAATCAAAGATTTCTCTCATTCTTTCATTCTATTAGTTATCTATGTGAACCCAGTGGTCGGCATTCGGAAGAACATAAAATGAAACCTTCCCTTGTTCAGTTGATCGGTGCTCCTTTGAGAGTGCCTCCAATTTTTGTAGTATATGAGGCTACCATCTGTCGCTGTTTTTAGCTTGTACCACCACTACAATCTCTAATCCCTTCGGTGGATGCTCCAACAAGGGCCAACAGCTCATCTTTCTGTTCAGTTATTTATATGAGAAAATAGAAAGTGAGAAAGGCACAGTTTAGCATTTTTATACCTTAATCAACATTACCAAGTTGCAATTGAACCCCTCAACTGAATTATATATCAAGCACCTGTGTAACCTTCTAATTAAGAGCTTTCTTGAGAGGCTCCAAGTGGTTAATTATATAAATGAGAACGTTGGATGGTAGTTAAGTTCCATTGTCATTTAGAAGTATGAAACTGTTAGATATTATACCTATAGGAATTAAACATGTCAATGGCAGCATCAAGGTCAAAGGACCATGAAAGATGCTCTCCTGACTTCTTCAGGTTGCTGCCAATCCATTCTGACAATGTCTTGGAAAAACCTAGGCTGAGCATGTGATCCACAACCCACTTTTTTTACAATAAAGGAGGAAAAAAACAAAAAAGTTACAACAACATCGACAATGACACAGTGAAGTATTGATACTCTTTCCATAGGCCTGAATAATGGTGCTTAACTAGGTTTTATAAAGTTTGGAGCCCAAAAGTATATGATATGTGTAAAATATTATGGTATGTCATAATGATAAAAAAACAATATGGATTGACCACGAACTGAATAATTTGACCACTTAGTGACTTGTATCAAAAAACAAAGAAGGGAGGCGGTATACTTGCGAGAAGGTGGGTGTGAAGGGAGGCCCTTAAGGGTGTGTAAAACTTCTCCACTTCAATACTGCTATTCTCTGAATTAACTTCTCCAGGTACTGAGTCCAACACCCAGAGCTGTTCTGCAGCAAGTTCTAGTCACCATTAGAAGTATACTAGTAATTAACAGATCACACAATATACAGGAACTAGACTTTAAACTATATCAGTGATATACCAGTAAAGACCAGTCATCAAGGTGGTTTATGGAATAATGCCCGAATCTTTGTTAGATTAGCACATTTTATAGTGATAATTAATCAAATCATAAAAATATACAAATGTTCACAAAAGGAACATAGCTAGTACAAGAACCTCTTTAGGCAGAACTGCTGATTGGCCATAATCACCACGAGCACAGCTAGTAGAAAAATCAAGAGCAACCTTTCCACCCAAAGAATGGCCAATCACTACATCCGGCCAGGCCCATTTTTGTAATTTCACCAGATTAGCAATATCTTTTGCTCCATTGGAGATGTCATGAGGTGGTTAAAGACCTTTGGTCTGGGCTGATTGCCCATGGTTTCTTAGATCCACCAATACCACTCTCCATTCTGTTCAAAAGAAGAAACTAACAATTGAATTATATTTATTATCTGAACTGTTATTTTTCTAATCCAATAAAAAATGTCCTATCTTGTACACTAAGCACTCCAACAATTTCCAGTAATATTATAGCACGTTACATCTGTAGGTAAGTTGAAAATTAATTCTTTCCGAATCATTTAATTCGTCATCTGCCACATAAGAAAGCAGGACATAACAAGTCCAGAAATTAACCTTCTGTTCCTTATTAAGATACAAAATTCGAGGAATCAACAAGATACCATTTTCAGGAGATCGTTTCTGGAGCTCTGAGGAAAGGTTGCGAGAGAAACTACGCCAATTTCGTGTATAATACGGATATAATTCGAGAATAGTTTGTTTTTCATATAATATAAATAAAATATATATTAAAATGATAAAACTCTAAAAATATATAAAAAGAATATAATTAAGATACTATATAATGTATTTCTTCGTGAAAAATATTTTATTCGCAAATAAAATATTTTATATTATATATTAAACTGACGAATTATTCATGAAATATCCGGATAAGGGTAAAAAAATGAATTATTTATGGATCATGTTACTATGGTTTCAACCATGAAATTATTAAGAATATATTAAACTTTAACATACATCGGCAGCAAGTATTATCTTTATGCATAATACTTTGTTATTTAGTTGCCTTCAGTATTAGATTGTAGGTTGTAGCAATAATTTATAATGGTATACGTCATTAGAATGAGTTAATTTTACATTTTGGTCTAAGAGAAATGTTTTTTTGTACCCCAATCTCTATACTCTGACTTGTACCCAACTAGTTTACTTCCGAAACTGTCACCAAATTTCAAATTCCTTCCAAAACTTTCAGTTTCTTTCTCGATCCAGCGATTTGGCTCGCTTCCTCTGACCATTCTCCTCAAGCGATTTGATCTCTGTCTCTGACGATTTGGCTCGCTTCCTCTGTATGGTCGTCCCTTGATCCCTTCGTTTGATACTTAGACTTCCTCACCTTACGGAGAAAAAAGGAACCCGACAAAATTCCTCTTTTCTCCACTGATCTCTAATCTGAGTTTTGCTCGTCCCAATTGATGGATTGTAGATGCCAAAGCTTCTTGTCCTCCGATCTTTTCAAATTCGCATCTCAGTTCAACTTCTCCTTCCTGGTTTATTCAGCGCCTTTGTGTAAGGAGCTCTGTATTTAGGCTTCTGAGCACCAATTTAGGGTTAGTTGTCTGCTGTATAATTTATTATTTTAATTATTTTTGTTGAGCCTGTACACGTTGTTAAAATAGACGACCAATTAATCAGAGAATATTTATATATGTGCTCTCCACTTCTTAGTCACGCCATTGATAATGTTAGTTTTGAAAATAATTGTTTTTTCCTTATCATTATGAAGTGGGGAAAAAATCAGTTTGCGTTCTCGCTTTGTAGTTTATAACTTGCATAATTCTAGTTTAGGAATGAGTTAGATAAATAATCTCAACTTCAAAAATTATATTTTTACAACGTGGTGGTGCTTTTACTCTTTTTATACACACCAGCTGAACTTTTTTGGTTATTTCAAAAATAAAAAATAAAAATAAAGAGAGCAAGAGAAGAATGATCATGGCGATGAAAAAAAATAGTGATAGAGATAATAGGAACCATAGGGATGAGTGAAATTAGGGTAGTCAGAACGAAGGTATGTCACTCCTCACTTAAGTGTTAGCTCAATTTTAGATTTTGAAGTATTTTTGTTGTTATCTACTATATTTATTTGTTATTTTGTGCTATTTAATTCAAAACATTCATATGATGTTCAATTAATATTATCTTTAGTGTAATAATTGCATAAAAATGATTTTTTTCTGATTTAATATTGAGATATTATTACGTATGAATTCTTGAATATGCTATGAAATTTGTTTTTAAACATCAATGTTTAAATTTAGATGTATTTTATTTATTATTAGATATATTAAGAATGTATAAAGACTTGTTTATAAAGACTTATTTCTAAAGATATTAAGACTTATTTATTTAGATATTAATATATATATATATAAGATCAGGTAATAAGACTAAATAAATAGGTATTATGACATGACGTATTTAGTACTAAGACTTTAGTGAACAAGTAAAAAGGTTTAGTAGATTAGATAGTAAGACATAATATATTATGTAATAAGATTTATTTCGGTTAATTGTTACTAATAAATTGATTTTTTTTATAAATTTTAATTATTTATTTAATTTTCTTTACAATAAAAGAATTTAAAGAGGATAACTCACAACGAGTATCATTGCAAAGTAAATATAATTGCCAATATAGACAAAAAAAATTGTGTGAGTAAAACTGAAATGACAACCCATCAATTGAAGAAGAAGATATTATATACATGTTACAATATAATTCTACCCTCAAATATTATTGGGGTACTAGATCTTTTGTGAGATGTTTTATTGGGTTATGACTGCAATGGAGATAAAAGTTCATTAGAGAACATGGAGAAGGTAGTAAAAATGAAGAAGGATTAATCGTAAGCTTTGTCATAGGGCAGGCACCAAAGTATTAATCGTAAGCTTTGTCAAATCTTTCTGAATATTATGATTTAATGACATTTGTGTCATTTATATTAAGACTTCTTATATAGGATATAAAGATTTATTTAGTAGATGGTTAAAACATAAAATTATAGATATAAAGACTTTTATATATCTAATCAGATATATATAATTTTTATACGTTCGGTTCTTTGAACATGCAAAGGTGAAAAATATAGTGAAATTCAACAATTATATATCGAGAGATTTAGATTAAAAATTATATATTACTTGAAAAAGAGAAAAATTTAGACATACCATTGTTGATATTCTTAAGTTTTCTATAAGTATCAACCCACTTCAACATAGAAAGAGTAAGAAGATGTTAAAAGAGATTGATTTTGTGGCTGCATATTATATGAACATGTTGGAAAACATAACTGTATTATAGAGAATGCACAATTGGGTAATCTATGTGATGTTGGTTGAATGGTTTCAGTTTAATTATTGCAGAGAATGCACAACTGGGTAATCTAAGTATTGGGTACTTTGATTGTTGTTATGAATTATTATTCACTCAATGTTAGATGTAATAATTGAATATTGGATATAATAGTTTTTTTACTAAAGACAAATTTAAATATTGAATGTTAGATGTAATGGTTAAATATTTTATATTTAATACTAAGACTTTTTATGGTAGATTTAAAGTTTTATAAGTTATGATGTTAAGACAAGTATATAGACAAATGAAGAAAAGTATATAGGCAAAAAGAGATTTAATTCAATAGATATTAAGACATATTTTAATAACTATTAAGAATAGAGTTATTAGTTATAGAGAATTCATATTTTTATAAAAAGTTATAATATTTTTTTGTTTTTAAGTATAAATGATTGTTATGTAGTATACTAATATTTATTTGAATGGTTGATATATTAAGATATTTTATATTTAGTGTTAAGATTTTTTATAGTATATATAAAGATTATTAAGTGATGATATTTAAATAGGTATACAGATAAATGAAGACATATATACAGATAAAAAAAAGGCTTAGTTCAATCGATATTAAAACATATTTTAAAAATTATTAAGAGTATAACTATTAGTTATAGAGAGTTATAATTTTTTTCAGTTTGAATGACTAATATGTGGTATGCTAATATGTGTTTGAATGATTGATATGTTAAGACATTTTATATTTGGTATTAAAAAAATTATGGTAGATATAAAGATACGTAAGTAATGATATTAAGAGTTAAAAATTTTAAGTAAATGTTAACACTTCATATCGTTGGTATTAATATTTTAGTTATTACTTATAATGATTATTTTCTAATGTATTGGTATTTATTTAAGAGAAAATTTACTATTGAGGCGAATGAAGATAGGTTTATTTACAAAAAAAAAGACTTTATTCAATATACATTAAGAAATATTTTAACAACTATTAAGAGTAGAGTTATTATATGTAGAGAGTTCTTAATTATGAATTATTATTTTATAATGTATTGAGATTTTTTTAAGAGAAATTTGATTATTGAGATAAATGGAAATATGTATATACACAAAAAATAGGCTTGGTTCAATAAATATTAGGAAATATTTATTAAGATATGTATTTATTCAACTAATGAGTGTATTACAACTGAATATTACAAAAATAAAGTCATGTATGATTTTTTTTATATTAGTATCTATTAAGACATATAATATTATACTAGTTTTATATATATTATGCGGACTCTTTTATTTAAACATTAAAATATTATAAAATAAAAATTCACATTTATCTAATATTAAATTATAAATTCACCAAATTATAGAGAAAACCTATAATAAAGACTATATTTAATCTTAGATGAGATTTTTTTTCACAATATGAGTTATTGATTCATGATTTTTATGACAAGAAAAGTAAATTATTCTAACATATATTATCACCATTAATTTCTTACCAAATATGCACAAGATTGCTAAATAAAAAATAATATTATAAAAATAATAGTATATATGGGAAAGAAATGGAGAGAAAGAAGGGATCAATTGGACGCGATCACATACGTTCGATCAACCAAAAATAAATATTATCCATCTAATTGAGGGATAAAATGGGTATAATAAAAAATACCATGACAAAAAATAGACCTTCCAATTCTTAGATGCTTTATATAATAGTATAGATATTAAGAGTAGAGTTGTTAAGTATAAAAACATTGCGATTTAGGGCGGACCATATTCCAGAACGTGAAGTTTTTAGCATCTATTTTAGCATGTGGTTAACACATTTCAGTTGGGATATTTGATGAGCACTGAACTTGGGGTATGGTTATCAGCTTCCTTTTGAGGTAAGTAGACCTTTTGATTTACTTTAATCAGTTATTCGCTCTAGTTGCGTTATCTCTTTGTAAGTGGCTTAATTATGGCTTCTCTTTCTCCAGCTGCATTATCTTCTGCTTTGTTTTTTTACAGTATTCTATGCAGCAATTTATCTCCACAACATCATAAGTATTCTCACAATTGCCATTACCTTCTCCATACCAATCGTTGCCACAACTAAATCCTATTCCTCCACTACCAGTTGCAGTTCCCCAATACCACCAAACCATCTCGATTTCTGATTTTTTTTTTCTTTCTCGTCCATTCCATTTCCAGTTAATACTCAGGCTATTTTTGTCTCAACTGGAGGCATCACACGGACTCCAACTTTTTCTCAAATAGCGCAAGTTGCGCATTGCCAACACCCTTCAGATCTGTCGTTCTCTTATGTTCCTCATTCTTCTCCACCTTCTTCTGAGACGGCTAAGGTTAAAATCTGATCTCTTCTATATCGGGGATCTAAAGGCCAAGCAGTTTGCTTTCGCTGTGGTGATCACGGTCATCTTGCGTTATCGTGCCGAAACTCAATAGTCTATTTTTTGTGTGGTCGGTTAGGTCAAAAATCTCACCAGTGTCGTGCAACTACAATATTTCAACCTCCACCACCGAAACCTTCTCCTCATGCTCTTTCTCAAGCAAACTCTCTCCCAGTCATTAAATTCTACTCAAACCCGGCTAATAAAAAGTTTCATGCTACAATACAAATAGTTTGCTTGTCCATGATAAACTGAAATTTGGTCCTATCTACATCCAAACCCATCTACACAAGCTATTCCTTATTCCTGGTTGGTCCTGGGTGGTCCGTGTTTTACCTAGGAATAAGTACTTAGTTGAGCCACCTAATGCTGATTGGAGACAAGTGATTCTTTCTCATGGTGAAGTAGTCTTAGGTTATGTTAGTTTTATCGCTGAACCTTATGATTTTAGAAAGTTTGATGGTGGTTCTGATCCAGTTGTTCTTTGGATTAACATAACTGGCCTTCCACCTGATCTTTGGAAAGAGGAAGAATTTCGTCGTATAGCATAGAGTTAGGTGGTTTCTATGTTGATGTTGATCTTAGGTCCTAGGAGCATATAGATATTACAATCTTAAGACTTAGGGTTGTGGTTAAGTCTAAGGAGATAGTACTGTCTTGTCATAATATGTTATTTGTGGATGATACTGGTCACCTTAGGTATTTTGAATTACAATTTCAAGTAGAAGATGATCAAGTTTTTAATCGAACTAGGCAATACTGGCATCAGAAACCTACACAATCTCATAATTTTTCTCTGACAACTGAGCCCTCTCCTCAGACAACTGACCTACCATCTACTACTCTTGCTATAGAGCCTACTCCCCAACTCCCCTCCTCATCTGCTCTACCTGATCCTTCTAAAACTATTCCTCCTTCAGCTACTTCAGTGGTTAGTAAGGAGGATATTGATCTTCTTGATGAGCTCCCTGTTGTTCAAATCACTCATCCCCCTTCTACAGCTATTGTACCTCATGTCTCTCACACTGATGCACCCACTAATACCTGGAACCCTTGGGAGGATCAGGCACCCTCTAAGCAATTAGTGCTTTCTACTAGCAGTTCTGAGAAAGGTAAAAGGAAGATCCCTCCGGAAGTAAGACATATTTCTAGGTTGCAGCGGAAGCAAGTTAAAGGTGTTGGTCCCTCTGGTGTAGGTATGATTCTTTTCTTGATCATTTTTCTTTTGTGAATTTTACTGATTCTGTGGTTATTTCTTTATTTGAAAATATTGGATTTTCTTTAGGACATAAAGAGGACATTAAAGTTTGTGTTGTGAGTAGGTTTTGAACTCTTTTAAAGTCTAGATTTAAAAAAATAGTTACAAATATTCAAGATAAGCACAAACAGTTTGCATCTAGTAAGGATATTGCTCTAATTGACATTAGTGATGAGATACTTAATATCTCACTTAAGGAATAATTTTAGTTTCTTTATGATAAATATCTTATGTTGGAATTGTAGGGGATTAGGTCAGGCTAAACACAGAAGACTTTTAAAGAAATATATTGTTGATAATAAAATTGACATCTTAGGCATACAGGAAACTAAAGTTGAATCTTTACCTGATAGAACTCTCAATTTTTTAAGTTCATCTCTTACCGCATGGTTTTTCAAACCATCAATGGATAACTCTGGAGGTATTATGATAGGTATTAATGATGATTTATTTACTGTTCTTAGTACAATTATTTTAGACTTTTCAATATCTACTCAAATTAAAAATAAATATGATTCTTTTGAATGGTACTTTACTGTGGTATATGGTCTTACAATTGCTTCTAGAAAACAATTATATGATTTCAATCTTATTAGAAGACGATCTGAGAAACTTTGCAAATGTTTTGATTTTAAACTTAGTTCCAGATTTAATTTGCTAATATCTACTGTAGAACTATATGAATTTTCATTAAGTGATAGAAAATTTACTTGGTCCAATATTCATTCAGACTCTTTGGCATTATTAGATAGATTTTTTTGTACCTTATCTTGGTCCTCTCACTTTAATGCTTGTGTAGTTAAGTCTTTACCTTTAGTTCAGTCTGATCACACTCCTTTAATTTTATATCCTAATAAACTTATTTTTCATTAAAATTTACCCATTTGTTTTGAGAAATATTGGTTACAACAACCAGGTTTTATAGATTTATTTAGGAGATGGTGGAATTCTTGTATTCTCTCTTCTTTCGATGTTAGTGAATTTTGGAGATTGAAATTACATATTATTAGGAAAAAGTTAAAGGGTTGGTCTCTCAATCTTCAAGCTGAGAAGAAAAAAAAAATATGAAACTTTTTGAAGAGAAAATTAATAAATTACAATTTTTACATGAAGAGAGACCCTTAGATGTTACTGAATTATAATCCTTTCAATCTTATCAATTAGGCCTTGATAAAATCTATTTAGAGGAAGAACAATATTAGCAACAACGTTCCCATCTCAAATGGTTTTAGAAGGAGATATGAACACTAAATTCTTTCATATAATAGTTTCTCATAATAGGAAAAAAAATTATATTTTTTTCTTAGAGATTAATGGTACTTTAGTTTATGATCAAAATATATTACAAAAGCATGTTACCGACTTCTACAGGGATCTCTTAGGTACTACATCTTCTAGGTCGATTTCTTTATAATCTTTCTTTTGGAATGGATGTTCTACTTTATCTTTAGAACAAGTTTAGTTTCTTGAAGCTCCTTTTACCGCCTTAGAAATTAGGCAAGTAGTTTTTTCATGTGATCCCAATAAAGCACCAGGTCCAGATGGATTTTCATTTCAATTTTACCAAGCTTTTTGGGACTTAGTCTCTTCAGATGTAATCGTTTAGTTAATGCTTTTTATACTAATCAATTAGATGTTTCAAAAATTAATTTAGCTACAGTTTGTTTGCTGCCTAAAAAAATAGACGCTTCTAATATTAAAAATTATAGACCTATTAGTCTAATTAATTGTAGTTTTAAGATTATTAATTCTTAGCTGCTAGATTAGCTACTGTAATGGATTATATAATAGATTCAACACAAACTGCCTATATAAAAGGTAGATTAATTATGGATAATGTGGTGTGTGCACATGAAGTGTTACATCAGGTTAGGATTTCTAAAACTAAAGGTGTTCTTTTTAAAATAGATTTTGAGAAAGTTTTTGATCGGGTTAATTGGGATTTTCTTATAGAAACTTTAACTAGTAGAGGTTTTGGCTCTAAATGAATTAGTTGGATACAGTCTATACTTAAGGGCCGTAAAATATGTATTAATTTTAATGGAAATTTAGGTCCTTATTTTCAATGTAAAAGAGGTGTGCGTCAAGATGATCCACTATCACATTTTCTCTTTGATCTTGTGGCTGATGTACTTAATATTCTCTTACAAAATGCTAGACACCTATGTTACTTAAAAGGTTTAGGCTCAATAGGATCCTTTGAAGGTATACTTAATCTTCATTTTGTAGATGATACATTATTATTTGTAGAAGCTAAAGTTGAGTATATAGAGGTCTTGAAATTGATTTTAGTTGCTTTTGAAGATTTATCTGGTCTCACAATTAATTTTGATAAATGTGAGATGGTTCCTTTGAATATTTCAGATGAAGAGAGGTATCATTTGGCACAGATTTTAGGTTATAAAATTTCTCATCCATCGCTTACTTATTTAGGAGTTCCTTTACACAATAAAAAACTAACCAAAGAGCATTGGAATTTTCTTTTAATAAAAATAGAGAATAAATTAAAAGGCTGGCAAGGTAAGCTGCTTTCCATTGAAGGTAGAGTTACATTGTTAAATTTTGTATTATCTGCTATTCTAATTTACTAGATGTCAATGTATAGAGTTTCTAAAAATATAAGAAATGTTATTGATAAGTTGAGAAAATGATTTCTATGGTATTGTGGCCATACAGTTAAGGAAAATATATTATTTAATTTCTTGAAAAGTAGTTTGTAGAAGTAAACAACAAGGTGGTTTAGATTTAATGGATATTGATCTTATGAATACTTCACTCTTAGCTAAATGGTTGGTGAGATTTTATGATGCTTCAGTAAAAGGTCAATGAAAAAGTATTATTTAAGCTAAATATAAGAATTACATTATTACTTCTAGGTTTTCTCCTTTTTGGAAATCAGTATTGAAAAATAAAGATTTGGTTGATTTAGGTTTTAATAAAACCGTGGGTTCAAGTTCAACTGTTTCTTTTTGGCATGATAGATGATTTAAGGAATGTGCTCTCTACTGTTCTTATCCTTTATTATATTCTATTGTTGTTCATCCAGAAATTTTTGTGGCAAATGCATATAAATCTGATGTTTTAACATTAGAATTTAGAAGGCAATTGACTGGTAGTTACCTTCAGGAATGGATTCATTTGCATAGCTTAGTTGGCACCATGGTATTAAATTCCATGGAAAATGATATTTGTATATGGAGATGGCATTCTTCAAGATTATTCTTTGTGCATTCATTCTATAAGTGGTTAGATTTTGGTGGAGTTGTAAGTCATGAATATGATATACTTCTCAAAAGAGGTTAGTAAGGGGATGATTCATGTATCTTCTGTGGGTTTTATGAAACTATTGATCATCTTTTAGTTAGTTGTTCTTTTACTATAATTTTTTGGGATTGGATTGCATCTTTCAATAATTTTACCTTTCAGGGGCAATTTGTAGAAGAACTTTGGATAATGAATTGTTGCATTCCTTTGAAAGATAAGTTGATGGTAGAACTTATTAGAAGTACAGCTTGTTGGGTTCTATGGCTAACACGTAATAAATACATTTTTGAGCATAAACCAGTTCCCTCATTTAGAACTCTAGGATTACAAATTATTTATTAAGCTAGATTCTGGTGTACAGCTAGAAATACGTCTAAATTACTTAATTTAACACTAATGTTACCTCAAGAGGTAGACGATCTACCTTTGCAGGTTGGGGCAGGGGAGTTGGCGATGGTGGGCGTGGATCACAAGGAAGAAGACCCCTCTCCAACACCTGGAAACGTTCGATTGGTTGATATATCTTAATGAGGATTTTTTGAGAATAAGGACTTACTTTAGTTATAACTAATGATGGTCGTGCTATATGTGCGACCCTTTTTCGCGCCTTCCTCACTCGGGGAAAGAATTATAGTGAGAATTGCAGAAGAAGGACATGGAGATCCCTCTAATTGTGCATTTGGGTATTTATATGGATATGGAATGCACATTTAAAGGTTTATTTAAGAGATTGCGGGGTCTTTTAGATTCCAATGGGCGCAAGCCCCCATTGTTAATTACCCTGGGCTACGAACCTCGAGGCACATCTGGATCTAGAAAGGGAAGTATAAATATAATAGTCAAGTATTAATTAAGTGGTCGTAATAAATTAAAAATACATGGGAGAAATGCATGCATGAGCTCATCACAAAAGCCTACGTAAGGTAGCTGACACCTGAAGGACAGATATATAGGCATATACATGGTAGCCTGTATCTGAAGATATGATGTATGGACTTATATGATGTAACTTACACCGGGATGCCTTTTAGTTTAAGGGTGGCAAGTACCCATCTAAGCGTATGATGTCGAACGTAAAGTATTATATCAGTTCAGCATCAAGGCTTAGTTTATCAGCAGATGGACGAGAGACCATATAATCATCTTGACCGATCTTCTAGATTATGAATCTGAAGCCTTAGGCCAATTCATTAACCTAGGTGTACTCTTTATTTCAAAGGCGGCACAACCTATCCAAACACACAAAATTAAACCTGAAACGTTCTGCCAGTTTAATCATTGAGGTTGGTACATCAGAAGGTGGGGAACTTTGATTCACTTGATCACCTTACTGATCTTCTAGACTATGGATCTGAAACACTGAGTCAATCCATGAATCTAGGCGTATCATTTATTTCGAGGGCGACACGACCCATCTAGACACACAAAGTCAAACATGAAGCACCGAGCTAGTTCGACATTGAGGCTAGTTTATCAGAAAATGGACAGAAACTGTATAATCATCTTAATTGATTTTTCAAGTTATGAATTTAGACGCTGTGCCAGCTCATAAACTTGAGTTATATATTATCATATCATAACACATTATATAATGTGTGCTTATCATGTTCATGTTATATCATACCATATTATATTATATTTGAACGTACTATTATTTAGACCATTTATCGTATTATGTCATGCAGTATATCATATTATATCATTATGCCATATTATCATATTATCATAGTGTATCCTTAGATATTATATCATGTTATCATCTTATACCATTCATGTTTTTGTCATATTATCACATCATGTTAAATCATTTTTATATTATGACTTACGTAACATCATACTATTATATCATGTTCATATCATATTATATCATGTTATATTAGATTATATCATATCATTATATAATACCATGTCATATTATTATATTATATTATCATATTATATCATCATCATGTTATTTTATACATTATTATCATTATCTTATGGTATTGGCTAAATTATAATATCATATCATGTCATGCTATATTATATATATTATTATCTTATGATATCATTTAATATCTTTGTTACATTATCATGCTATTATATAGTATTATATTATATCATGTTATTTTGTGTTATATCTTGTTATATTATATTATATCATAATATATTGTATTATATCGTGTCGTAATAAATTATATATATATATATCATATTGCATTATATATCATATATTATTATCATATCATATATCATATTATTATATTATTATATCATATTATTATTTTTATATTATTATATTATGGCATATTATTTATTGTATCGTCATATTATATTATATCAATACATTATATCATTTTATCATATCATACTATATTGTGTCATATTATAAATTATCATATTATGCTATATTTTTATTATATTATATCATAATCATATGTCATGTCATATTATATTATATTTATATTATATCTTGTTATTCATCATTATATTATTATTGTATATCATATTTTTATATATTTTTAATTACATGAAAGGATATCATATTCTTATATATATTACTTCTTATTGATATGCATATTAATATACTAGATATATGCACAAAATATTATTTAACATATTATAATTTTCATATAATTTTATTATATCAAAGCATGGTAAAAATAAAATATATAAACATTATTTTGATTTTGAATTTATTTGTTATATTATGTTTTTCAAAAATAGAATATTTTTATACTACAAAATAGTACGAAAAATATAGAATTTTAGAAAAAGATTTGGGTTAATTTGGACCTAGGGAAAGCATCCAAATGAATTATTTACGTCATTATTATATTAATTTCGGAATTTTCTGTTTTGGGCCATATTCATTTTTATATCTCTTTTTACTCTTGGGCCATGAATATATCTGTTATTAGCACTGGGCCCACTTTATCTTTTAATTCATTAGGCCGAGCATATCATAGAGATATGAGTTTTGGGTTTAGATTTATACGAGCTGCCTTTATATATATATATATCATTTTCGGTTCTATTATGATGCATCTTGGGCCGAATATGTCAGATTAATAACTTTCGGCCTTATATATCATCTCATTTCCTTTAACTTCGGTCCAAACTTATTCCATTTATTTCCTCCGACTTTGGGTTAACTATATTACATGTCTTAGGCCTGGGATGGGTCTATTATTTAATTCTTCCAATTGGGCCACGATCTCTTTATCCATTTTAATTTTCCCCCTGTAGTTCATCTGCTTGGACCAATAGCCTCACATTTGATCGAATTGTGGTAAGCTGGCACCATTTGTATTTTTAGTATTAGTTGTGAATAATTTATATTTTAATTTTCTTTGGCTAATTTCATGATAAACGATCCAGGGTCTTTAGTTTAGTATAATCTGTGCATACTCTGAACCTTTTTGTATTGACCAGAATTAAAATGTGTATCTAAACTCATTTGTGTTCCTAAACCTGAGATTTACTGATTTGACGTTAACCATTCCTTTTATCCAACTGAACACGTATATTAGTTTGACCATAACCTTAACAAGGGTTTACTATATGTCAGACTTGAGGCCATGTTTCGACTTTGTTCGATTTAGTTTCACTTTTACTAAATTGAAGCATCAACCGATCAACTCAGGCCATAGGCTCTCTGAGCTTACCTTTCTTAAGTCTTGGTCTGGGCCATTTGCTCACCAGACGTGACAAGGAAAGGTTCAGTCAATACCACTCGAACCAACTTGGTTTTTATGCGCATTTAAAATTCTGCCCCCTTTTTATTAAAGAGGAATAAACAAATAAAAGGAGTCTGAACCAGGATGAAATAGAGGTGCCACGATGTGTTTGAACTTTTCTCTTTTTTTTTTACATAAAGACCTCAGATAAGGAGAGAAACATCGGGTAGATACTATAAAAGCATTAAAAAAAATCAAATGGAGACGAATACATTAGAGATGCTTATATGCATTATGTTGACCCATTATTTTGTTTACCAGACTCCATTATTTCAAATATTTTGCAAATCGAATGAGAAGAGATACTCTAAAGAAAATTCAGAATCTCAATTCAAATCAGAGTAACATCAAGTATAATATAGGAGCAACATGGATATTCATTCCCATATATCAATATTTTTTTATGCATAAAATAAGTCTCAAAATGAACAGTTAATCAGACAGAAAGGGGTACAGTTTGATTAATCATGTTAATAGGGTCTCATAACCTTGGTTTGGGCCATAGGCTCTCCAAATACGGTTAGAGATCATACGTATAACAATATGGGAGTTTTATTCTATTTTTTTATATTAATAAGACTCTATAATCTTGATTTGGGCCATAGGCTCACCAAACGTGATTAGAAGTCATACGAGTAATAGTATATGAGTAGTAATCTTTTTTATCAGCGTTTGAGTTATTAGCACGGAAAAGAAGAAATTAAAGTACGAACATAGCTTTTAATCATGTATATAGGATGCATATATCTAACATTTCATGCTAAAGGAGAAATAGCTTCACCCTTTTTTTTTTCTTTTCATTCATATAATGAATATGCCTATAAAGGGGTTCATAAGCCTTATACATAAATTGATTTCAGTTCTATTACTGAGGCAAGCAACAATGCTAGCTCTAGTATGAACTAAAAAAAACGAAATCAACTAAGGAGAAAAAAAAAGCAGAATCAGATTAACTAAGCTAAAGGAAGAAGCGAAGTAAATAAAATTCCAAAGTTTTCATTTCATTTCTCTGGTGATAGTTACAAGACTAAATCACTCGAAATAAAAAAAGAGATATCTACCTATCTACTAATTGATTGGAGTTTTGACATTGTCTATAAGTTTTTTCTGAGAAGAGATGGATATGTTTTTTTTTTACGAAGCCCTCTCCTCCTTTTCCATCTGACGGGGTTTATATAGGAATTTTTCTAGGGTTTAGAAGAGAGCCAGTGACTATATGATTGGTGGATGTCCTTTGCCACGGATTGCCAGCATGTATCGATCTCAGCATTTTTTTTATCAGATGAACAGTGCAGATTAACTCCCATTTTCGGTTTTGTCTTTTCTGCTATAGCCCCATGCATTGCAACAAGCGTGATGCCCTTCCCTTTTTGTTTATGCGCCAAGTGTGCAGACCATAATCATCACCACTTCTTGTAAGTCTTGGGTGTTGTAGATCATATCCAAGCAAAGTATCTAAGCCTGTACAGACTACCCAATGAAGCCTCAGCACGTGCCTATGTGAGGGTGCCTTTGTTTTTATCACCTCCAAGTCGTTATATCAATTTGATATATTAATTATCTATTACCCCTCATTTATCTTAAGCTTGACTCTCAATTTCAATGAGACCATACCCTTGCTGCTTAATTACTTCATTAGTTTAATTCTTTTTTCACCCCAACTGCCTTTCTCTCCAAGTCGAGGTCTCTCATCATTTTTTTTTAATCTCCTTTTATCTCGTCATTCCTCTTTTTTCTTTACATTTAACTCGATAACTATGCTTTTCTTTCACGTATTATCGTCATTCTCCTGGAGGGATCAAGCCATGGTACGTCATCATAGAGGTGATGCTGTCTCATCTCGCAAAGGTGGCGAGGACAAGAAGAGGGAGAGAGATGGAGGCTCTTTTCTAAAAGGAAAATCAGCCTCAGACGGGATTGATTCTCATGGGTTTCGGAAGAGGCAGGCCAGCTCGCAGGGGATTAACTCAATTGGGCCAGGTATGTTTCCTCCCCCTTTCTTTTAATTTCCTGTTTGCTTTGTGCACCGGCCTCGGGCCTTATCTATGGTTAGATTTTTAGATTATATTAGTGTTTAGTTTAAGGTGGGCCATCCATTTTATGGAGCCCAATAGATCATAAATCGGATGTTGCCATGGACTCTGAGGCATTGTAATGTTCTGATGTGGCCCTTTTTTCTTGCTGAATTATTGGACTGCTAATTATTATGCCATTGCCATGTGGCTTGACTGTCCAATCATCAACCGCCATGTGTCAAAAATTACCTCCCTTGTTGACTGCTGCATCACCGACACGTGTTTACTATTTGCTGACGTGGCACTTCTTATTAACTGTCACGTGCATGTGTGGGACCCGCTTTTGAAATCTCTCACTTTTGCTGGGTCCACCCACTGACGTGGCACTAATCATTCAACGCCACATGTCACCCTCTAACCAGTAATATCCTGCCATGTGGCAGGCTCTGATCAACCTCTGGCTTTGACTCACCTTTATTTAGCGTCTCCAACTTGCACCCAGAGTTGTATCTTTTGTCTGAATTGCACCCAGAAGTTCTCTGACCAATCAGAAAATTCTATTTTCCTGGATATTCATTCCCTATTTTATTTTAATACCTCCCTATGTTCAAAAATCATGAAATTTTCATCAAATACCTCAAAATTCGAGCTTAATATCGTGGATATTTTTAATCTCTATATTTCCCTGAGTTCATAGGTCAAAAATTCATCTTCGAATATGACCTCTTTCTTTTAAATATTGTATCCCCAAATAATAACCCCATATTTATGCCAATAATGTTGTATCTTAATATCATCCTTAATCAAGCATCTTTAATCATTTTGACGCTTAATTAAATCAAAATATTAGTATTAATTAACTAAACACTATTCATCTTTAGTGTTTAATTAATCATATACTTTTGACATTCATGGGGACTCTGCATTGTACCATGAAGCCAAGAATATAATAGTAGTCATATTCAGTTTGTAGCATAATATAGAAGTATCATCATTATCTGTTAGGGGTTTTCTTATATTTTATTTCTTGCATGAATGACATGTGGGTTCCCATTTTTCCCTTTTATTCCTTTGAATGTTTTGAAGGTTAACACTATATTATTTTTTAGAGTATACTTTTTTGAATTGTAATAGGTTAGTTGGTATTTTGCTTATTTTCGGTACTTAGGCTATTATTGAATTGTAATATGTCGTTGATACTTAGCTTGTAGGTTTTGAGGAGGGATTGGGTTCCAGATGGTTGGGACTTGATGCTCTCCAGACATTGTTCTGTTTGTTATGGTTTCAATGAAACCGGCAATATATAGCTGCTTTCTTTCAAAAAAATTATTAAACTAAGAAAAAAGATATTACAAAATTGAGTAGCAAAGAAATTAAAATATAAGCATAAATTTAGAACTATAAAGATACGAACAGGAATAATGTACGGACTTTACATAGATTGTGACACAAATGTAGACAGCAGAAGAGCCTGACTTCATTATCAAAAACCAAAAATCCAATGGCAGAGGTGTTTCACAATTGACGATGCTCTTGCACAATCACACTCAATCCTACAAGGCTACAACAAATAACCAATCTAAACCAGTTTGGCAACACAAACAAACAAACAAACCATCACCTTTCGACCAATCCCTAGTGCTTAGTCCCTCTCCTCTTTCTTCTCTCTTTCTCACACACGCGCACACACAACACACAGAGATACATGGAGGCTGAAAGTCGAATAAATGCCACGCACGAAGAACTGGAGCATGTCACGCGACCAGTAGCCGGTACAGAGCACAGCTGGTGTCGTTCCGTACCGGGCGGTACCGGTACCACTGTTCTCTTACTGCTCCTCTCCAAACCCATCCCAATCTCCTCTCTCCAATCCGCTCTCTGCACGCTCCAAATCAAACACCCCATCCTCCGGTCCCACTTGTCATTCCCCCAAGACTCCCCTCCTCTCTTCTCCATTCCGCCTGCGCCATCCCTCTCCATTAACATCAAATCTCTCTCGTCCCCTTTCCACTCTGTGCTCGAACTGGAGCTCAACGATAACCCGTGGTCAGACCCTAACCCGCTCGAACCGTTACCGGTCTTTTTCCCCACAGTTTACAAGTCGCCCGAACTGGACGAGTCCATTTTGGCACTAAAATTTCACACTGCGGTGTGTGACCGTACATCTGCTGTCAACATAGTAATGGAGTTGATGGATTTGATGACGCGAGAGGGTGCAGTAGAAGAAACGGGTATAGATGAGGTGGCAGTCAAGGCAGGGATAGAGGATTTGTTACCAAAGAGTGATACATATAAGCCATTTTGGGCTAGAGGGAAGGATTTAATTGGTTACTCTTTGAATGGTCTCAGATCGGGTACTCTACAATTTGAAGATACCGACTCCGTACGAAGGGCAGAGATAATAAGGGTTGTTTTTACAAAAGAAGAGACTGGAATCCTCCTTGATGTAAGTTTCTTTAGCAAAGTTAATTATTTTGTTTATTCTCAATTAGCAATTTGCATCACAGTGAATTATTTAATATAAGTAAAACGGATAGTAGTGGTCTCTTATTTTTGATAAAAAGGTATTCAGATTTAATGTATTTGGTAATTGGTACTTCTCCTGCATGCTTTCTTTATTTAAAAAAAATGCTGTCAAATGAGGTGAAATGAAGACTCATAAGCACCTTTGGATATATCATAATGTATATTATAACAACTCTAATAATTTGCTACTAAGCAAAATCAGAAAACCAAGAACCTCAACCCAAAAATATATAATTGCTATTTGTTAGGACCGAAATGCCCAAAGAGGAAAAATCTCATGTTCAATTTTCAACAAACTTGGAAATTTTGGTTGCACCTATTAGGAATGCAAGGAAAGGGGATTTAAGCTGTGTGAAGCAATCTCAGCAGCTGCACTAGTTGCTGCACGTTCCTCAAAGCAACTGGAGACTGGCCAGAGGGAGACCTACTCCGTAGTAACGCTAATTGATTGTCGCAGCTCTCTTGAACCTCCTCTGAATAAACACAATGCTGGTTTGTCATTTATCTATTGAACTTTTTTGAAATAGCAATTGTAATGGATAATACACTTGTAGATACCTGTGAATGAAATTTCCGAGAAAAAAAAAACAGGAAAGAAATCCAATTGATGAAGAAAAAGAAAAGATGGCATGTGCATAATATTGCTTTTTAATTTTTGTAAATTGCCCCCATCTTTCTTCAAACTGCTTCATTTATGTCCTCAAAATGAGATACAAAAAAGTGAGACAATTTTGATTTATAGTTTGCAAAAAGCTGCTTGTATAGCAATTTAATTGAACTAACATAACTAGGTAATCAATCTCAGTTTTGATTAACCTAGCTTCAATTTTCCCAAGTTGGGCACTCTTGTGAATATCCCAAAATTTTAGCCTTAGTTGAGAATAATAGAGATATGCCTTCGCAAAATAAAACCTGATGTAATATCATGCAGGATTCTACCATTCTGCAATTACAAACACGCATACTATCACTGGAGGCGAAGGCTTGTGGGAACTAGCCAAGCGTTGTCATGACTCCTATTCAAGCGCCATTTTAACAGAAAACACCTGAGAGACATCTCAGATCTAAATTTCTTGATGTGCAAAGCAATAGAAAACCCCCATCTTACCACTGCTTCCTCTCTCCGAACTGGACTTATATCTGTGTTTGAAGAACCAGTATTTTATAATTCATGTGATATGCAAAAGACTCTAGGTGTAGAGGATTATGTGGGTTGTGCATCGGCTCACGGTGTCGGCCCCTCTATTGCTGTCTTTGACACAATTAGTGATGGTAAATTGGATTGTGCTTTTGTGTACCCAGCACCTCTTCATTCACGGAAGCAAATGGAGGACATAGTTGACCATATGAAGAGTGTGCTCCTTGAAGGATGTATCCATGTGGATCTAGATTAGGCAAAACCATTATTTACATAGGTATAAATAATGATGTGCAATTATTTCAGATGTGTATACATTCTTGTTTAAGTTGTATTGTTGTCTGAACATTTTTATAGCTCGTTTATGAATAAAGCCAATATGTATAATTAGATCTATATGTTCCTTACTTTTGCAACCAGAGCATAAAGTTGTACCGAACACACAAAATTATAAAACACTATTCATGTCATGCTACTTGGTTCTTCTTTATTTTTAAATTCGGATCTTGAGCCTGGACTTAGATCTGTCTTATTGTTTTATCTCTACTCCCTTCTAAATCATTATTTTCTAAAGAGAGAGACAAACAAAGGTAAGGTGTATTATTATCGATTAATTAATTACCGATTCAAGAGAGTCAGTAGATTTCATTGAATGATTGAAATGGTTCATTGGTAGGCTTGAAGCAGCCTAGGTTCAGCAAATAACGGACCTACATGTTAATTTACTTACATTCTGGCCCAAAAGGAAAAAAAAAAGATAATTCTACAGCAACTATATTTTAACAAAAACATATCTACGGTTCTCATCGCATTGAATTGAGGAATTACGCTCCACTAACCACAGCATCTTCTTCGATTGTTCCATTAAAATTGCCAGTATAACGAATAAAAAAAGCAAGCTGTTATATCCTCGGCCTTGAAGAAACCAGGATTTTTCAAAGATCAATTGAAATACAGCATATCGAATCAAGTAACTACAATCGCATTACAATTTGAATTAGATAAATTTTTAATAAGGAAAACCAACCAACATACAGTGACCAAAATCTTTTGAGCTTAACACTTGCCATTTTAATCGGATTTATCGAATCATATTAGCACATCTTCTATAATTTTGTAACTATAAATACACAGTACCTCAAGTAACATTTTGTCATACTAGCAAGGTCGCCAATCCATCCGATTATTCAAAATAAAAATTACTATGGCTCAAGGTGTTAAGATCCTCATTTTTGCCATGATGGTAACAGCAGCCCTGCTATTGGACCCCACTGTAGCCCATGATAAGAGCCACCACAGGCATCACCACCATCATGCACCGACAAGTTCCCCGGCAGCTGCACCTGAGATGAGTCATCATCATCGCCACAAGCACCATCATCACCATGCACCAGTGAGCGCACCGGCACAATTTTCTCAGTCTCCAGCTGCAGTTGCACCTGGCGCTAATCAACATGACCACCACCACCACCATCACGCACCAGGACCTGCTCCTTCTCCAGGAGAGAGTGGTGCAAACGGTGTGATCGCTACCACCTACCTCAGTCCAGTGACATCCTTTGGAGTATTCTTGGTTTCCTTGATTTGTATGCTGTGAAATTTTGAGGAATTAATAGTATACTATGTGTTATCTTTGGGAAATAGCATATCTTTCGTGGTTTTTCTGTAATAAAGTCATTGTTCTTTCTATTATAGTTTTTTACTTATTTTGAGAAATGCTGTATGCTTACAAATTACAATATTATGTGCTATGATTTTTATTAATTTTAAACTTCACTATTGCGCTTGCCATGTTTTATATTATTTAGTGGTTCATAGCGTTTTTTTCAAAATGGAACTACATACAAGTATCTTGATTCTCAAAATTATCAGAACTTTTATGCTATCAACATTCCAAACTAACAACTAATAATTAATCAGAAAAAAGTTTACGGAAATTTGAATATTTTTTGCCAAAAAAACATGGTAGTAAGTTTGAAGAGCAAGCGAATCCCGAGCGCAATCTAGCAATCTCGCACAGAAATATATCAGAATCTCCTGTCTGATTCTAAAATCTAACAATAATATTTTTTATTCTTACAGAATAGTAAGTGCATTTCCGATGGATAATGTCATTGTAGCTTCCAAATAATATTTCCTCCGCCGAAGAAGTTTTCAATTGGAGAATGATATGGAAGTCTCAAGTTTTCTTTATACTGATTATATCGCTGTGGAGCACAACCTGAAAAAATGACTTTAACTGTACAAAGACATGAACATTAATATAAATTAGCAGTTTACAGATAGAAATTGTTTAACTTGGAAATTTATATATATTCACAAAGGCGCAATTTGAAGAGCCTTACATTATGGGCTCTAGTAAATTAACAAGTTCGGATAAATAGCGAATATTATCATCTTTGTTTAAAGATGATATTTTAATTGTGTTTGGACAATACATACATTTTCATTTATTTTCCTCCCAAGTTCAATATAATATGTAATTTTTTTAGTTTAACCAATAATGTTATGAGTACTCAAATTGAATCCCAGCAAAAGATATTATTATTATTATTATTTGTATTCTTAATCAAATAAAAGAAATTTTATATTCAAAGCCTACTTTTGAAATTTTTCATTTGAAGAGTACAAAAATCATAAACACGTTTCTAAAAAAATTCCTTTTCAGGATTAATAAAAAACAAAAAAGAATCTTGTTTTACGGAATAGTATTCTATCTTGCCCGGTAATCTATTTGACAGATTTCAGGGAATAGTATTCTATCATACCGAAATAAAGTATTTAATTTCAATCTTCCTTAAAGCTCCATTAATCTTTGCAAATATGAAACGAAATATTTCCTTATTAATTCTGCCATCATAACAAATCTTTTTCGATATTCCTTCTTACTATATTTTCTCTAAAGCCTTATAAATTCGTCGCACAAGGCATTCGTCCTCCCAGAAACCCCAAGTGCTAAAAAGAAGTAGAAATTAAAAGTAAAAGCACAGCATCAAAGGTTCTCATGGCTTCCATTAAAACCCCTGTAATAGTTAGTATCGCCTTGATTCTGGCATTGTTGACCTACCTCACGTCAGCACAGGAAGAACATCATATCTCGCAACTGACACCAGAAAATGCTCCAGCAAGCTTGCCAGACTTTGCACCTCTATCTGACAATGTTAGCATTGGTGATTTGGAACCATTACAGTCAAGCATGCCAAAAAAGGCTGTAACATCAAAGGTCAATTGTGCCGATGGTGGCGGTGCTTCAGGTTTATATCCAGAGCAGAGTTCGGGATATGGTGGGTCATGGGGTGGTCAAATGGGTGGATCAACTGGGTCGCTTGGAGGGATGCAATACAGTGCAGCTGGATCTTCTTCCACCGTTGTCAGCATTGTCGCTTTATCTGTTGTGCTGTTGGCCACTGGACTCGTGTATTTCTGAGTTCATAGTCTCCTATAAGTTCTGATTGATCTAAACTTAGAATTTGAAATTTTGAATTAGGCAGAAGTGTCAGGAAATTATGTGTTTGGATGGGAATAGTTACTGTTTTTTTCTATAAGTCCGTACGATTTTAATTTGATAGTCTGAATAGGATAGCTTTCGAAGATAATTTAAGAGAATGCTACTCGTTTATTGTTTCTTGTTCTCTACCCATTCGTGAAATTGTAAAAGTTTTAATTATATTTCTGCTTTATAGTTCAAATCTAAAGCCTCATTTAAATATATTCGTTTCAGAACTTCACCTTTTTAAGGTGAAAAAATGTCAATCTCATGATTGGTATTTTACAAAATCCTGTTGGCCACAAGCAAGCAAATATCATTTTTTGTCATGAGAATCAACGGTGAAGTGAAACTTGTCTTAGATAAACTCACTTGTTCGTACCCTAGTTTGGCTCAAAATGCTCTCTCTGCAGTTCTAACATTTCTTTTACCTAGTTAGATATTATGCATTTTTGTCCAGAAGATGAACAAATATGCGCTGAAAATAGAAAGACATCCATCACTAAACTAAACTAAAAATAACCTTATCAAGCCAAAACAAATCTACGAACTTTGACAATTAACATCCACACTAACAAGTTCATACAACTCCAATGCAAAATTTTAATCATAAAAAAGGGAACAAATAAAATCTTAGGACAAAACAGTGTGAGCAAACTATCTCTCATCCTAATCAGTCTCATCAATTACCTTGGTACCTAGACCCTTCAACCCCTCAGCTGGTACCTCAGCAACAGTGACAAGAGAGTAGAGCTCCTCCTTGGCATCCTCTTCATCATTTCTCTTACGGGAGATGCGCACACGTACACGCCTGGGAACACTTCTGATGCCCTGGCTCCATATCTGCTTGTTCAGCTTCACGTCAATTCTGACATCAGTGGTCCCCATAGCCTTCTGAGCAAACTTGCGGATCTCCTTCAAGGCCTTAGGAGCCTTCTTCTTAAATGTGCTAAATATTCACAACACAAAGTAATTAGTTAGAAAGATGTAATAAGGAAATATGTTCATAGAAAAAGAATTGTTCAACAAGAGTGGTTGAAAATATAGATATTTATGTTATATGGATGACTGAACCTCTGTGCAGCCTGATGCTCTACACACTGCCACTAACATTTTCATGTCTTTGTACAGGACATTAGAATTTAGAAATTAGTATGTTTTAAATCGTAATGCTAAGATTCTGATATGGTTGCAGGGGCTATTGGCATGTAGCAACTGTACAAAGGATTTGGATTCAGGAAAAAATCAACATACACAGTTTGTATAATATATATCAGAAAACAAGCCAATTCTTTCAAGAGTTCATTCAGGACAAAATAAACTAATCACATTATAAATTACCTGACTCATTGCACAACAGAAACAAATGTGATTCCCCATTCAAGTATTTAGTGAGATATATCTAACCAATCAGAGCTTTACAAATACTCATTAATGTCTTCTGCCTTTTTTTCGGACTAAGTTTCTACACTTTCCAATATACACTAATAGATGCGACATTACAGATAGACTAAACAAATATCCTACAAACTCACAAAAGCAACCCAAATGGAGTCGCGCAAATCAATCAAAGAAGAAACTAGATTGAAAGGGGGGAGAGCGAGTACCAGCCATGGAGGCGCTTGTGGAGGTTAATTGTGTACTCCCTGGTCACGACCTCCTCCTTCCTCGCTGCTTTGCTTCCCTTCTCCACCATTTTCACCGCCGCTTCTCTCTCTTCGTCCCTCTCTTCACAGAAACTCTGGTCAAGTGCGGCTGGAGAGAAACCCTACCGTCAAAATCCGCGTCATTATATATCGTCTGGTTTTGGGTTTTTGTTGGGCTAATCATGAAATTTCAAATAAAGCCTGTCAGAGTACTTGTATTTTGAAAGAAATAGTTGTTGGGCCGACAGTACAACGATAAATATGAAACGAAAACGATAGTTTCCCTTCTGAAATTTTTTTGACCATATGGGCTTTTATCCAGGGGGAGGAAACCCTTGACAATGCTATTTTGACAATTAATTTTTAAATATATATAAAAAAAATTTAAAATAAAAAATTTATGAATATATCATTTTATGATGATTTAAATTTTATGTGATTTTATTATCGTTTGATAAGAAATTTGTAATAGTTTCAATCTAACAGTCTTTGATAATAAATGATAATCCTAATCATTGCCAATCTATAAATAGAAGAATATATTTATAACTTTTTTATATTTTCAATTTTTTTTCATATTTATTTAAAATTTTATTATCAAAATTGTCAAGATATTCATTATTAGAGGCAGATTTAAGGGGGGCTTGGGGGCTCGCCCCTTCCAAATCTCTCAGAAGTTACATGTTGACGTTAAAATTTATCATATATTTTTTATTTTATGAGATGTATTGTTTTATCTCTTAATTTATCAATTTTCAATGTTCTAGTGATATAAACCCGCATTTCTCCCTCTCCCCATACTAAAATCTTGATTTCGTCCCTTACTATTGTCAAGTTATCCCTCCCCTTTATCTAAATGTAACAGTTAATTTAAACCTTAATAGTTTTTACTTGTGCTGAAAGCCTGAAAATGATTTAAATGATTGTAGTTATTAGTTTTTAGATGTGATTTTTTTTATCATAAATCGTCTGATCATTAATCAACAGTTCTAATTTAACAATAATAAATCTTCATATACTAAAAATTTATATTTAAATTTTTCTTCAATTATTAAGATTAAAACAAACCGTTTGGATAACTCTCATCCGCACCATAAAACCTCCACACAATCCGCCCGCCCAAGATCACTTGGGGGACCGGTTTCACTTTTTCGATTTTTAAATGCAGGCAAAAAAGTAGGATTTCGCTGTTGAATTTGAGATGTAGACATGCCGTCGTATAGTCGTTTAGGAAACTTTTTTTCTAAATAGTTGGATTGAAAAAAAAAATATTACGTTGATAATATACAATAGTATTTATTTTTGAGCTGATATAAATATTATCATTAATATAATTCTTAATACTATCATTACTCATTAATAATGATATTATTATTTATACTAATCATGTTAATGACTTTATTATATAATTTGTATTATATAATATTTTATTATTCAACTCAAATAAATTATGTTTAAGTTAATAATTTTTTCTTATAAATAATTCTCATTTTTATATTTATCGATTTACAAAAACATTACATATGAATTTATTTATTTTAAGTATCTTAAATGCAGAATATTAAACTTTAAGAGAAGAATAATGAATTTGGACCAAATTGTATGAAGATCTCAAGAATAAAGTTAGATTAAATTAGATTTATAATAAATAAAGATAATCAAAGTAATCTTGAGATCAAAACAAAGAGAATGAAGATAATTTATCCTAATTGTTGCAACGAAACCTATAATCGTTGCAACGGATGACCTCAGAACCTTTTTTAGTATATTTCAAATAATAATTGTTGTAACTATTATCATAACCGTTATAACAAAATAAATCAATCTTGTATAAATTTTGTCCAAATTGCTGCAGAGCCAAAAAATACACTATATGTTATAATTGTTGTCATATATGTTGCAACTGATAGACTTCTGTTATAAATGTTAAAATTTCATTGTAACTGATAGTTCAAATTTTTTTAGTTTTCACAACCGTTATAATACTTATACAATTGTTATAACGGTTATACAGTCGTTGCAACGGATATGACATATATGTTGCATGTTTTGTTTTCCGGCTATAAAAGATAACGTTTATTCTCTCTCAATTCACGATTTTTCACAGCCAAACATTGTTCTAACCCTAACCGTCACTGCTAGGCCTTTGAAACCGTGAAATACTTCATTCTAATCTTAAGATTACTTCGCTAAACCTTTAATAGGTTAGATTAGAGTGATTGTTGAGTGTTTTTTTCATTCTTGAGACTTATTCTTTTTAGAGGTGTTATCCTCATTGTTTTCTTGACCGACGACTGCTCGTTTACTTGGTGTAATGGACCAAATATTCATAGTTGTACGGACAATTATGATTTTTAGTGACTCGGTGCAATCGACGTTGATAATTGTAGGTCTCAGAGACGTAGGCTCTTCATAGTAGAACTCTGTCAAATATTGACCGACGACTGCTCGTTTACTTGGTGTAATGGATCAAATATTCATAGTTGTACGAACAATTATGATTTTTAGTGACTCGGTGCAATCGACGTTGATAATTGTAGGTCTCAGAGACGTAGGCTCTTCATAGTAGAACTCTGTCAAATATTGTGTTCTCTTCTCTTCTTTTTATTTTATTTTTTTATTTTTTGTGGTTTGAATTTAATACTACACTTCTAAGTAAAACAAAGCGGTATTATTTTAAGTCTTGATATTGAACTGTAAAACCTACCTAATATTATTCTATTCCGCATTATCAGTGTGTTAGGAAAAATAAAATTTTAATCGAATGACTATACTCATGAGATACTTTCTCCAATTTTTTGTTATTAATTAGAATATGTCTAATATATGTAATAGCAGTTCCTTTGATTTCACTAAGCAATGTTCTTCGCAAGACAGAACCTAAAGTATCAGCCTGACCTTTTTGAAAGGGAGATAGAATGAAACGACCATAATGTAAACATGGATTTTCGATTCTCGACTCAATACATTTCCACTTTATTTTGAAAGTATTTTTCTTTTTTATTTTGCTCATATATAAATAATATAATTAATTCTTTGATTTAGATCGATCTAAACCTTATGTTTTTTACTATATTTTTAACAAAACAATATGTTAAACTCACGATAGAATCCCACGGAGACATTATATATAAATGAAATCCAATACGATGACTTGGATCCTTATAAGATATCGAATTGATCTATAACCATAATAATAATATGGTTACTTAAGAATGAATAAGATTTCTCAAATTCCATAACTATGATGAAATCAAAAGTCTGCAACAGAGTTTCAAAAAAAACTTGTTGTTGAGTCAATTTCTTTAGTTTTTTTAACTCAAAACTCTTCTTTTTAATTTTAATAAGAGTCTTTATTTTTAAGAATATCTCAATGTTTTTTATAATAAGAAAAATAAATAATAGTGAAAAAATAAAAAATAGTAAGAAAATATGTTTTTTCATAAAATTTTATGAAATAACATATTTTTTGAAAACTTAATCGAAACAAAACTCTTTTTATAATTTTCAAAAGATTGGAGAATTGGATCATGTCAAAAATTTCGTTACTATATTCAATAATAGTTACTATTTTGAATAATAGCATCGAAAAGAAAATCAAATCCCGACAAAAATTCGAAAAGTCTACAGTAAATTTCACTAATTATTTTTTGAATTTTGAAAATAAGAATATTAACCGATAGATTAATCCTTTCCCAAATGCGATATACAAAATGTTTACCATATTTGTTTTCCTTCAGTTATTTTTTTCTACGACTAGGGTCAATCAATAACAAAGCGAACTATTCCAATATAAATATATATATCAAATATTGATTTCTATGGCTTTTACTACTATAACCTTCCCAACCACGATTCTTGCTTTTCTTCCCGTTCTTCAATAAAGAATTCTATAAAAAAAAATAGTGGATTCCAGTTTCTATAGTTGCCTCTCAAATGATAAGGTCGTCTCTATACACCAGAGCTTCTTTTTTAAATTAATTAAAAGATTTTTTTTAAACACGTCTTCTTTTAGGGGGTCGGCATCCATTATGTGGCATAGGTGTTACATCACGTATAAAATTTAATTTTACACCACTCTGAAGAACGGTTCTTAATGCTGCGGCTCTTCCGGGACCGGCACCGTTTATCAAAATTGCTGCTCGTTCCATACCCTGTTTTACTAACATATAAATAGCATTTCTTGTTGCGATTTGGGCAGCATAGGGTGTTGGTTTTCTTGGACCTTTGAATAGAGAAGTACCAGCGGAATCCCAAGCAACTACTTGACCCCTCACATCTGTAACAGTTATTAAGGTATTGTTAGAACTTGCTTGAATATGAATAAGTCCTTTTTGTATTTTACGTCGTATAGTTCTAAGTAAACGAAAACGTTTAGAAGAAAGAAGCCGATTCATGCGTGGAGCATTAATTCTTCGTTTAGGTTTTTTCATATTTTATTATCTTTTAGAAATATTTATAAATACTAAGTTAAAAATCTAAAATAAGAAAAGATAAGTAGATATCCATTCATTTCATATAAAATAAAAAGAGATCCTTTTTTTTTTTTTTTTTGAAGTTGAGATTCAAAAAAAAATGTTTGAATCCCAACCCAAAAAACTCTCCACTTTTTACCCGCGAAATGAACATTCATATAGGTTGGAATGAATTTCTTGACAAATACATTATGTTAGTAAGGAAAATGTAGTATAAAAGGGTGCATCTTGCAATGACAGTTAGTATTGGGAAAGAAATAATGCAATGCGTTCAGTTAATGAATGCAAAGTAAAACTATGTAAAAACGTAATGAGATTGCTATGTATTGAAATGTTGCATCATCAGTAACTCAATGGAATGTTAGCATGATACATAGATTCTAAACTCAATTTCACAAGGTGGCTATGTTTTCATTCAGCTAGTCCATTTTGCTGAGGTGTGTGAGGACAAGAGAGGTGAAAGGTAATGCTGGGAAAGAGGCGCTGTAATAGTTTAAAATCAAGTCCTCCATCACACTATGCAGTCTTGATAGAACAAGAGAGCTGATTTTCAACTTTGGCTTTAAATTCAATGAAAATAGTGTAGGGTTTTGGAATGTCCAAATCCCGTTAATGCTCAAGCTGCGGAAAGACGGTAGAATAAAAATTTTACTTCTACTTAACTTAGAGATTAAAGTATGTCAGATGATTACCGAGAGATACACATATTTAATCCTTTACAAAAGACACTAAAATATTATTTTACTTCTAACTTAAGTTTAGAGTTAAAATGGTATGTCGGATGATTACCGAGAGATACACACCTCTTTAAACCTTTATTGATCTACTCCATGATTGATTTCTAAAACATTAATCTACTTAACAATTAAATAGATTAATATAAGATGTTATACCTCGCTTCCAAATTTCAATTGGAATGAAAATCAGCTTGTCTCGGAGCACCAAACATCTGATGCCTTTGTAGGTTATCCACCAGGACTGACCAGAGAGCGGCTTATTTCTTTTGCCAGAAATATCGTAAACCGTGGTTTCTTGCAAAAACACTATTCACCGAGAAAAAGACGAAATAGTACTATTCATGACTCGCAGTTATTCTGTTTGACAAATGTACAGAAATACCGTAACTTTCGTAAAAACACTATTCACTGATCCCGTGAATTCTGAAATAACCGTATACCGAGAGAGAGAAAGTAGAACTGATTTGGTATAGCTTTTTCTCTCACCCCACTCCTCTATTTATAGAAAATATGGGATTGCCAAATTACCAAAATATCCTCATGAATAGTAAGGAGGTTTCAAAGTGAAAAGACCAAAATACCCTTAAGGATGATGTCATCTAAGGTCCAAATTTATAAGTTTGTCATTGGGCTATTTTGGGCTTTTAATTATTAATTAAAGCTTTAATTACTAATGGACTTTCAACCCAAAATTCAAATCCATAATTAACATTTAAAATCCAATTCAATATATATATATAATTGTCATGTACAATTATATTTCTCTCTATTGTTATTTCGATAAATTTATACGACGTGTCCAATACGTTATAAATTCAATCGATTTTTGCTTCGGTCATCTCTATGACAAATATAATTTAATTATATCATATATAATTAATTATAACCATCTTATTATTAATTATAAATAATTTATAATTAATCAATAAGATTCTCCGATTAACTCCTATACGGTGTGACCCGACAGGATCCGTGTTATGTTGATAAATAGAGTTAAAATCATTTTAACCTCTATAATCATAGAGGCATCTGGCAAAATGCACTATGACCATTCAATTACACAGATGATGTTGTATTGCACAATATCATGATCCTGTAAACTATTTACTTGAATTTAATTTTTTTTGTCTCATAGCTATCAGATCAGTTTCAAGGTAGGTATGTGTCATCATTGTAAACTTAATCTTTTTTTTATCCTGAATAAATTATCAAATATAATTACTCTTGTAATTATACTTCTAGCAGATAATTTTACTCTATCAAGGGGCCTACTGATGCTATAACTCGTATAGAGATACGAGGGACAATAGTACTTTTGGCAAACCATCTTTTCCTCTGCATAAGTTATGTATACCGAAGAGCTGCCTTTATAACCACCTTTTACGGATAACATTTGGTAGAAATCACACACATATATATCTTATGTAGGAAAGATGAATATCTCATACTTTAGAATTTAACACTGAATGAAATGATTAATGACACAAACATAATTTCATTTAATGTTTCATTCGAGGTCTGTCAAATACGATGTTCCTAGAATATCTATATATGTGATTAAAATGATATTTTTTTGTCTATGGTCTGTAAAACTTGATCATCATTTAATCAACATACTAACCTGATAGCGGTTAATTAGTGTTCCTGCTAATTATCTTGGTTAGTGACTTTTAAGAGTATATTCTATATTATGAAATTTCACAATTGCAGTCATGAACTCGGAATGATTCATAAATTCAATAATACTCAAGAAAACAAAATATCATTTAAATATCCAATTCATGAACAAAGATTTATATAACAAATTTATCGTATTATTGACTTCAAGATTATTACAAACTAACAAATAGACATTACATCATCTTTACTAGCACATGTATGGAACCAACTAAACCTGGTAAATTCATCAATAAAGTGTACATAGTATTTATGATCATTATTGGATACAATAGGGGTAGGACCCCACAAATCTGTATGAATAACTTGCAAGGGTGCAGTTGCATTGTTTTGAGAAACAAAAAAAAAAGTAGTTGATGGGCCTTAGCTTTAGTACAGTTAGCACAAACTGAAAATTTTAAAATTGCTGAAGATATAACATTGCTCTTGCAAAGAGAGGTAATGACCGCAGGAGAGCAGTGAACCAATCTAGCATGCCAAGTGTCAGGAGAGGTTGTAACATGAAACAGTTGTGGTGATGGAGATTGAAGAGCATAGAGCTCATTAGTGAGAGTGTCATGAAGTTTGATCCTTAATAAAACATGAATTGTGTGAGAATTCAACCAAGATATCATTGTCTTTGATCAATTGAGACACACTAAGTAAGTTTTTGGAGATTAAAGGCACATATAACATATTAGTTAGTTTGAGTGGTATAAGGGTTGTTGGAATAATAGCTGTACATAATGGATTATAGGCAAACCTGAGCCATTTCCAATGTGCAGTGTCATGTCCCATGTATGGTTGAGAGTGAGATAGATTGTTAATGTTTGGGGTGACATGAGTTGAGACGCCAGAATCTAGGAACTAAGCTTGTGTAGGAGTGAGAGAGGATGAAGGTCCAGATGCTACTGATAAGATAGAAGAAGGTTCTGCTAAGAGTGCTTGAGAATGATTGAGGATTTGTACCAGTATACTTAATATCAAATCTATGATAACGGGTTGCAGCAGAATGACTCCATTTAAACAGATCTGACAAGTTGTGTCAGAAAATTGAGGATTGAATCGCCCTCTACTCGTCCTCTATTGCCTCCTCTTCCCTTATATGGCCTAGGTTGATGATTGGAGTACTGACCTGGAGATTCCTTTGGAAATTGAGATAAAGAAAAGTTCATGGAGGAAGGACCAGAGATAAAATGAGCTTCAGGGCAGAATTGAATTGGTTGATCAGCTAGCATAGATGAAATTTACATCAGAGGTTGTGATTCAGCCATGATCAAGAACAAGTAAGAGGAGATACAATAGCAAATAGAAAGAAAGAAGGGAGAAAAAGGAACGTGTGCTAAAAAAGCTCTAATACCATATAAGAAATACTGAATACTCATTTGAATAATTGAGAAATGATTTTATTAATCATCTTCTTACAATACAGTTTGATCTGCTTTATATATCTTTGAATACAATCGCCAACATATAACAGAAATAGTGCTACAGTAATAACAGTCTAACTCCAACGATCTTCAGCTGTATGTTATTTTTTCTCTAATTTTGTGTCTTTGATCGTCTCCAGTTCTCCATTAAATACAAGTGTCTTTCCCATACTCTTCCATCCAGGGTTAAAGAGCAGAATTCTTTTCTTGATGTTTCAGCAATAACTACTAACGATGAAAAGGAATAAAATGTAAAGAACGGTTTTGACTTGCCGCAATTCATAGATGTTCTAACTTTTATTTTTATTTGTTGAAAGGTAAATATCCCAATTTCCAAGTCTTATATAAGGAAATTATCTTTGAGACAACAAGTCAATAGCAGATATCCGATCGGTCTGACTTGTTATTTTTTAAAGTCTCCAAAAATTTTAAAACAAAAAACTAAAAAGAGTACAGCAAAACAGAAATTTAAAGTTAAATTAAACAGAGAGTTACAATTAATCAATTTTATTTACAAGCATTCTTAAATCATTTCCAATTCCAACTCGCATTTCAGATAAAAGAAAAGAACAAACTCGTGCCATAGACACAATTGCCAAATTTATCCTATTCCTAATGAGTACAAACAATGAAAAATGCACTCGAGCAATCCCACGAAAAATAAATGTCACTTCCTGAGAAGGCTATCAAAAATAAATGAAGATTGACAAGTCCCCTCCAAGAGCGATGTAAGAGACTGCAACATAGAAACCAGCCTTTGTGGGTCTCGAGTGGACCGGCAGATCAGGTCAACATACTCCATGGCCTCATGAGGTAGAAGTCCGGCAATAAAAAATGGAAAGAGGCTGGAATGAGTTGATTCAGTTCCACTGACAACCCATCCCACCCAGCCTGAGTTGGACCAGTTGGATATGTCACCCTCTATTCTCTGCATGCGATAGACTGAGTCTATGAGCGGGAAAAGCTCCTTTTCTTCTTCTCTGAAATGATCCTTGCAGTGTTCCTGGACAGTTTTAATGAAATATTCAATTTCCTGTTTGCTAATTTAATTAAAGTCTTGATGCAGGCTAAGTTATAATCACAAAAGAATTTCTGAATTTGGTCATCCACAATTTCTGCTGTTCACAATAAATTAAGACAGGAATTTTTTTTTCAAATAATTAACCATATGTGAAATAAGTCAATCACCATATGTTAGGTACCACAGTGAAGTTGGACTTTTGTTAACTACCTACAAGTGCACCAAGATATATTTCTCTTCTTGCAAGCGAAGGATGGAGGAGTTTATGCTTATGCATGCCCAAATAAAGAAAGACAACAATTTAACAAGCTAAACGAAAGCAGCGGTTGTTAGCAAGCATCATACCAACTGTTTTATGCAATTATCCAATATTTCATCAATTTGCTTTCTTTTGGGATAATGAGGGGCCACACAATTCTTGCATGGAGAAAGTGTACCAGTAGGTGAACACTGAACAACTAATAAAGGTGAAAGCTGAAATAGCATCGCCAACCTTCTATGCACTTCCTGGTCCTCACTGCTTGAGGGCCCCTCACCCTTTTTTTTTTATTAGATGCACTTTTTTCCTTATTTCTTTTCTATATTTTACCTTATCTGTATAGTGCTTTCCACATAGCTTTTTAAGACCATCTTGGAGAAGGATGAGGTACAGTACTAAATTGCATGCTAGTGTTCATCTAAGCTACCCATATAAAGGCAAAGGGCAGAGCCAATAACAATGAAATAGTAATAAACTGGTATGCAAATATGTCGTAAAAAAGAGAAGCGCAATATACCTGGAGGTTTTTGAGCCGTTGAGAGAGATTGAGGAGTGCTTCTTGGTAAAGAGAAGTGCCAGCTTCAAAGGACAGTAAGGATTTGATATCCTCCTTTATTCCATTTAACATGGGTAGGTCCCCTGCATGTTGCTGATTTGCTACTTTGCACACTCCTGGTATTTCAGGATTAAACAATTTCACAAAGATACCAACAAAGATTTCTATGGTGACAATTTGGCTTTGACGATTTGTTTGGTCCCTTCTATATGGTGTCAATTTGTTTCTCAGGAAATATAACAAATCACTTTTACATGGTGACAATTTGTTTCTCAGGAAATAAGATATTACTTTTGTTTTGGTCAGAGGTTGCTGCTTCTCCTTTTGTTATGAAATACCCATCATTTGATTATTGTTTCCTTTCTGTTTAGAAACTAAAGCCCCTCCACCTTTTAGAGACTCTGCAATTGGGGACCTTTTGGGTTATACTGATTGAAAATTTCTTTATTTTGCAGCACCACAATTTTATGTTACAAATGAATTGAATGGAATTATATATGCTAGATTGCCTCCAGTAACCCAGTGCGTTACTTTAAACTAATACAGAATACCAGATGATAATATAAAAATTGTAAATGAATCCATTATAGACTGATTAGTATAAAAATGATAACAGTAATTAACTGCACCAAAGTCTGACCTGATGGAACCTTATCAGCTACGATTCCAAATGGGATTGGAGGGTTGTCCATTCCAATTTGAACCATCTGATTCCAGACAAACGGGGAAGATTGATTTGATATGAGTTGTAGGGAGACTTTTTACAAAGATTCAATCCATTTGATTAAATCGGATGGTCCAATTGAGAATTGGACATCCCTCTGATCCTAAATAGGATCATAGGGGAATTGAAGGCTGATTTTATTTGGATATTTCTGTTTATTTTCCTTAGTGTAATATATATTTGTTTTTGTGCCCAAGTCCAATAATTGAATTCAGTTGCCATGAAGACCAGTGATAAGGCTTCTCATGCCAAAAACAATACAAGATAATATAACTTTAGATAAGATCAAGAACGAATTAAGTGGACCAAAAAAAACAAATTTAATACCCTACTAAGTAATGCCACAAATAATCAACCGCATTGCCCTTGGAAATCAAATTAAGTTTTCAACGAGCGGAAACATTTTTGAAAAAAGAGCATACTCAAAAAGACCTCAACCTGGGTTACCTACAAGATTCTAACAAAAGGATGAGAGGTTCCAAACAGAATTGTTTGGTTGAAACAGACCCTATTCTTATAAATAAGTGAAATAAAAGGCCAACGTCTTGATTCTGTGACACAGTCGCTTCATAGCACGATTAATGATAAAAGAGACTGAAACTAATGCAGTTATGAACTTATAGCTTGCATTTCCTTACCGTCCCCTTACGGGTTTGAAAAAGACATAGCATAAAATACTTTTTTTCTTCACGGCATTAAGCATTAGTTGAGGGTTTCTAGCCCAAAACAACCAAATTTGCAAAGTGTACTAAGCTTGCATAACATAATCCAACTAATTGCAAAGAGCACAAACCTTTATATGCTGCCCGTTCAAGCACAGGGAACAGCAAGCTCTCTTCCATTCTGGCGTGCTCCAGCATCACCTCCACCAGCTCCCCATACCACCGGCTGATTCGTCTCCCCTCAGCCGCGGCACCAGTTTTCCTCCCCTTCTTCCCAGCCACAGCCATCTCCTTCACTGCTCGGATGATTCCCTCCAAATGCCTCTCCATACTCCTGTGTTGTAACTCTAACGCCAATACCACCTCTTCGGCCGGTTCCAATTTGGACACAATCCCATTCGGCTCACAAGTAAATTTCTTGTCAATGCACTGCAGTAACTCCTGTTCAGAGCCTGATATTACATCTCCACCTAACCCACCGAAGCGCAAGAGAGGGCCCGAAAGGATCGGGCTTTCACGAGGGATGAATTGAGGAGTAATGCCCTTGTAAAGCAGAGTAAGCCGGAGCCGCCAAGTCAGGGGGCAGGTTTCAGGCCCGTAGATACGAACCGGTGGGTCCTCGGCCGGGTCTATCATTGGATCTGGTTTAGTAGAGGCTTTGTTGGATTTGACTTTGACGATTTCAGATGGTGGCAGAGGCGGCGACGGGATACGAGGAGGAGAGATGGGGTGGCGGTACGGCTGGCGGTGGGGCTCAGGGCAGCAGTTCCCCATTGCAATGTACCAGTGAGTTGTACTTGCGGTTCGATCTTTGTGCGTTCCTTCTCTCACACTCTATGCGTCTCAGCGTGGAGAGAGAAAGATGAGAGAGCAAAAGGGTGGGAAAGGGAAAAAGTAGAGGCAGTGACCAGCGGGATGCAAAAAGATGGAAGAGAGGGAGAGAGAAGGGAAAGCTAATAAATAAAGAGAAGGATTAATTATTATTATTCTGGTGTTATATCGGTGTCATTAAAATTAAATATTAAATAATAATTATTTAAATTTTTTAATAAGAAAATTAATTGAAAGAATATTTTATAAATATCATCTTATATATATATATACAAAAAATTATATCATTTCAATATTATTTATATAGACATCAAACATTAATAAAATCAACGAATTAAATTTTACAATTTCGACACGCTACTTGATGACTATTCAAATAAAATTAAAAATTTTTGATTTTTCATATACATACAATTGAAATGATATATAATATATTTAACAGTTCATATATTTTAAATTTATACATAAATAAATAAATAAGTATCATTAGCATCCAAAAAATAATAATTGAATCCTTTCTCATAAATAAAAACCGAGAAGAAACTTTTGGCCTCCCGCCTAGCACGTGCTGTGTCACTGAAGCATTGTTGGCACAGAAGTCGCGTGAATACGGGTTCAGACCTGAAGCAACAAAGATCTCCCAAGTCTACTGCTGATGTGATACATCATACAATTTAGATAGGTTCGTCTAGTGTTATAAAAATGAGACGGGTCGGGTCGGGATGGGGCGGATTCGATCCGATCCGAGAAACTCGTCCGATCCGTTCGGATTCAAACCCGATCTGAATCCAATCCGATCCAATTTTTTAATAAAGTCAAACTGATTCGACTCGACCTGAACTCAACCCGACCCGACCCGACCTGAGATCAAATGGCCTTTAATCCAATCGAAATCTATCAACGATCTGAAAAAACACAACATATAAATTGACCCGACCCGACCCGATCCGACCCGATTTCTTCTAGAAAGTCAAACTGACCCGACCCGTCTGACCCGAACCCGAACCCGACCCGACCCGCCCGATTGCCACCTCTAATTATGGCGGGTTGGCGGGTTTTGTCGGGACGGATCAACGAATTTTCACGGGACGGGTCTATTTTGGGGGGTTTGGCCGTGATCCGTCCTAGACCGCCTACAGGCGGGGCAAGGCGGGTCGGATCGGGAACGAGACAGGTCGGCGGGTTTTTTTTTCTAAAATTCAAAAATAATCCAATAAAATTCAAAAAATTCTCAAAAATTTCGAAAAATTCAAAAAATAATTATTAAAAATATATAACTATTTATATTCTTGACCCAAAAATTATTTTAATTTTTTATCATTTTTTTCAAAATTCAAAAGTAATCAAAATTTTTTAAATAAATTCTAAAAAATTGTAAAAATTCGAAAATAATTATTAAAAATTTAAATAAAATCTTAAATGATATAACTTAAAATAAATTAAAATAAAATTTTAAATGATATAACTTAAGTAAAAATTAAAATAAAATCTTCAACAATTCAAATAAAATGATATAACTTAAAATAAATTGAGAAAAAAATATTATAAAAAATTAAAATAAATAAGTTAAAAATAAAGTTATCCTCCTCCTTTATTTTGAATTTGGAACTGACTATATAATATATAGATGGAGTTTTAATTTTTTTATTAGTAAAATTTATTGAAAAAAATAAAAATAAAAATCAATATAAATGATAGAAAATATTAAAAATAGAAAAAAAAATAAAAATAAAAAAGATTTAGAAATACAGATGGAAATAGAGATGAAGTGCACCTTGTGATCCCTCATCCTCATGGAAATAGAGTTGAAGTGCAGTGGGTTGCTGGCCCACGTGTCAGTTTCTCAGTATCACACATGGCTTTATGGTGCGCACAATCTTACGTGAGATCGAGATGGCAGGGATTTGAATCAAGGACCAAGGATTCGAGGTTGCCGATTGGTTGCGGACCCGATGTGGTCGGCGTATGGTATTGACTCTGACGATATCATAACAGCATGGTCGTAGGCCACATTATGTTTTCCTGCGGCTCTATCTGTGTTAAGTTTGTGTGGTCTGTCCGAATAATGTCGCGCGGAAAGGCCCCAAACGAAGTTTGATGTATTTAATTTATTTAAGAATCTACACCATATACTTCAAATCACTTAATTGAATTCAATCGAACTAATTAGTATTTAAATTTAATTTAAAATTAATTTGAATTAAACCGAACTCAAATAAAATTAAATTCGGACTAAATCAAACTCGAACTGAAATTAAACTCTAGACAAACTCCATTACTTTAATTTTTTATATTTATTTTCATATTATCATAAATATTGAGAGCTAAAATAATTAATATTTATTAATTTTATATTAAAATTTGAAAAAACTACTATTTATTAATTTTATAATAAAATAATTATACTATTACATATATTATTGAAATAATAGTTCAAATAATTGCAAATAACTACATATCGAACTATTTCGAATCAAATTTAAAATATTTCATTAAAAAAATATTGAACCAAACTCAAATCGAATTGACAAAAAAAAAATCTAATTGAACAAACCAAACTGAGCTAAAATCAAATCGAACGCCGAACGAATTACAAATTATGAATTTTTCTTATACCTCTAACTTCATAACATGATAATCATTTGAAGTGATATGAACAATGTTTTGCATTTTATGTTCTTTAATTGTAAGAAGAAATGATAATTATTTTATAAAATATTTTTGTTCTTTAAATTATGGCAGCAGTTCTATGGATAGTTCGGGGTGCTAGAAATAATATCATTTTTAGGAACCAAAAGGGTTTCAATACGAATGCGCTTTACTTTTCAATTTTTCATTTGTTTTCTGTGTTTGGATGCCCAGGTTAGCACTATTTTAAAAATAGCGACACTATTCTAATCAATAGTAGTACTAAGCAAACATGAAATTGAAATTTAGGTTAGCATCCGATTGGCTTTTTGAGCATTTACTGGTAGCACCTTGTTACCAAAATTGGAAGAAAATTTATCTACTTTGATAAAACTAATCAAGTCTGAGACAAAACAAGTTTTGCTTTAAAAAATTTTGTGAGGTTTCAATGCAAATTTTGTGGTATGTTCTCGACAGATGGAATTTTGTGTAATTTATGTGACCCAATACGTAAATTTGTTGTAATTTCTGTAATTTTCTGAATTATTTTAGTATTTTACAATTTCCATAATATTATATCACTATACGATTTTTTTATAATATGTAAATTTTATGTAGTGTTAATATATGATGTTGAATGGAAATTAATTAAAATCATTATGCAACAAAATATAGTTAGTGAAGACAAATTAAAAGTGTATTTAATTCATTTTCTTCATCACTGTTTTAATACTACCATTGAAACAGCATTTTATTAGTCCAAGTGATAAAAAAAATAGCATTGTTCTTGCACAATTTGACTTAGTACTATTTTTACACAATTCTCATCTACTAACCCCAAAAATACTATTTTTGAGCTAAGCCTTTCACCGTCTAAACACACTTTTATTGGACATGGACATATGGTATTCAGGGGCGGATGTACATGGTGTCGGGTAGTGTAATGACAAACGTGTGTGTCGTACGTGTTATGTGTGTGTCATGCGTGTCACGTGCAAGCACGTGATGTGTTCGACACGGAACGTGTCGTGTCAACACATGTTCACGTGTTTGAACGTGCGTGTTTTAATGTGTCAAAAACTTAAAAATCCGAACACGCACGTCTAAGAAACGTGACATGTCTAGCACGCCGTGTTGGACGTGTTCATGTTTATATGTATTTGGTACGTGCCAACACTTGTAGCACGTATATATTCAATAAAATTCAAATAAGATAAATATATAAGAAAAATCATGAAAAAATATAAAATGATAAAAAAAATTGGTAATCTTGATTTAAATTTTAAAAAAGTTTAATTAAAGAACAAATTTTAATGTTTTCCTCCTTTTTTTTCGGGCTTAGGATCAACTATGTTTTGAAAACGTAGGCAAAATTAAAAACTTAAAAATTTGTTAGTACAATATTTAAAAATATTTTAAGAATTGAAGTAATATGAACAATATAAAATGTATATATTTTGTTATTATTTTTTCATATTTTGATATTTAATCTTCATCTTCATTATCATCTTGAGACAAAAAGCCAATAGAAAAAAGTTATAAATATAGAAAAAAAAGATTAATGTAGAAATATATATTTACCAGCTTAATGCAGTGATAAAAAGTTATAAATGTCATCAAATTAAATTAGTTTTGATACCGAATTAACATTGGCATATCGCATTTAAAATATGATTTTAAATTTAAATATCATATTTAATATTTAATTTAGGTAGTGGTCAATCAGGTCAAATCTTTTTTTTTAGAGTGACATCAAATCTTTTAGACACGTCTTCATGTATTCTAGCATGCTCCATTTTATTAAAAACTCTTGAATTTGTATAAGATATTATAAGGATTGCCACTCAAGATTGTTTCTTTTCTTCAATTGTGTCGTGCGGTGTCCCGTCAGCTGAACCATTCATGTGCCTGAGATTCACTCGTGGCAGTTTTGGTTATATCGATAAAAATTGAGAATGTTAATAGATGTGTCAGACGTGCTGCACATGCTACACGGATAACCATTACCTAAAAGATAAACAAATCTCCTCTCATATATTTTCTCCTTCAAATTGCAAAAAAAAAAACTTATTTCTCTTTCCACGATCGCCGCCTCTGATGCTCCGCCTCCATTCGTCGTGCGTTCTGTTCAAATCACTGGTACGCAATCACTCTCTCCCCTAGTCATCACTCAACTATAATTGTATTTGTGATCTTCAACTTTAATTGGCCATTCCATCTCTTTTCTCACACCGATAAGAATTTAGACCATGAATTCTATGCATATGAGTGTGATGTGACGACAATATGTTCCGTGTCTGGTGTGATGTTGTATATTTGAAATCTATTCATAAGAAACAAGATGAAGTGAATTTAAAATCTATCCATAAACGAGACAAACAATGTCGATGCAAAAATACAATCTGAGAAATAAGGAGAATCATTAAATTTGATTTTCTATACATGATTGTATTATAATTTCTGTTTTGTATGTTTATTATAATTTATGTTTGAAATTGCAATTGGTACAATTATTAATACAATCTAATTGTGTAGTATTTTTTTTATAAGACATTTTTTTATTATTTGAACAGTTATTTTGTATCAACAATAATGTGCAGGTTTGTATGCTACTAAGAGTGATAATCAAAGTATGTGCTACCTGTTTTCTATGAATAACATTTGCATTAGTAATGTGATAAGGTGATTTGCAATCTAATTTATATGCTAGTTGATGTATCTCAAATGTATTTATATTTAGATAGAATTTGATCACTAAAACTAATTCTTTTTACTTTATTTATAGTTATGTTTTATTTCTAGTTCGTGGTATTACTGTATTTTGACTTTATTTTTGGGTTTTGAAGTTTTTGAAGCACTTAAACATACTCTAGGCATCAAACGCCAAGCATGTAGACTGCACACATCTCTCATGCAGTCCGCACAGGAAGCAACACACAAGAAGAAGTCATTTGAACTGATCTGAAGACTATGTGAATGGCACACGAGCAAATCTGACAGTTGACTGAGAACTAATAACTGCCTTTTCTAATGCCTCCCGGTTATTTGAGCAAGCCTTATTTGCTTAGAAGTGACACGAAAAACTAAAAAATGGTGGACATGCCGAACATCCCAATGTTGGTATCCCATAAGCTTTTCATATGAATAATTTAATGAGCATGATAAATTAAAATATAAAGATGATTTAAATTATTTTTTGAGTTAACTTCACGGTCTCGGTGAGCTTAATCCATGCCATTTTTACTATATATATATATATATATAGTCCAACTATGGTGCTTTGCAAAGCACAAGAGTATTATGTGCTTTGCGCTCTATTTTTAATTTCAAGTCAGAAATGTTCGATCCAAACTGTTCAATTTAATTTTCATATCAAAATCTATTAAGAAACCAAATTATATATTTTTTTAGAATTTTTTTGCTATTTTTTCTGTTGAGGAGAAATTGGCTTGATTTGAGAATTCTGGTTCATCCAAAAATGACGGTTTTCATCCTATCCAAAAAATAGCAAATAAATTGCAAAAAATATAAAATTTGATTTATTAATAGATTTTGATATGAGATTAGATTGAGAGATTTGGATCGATCATTTCTGACTTAAAATTAATAATAAAGCGCAAAGCACACAACGCTCTTGTGCTTTGCAAAACACCGTAGCTTAATTCTATATATATATATATATATATATATATATATATATGCATTATGGTATTTTACAAAGTAAAAAAATCATTATTAATTTGGGGTGAGATTTCAAATGGTCAATATAAGTTTCTCCATAATTTTTCATGTTAAAATATCATGGAATATTAAATTTTATGAATTTTTGAGCTTTCTAGCTATTTTTTAAATTATTTTTAAAATTATTTTTGTTTAACACAAGAAAATAGTCTATTTCAGAGCTGTTTTTAAAAATAATTTAAAAAATAGTTAGAAATCTCAAAAAATCATATAATTTAATATCCCGTAATATTTTGACATGAAGAAATTATTGAACAACTTAATTTACCATTTGAAATCTCGAGATATGAAATCTCACCCATATTAATAATATATTTTTTTTTCAAAGCACCATAAGTCATCTCTATATATATTCATCATTTTCGCATGACATTAGAAAAGAAAGTAAAATAAAGAACATTAGATTTAGATTTTTTGTGAAGTCATAAATAAATATTAGAAAAGAAAATAAAGAACAAATTCGGAAAAGAAAAAAAAAGTTAAAATAAAATTAACTAAGCGCAATTGATCTTAATTTTCCTTAGAACTCATTGTTTTTAGTTTATTCTTTGAACTAAAACCATCAATGCGGAGAAAAACATTTACCAGAAAACTTAAGTTATTACTCGAATAAAACATTTTAAGCAAGAATTAAAATTTATCATTATGAAACCCAAGAAAATCAGAACGACGAAAATAATTAGAAGATAAACAAAGGCGGGTTTTTCACGAGGAAAGGAGAGCGTTCAAACTTTCAGAGGAATATTCACAAGGTATTTTTGTCATTTGCAAAATTTACAGGTGTTCCACTTATTTTGAACGGTGCACAAAACACCACCTATTTATTAATCATTCCAATATAGACCATCTTAAAAACCATTAACAATAAAAGAAGGTGAAATTGGCTATATGTTCATTAAATTTCTATTTATGAATATTTCTCATCAAATTATGTCATAATCATTAATTTCATCAAGGAGGGAGTGGAGACCTTTTTCATGTTTTAAATGAAGGAACAAAAATCTCCATTGTAAAATAAAAGATACTTAAATTAATTAATTTACTTTTAGTCGAAATTAATATTGTGACATGCATCTAAAAACAATTGGATAGCGCTTGTGCACATTGTTAGATGGAGAAATATAAAAAAATAGAAAATTTGACGAATATGTAGTATATCAACTGACTCAGTGCATCATTTAATATTTCAAATATAGTATCAGCAAGAATGATGAAATCACTGTTAATACAGAAATAAACTTATAACTTTGTCATTCATACAATCTATGATATCGAATGTTCCCTCATTGTATATAAATAACCTCTTTCTTGCTAAGTTTGATCAGGCGGTTTCTCCTTTCTCCCATTGTCCCCTTCCCTCCCCTCCGCCTCCCCACCTCCCCACCTCCTTCGCAATTTGAATTCCTTTCGGATCCAGAAGAATTAAAATGGGTATGATGCAGCAAATTGTGGAATTGGAAGACTCCAAATCTATGAAGACATCGAGCCTGATTATCTCTCTCCCATGGTGGGAATTCATGCCTCTAAATCCTGATAACTCTGTGTTGGAAATCTTTGACCAAATTGAATTCGGAGAGCGAAAATTCGGAATTGGAACACCCTCCCCCTCTCCTACCTCTACCCATGCACCATTGCTATATTCAAACAACCTCTCGCAATGCAACAATGAGGATATTCAAGAAAATGAAGAAAAAGAATCGATGCATGAAAAGGTTGAGTCTTGCGGGAGAGGAACATGTCTAAGATGCAATTCGGGTGTAGATTCGAAGGTTTTTGGTGCTGAATTTCCTGCACCAATTTCAAGTATTGGGAGAAACGGGAAACCGAGGGTGTATTATCAATCAATTAAGGAGAAGGGGAGGCTTGTGCTGAAGGAGATAAGAATACCGAGTCAGCGATGCATGCACGCATTCCGTGAGGATGGTCGCCTTTTACTTCAGTTAGGTAGTCCCAAAAGTTTTGATGGATGATGCTAGTGCAATGTGCATATTGTGCAATTTTTTACAAGACAGGAGGGTCTTGAAAGGGTTATCTGAATCATGATCTCGCATCATATGATGAGGATACATGAGGGGAGATTAATGGAGGAGGAGTTTGATTTGTTTGCAAGAGGGCTTTTAGTTTCTGGTTGCATGATTTTCGAAGGACATTAAGTCGTTAATGGCGGTGGTGATTTTAGTTTCAGAAATCTTTGGATATAGGTGTCAGTTTTCTTGGTGAAAATGAAATTAGAAGGAAGAGGATAAAAGAGTTCATTCTCTTGCCGATTATGAAGAAAGAAAAATAAGTTAGATTTCCAACTCTATTCATAGTCTCATTTATTAAAATTAAGTGAGAAATCATATGATTGTAGTTGAGCTGTCTAATTTTTCTTTGTGCGGATAATGCAGAGTTATTCAGATTCCAATACAGCATTTTCCGAACATTACCTCATCTTCAAAGCAATTTTATAAATTGTTACTGTTATGGATACAAATTATACTATACAAAATTGTAATTCATCCACGCAACTAAGGACTATCTTTCTACGCAACTGGGGCTATTAGTGTTGATCTTAATCATTGTCAACATTATTTTATGTGAGTTAATTTGTAATATGTTTCTCTTTTAAGTGAAGTCTTTATTGTTTTCCAATATGATTTTATGTTGAATGTGGAATGATAAAGGTGTTAATACTGAACATAGTCGAGTGCCGAGACTTTGGTGTGTCAGAAAATAATATTGTAAATCATCCTTGAACTGATTGTCTAATATGATTTGGGTATGATATAAGGAGCACTGGTAGCAACACAACTAGTCTATTTTTTTTTTTTGGTAATGCCTCGTTAACTATAATTTAATTAAGTGTAAAAGATGTGCGATAGCGTGGTAATCATCGAGTGAACTTCACAAATATTTGATAAATAACATATATTGTAAGTGTGCGTATCCTTGATATAAACTCTTACTGCAATTGTAATTCATTTTTCCTTGTTTCTATCATAATTAATTACCACTATTGAATTTCATATTTATTTTCTATCGATTTAATTCTTTACTTTTTTTTGAAATTGCTTTGAATTTTTAACTTCAGCTTTTGCTAAAATTGGAAATTACATTTTCTGTACGTTTTATATGAAAATAGAAAAAATATATAATTTTTATGTGCAACATTTGAAGTGTTAAAATTTGTAATAAGATCAGATTTAGTTCCTTAAAATAAATAAAGATACGTAATTATAAATAGTCTGATTGCACTGTATAATTATAAATGTATTGCAACCCACATCAAACATCAATTAAAAATTGGCCAGTATTGGATTGAGCATTTGAGTTGCTTCAGATTTTGTGTTTACAATTTTTTTTTATTGTATTACTCTTACTTGCACGCAACTTAAACCTAATTACATAAAAAAGTTATTGTTTTTTTGTTATACCTCATTTTTATATAATATTAATAAATTAAATATAAATATTCATATTATACATGGAATATCATTATATATACAAATCTGAGATGGAGGAATATTTTTTAGTTAGTTCGAGATAGGAGAAATTCATATTATACCGTTAAAAGAATTATATGATCGATGCATTTCATAATGCTGATTTCGTCAAAATAAATTTTAAATATTATATAATTTCATCACGCTTAAATATTATATATATATATATATAATGGTGCTTTACAAAGTAAAAAAAACCATTATTATTTCGGCAAGAGATTTCATGGGATATTAATTTTCATGATCTTTTGAGCTTTTTAGTTATTTTAAAATTATTTTTAAAAACAATCCTGAAATAGACCATTTCTTGTGTTAAACAAGGCTGATTATAAAAATAATTTAAAAATAGCTATAAAGCCCAAAAAAAATCATGAAATTAAAATCCCATAAAATTTTGACATGAAGAATTATTGTACAAATTAGATTGACCATTTGAGCCGTCGGGATATGAAATCTATTATCGCAATAAAATCGGTTTTTTGCTTTCCAAAGCACCGTAATATGTGTGTGTATTCTAAATTTAACGTTAGTTCGAGCTTGTCAAATTGCTTTGTGAGCTTAATTTAAAAATATATATAATTTTTTTTAAATTATATTTTATATTGCTTAATAATTTTCTTATATTAAAAATTGATGAGATACACAAAATTTTCTAGTTTCGGACATCTTAAATATTTGATTAATATATTTTAAGGTGACTTTAAAATTTTAATAAATAATGAATGTTAGCATATAAAAATAAGTCTCTTTTAAAACAACCAAAAACTTTAAAAAAATAGAAAATTTTATATCTCAAATGTTTATGCATAATAATATTTATGAATAATATAAATATTTATTTTCAATTTATCAAATTATATAGAAAAATGAGCTATAATCAAGAACAATAACTTTGCATGTAATTGGATACAAATAACAATAATATATTAAAAAAAGAGAAAAGTTTTTTATACCCCATTCTATATCCCAACTATTTTAACTAATCTAACTACTTTTTAACTGTTATTCAATTTAGATTTGAAAGAAAAATAAAAAAACGCGGGTCACATACTTGACCCGTTTGAACCAAAATTTTAATGATATCTCCCTCATCTTTGAGAGTTATCCTTCATGATATATATCGTTGGAAAGCTAGCGACGAGGAGAACACAATGAACTATATTACATATTAAATGGATCGATGATTTGGAAGAAATCAAGGGAGAAAATATCTCAGTTAGAAATTCGGTTGGAGCGATTTAATGCGGGTGAACCTCAATCGATTGATCAAATATTTTCTTTAGGCCAAGAAGATGATATGTGAATATTTAAGCAATTTCTCTAATATTCTAAGTGTTTGGATCATCATTTCACTTCTTTGTGAGAATGTGTTGAAACTCATATTTTAAAACTCGGTTGATTAAGAAGTGAAACTAGATCAAATTTTGAGAGTAAAAAAATAAAAATTGAGTATTTATTCGAATGAATTGATTGAGATATAGGAGAGAATAAAAGAAAAATATTTTGTTATACTAAATATATATGCATCAAACTTAGTATAATAGATATAAAGACTTAATTGTACTAGATATAAAGTAATATTATACAAACCATAAAGACTTGATCGTAATATTGAGAATTGAGATTGAAGGAACTTCAACACAAAACTAACAAAGACTATATTGTTTGTACTAATGAAAATTTAGACTAAACTATAAATTATATTTTAAATGATATATTAATATAAATTTTAGTCAATAAATATACAGTACATATTGAAGCGTGTATAAAATATATGTTTAGATTTATTTATGATAGTTAAAATTAAGACTAAACTATAAATTATATTTTGAATGATACATTAAGATGTATTATGGTAGATATTAAAATTTATTTTTATCAAATATTAAACCAATTTTTGTTATAATTATTCTAAAAAATATTTTGTATTACATACCTATTATATATTGTTGACAATATTATGACTTAATGATATAAGATATAATGATAATTTTTATTATTTATTGAGATTAGTTTTATTATAAATATAAATTATAAGGTTTTAAGATATTAAAAAATATTAAATATAAATTTATCAATTGTAAGACATTAGTTAAGATTAAGAATATCTATATTCAGAAAATATTATGAAATTTTAAATTTATTAAAGTTAAATATGACTTATTAATCATAATTAAGAATTTAATTACTAAGTTTTAATATGATAACAATTAGGTATACAGATTTGGCTCTAGGAGTATTTGATAAATATTTTTTGAATTATATATTATTAAAATTTAAAAGTAAGATTTGTGTTAATATATATATTAAGACATCAGATGAATGATCTTAAGATTTTCTAATGCTAGATTTTAGGACTTTATTTATAAGATTTTATATCAAATATAAATTATGTTGCATATTGAGAATTACATAGATGGATATAAAAGATTTAGATTAATGAATATTAAGACTTAAAAAATATATTTTTAAAATATTTGTTCAGAATTAATATAGTCTATTATATTGCATATTGAGACTTGTATGGATGAATATAAAGACTTGGAGTGGTAACTATTAAGACTTAAAAGATCAAGTTGTGTTAATATGACTTGTGATAAATTAATTTCTTTTGTTTATTGGAGAATAAGGAATTGATTGAAGCTCCAACTAGCTAGATTAATTATAAAACATTATAATTTAGGTATATATATTTGCTTATATTATGATGACCGTCGAAATATAAATTTTAATTTCAAAATATAACTTATAATATTAGATTTTAAGACGTCATATTTTTCGTGTTAAGACTTCGGACATTCGATTTAAAGACTTTGGTTATCCAATGTTAAGTCTTAGGACATCCGATTCAAAGACTTCGATGATTGTCCATATGACGATTATCAGTTGATGTTCAGAATGTGGTCAATGTGGTCAATAACTTTTTCAGGTAGGCTTAATTAATTAATAAGTATTAAGATATGTTGAGAGTATAGTTCTTAGTTATAAAGAGTTCATAGCCGAGGCTATCTAATTCGCCAAGTCATCATATCACGTCTCCCTTTCAAAAAAATATTTTTTTTTGTTCACAATCAGGTATAAATTATATGAGTATTAAGGCAAATAAAGACAGATATGAAAGAAAAAAATACTTGTATTAATAACTATTAAGGTATATAATATTAAGTATTAAGAGTAAAGTTATTAGGTATAAAGACATTGCAATTTAGAGCAATCAGGATGTTCCAGAACGTGAAAAATCTTCAAGAGTTATTTCAGTACGTTATCAACGTATTTGAGTTAGGATATTTTACGGATACTGAACTTGGGTTACATTTATCAGTTTACTTAAAAAAATTCCAAATGAGCGCTACATTTAAAATTTTGAGTTTTATCTATACAACGTTGGCCATTATTAAATTTATGTGGGTCCCACACTCCTACTAAATTTAAAAGTTTATGAGTTTCATTTGTTGAGGCTGGGACTTTGCGATGCTGATGATGCGGCGAAACTCGGTCCACGATGATTGGGATCGAATTTTAAACTTGAGTTTGACTAGACGTGCAATTATGCAGTGGAACAAGGCTACTTATCTAGCTTTATTTATTGTATTTACTAAAAAAAATTGCTAAGATTTAATTGAAATGATTAGGTGTAGTGGTGATTGAGATCTCGTAGACATGGCATATGGAATTCTCGATTAGTGGAACATATTAAAACTCCTTATTCAATTGGATTTTTAGGTTTAAGAGTGTGGAAATATTTTACTATTTTATTATTTTAGATTTTATATAATCTTTGTAATTTTTTAAAAGAACCAGGAGTGTTGGTGAATAAAATATATAATTTTTTAAATGTGGACCGTATAAGTGAACTATCTAATAAATGAGACAAAGAAAGATAAAGTTTTGATCTTACAAGTCTCTTTGTTTACTGTAGTGATGACCAACAAAAATCTCATTATCTAATGTTTAAATTTTTTGTCGCTTTAAAAAATATTCAGCATTCCATTAGCTTATATTTTGTATGCTTTTGGTCGTCGCATTTATTTATTTACTAAAAATGAATATAAGATTTTACATGATTGTGGATTCCACCTTAACATAAATAAGTAATGCATTCAGAGAGAGAGAAAATTGACTTCTTTTAAGACGAATTATGAAATGTTCAATTTCTTTTACTTATTACGAAATATCCTATGTTATCAAACAAAACCCCAGGGGAATGAAAGTTGTTAAAAATAGAAGTACTTTGAAATTTATGTAAAAGAAATTAATTATTCATTTGATAAAATTTAATTGTATAATTACATAAATATAAATAAACGCTGTGCGATTTAAATGCATAGAAATTTTAGTGGACTGATTTGCCCACTATGTTTTTTTTTCTATATATATTTTGGGATATTTTTTCATCTTAGTTCATAGAAGTCCATTTGTTTAAGTGTGTTAATAACAAAGATCTGGTCAATGCGTCCAAAATCTCGTCCTCCAAAAAATTATCATAGATGCAATCAACTAAAAAAGTTCACGGATGGTTTTACAACCAGAATTTGAGCTATATATTTTTTCTTACAGTACGTTTGCCCTCGATCTTTGGATCGAGAATTGGCAAGACTTGAATATATATCTAAGTATTCCAAATCAAGTTAGTAAGTTATAGTTTTTTTTTCTGGTCGGATACTTTATTAATGCTCAACATTAGGGGCGGATATTAGAGGTGGGTGTAGGATTTTGATCAAAAATTAATAAACGAATTGTAATAATATATTGATTTCAAACTCATTAATTTATCAGATATTAAATAAAAAATTAATAATTTAATCTATATTCTTATTTAGAAAAAAATATTAAAATATTTTTTTTACATATTAAAATAATAGATAATCAAATCAATGAAAAAAATTCTTTTATGAGACTTTATATTTTAAAATATTTATATAATTCTTTCATTATTAATAATATTAAATATTTTTTCGATAAAAATAATCAAACAATTTATGGGGTCAAAAATTAAATTTAAGGGGAGCTCAGAATAATAAAATCTTATCACAAAAATATTATTTTTCAAAATTCAAGAGGGTCAGTTGGCCCATGGCAAAGCCTCCATCTGCCTCTGCTCAACACAGTGATCATTATAGAATAAAGTTTAATATTTTAGGATAAAGATTAAGTATCGGACAAAATAAGATTTAAGGAGGAGCTTTTAATCCTTACACCGGTAAGGAATGTGTTAGGAAAAATTAAGTGGTTAAGAAGACCAGAGAAAGCTTAAGATTAAGAAGAGATCGCTTAACGGGCATTTATTCAATTATCTTTTATTTTCTGGGCTTCGGGAGAGTTGTTTCAACTTTTGGGGGTACGTCGATGCAAATATTACTTGCTCGCTGGTCGCTACGAAGATGAGTGAATTCATAAATATGCGTACGTTACGTGCTTTTTAATTTGAGATGTATGGTGTTAATATATTTTTACGTGTTTAGATATGTATATTTTAATATATTAAAAATTTAAAAATCTGAATATACACATTTAAAATATATAATACAATATATTATGTAAGATGTATATATATATTTATATGTGTCGATACTTATATAACATATATAAATTTAAAAAATAAAAAATATAATTTGTAAAAATATCATAATTATCAGAAAATTATGATTAAATTTGAAAAAAATAAAAAATAATGAAGTGTTAGATGTGACTTTATAAGTACTATACGTGTATTTTTATATTCAATGTGCAGGACATATGTGTTTAATCATATTAAAATCATTCAAAATAAATATATATATTTAAAAATATAACATATTTAATATGTGAGCACGTCACGTATTATAATATATATATATAGAGAGAGAGAGTCTGACTATGGTGTTTACAAAGCACAAAGGCATTGTGTGTTTTGCGCTCTATTTTCAATTTCAATTCAGAAATAATCGATCTGAATCGTTCAATCTAATCTTCATATCAAAATCTATTACTAAATCAAATTTTATATTTTTTAGAATTTTTTTTACTATTTTTTCTGGTAAGGAGAAAATGACTTGATCTGAGAATTTGGGTTCATCTAAAAATGACAGTTTTCCCCCTATCCAAAAAAAATAGCAAATAAATTCCAAAAAAATAAAAAATTTGGTTTACTAATAGATTTTGATATGGAGATTAGATTGAGTGGTTTGGATCGATCATTTCTAACTTAAAATTAATAATATAGCACAAAATACACAACGCTCTTGTGCTTTGCAAAACACCATAGCCTAATTCTCTCTCTCTCTCTCTCTCTCTCTCTATATATATATATATATATATATATATATATTCCGACTATGGTGCTTTGCAAAGCACAGAGGCGTTGTGTGCTTTGCGTTATATTTTTAATTTCAAGTAAGAAATAATCCATCCGAACCGTTCAATCTAATTTTTATATAAAAATTTATTAGTAAACCAAATTTTATATTTTTTAGAATTTTTTTTGCTATTTTTTCTGATGAGGAGAAAAATGACTTGATCTGAGAATTCTGGTTTCCCCCCTATCCAAAAAAAATAGCAAATAAATTCCGAAAAATATAAAATTTGATTTACTAATAGATTTTGATATGGAGAATAGATTGAACGGTTTGGATCGATCATTTTTGACTTAAAATAAAAAAAAAGCGCAAAGTACACAATATTTTTGTACTTTACAAAGCATCATAGCCTAATTCTCTCTCTCTCTCTATATATATATATATATATATAGTCCGACTATGGTGTTTTGCAAAGCACAAAGGCGTTGTGTGCTTTGCGTTCTATTTTTAATTTCAAGTCAGAAATAATCGATTCGAACCGTTCAATCTAATCTTCATATAAAAATCTATTAGTAAACCAAATTTTATATTTTTTAGAATCTTTTTGCTATATTTTTCTGATTAGGAGAAAAATGACTTGATCTCAGAATTCTGGTTCATCCAAAAATGATGGTTTTCCCCTTATCAAAAAAATAATAATTTTCAAAAAATATAAAATTTGATTTACTAATAGATTTTGATATGAAAATTAGATTGAGCGGTTTAGATCGATAATTTTTTATTTAAAATTAAAAATAAAACGCAAAGCACATAACGCTTTTGTGTTTTACAAAGCACCATAGCCTAATTATATATATATATATATGTTTACATATCAAATGGCAATTCACTAGTTACGCTCAATAGTTCGTCCATAATAAACGGCTTATGATGGATCAAAGGGGACGAAGACGAATCCAATAGTTCACATCCACTGGATCTCCCTCATAAAACCTCTGTGCTCCCTTTTCCCACTTCAAAATCCCTAATCCCAGGATCAGGCGGCGCCTCTCCTCTTCTCTACTTCAGATAGACGTGCTTTCAGCGAGAGAGACCTAGATGGTAAAGCGGAGTCGAACTCGTCTAAATTTCGACATAGTTTCTTTTTCTCAGCTTAATTTAACACTTGTTTGATCGGTTCTTGTTCGTCTTATTTACAGGCGCCGAAGAAGGATTCGAAGGCTCCGCCGCCTTCGTCGAAGCCCGCCAAGTCCGGCGGTGGCAAGCAGAAGAAGAAGGCTAGTTACTTTCACCTGATTCTTTTATTTAGTTTTTTTTATCGCTCGATCTGTTGTAGTTTGATTGAAATTTCGGTGTTCTAATGCTGGTTGTTGCGATGCAACAACAGAAGTGGAGCAAAGGAAAGCAAAAGGAGAAGGTAAACAACGCGGTGCTGTTTGATCAGGCGACCTACGATAAGATGCTCACTGAGGTGCCCAAGTTTAAGCAGATCACCCCCTCTGTCCTTTCAGAGCGTCTTAGGGTACGTGTTATCCCAAATTTATATTGAATCTATGTTCGAGTTTTAGTTTAGGATACATTGGAGAAATGGAGAGAACATAGATTAGAAATCCCTTCATTGGAGTATTTCTCGTGTAATTCTGAGCATTTTTTTTTGTACGGTGTTCCATCTGTACGAAAAAAGCTGTTAATAGCAGGGAAATCATGCATCTTATGCAATAATACATTAGGGACCCTACAATCTAATTCTTATGTTATTATGTGTTAAATAAATTAAATTAAATAGATGTCACAAAAAACAGTACATATAGGATTTGTTGTGCAGTCTAAATATTTAGCATGGACTTGCCTATTACAATTCAACCTTTTAAGTTGTAGGAAACTGCATTGCTCTGTAGAATTTAGCTTGGTAAAATGATAATTATATCTATTTCATGCGATGTATACCTGTCCATTAGCCTCCAATTGGTATCTACGTGTGTGCAATATTATACAAGTGATACAGATGATTTTCCTTCTAAAACTTTTGGTTGGTAGATTGAATTAAGGATACTTAGGAGTTAGGACACATATGTATATGAGCCCTTTTATTGTAAATGTATCCATTTCATATGTTGCTCCATAGTTGTTGAATCGTAAAATGTATTGTGTATTGTTGTATTTTTTTATCGTATCGTATTGTATCGTTAAGATACGCTAAGCTATTTTTGAAATAACAAAAAAAATTAAAGTTAGTAACTAATAAGAATGACATATTAACTAAAAAAAAAAGCTATCACTATATTCTAGGAACTAACAAAAGAACATATTATAACTATAACTATGTATTTATGTATTTATAAACCAATAAACTATGTAATTATAAACAACTAAATATTTATGTATTTATAAACCAATAAACTATATAATTATAAATAAATAAATTATGTAATTATAATTTATAAATAAATAAACTACATACTTAAATATTTAAACATTTACAATCTGTTCCTTCAAAAAATAAATTATGTAATTAAGTACATAAATACGTAATTAAAACCAGAAATTATAAAAATAAATCAAATTTTAAATATATTTTTTACCAAATTTTAAATGAAAATAAATATTTATGCAGGTTTAATTAAATTACTTAACTAGACCAACAGATGAAAATATAAAATAAAAAGAAAACAAAATATAAAGAAGAAATAAAGAGTGAAAAATAATGCAAGCCCATAGCCAGTCAAACAACACCTTTTAATAAAAATGAAAGTTAACACCGGTTGTGGTCCTACAAGTCAGATTTGCCTCCCTCAATATCGCCTCTGACTTTTACCCCATCTATTACAGTGCGATAAAAGCGAAGCCATGTCACGACTCAAAATCAGCATGCGAAAAGGTTTCATAAACGACGGAACAGGCGACTTTTGAGGACATGCAACTTTCGAGGGAAATAGCGACTCCGATGGCTCATATTAAGAATCGAAAATAATTACGATCCGATACGATACACATATCACTCTTCTGTATCGCTACGATTCCTGTGATTCACTGAGCATACGATACACAGGTACGATTTGTATCGCTGCTCTTCTGACTCGTACCAAATTGTGCGATACGTATGGTGTATCGTACGATACTAACAGAAATGTGTTGCTCAACTGACACTTGGGTACATATCTAATACTTTGATTGTTATTGTCAACACAGATTAATGGATCACTTGCTAGGAGAGCTATAAAGGATTTGATGGCAAGGGGTGCTATAAGAATGATCTCAGCACATTCTAGCCAGCAGATCTACACCCGTTCTACCAATACCTAAATGCAACATTCTTTCTAAGCAGTGTTTTTAGTGGAAATTGTTTTCAGTTAGTGCTGTCAGCAGTGATGTTTTAATTCTGAATAAAGATGTTTCTTCTCTTTGTTTGGATGGAAATTAAATTTTGCTAGGTGCCCTTGGTATTTCCTTTTTATTGTCAATTCTATGGTATTATGGATCCCACTTGTTATAATCTACCTTAATGATTTTTTTTTTGTCAAGGTTATATTTATTAGGAAAACTAGATTTGAAAGTAGCTAGTTTTGAAAGTGTGAATATCGTTGAATCCATTATTATTTGAAGTTCAATACCGTTTTGCAGTAGTGGTCTCTAATTAAATTACAGCATAATTGTTAGGTTAATTGCATAACAGGTTTCATGAAATCAAGTCTTTTTTCGTTGTCACACATGTATTGTAGTTGATAATGTGATAAAACTAGGTGATAAATACTGACGGTCGAATTATGCCTTGGTTTAGCATGTTGTGTTACCGTGGATATTACTTGTGGTATGTTCAATTAGTGAGATACGAGATCGTTCTTAACTCTTACACAAAGTGAAATAATATTATATCATCTGAAGGAAAGGCTAAACTAGCTTTTATTTTGGTTCAATTAAATTTGGCTTAAGCTGGTCGCCTATTTTCATCCATCTTGATCTGGGGCCAAAAACATCTTAATAGGGGTCAGTAAAATACAGAAAGAAGTTCAGAATCAGACAACCATTGTTCAGTATAGCAAAAATGTTAGGACTGTGCCCTTGCTAAACTTCAAAAGATTGCTTACAAACCGTTATTGGAGAAATACAACACAGATCTTCAAAACGTAATTGTAGATTGCCAGGTTGGAAGGCATCCTGGTTTATTTCATGTCATCTTTCATATCGTCAAAATGGGTCATCAAACACATTCACAAAATTCGAAGAAAGTTCCATGCGATGGCCCCGCAAGGAAATACAGGGCAAAAACGTCCAAAGAGATTATGCCGATTGGAGGTTAGAGACGTTGAGACAAACCAATAGAGGTCTTTTGCTTATCACAACACGGCAATCTATCTGTGCATCACATAGCATACACCTATCGTGCAACTCCCCTAATACCTATGTGCATCTTCCATCGTCCTCTTATACCGCGTTTCCTCTTATACACTTATCGGTAGCTGGATGTAATTTTGCTGCTTCAGCATTGCTATCAGGTAGGAACAGACACAAAAGACAAGTTCTGGCACAATAATTGTCTCAATGGAACTTTAAAGTATGAATTTCCTACTTTATATTCGTGTCCGCAACACAGAAGCTTCAGTTGCAGACTTTCTCCACCCAAGTTTCTTGGCAGATGCTTCACATATTCTCACCACAATCACAAAACGAGCTCAATATGCTACGATTGAGACTTCATGACTTTCAACTCACAGGACAAGATGATACAATAACTTGGATGAAATACCCCTCGGACATTTTCTCGACGGTTTCAGCTTACGAATTTGTCTCATGCACCACACATAAACACCGCACGCCACAGAATTTGGTCTATCAGAGCTCCACCTCGAGTCATGGCCTTTGCTTGGTTGCTGCCCAGGAAAAAGATACTAACTGACAACCTTATGTATCATATAAAAGGTTTAATCTCGACCAAAAAAATCTATAATAACATCAAATAGATCATGCAAATTTATGATGAAAAAAAGAATCCATAGTAACACCGATGACACCTAATGCATAGCATTAAAATAAATTTGATAATAAAATGAAGGGGAAAAAGAAGATTCTATTGAAACTTTTTCTTTGACTGAGTGTACTAATATTATAGAATACATGAAAGTGAGATCCTACGCCTAGAAAATTTCTCACCAGACACTGTTAAGGACGGTGTTTCATGCCAAAAAGATCAAATGAAAACAACAACTCTATTGCTACCACTACAATTCTACAATAAAACCTACTCTGGGATGCAATTATTCAACTTTATTTGAGATATTCCAAAACTTCACACGATATATCTTGCAGAAAGGAAACAAAAGCCATCACATTCAAGGGAGGAATGGATCCATCAACCTCTTGTTCTTCAATTACATAGTTTTCAAAAAGAGTTGCATCATCTTTCCCTCCCTGGATGAACGTCAGCTTCGGAGTGATACACTTCTCCCGCTTTAGCTTGTTTATAGTTGCCCTCAGAAGACCTGAAAACACAACATGATCAACCAATGAAAAAATCATAAATAGGAAATCAATAGGACTTGTACTTATTATCAAAGTGAGAAAAGAGCGGTGCTTACAATCATGAGGGGGAGGGAAAGAGGGAAGGATCAACAGTGGAAGAGTAGTATATGATTATATCGGTAAAGGCGTCTAGAAGAAATATTGGGCTTCCACTTGTTATCAGAGCTGCATGGCTCAGAGAATGCAAGAGGGTATGTCTGCTTATCTGGAGAAATGTATGACATCATCACTGGATAGATTGCCTTGTGAAGAGATGATGGCTCTAAAGCACTACAAGATAACATCACAGAAATTTAATTACTTATAAAGTGATAATTTTAATTGTATCATCTCATCCGTAGCACTGCAGCGAGGGGATAAAAGGCATTAAATCAGTTAGTTTTTAAATATTTTTTAACTAATGTACCAATTGACATAGATTTCATATTATAATATTGTTTCAAATGTCTGAGCAATACATCAGATAATGAATGGTCTGTTGTTCCTAGGCAACATGGTTTCTGGGTCGAGACAGATTATAAACTTTCCGTACCAGTTCACGATTCGGACGTAAAAGATTACATTACCTAAAAAGGCATTGCAAATAAACTCTGTAGTCAGGATGGATACCCTCTTCGTGCAATCGCAGAAGTGAGTTTCTTAACAGTGCAAAAATCAACCGAGGCAGCAGCTGCAGCTCAAGACATTGTGAGAATGACACATCTATTTGCGACATCAAACTTCCATTGTTGTCACTAACAGAAGGTTTGTGGGTTTCAAACTGAGCTGTCAGAATAACAAGCCAGCCATTCAGTAGGTTTCTCCCTTCCCTCACTTCTTCCTCTAATGATGCCAAAATGACCTACAACATCAAACCAAGATAGGTGTTCAAGTGCTAACAATGTTAGGTCTAGATAATCATAAAGAATAAAGGAAGCGGAGAAAGAAGAATATGAAGATATTTAAGTTCTGGCATCAAGTTCATTTGTGGCATTAAGAAATAAAAAGTAGCTAGAACATTTGTGGTTTTTCATAAGATCAAAAGTCAAGGCTGTCAGACATACCTTATGAACAAGATTAGACAATATTGCCTCTATATCAACACTGTCATAGATTTCATGAATATTTCTTGCTACTGCAAATTGAGGTGTCCTTATTCTCAACCTTCTCTTTACACAAAACTTAAAGTTGCACAGTTTGAAGATAATTAGAGCGCAATATGCCAAAGTTAGTGATTATCAAACGAATGAATATCCAAAGTGTCAACAACAACAACAACAACAACAACAAAGCCTTTAATCCCAAATAAATTGGGGTAGCCAAGAAATGAAACCCAATTCAAAAACATAGAGATCATAGACTGAAATATCAAAAATCAATGACAGTAATAGTGATAATGATACTAATGGTAATGATGATAAGAATAATGTCAATGATAATGATGATATGATAATACAATAATAATATACTAATAATAATAATAATAATAATAATAATAATAGTAGTAGTAATGATGATGATGATGATGATGATGATAATGCATACCCAAAGCGTCATTTGATTTAATTAGTTGGCCATGTATAATAATTGCAGAACTCATGTTTTGTGGAATCTTGAGGTATTATCCTTTTTTTTTGAGAAAAAAGAATAAGTGATACAATAACAAAACACAACAAAAATTTAGTCCCAAATAAATTGGGTAGTCTAGAAAAGAAACTGAATCAGAGTCATCACAAAGATCAAAATACATAAAAAAAAAGAGAATAAGTAAAAGAGTATTTTTTTTCCTTAGTCCTTAGCAACAGCGAAGAAATTTTTTTCACATCTTTTTGCCTTCTCAAGTACTACTGCAGCTGTTATTAGATGAATAGACTGGAATAAATAAGAAAAAGAATACTGGAACAATCCTGCTATTGTAGAATAATTAAAAGATGAACTGTCAAATAGTTCCGACAAATTATTGATTATAGTACCTCATAGAATTGTTCTGGCCATTAGCAGAACTCTCATCTACAGGTCCAATAATGCTATATTGGAAAGCCATCTTTACCATAGGATGGTCACTGTGTCTGCAGAAAAAAAAAGACTTAAAAGCAGAAACAAGATCCAAATTAACTAATTTAACAGGTTAGGAAAGAATCTTGTCCGGATAGTCCTCTCAGTACCTTGAAAATCCCTCCTCACTATCAAATGCAAAGGAATCACAACATATGATATGTTGCACATTTTCATACTATGGGTCTGGGAAGAAATGATCAAATTGGAAAAAAAAAATCAGTTAGTGAGACCAAATTAACATGGTCTTTACATTAAAAAAAAACTTCGGACGTGCTTATGGGCATATATGAGTTGCTGATTTTTCTGTGAAAAACACAAGAGATGTGAAAATATAGTTTAGTGACAAAGTCCTTAAAGAATTGAGATCCTCTTCTTATTCCTCTTTTTCTTTTTCCTTCTTTAACTATAATTCCTATTATTTCCATGTTCATATTCATTTATTCAATCATCTATTATATTATTTTCTTTGTTAGTACATATTAATTTTTGGATTTTTGTGAAGTGAGTATTGATCCTTACAGCATTGCCAGGCTTGAAATCAGAAGATGTCCTTAGCCTCAATATGCACCCAAATGCATAAGGCCAACTTAACATCCGATACCTGCTCAGATGATTAAACAATCAAATTACTTCATCCTAAAGAGGAAACATACATGTAGTCATAGTAATTACATGCATTCTTACGATGAAATAAAGCAATATGAGATACTAACTAAGCTTCAACAAAATCATGAATTCAAGAGTAAAGCTAAAGTGACTTGAGCTCACCAAAGGTGTCAGCCAGTCTTTAAATCAAACTATTAAATAGGCTTCAAATGAAGCATTTGAATTGTGGACCACTTGATTGACCCACTTCATGAATGTACAATTCAAGAAATTGATGAATAAAGGCGAATTTTTTTTGTGTTTATTTTAAAAATTTTCAACATATTAATCTTCATGCAACTTTTCAAGTTTGTTTCAAGCTGATATGACAGTTTTTGCAAATAAGCATGAATTCCCCTTGTGAGCTTGAGGTCACCCTAGCTTTGTTCATGTATCAATGCAACACAGTAAAAATGATCATAGTACAATATTATAGAGACATCATAATTGAAATCTTGATGATGAACTTGTACTTACATGTCTTGAGGTAATGTGGAATCATCAGTATTTAGAGTAATAGAACAAGAAACCACCACTCTCTATGCTGAGAAACTTGAGAGATGCTAAATCAGTATATCCATCTGTCACCGCAAATAAATCCACACACACTCCAACTTGTATTGCATCAGCTGACTGAAAAAGTATTATCATAGTGGATATGGTAGCTGTGAGATGCAGAACCAATAACTATGTAATTATATGATTTCATGCAATGGAATCGGCAGCTCTCTGAAGTCGCTTTTCTCAACAAAAAAAAAGAATAAATAAAATAAGAAGGAGAACGAACTAAAGATTTTCTAGAAATTTCTTAATTAATTTGTAAAGAAATTTACCAAATCTCGGTAGAACGGTGTTTGTTCAGGGAGCAAAGCACGATTTGCATCTTCACGTCGGCTTGCATACTGCTCACCATAACGCCTGGTATCTAACTGTCCTGCACCATAGTCTGGCGCCCCCGATAGGAATGCAAATACCCTTGCTGCTCCCATTCAATTATTAAGAAATTTATATTTATCATCTATGTTAGATATGCGATTAAAAAAAATCTACACCTAAATGCTTTAGATACGAGAGTATGCATTATAGGTCCCATACCCAAAGCAAAGGTATTTCCGTATTCTGAACCCAAGTAGTCGACAAGGGCGGTCATGGTTGAACCAAAGCCTCTCCCACCAAAATACACTCCATCTGTCTCTTCTCCTGCAGCTGCTAGCAAAATTCACTTTCCATAAATTAGAAATGCAAAAAAAAAAAAAAAAAAATTGAATAACAGAACCAAGAAATGAAAGAGGTCAACTGGAGATTTTACATGGAGCAGTTCTCTCCCAGGACGTGGCTGGTCTTAAAGTTTCAAGGGCAGCAACTATTCGATCCTTACAGGTCTCCACCTGTAGGCATAAATTTCTTCAATCAATTACCAGGTCCCACATGTACAAAGTCAAATTGTCAATTCATGCTACAAAGGAATTCCTGGCATGTAATATCATTAAAAACTACTTCAAAGAAAAGTTCCACAATTTGCAAATTTACCGGGGCAAGGAAAGAAAGCAAAGGCATGACATCTTGAAGAGGCAGAGATAATGAGCTTTCGAAATCAGATGGGATGAAGACATTCTTCACAAGAGGTACAGGCCCTTGCACATCATATAGACCTATCTTATGGCTGAAAGTTACCAGCCCAAAAAGGGCGCCCGGTACAAGTGCTGCCCAAGTATAAGTAACATTACCAGAAAAAATGAACCCAGAAATCATGCTCGCAGAACGAGGTTTAATTTTAAATGCAACGAAAAAAAAAATTAGAATTATTTTTGCTACTTCTAACTGCTGCTAGTCTATTCTCTGTATCTGCTCTTTTAAGGGTAAATTTATGGATGCCCAGTTAATAGTAGAAGGGGAGGTGTAATACGAAATGCAAAGGCCTTTTTGTATGAGCCCTCTTCATATTCACACCCTAGTGTTTCAACTAAACAGCATCGCTCATTGATTTGGATTATCATGACCTGGCTTATACCTGGTAGTCAAATAGGCAATATCTCAGCAGGAACTTCATGTGCGAGAGACTAGATAGAGCGATGGCAACAATCGTTAGACAAACAAAGCATGTGAGTTTCTAGAAAAACATCAAATTGCCAAAAGAGTATTGGTTAGAGAACAAACCTTCAAGTGCAGCCAAAAGAGCACTCTTTATTAGTTCTATGAATTCCTCAGAAGCTGTGACAATGAAAATGAAAAAAAAAAGTTCAAGATGATCACTTTTCACATCCCTATCAATTATATATCAGAAAATGGTTAACATATACACAGCATTGAGACACTTTTCCTATTTTGTTTGAACAACAAATTTTGTCCAGACGAAGGTAAAAAATCCATGTACTGATTTACCTGGTTTCTAGTGTCAAATTAACTAATTGCCAGAGTTAGCCATACAACACTACCATCTTTGTTCTTAAGATTCTAAAAAGGCCTCTTAATCAAATTAAATCACTAAATGTCGATAATTCAGCATGGTATGTAATCACACCATCTATGATAAATACTTGTCTTATAAATATGAGTCTAACCAACAAGAAACATACCAATATAGTGAACTTAATTTGAGAAATAAGAACACTTACAACAAAGATCAACAACAGCCACATAAACAGGACGGGCCTTTAACTCAACATCCCCTAATTCATCATCACCTTCATAAAAAAAAAAATAATAATAACTAGGAAAAAATTCATAGTGCCTGAACTCTGAATCTTCAAACAATTTTGCTAACTATCTAAATCAGCCATTTGTTCCCCAATCTCTCTAAATCTAACATAAGCACAACCAGGTTACCTCCTGTGAATTCATAGCTCTACCATTCTAAGACCAGTAATTGGAAGAAAGAATTAGATCTTAAGCTGGTCGCATATTTCATAGCAAACAAGGTATAACGTGTCTGATGATCAACTTATAGCTTCATTTATCATTCCCTCTCAATTGGTCTCGACCTAATGGATATAAAAGACTTGAACTTTTTTATGCCTCTCAATTGTTCTGAACCTAACACTTGCAAACTAGTTTGCAGAAAGACTGAATTATAAGATGTTCTCGCACCAAAATCAGAAATCTTACCTGTTGGTTCGAGCTCGAGATCAATAAACGAAGATGAAAGCTCGGGGCAATCAGAAGAGAAACGCTTTATAGAATCGGAAGTGAGACCGTTGTAGTTTCCACAGAGAGCGCAATTCCAGGCCCAGTTTTCCAGATCACAGTACGTGCTAAAATATGCCCAGCAATGCTCGCAACGAGGCAAGATCCGACCACCCCCGTCAGCTCCGCCGCGGATGGGCGGCGCTCCGCGCTCGTCGGTGGCTGCGAAAGGAGTAACAGTGATCCCCCATGGCAATCCGGAGGATTCCTGCTCCTCTAGGTTGACTGGGAAGCGCGAAATGCTCGATCTGACCGCCATGTGACTGAAGGTGGTTAACCGGAATTCGAGTTATCAACTGAGCTAGAGACCAGAGAAGGGGTTATTGCAAAAAAGCCATTACTGTTGCTCTTCCCGACCGCAAGCAGGGCCTACTCTTGAAATCGATCGGTCGAAAATATATCAAAAAATTATACACAAATTTTAAAGACGATAAAATCAACACAAACGTTAGATGTCAAAGAACAGGAACAGCAGATTTCGTTCCTCCCGCCTGTTACGGTACCAGGCCAATATGGGGAATATTTGGGCTATAGCATTAGCCTGTATATGCCTTAGAAATTAGAATGCCGTTTTTGTTTTGTTTTCCTTTTTTTCTTTCTTTCTTTCTTTTTGTGAATGCCGATAGCTTTTCATTGAAATAACCACTTCTATTATATTCGACCTGCAAACTTTTAGTACATATAAAATAGGATTTTTCTTTTCTTTTTTCAAATCAGAAAAGGATAGCTATGAATGCCTCAAAATTGACTGTCATATCTGATAATTTGAGAATTAGACACCTTTTTATGTAATGTATCCGAGCTTGCTTAGCAGACTGGATCCATCACCGCTCAAATCCTGAAAATGGCATGTGAAAAAAATATCTCCGGAATTAATTAATGAGAATTCCAATTTTCCTTTTATTTTAATAAAAAATTCAATTACATCTCAGGAAACAGGACGAAAGTGAAACCCTTCCCCTGATACCTCTTTGAGCCTTGCTCAGTTTGCTAATTGATTGGTATGAAGCGTAGAGTATATATATTACTTGGTGTTAATTGGATGATGAAATATAAAAGCTTTTACAAGGAATGCGTTATATCGCTCTATATTTTAAGCAGAAAATATAAGCTCTACCAGGGTTATAAATTGAACCATGAGGTATATTTTTTTTTCTATAGAGAAGGGATCCTGATAATGGATTATTTTGACAATCTTAGACAACATTATAAAAAGAATATAAAAAAATTAATGATTGTGCTATTTCATATAATTTAGTTATAATTTGGTAGTCCATTAAAAACCATTAAATATAACAAAGTTATAAATTATATAAAATTTTGATGGTCTTTAAGGTGCTATAAAATAATATCTAATTGTATGAAATTTAAAAATATTAACTTATAAGTTGAAGAATATATATGTAATTTTTTCTATCTGTAAGATTTTTTATTTTTTTATTTTTTTAAAATTTCATTGTCAAGACCGTCAAAATAACCCATTGTAAAGGGATCTTTTTTTATAAGCCATTTGGTGCAGTTGCTGTTAGCTTTCCAAGTATTTTCAACTAATTTGTAAATCGAAAGCAAGGCGTGTAGCGAGTAAATGACAAAACAAGCTTGGATATGACAGAAAAGAGATATGACTTTTTAGTTTGTTGTGGCATTTATAATTTTAATTTCCGAAATCGAAACACTTATTAAATTAGCAGTCTTATTGAATTGGTAAATCATCTAAAAATATTACATAAGCAGTTCTAAATTTTTTGCTGGTGATTTCACCTTGACGATAAAATTGTCGTGTTAGCAAATTAAAAGTTGTAGCACGAAAGGATTCTAAAATTTATATGCAGGAAATTGTACTAGTTCAAAAGGGTGAATAAGTGTCAATCTCCTTAGTGTCGGATTTAAAAAAAATGATACTAAAGATATTACTGTCAAATGTTAAAAAAATCTGATACTGATGAGCTACTTTTAGTGTCGATTTTTTATAAAAAAATTAAAATTTTCTGACACATTAGTGTCAAATTTTTATAAAAGATCGGTACTTAAAGTGTTAATTTACTATCAAATATTTATAAAAATCTGCCACAAATGTGTCAAAAAAAATTAGTATCATTTCTTATAAAAATTCGACACAAAATGTGAAAATTTAGTATCTGTTTTGTTTGTAAAAGTATTAATATCGGATTTTTATAAAAAAAAAAACCGACATTAAATTAGATATTTTTGTACACTAAATATTTTTCATCTTGGAGTCGGTAAAATTTAGTGTCAGTTTTTATAAAAATTCGACAATAAAAGTCAAAAAATTAGTGTCTGTTTTAATTATAGAAGTATTAGTGTCTAAGCCGGTTTTAAGTAGTTTCTTCTGTATTTTGAGATAACTTTAGAATTTTATAAGTTGATATCATAACAATTGCACTTAATTGTACTTATGTTAATATACATAAATTATATATTAATTATTAAAAAATTTGAAGTTCATAAAATTCTGAAATTGCTGAAAATACTTTTTTTTTATCATAAAATAACCATAACTTTTGACTCTTAACACAGATTTGGGTATATGACCCCAATTCAGAAATCTTATTTTATGATCTATAGGGGGCGCCCCGTTCAGCAAGCCGAAACAAGTGATATTCAGACCCAAAAAATACCTTATGATATGTCAATTTTTGGATTAAATTTTCTCAACATTTAAAATTTTACGACATTGTCCAATTAAAACTTCAGTATGAATATTCTACGACACTAATTTTACACAAAACATAAGTATTATTCTTCACAAAACAGTTGTGTTAAACAAGTTGTTTGAGTGTTTCAAAACTTTTTTCCGTATAACTACTAACAACTTCGTGAAAATTAATATAATTACTCCTAATTATATCTATTATAAGATTGTCCAATGGACACTCGATATGAATATCTTACGATTTGATTTTTCATAAAACATAAGTAGAAAACATTAGAAGTCATTGTTCATTGTATTTTTTCTACATTTCTGGCCTCGTAACTACACATAATTTCATAAAAACTAATATGATTACTCCTAATTATGTCTATTAAAAGATTATCCAATTAACTCATCAATATGAACATTCTGCGACATTAATTTTGCACAAAAAATAAGTATCATGCATTAAAAACATTTCGTTATACAAAGTTGCACGACTTTTTCAAAACATTTGGCCGCATAACTATATAAAATTTCATAAAAATTGATAAATTTAATCCTAATTAGGCCTATTATAGGATTGTCCTATTAAAACATCGATATGAACAATCTATAGTGCTAATTTTGTACAAAACGTAAGTAAGATACATTAGAAACTGCTATTTGAACAAATTGTTTGAGTTTTTCAATATTTTTGGCCTCATAACTGTACATAATTTCGCGAAAAGTAATATAATTACTCCAAATCATATCTATTAAAGGATTATCCTCTTCCCACTTCAATAAGAATATTACACGATACTAATTTATCACAAAACATAAGTATGATTCATTAAAAATAGATGTTTAAGCTTGTTGTTCGAGTTTCTCTAAATTTCCGGCCGCATAATTATAAATAACTCCTTACAAATTAAAATAATTACTCGTTAATATGCTTATTATAAGATTTTGTGATTAAAGCTTCGATATGAATATTCTACGACACTAATTTTGCACAAAACATAACGAACAGCTCTTTAGACAAGTTGTTTGAGTTTTTCAAAAATTTAGGACGCATAACTACTATACATAATATCTTACAAATTGAAATAATTACTCCCAAATATGCCTATTATAAGATTTTTCGATTAAATCTTCTATATGAATATTCTACGATGCTAATTTTGCACAAAACATAAGTAGGATGCATTAAAAATAGTTGTTTAAATAAGTTGTTTGAGTTTTTCAAAAATTTTGGCCTCATAACTAGACATAATTTCTTACCAATTAATAAAATTATATCTAAGTACATCTATTATAAGATTGTCCAATTAAAACTTCAATATGAATATTTTACGACACTAATTTTGCACGAAACATAAGTATTATTCTTAAAACACTGCTGTGTTAAACAAGTTGTTTGAGTTTTACAAAAAAATTGTCTGCATAACTACACATAAATTCTCCAAATTAATATAATCACTACTAAATTTGTCTATTACGAGATTGTCCAATAAAAGCTTCGATTTGAATGTTCTATGACACTAATTTTGCACGAAACATAAGTAAGATGCTTTAAAAACAGATGTTTAAACAAGTTGTTTGAGTTTTTAAAAAATATTGGCCGCATAACTAGACATTATTTTTTTAAAAATTAATATAATCACTCCTAAGTACTTCTATTATAAGATTGTCCAATTAAAACTTTAGTATGAATATTCTACGACACTAATTTTGTACAAAACATAAGTATTATTCATCAAAAAACAGTTATGTTAAACAAGTTGTTTGAGTGTTTCAAAACTTTTTTTCCGTATAACTACTAACAACTTCGTGAAAATTAATATAATTACTCCTAATTATATCTATTATAAGATTGTCCAATGGACACTCGATATGAATATCTTACGACGCTGATTTTTCATAAAACATAAGTAAGAAACATTACAATTTCATTGCTCATTGTATTTTTTCTACATTTGTGGCCTCGTAACTACACATAATTTCATAAAAACTAATATGATTACTCCTAATTATGCCTATTAAAAGATTATCCAATTAACTCATCAATATAAACATTCTGCGACATTAATTTTGCACAAAAAAAAATAAGTATCATGCATTAAAAACAAATTTCGTTATACAAAGTTGCACGACTTTTTCAAAACATTTGGCCGCATAACTATATAAAATTTCATAAAAATTGATACATTTAATCCTAATTAGGCCTATTATAGGATTGTCCTATTAAAACATCGATATGAACAATCTATAGTGCTAATTTTGTACAAAACGTAAGTAAGATGCATTAGAAAGCGCTATTTGAACAAATTGTTTGAGTTTTTCAACATTTTTGGCCTCATAACTGTACATAATTTCGCGAAAAGTAATATAATTACTCCAAATCATATCTATTAAAGGATTATCCTCTTCCCACTTCAATAAGAATATTACACGATACTAATTTATCACAAAACATAAGTATGATTCATTAAAAATAGTCATTTAAGCTTGTTGTTCGAGTTTCTCTAAATTTCCGGCCGCATAATTATAAATAACTCCTTACAAATTAAAATAAATACTCCTTAATATGCTTATTATAAGATTTTGTGATTAAAGCTTCGATATGAATATTCTACGACACTAATTTTGCACAAAACATAACGAACAACTCTTTAGACAAGTTGCTTGAGTTTTTCAAAAATTTAGGACGCATAACTACTATACATAATATCTTACAAATTGAAATAATTACTCCAAAATATGCATAACATAAGATTTTCTGATTAAATCTTCTATATGAATATTCTACGATGCTAATTTTGCACAAAACATAAGTAGGATGCATTAAAAATAGTTGTTTGAGTTTTTCAAAAATTTTGGCCGCATAACTAGACATAATTTCTCACCAATTAATACAATTACATCTAAGTACATCTATTATAATATTGTCCAATTAAAACTTCAATATGAATATTTTACGACACTAATTTTGCACGAAACATAAGTATTATTCTTAAAAACTCATTGTGTTAAACAAGTTGTTTGTGTTTTACAAAAAATTTGGCCGCATAACTACACATAATTTCTCCAAATTAATATAATCACTACTAAATATGTCTATTACGAGATTGTCCAATAAAAACTTCGATTTGAATGTTCTATGACACTAATTTTGCATGAAACATAAGTAAGATGCTTTAAAAACGAGATGTTTAAACAAGTTGTTTGAGTTTTTAAAAAATATTGGCCGCATAACTAGACATTATTTCTTAAAAATTAATATAATCACTCCTAAGTACTTCTATTATAAGATTGTCCAATTAAAACTTCAGTATGAATATTCTACGACACTAATTTTGCACAAAACATAAGTATTATTCTTCAAAAAACAGTTGTGTTAAACAAGTTGTTTGAGTGTTTCAAAACTTTTTTTCCGTATAACTACTAACAACTTCGTGAAAATTAATATAATTACTCCTAATTATATCTATTATAAGATTGTGTGCGACCCTTTTTCGCGCGCTCCGCACCGCCGCTGGGCGTTGGGATGCGGAAGAAGGATACGGAGATCCCTCCCAAGCGTGCATCTGTTTAGTCTTGCATTTTGATTCGCCGTTTAGAAAAATTTGGATGCACATTTAGGGGGTTTTTAGTGATTGTGAGTTCTTGTAGATTCCGGTGGGCGCAAGCCCCCACCGTTAATTACCCTGGGCTACTAACCTCGAGGCACCTCTGGATCTTTAAAAGGGAGAAGCAAATAGTATAGTTAAATGATGGTCAAGTGGTCGTCTGGGTTCACTAAAAGGTCGATCTGTGGAAGACGAACCTACTACAGATCGGTTCAGTCTTTACCGCCTCAAGAGATAACCTTACTACAGATCAGATTTATCTCTTCGAAGGGGTTCGAGGTGAGTCTACTACAGAACGACTCAACCTCGGTTCATCTAGAAAATGAACCTACTTCAGAACGGTTCACAGTTGATCCTATGAAAGACGAACCTACTACAGATCGGTTCGATCTATATCGCCTCGAGAGATAACCTTACTACGGATCGATTAATCTCTTCGAGAGGAGTTTGAGGTGAGTCTACTACAGGGCGACTCAACCTCGGTTGATCTAGAAGATAAACCTACTACAGAACGGTTCAATCTTAACTAGTCAACAACCAATCACACAAAATACAACTCGAAGCACTAGGCCGGTTGATCTTGAGGTTGGTGAATCAGGAGAAGGGTGGGTTTGGTCCACGTGTTTCTTCTCACCGATCTTCTAGATCATGAATTCGAAGCACTAAGCCGATTCATAAACCTAGAACACAACTACACACAAAGTCAAACTCAAGCACTAAGCCGACTTAACATTGAGGTATGTGTTAGTGAAGGAACCTACTACGTGAACGGTTCACATTCACTATTTTGTGGATGAATCTACTATAGAACGATTCAATCTCACAATCTCGGGAGATGAACTAGAAGACAAACTTATCGACGGATGAGTTTAGTCTTACTAGCTCAAATGGTCATGAATTACTTGTTCATGACACCGAGTCATTAAGATGTCACTTCTCTCGGACATCATAATGTTCTTATCTCTTGGAGTCGGCATATCTCTTCATGTTGATGTCGTAGCTTTGATTATTCTTCAACGAGCGTCGAGATGTTCTTGTCTCGACATACTTCCTCATGTTGATGTCACACCTTGGTTATTCTTTGTCAAGATGTTCTTGTCTCGACTAATTATTCTAATATGTTGCATTACTTGTGTAAAACCACTGTGTTGCTCTACACTCCTTGTGTGAGCGTATTCATTCATCTCTAAAATGTAAAAAGGATTATTACATTTTATTAATTTTTTATTATTAAGATAATGCCTTTCATTATTATTTCTATTACAAAGGTGATCATATATCTATTTTCTTTATTTTTAAACTCTATTTATTTCTGTAGAAAATTATTTACAAAAATAATAGGAAATGGGTTAGTTATTAACTAGAATTCTATTTATATTTTTGGGATTTTATAATAGCTAAAGTAATAGAATTTGTTATTATTACTTCTAAACTCTATTTATTTTTGTAGAAAATTACTTACAAAAATAATAGAAAATAAATTGGCTATGATTTTATTTAAATTTTTATGATTTTTATAATAGTCAAAGTAATAGGATTTATATTATTATACTTTTATTATTTTGAAATACTATTTATTTTGTAGAAAATTATTTACAAAATGAAATATGAATTAGCTATTTTTATTTTTGATTTTAAAGTTTATAATAGCTAAGAGAATTATTACTATTTTTATTCTATTTATGATTCTATTTTAGGCTTTTATTATTATTTTTATTACTTTTATTTATTTATTATATGTGGGAAAAGTAATGAATAAGACTTTTATTTTTATTATCATTATTATTATTATTAGACTTTTTTTTTAGAATTCTTATAATAGCTAAAAGAATGGAATTATCATATTATTTATTACTATTTTTCTTATTACATTTTATTCACAAAAATATTAGGAAGGATTTAGCTTTATTATATTATTACTAGTATTTTTAAACTGAAAATAATAATATTTATTCTATTATTATTATTATTTATTTTATTTCCATATAAAAGTATTAAAATAATATTCAATTGTTATTAACAAATTCTATTATTATTTATTTATAATAACTAAAGAATAGGATTTATCTTATTATTTCTTATTGAATATTATCATTACCATCATTATTTTATGAAAATCACTTGAAAAATCATAAAAATATATTCAATTATGATTTAGGATTTTATTTGAATTTTTAAAATTTTTATAGTATTTAAAATGACAAGTCAAAGCTAAGTCAAAATATCAATATATGTAATATCTTTTTGCTTTTGAATTGTTTTGATATGATATTATTTCTAAAACTGAAATATTATTGTACAGAAAAATATTATGAAAAGTAAAGAAATTTTAGAAATAAATTTGAATTAATTTTGAGTTTAGGAACATTTTTAAATGATTTATTTACTATTTAATTTTAGTTTTCTGTTATTAATTGATCTTTGGGCTTAATTGAGTGGGCCAAGATTTAATTCCTTTTAATTATTGCTGCTGGGCCCAATTTTATTATTTTCACTGCTGGGTCAAACTGCGGGCCCCTTTGAATGAATCAAGCCCAAGTTCAGTTTTATTCCCAGGCCGATAAAAATTTTCTTTCCTTTGCGAATAGGACCCAAGTTATTTTCCGTTGGGCCAGCTGCAAACTGCTTCTGCTCTAATCTCCGGCCCAGGTCTCTTCTGACTGCTTCACGATTCGCGTGTTCGCTTTGAATTTCGTACTCAAGCATTTCTCTGATATCTCTTTTAGATAGTCTTCAATATTCGTGCGAAGGTGGCTTCCCGTTGATCGGATCTACTGATCGGAGATCAGCCAACGACACTAGCATCGCCGGAGCAAGGTGAGTACAACGATGCCTTCTTTGAGTGCATCCGTAAGGTGAATAACGAAATTTGAACTGTACCGTTTTCTTTCGCTTTAGTACCAATTCGGTACCGAACAATTCCTAGCTCTGGTTCTTCATGTTTGAATGTTTACTTGAGTTGATTCTTTATTGATTCTTGTGATCTTAGTGCCAATTATTATATTACAGGGCTTAACCATCAATTTATGTTGATTGCCAACATCAGATACTGTATACCTTAATCTGGCAGCAATTATCTCTGCTGATTTCGAAATTGTGCTCTAATTGTGATCTGATCAAGTCACCAATTGGGATCTGGAGACTCTAGTCTTCGACCCGACCATGGGTGATGGTTAGGAGGCGATGTATTTGCTCTACTACTAACCTTTTCCTTATTCCTCTTCTCACTTGAGTAAAAATAATAAAGAAATTGAAAAGAGAATCAAGAAACTGATTGTTCAAAGAAACTCTCAAAAGAAGAACTGAAAACATCAAGAAAATGCGTAAAAGAAACGATTTTATTCTTTTATTCAGAAAAGAGAAAGATAAGCTAATCCCTTTGAGATTTACATTTTAAAAGTAAAATAGAATCACTTAGCTCAAAGTAGGTGGCGTAAGTATATGCTTGCAAGAGGTGAGCTTGATAAGATCTATTTACTATCAATTGATCAAATCCATGGCTTCCTTAGATCCCTTCTTCATCTTATTAACCCTTGATCAATTGGGTGGGCCCAGGATGTGATAGCTAAGTTCTCGTGTCGTCAGAATCGAGATCGATTAGCTTAGGTGAGTATATGAATAGCTTTGATGCCTCTCTAATGGAGATCTTGTGTTTCGAGTGAGAGAGTGTATAGGATCATAAATCGGGTAATGTGTAATTGCCTTTCTGTTTTTCTTCTCTCCCTTGCTGTTTTCAACTCCCATTAGGGTATATATAGGAGGTTAATTGAAACTCAACTACCCAATTGTGTTTTCCTCCACACAATTTGTGTTTTTCTTGAGTCCATGGATCGATGGCATGGCATAATCTCAGCCCCTCTTCCACTAATCCAATGGTGTAGATCGATTCCAGTTGTGTTTGCTGAGGGGACAGCTTGAGGCTTGGATTGCCAGCATGGCACAATTGTTAGCAATTGTCACTCAGCCCCTCTTCCACTAATCTAATTTCTTATCTGCACTTGTTCTTTTAACTCCTAGCTTAATCACTTTCCTGATGTTCACTGCGGTCTACTGATCCACCTTGAGACAATTGCTAACCGTTAGCAACTAAGATTGGCGAGTTATGAGTTTGTTACAACTTTAGCAAATTTTACACCTTTGCCACTTAATTGCCATTCATAGAATTCGCTCTTTCTAGACTCTTCTAGAGACTTCTAGGTATTTACACATCACCTCAATATCCTTCTTAATGGGTTTGGGTAATAGGAAGATCCAATTAGGCGCCCTGCACCCTTATTTCCATCTAAAACCCGATTTAAAGCTTTGGATCAATTTCACTTATCTCTTGATCAATTCTCCCAATTGCAAGCCTTATTAGCATCGCACTAGTCCTGGGATATGTTCAATTCACCTGCTTGGCCGCTTGCACAATTTGGCACTGACTCTGAGCATTTCATTTTATGGCGATTGACAAGTTGGTGAATTTCAGATTTAGAGATGTTGAAGTTCTGGTTCAAGAGTCTAGTCAGTATCGTGGAGGTCCCAAGATGCCTCTCGAGGTGTTAATTGGAATGATCGAGCTTCAAATTACTTCAATCAAGTTTTTAGCCGAGGTATATATACCTCCCACGCGAGTGCACCATGAAGCATCATTTAACAAATGAGTCACCGCCCCACCTTCTCCTTCTCGTAGGCTTTCCATTGATATATCGGAAGGGGATCTTCCTTCACAAGTCGCTTGGGCGCCATTTTAATCTCCACGCCGAGGGCAGTCGGGAAGAAGAGAGGAAAATCGGGGGAAGAAGATTGAATATATCTTTTTATTTGTATAGATTAGGTGTGCATAAGCCGAAACGAGAGAAGGAGAGGGAATTACTGACAGATGGGGTCTGAGTGTAAGTGAGAGTGGTAAGTGGGGCCCCTCTGTCGGGTTTAATAAGAGACGGGGTCTCTCTTTCTCTCTTCGAGTTTGAATGAACTTGGCTCACGTAGACCGGCCTACAAGTCGGATTTAATGAGGCACAGGATTATGCACCGAGTTTATTTACATGTTTTCTTCTCTTCGATTTTCTCCCGGCGCCAAAATTAGGGTGTTCTTTGCTTAGACTCCCCAATTTGCACCCAATTGAGCTTTTGGCTTCAAATTGCACCCAAGAAATCCCCCGATTGAATCTCACCTTCCAATTACCCCGATATTCTTTCTCCAATTTATTTTAATAGATCTCTTCATCCAAAAATCATGAAAATTTCACCAAAATTCTCTAAATTCATGATGATCACCTCTGTATTTTTAAATCCCCATTTTACCCCTGTTTGCTTGTGCTAAAAATTCCTTGATCAAGGAACCCTATTTTATTCTCAATTAATCCCAATTTCTCACAATTTGTAGCTCGTTGTCTCGCTAAATAAATTCTCCTTGCAGAAACTCCACCCCAATTAACACCAATACTGATGTTTATTAGGGTTTGATTTGATCAAATGCTGACTACTTATCAGCAATTAATATAAATCTAGACTTGATCAGATGGTTGCTCCCGGACTTTGCTTTGATTAGTCTTGTGAAATTGACTTTCAATCCCTTAACATGAGAGTAATTTGGTAAAAGAGCGACTACTTATCAAACAATTGACACAAATTAAAGCATGGTTAGGTGGTTGCTCACAGCTTTGGCATCAGGTCAGCCTTGAAAGCAAAATCATATTGAGATTTCTCATGATTGGTTGTATCAAAATCGGCTTGGCATTGACATCATTTCTTGTTGCACGGGGATTGTATTGGTTCAGCTCATAGGATTTGATCTTGGCTTTTTCTCTTGTATTTCTTCCTTCAACCTTTTAGGGGTAAACAAAGAGCCACCCACCAAAGCGGGTCCTGAAGAATTTGGCAAATTGAAGGGCCTGCTTTGGTGCACATATTCGACACACCTCTCTCCTTCTTAGGTTCAGGCTAGACTTCGATAGCTTTTCCTTTAATCAGATTCTTCTTAGAGCGCAACATGGTGGGGCCTGTCCTCTCAGCCTCTCGCTCGTGGGATAGTGGTGCATGTACTCAGCCACCTGCCAAGCCATCTGCTTCAGCCACCACAGATAAAGATAGCATCTCTTGGCCACCTTCCTTCACTTTATTTTTCTTCTTCCCTCATTTCATTTTTTTTACTATTGGGGATGCTGATCGCCTTCTTTTCTATTTTCTCATCACTTCCTCCGCAGCATGGGAAAATATTTCATAAACTCTTTACATTTTACACTCTCAATCTTAATTGCAAAAGTGCCTAATACAACTGCTTTTATTTTCGTATAACATCTAAGTACAAAAATAGAAAAAGGGAAAACTTTACAAAGACCCTATTGCACTCATTCTATACACTCGCTTCTCTTTATTTATTACAATACAGATTTTAAGTAACCGTGGTATTTTGCGGATACCGAACTGTCTCGTATTGACCTCTAGGCCGGGTACAGAATAAACCCGTTTATCCCTTTATTACTGATGGATAAACTTACCAGTATCAATTGGATTGTGGATGCAATTGATAACACCATTTTGTGGATGCTCCTTGTATACTTGATTGATATTTATTTGTGGAAGCTCACCCACTCTCCCCTCATTTGTGCACCGTTGCGTGCAGAAGTGGAAACTCACATTCACTCATCTCCACTCAATTTGTTTTGTGGGGATCCTACCCTCAAACATCCATCACGCATCCCTGCGAGACAGGCTTTCATCGGGTAGGTCCGCTCTCCATGACCTGAGTCACTTCTTTAAGCGAATTACTTTATTTGACACTGAATGTCGGGCAAAAGCGTAAACCCTTAGTCTGACCCCTCCATGATCTATTTTGGGATTAAAAACAGATCACCTCCTTGGGCGTGTGGTACTTTTGCGGATGAATGTACCCAACCTAGTTTTTATATTTTGGCTACCCTCAAACATCCATCACGCATCCCTGCGAGACAGGCTTTCATCGGGTAGGTCCGCTCTCCATGACCCGAGTCACTTCTTTAAGCGAGCCGCTTTGTTTAACATAAAATGTCGGGTACAAGCGTAAACCCTTAGTCTGACCCCTCCATGATGCGCCGTGGGATTATGACACGTCATTTCTTTGGGCGTGTGGTGCTTTTACGGATGAATGCACCCAACCTGGCTTTGTATAACACTCGTGGTGTCGGGGACAAAGGTGACAACCCCTTATTGAAAAGATTTTATTATTTTTTATTTATTTATTGATGAGTAATGAAAATAGATTTTTATTGTTTTACTTAGATATTCTTTTATTTTATTAGAAGAAAGCAGATTTTTGGTTATTAGTGATACATGTTACTAATAGTACGAGAGTTATTTATTTACATGCCCTCGGAAGCGACTATTTACTAGCCACCAATTTGCTCGACCTATCCCTTGGCTTGCGCCGCGGCGACCAATATGAGCAACTTTCGTCATTGGGCAACGAGATAGTTTGAGGGACAACCGCAAACCCCGCCCATTTTTGTGTTTATTACGTATCAAATGGACAAACCCGGTGGTATTTGTATTGTGAGCCCAAACACCAAAGCTCTCGCCTTACACTCTCGCGTGGTTTTGGCATTGAATTCTCTTATTCTTATTTCTTTTTTTTTTTATTTTGTTGTAGGGCTAAATGTGTTTGTGTGGTTTTGGATTTTTGGATGCATTCTATCTACAAATGCACAAGTAAGGTTTTTGGGATTTTTTATGCAAAAGTGGAGGTTAGACATGGGTTTGTGTTTCGTGCACGTGTGTGTAAGCTGTTTACCCTTGAAAAATTTCAAGGATGAATAGATGAATAAATGAAATAAATTGATGATAAATCATAAGAAAGGGAAGAAGAGAGAGAGCAGTGGAAGGATGGCCCACTGATCAGGAGAGGTCGCTGCCTAACCCCGGAACAAACCCATTAGTCCCACAATGGAATGCTGGGCATGAAGTGAAGAGTATAAATACCCCGCTATTCTCTATCCACTCAGCATGAGTGACACCCAAGAAGATCGAGGGAGAGAGGAGACCTCTTGGGTGTCACCATGTGATTATATCTTTTCTGACAAGTGGGACCCACATGGCAGTCCCTTATGAGCAGCTCCAATGACATGGACCTAGCCTATTTTGCTAAGAAAGCTAACCAACCCGGAACAGAGGTTAAGCATTAATCCCACAATGAAATAATATGGTGAAAGACGAGGATATAAATACCCCACCACCTCCTACTCATTCGAGGTGGCTGACCCTCGGGAGATTTAGGAGAGAGAAAATCTCCTGATGGGTCAGCCATTTGACTACATTTTCTCTGACAAGTGGGACCCACCTGGCAGTCCCTCGCAGATGAATCTAACAACATAGCCTATCTGATGAGTCACCATGTGACCATTTTCACTGACAGGTGGACCCCCCACCTCGGTGACCTATTGAAGGAGTCGAATTGAACCCTAAAAATCGCCTTTGGAGCTAACCCTAGAAAGGAGTGAGCAATATAATCCCTATGCTACATGAAATGATGTCAATGCCAAGCTAGCATTTTGATGCAACTAGTCATGAGAAATTCCAAATGTGATTTTGCTTTCAAGGTGACTCGGTGCCAAAGTGCGAGCAACCACCTAACTATGCTTTGATTTGTGTCAATTCGATAAGTAGTCGGTTCTTTGACCAAGTCACCCTCATGTTAAGGGATTGAAAGTCAATTTCACAAGACGATCGGGTGCAAAGTGGGAGCAACCACTTGATCAAGTCTAGATTTGTATTAATTCTTGATAAGTAGTCAAGCATTTGATCAAATCAAGCCCTAATGAATATCAATATAAGTCTAATTGGTATTTAGTTAGGGTGGTTTCTGCAAGAGAGAGATAATTGGCAGAGACACAGAGCTACAATTGAGATCAGGGATTAATTCATAAGGAATAATAGGGTTTATTTGACAAAAGAATTTTTAATTCAGAGAAGCAAGGGCAAAAATGGAATTAAAAATTACAGGGATGATCATCATGAATTTAGGGATTTTTGGTGAAATTTTCATGATTTTTGGATAAGTGGAGCTATTAAAATAAATTCAGGGAAGATAAAAGCAGAATAAATGGACTGATCAAAGGCTGAGATTCAATCAAGGGTTCATCCGGGTGCAACGGGGACAGAGACACATCTGGGTGCAAACTGGGGATCCTAAGCACACCTATACCGAATCAGAGAAGAGAGAGGGTGTGACACGTGTCAGCATTTCATTGGGCCACCTCATGCCACGTGTCAGCACCCCATTGGTCCACCTCAGCCATGTGGACCCCACACCCCTACAGACCTGACAAGTGGGCCCCACCTATGCCACATGGCAGTCAGCCATTGGTCCACATCAGCAGCCACCTCATCCAGCAGCTAGACAAATGGCAGCATGCTATAAGGCCACCTCAACAGCCCATTGCCATGTGGCCTTCCCTTATTGGTCCACCTCACCACTGTGAATCCCACTATGCTATAAGGCGACTGACAAGTGGGCCCCACTGGATGCCACATGGCATGCACTCACTGGTGCCATGTCACCATACAGCGTGTATAAAGAGTGACAGATGGCTCTTTTTGGTTGGTGCAGGGCAACACACAAGGTGCCACATGGCACTATATCACAAAGCCACATCATACACAGATCATTAACACTAAGGGTTTGTTTAATAAGCAATCAACCAATCAGGCAGAGCCACCTCAGCCTATTAACCCTAATCATCATACTAATCAACTGCTAATTAGATCTATAGGCGTATACTCACATAACCTTACAGGTGGGGCCCAGGATACAGAGATAAGAGTATAGGCTCATGGTTGAAGTGGTATGCCAAGTCTATCCTACCGGTTTGACCTGCTCAAAGCGATCAAATTTAAAAAAGAGATGAAAACAAGATGAACCTGGTGCATGCTCCCCCAGTCGCTGATCTACTCCCCTCTGACGCTTTGGTGCACGTGCGCCTGAGCCGTCCAGCCTAGCCGAACACTCTCCCCGCTCTCCCTTCTTCTCCTTCTCCTCTCGCGCGCGAGTTTGTCCCTTCCCATGGCGTCTCACCATTGTGAGAGCTTCAAAGACAGTTGATGCACTTTAATGAATTAACCAGAGAAGCTAGAGCAGGGGAGTAACGATAAAAGGGAGTTAAACAACAAGTATACCTCAATTCGAATTGGAACAGTAGAAGTACACTCTTGTTGAATACAATTGAGTACTCCAGGCACTAAATTGAGCACGGAGACAGCTTGATTATGCTTAGGCGATGTCAATTGGCAAGCAATTACAAAGAAATTGAGCAAGAAGAAAGCTTGGAGATTGAAAATTGTCGAGAGCAGTCACAAAGAGGCAAGCTTGATAGACGCTTCAAAGGCCAAATTGAACAATCAGAGAGCTTATTCAGATCAAGGCGACGCTAGTTAGCATGAAAAGAGTGAGTGATTGAGTGGAAGAAGTGAATTGTGTCAAGAGAAGAGGTGAGGCAGAAACCGGATTTTGAAATAAATGAAATTCAGTGAAATTGAAAGAGAGAGAATGCTAACCATGGTGCAGAGGCATTTAAATACGGATTATTGATAAGAGGGCTTGCTTATCAATCAAAGTAGCTGTTGAATTGGAGTCAAAGAGTCACGCACGATCAAAGGGAATAACGAGAAACGGTTATACAATTAAAGAACAAACACAAATCAATCTCGGCCATTGATTGAGTTAGAATGAAAGGTATGGATGTATCCAAGGTGGCAATCCAGGTGAAAGGCACTCAACCAATCGCAATTGGGTTCAATCGTCGGTTCTAGCCTATATAAATGAAGAATCAGCAACAGTAGAGGAGGCCATGAGAAGAGCAGTTAAAAACACATACTCATATACATTTTTTTTAGTCAACAAGAGAGAGAGAGTGAATAGCTACAAAAGAAATTATTCAATTTCTTGTTTCTATCAAGAACTAAAGGTAATTTGTAATATTCATTAGTTCATGGATGTTTTCCTTGTATTCTTTCTCTGAAATTGAATTTAAAACATTCAATTCATAGTTGTTGAACAGTTAATTGAATCTATTTCTTCATTCTAGCCTTCTATTTTAGAAATTCAACTTCTTTCATTTGCTTCTTCATTGTTTATCTTTGAAAAGCTTTAATCAATAGTAATTAGCTGCATTCAGCGAGCCACTGGCCCAATCACAAAGTGATTGGTGAGCCTTTAGGCCTGAATCAGTTATAAAGATCAAGAATTTGCGGTTTAATTGTTGCTATATTGATTTTATTAGAAAATTTTCATTTTCAGAATTCATCTGTTTATGTTTACATGCAATTAAGGTATACAAGTTCATATCCTTGTAACTTTCTTGATTGAATTGTTTTGATTGATCAGAGTTAACCCTAGCATTGTAATTTCATCGTAATACATTGATTCTGATAGAACCAGTATGCCGTTGAGCTTTCAAATACGAATTTGTTCAAATTAACACTCAACTCGGTGAGCCACGGCCCTAGCTACGCCTAGGTGTGCCTTTAGGCACGAGGAGTGCTAATTGGACGAGTAAAGGTCATGAATTGAGTCAATTAAGATCGGCACCGACCGGTACCATGCATTCGCGTGCGATGAGTTGCTCCAAAGCACCTTCAAGAACGAAAGGGAAGCCCTCGCCCATCCTATACCGCATCTTCATACCTAGACGATGCTCCTCGACCTTGTAATTATCAAGAACTTTGATCAATTCGTCGAATTTGATGAAGAAAGCATCTCGATCGACTCTAACCGACATACTCACCGATACTATTATGCGGCACCTGTCCGTATGGATCTCCAATCAAGGACTACAGAGAAGCTCACCGAAGTGAGGCGATTCTAGGGCATAGGTCTGATCGGAGAAGGAAAGCTCCGGTCGTCGGGAACGCCATTACACGCGAATCTCAATGCAACGGGAAGTCAGAGTCTGAGGAGAGATCTTCCGCACGATTCTTGAAGCGTTCGCTAATCTTGAAGAATCTTTAATGAGTGAGATTTGACGATAGTTCGAAAATTTAAACGAAAGAAGATCTGGGCCTTATACATATTAAACACGCATCTTAATTAAATCAAGCGGCCCAGATATGTTTAAACATTTGAATAATAACTCTGTACTAATCTGGGCCGTAGATCCATTAAACACCTATCTCAAACTAATCTGGCGGCCCAAATGAAGAAGAAAGTTAGAAAGATGCGCACTAATCTCAACATATATCCGACGGCCCAGATTAAGCCCATTAATTAAATAATAACAGAATAGTGATAATATGGAGTAAATAAATGATTTAAAAATGCTATTGAACTCCAAATTGACTCAAATTTGTTTCTAAAATTTTCTTATTTTTCATACTATTTTTCTATACAATAATATTCCAGTTTTAAAAATATAATCATGTTAAAACAATTTAAAAGCAAAATACATTACATATATTGATATAGTTGACCTAGCTTTGACTTGTCATTTTAAATACTATAAAAATTCCAAAAATACAAATAAAAATCATAAATAATAACTAGATATATTTTAGTGATTTTTCAAGTGATTTTCCATGAAATAATAATGATGATTGTAATATGCTATAATAAAAGTGAGATTAGCTATATTCTTTGATAAATAAATAAAAAATAAAAATAATAATAGATATTATATTGATATTTTCTGTAAAAAAAATATAATAAAAATAAATAGCACAAAATATACAAAATATATTACTATGGTAATAAATAGTAAAATGCATTTTCTTTTATAATAAAAAAAATGATAATATAGTTTTATAATATGAATTGTATTTCTTTTGTTATTTCTATACAAATATACAATAAAAATACTTTTGATGAATAAAATGAAATAAAAATAATAGTTGTAATAAAAGTATAATAAATTTCATCTCTTGTAGCTATTTTTCAACTAATAATAGTAATAATAAAAAAATCTTATATTTTTCTGTAGATAATAAATAGAGATAATAAAAATAGATATAATGAATAGTATAATAAATAGGATAGAATATTAGTAAATGATTTCTTTTTAGCTATTTTAGATATTAAAAATATAAAAATAAATAAAAAATAATAATAATAAAATAATATAGCTAACCATCTTTTGATTTTGTAAATAATTCTTACATAATGAATAGTATTTCAATATAATAGAATATAATAATAAAATCTTATTACTTTGGTTATTATAAACATTTTGAAAATACAAATAAAAATCATAGCCATTTTATTTTCTATTATTTTTTGTAAGTGATTTTCTACAAAATAAATAGAGTTTAGAAATAATAAAAATAAAATTTTACTACTTTAGCTATTATAAAAATCCCAAAAATATAAATAAAATTCTAATTAATAGCTAACCCCTTTTTCCTATTATTTTCTACATAGATAAATAGAGTTTAAAAATAAAAACAATAATAATAATAATAATAATAATAATAATAATAATAATAAATAAATGCATCTTTATAATAAAAATAATAATGGAAGATACTATATAATAGACTTTGTGCATTTTAGAAATGAATAAATATGCTCACATAAGGAGTGTAGAGCCACATAAGAATATTTGCACACATGATATAACATTTAGAACGATTAGTCAAGACAAGAACATCTCGATGAGAGGATAAATAAGGTTGCAATGACAACACGAGAAGATACGTTGAGACAAGAACATCTTGACGTGAGATGATTAAGGCTTTAATAGCAATACAAGAAGATATGTCGAGACAAGAACATCTTGACACTTGATGAAAAATAATAAGATACGTCGAGACACGGGAACATCTTGACGTGAGATGAATAAGGCTTTGATAGCAACATGAAGGAACATGTCGAGACAAGAACATCTTGACACTTGATGAAGAATAACCGGAGAGCTACGATACTAACATGGAGATATATGTCGACTCGAAGAAGAAGAACATTATGATGTCCTAGATAGGTGACATCTTAATGACTCGCACGCCATGAGCAAGTAACTCATGATTGAATATGCTCACACAAGGGGTGTAGGGCAACATAGTAGTTTTGCACAAGTAATGCAACACGTAGAATGATTAGTCAAAACAAGAACATCTTGACGCTCGCTGAAGAATGACCAAAGCTACGACATCAGCATGGAAAGATATGTCGACTTTGAAGAAGAAGAACATTACGATGTCCGAGCGAAGCGACATCTTAATGACTCGGTGTCATGAACAAGTAATTCATGACCATTTGGTAGCGGCAAGACCGAACTCGTCCGTCGATGAGTTTGTCTCCGACTCATTTCCCGAGGCTTGTGAGATTGAATCGGTCTGTTGGTAGATTCATCCACAAAACGATGAATGTGAACCGTTACGTAGGTAGGTTCCTTCACTAACACATGCCTCAATGTTGAAGCGGCCCGGCGCTTCGGGTTTGACATTGTGTGCAATTGTGTTTCCTAGGTTTATGAATCGGCTTAGTGCTTCGAATTCATGATCTAGAAGATCGGTGAGAAGAAACACGTGGGCCATATCCACCCTTCTCCGATTCACCAACCTCAAGATCAACCGGCTCGGCGCTTCGAGTTGTATTTTGTGTGATTGGTTGTTGACTAGTTAAGATTGAACCGTCTGTTTGTAGGTTTATCTTCTAGATCAACGGAGGTCGAGTCGTTACGTATGTAGACTCACCTCAAGCCCCATGAAGAGATTAAACTGGTGCGTAGGTAAGGTTACATCTCGAGGTGGCATGGACCGAACCGTCTGTTTGTAGGTTCGTCCTCCATAGGACAAAACCGTCTGTTTGTAGGTTTGTCTTCCATAGATTGAGCCGTCTGTTTGTAGGTTCATCTCCGTAGACCCCTTTTCATGAAATTAGACGACCACTTGACCATCTTTTAACTATACTATTTGCTTCTCTCTTTCAAAGATCCGAGAGGTGCCTCGAGGTTCGTAGCCGGGGTAATTAACGGTGGGGGCTTGCGCCCACCGGAATCTACAAGAACTCACAATCACTAAAAACCCCACGAATGTGCATCCAAATAATCTCTAAACGGCGAGAATCGGCCGACACCCCGGCGAGATGCACGCTCGGGAGGGATCTCCGTGTCCTTCTTCCGCAACCCATCGCCCGGCGGCGGTGCGGAGCGCGCGAAAAAGGGTCGCACGGGATCGGCACGCCCGGTGGGACCTAGATTCTCCTCTTATCTACGAAAGAGAGAGGCAAATAGAATAGTTAAGAGATACAAGTGGTCTTCTATGTGCTAAAATGACTAATGATTTTCAAGTATTTTTGTTTTTGCGGGAAATGGCATTCTTCGGAAACTTCAACCTCGCTCCTACACCGTCACTCCTGCAAAGAGCCCGGAGGGCAAATTGTTCATGTTCTTCGGGACCATCCCGCAAGAACTCACCATCTACGGCCCGGCTCCGGTGGCCACGATCACTCCATGCAACCGTCGGATCTCCATGCCGGACGAGGAGGAGGACTCGATCACCACGACTCCCGAGGGGATCTCAAACAATGTCATGGCCTCTCCTACTACCTCCCCAAAGAGGAGAAGGCGACCGTCAAGAGGACGAGCCCCAAAGGCGCGGCCCAAACTACCCGCAACTCTCAAGCATCCGGGAAGAGGGCCCCGGATGCATACCGAGGCTGGTGGTGGCTAGGCCGGCTATCCCGATCTCTAACAAATTCACGGCTCTCGCATAGTGGCCAAGAACTCGGCCACGGGCCGACTCGCCGGGCATGGGAGGTGCCTAAGCCCACACCTCGCCCAACTCAAAGGCCTCGGCGCGCCGGGACAAGTCTCAAGCCCCTGCGAAGCCATCTACAAGGCTCACGGGGCCCTCAGCGAGAGGAAGAGTGTGAGAAACGCTAGGTCGAGACAATACGTCTCCCGCTCGGTCGATCTCAAGGCATGGCTCGGCCGCAAGCCATTGCCTCCACTCCGAACACAAGGAGGTCTATACCAAAGGTAACACCTAGCACCCGGCGGGTATGGGTCCCGAAGGGTTTCCGACCAACAAAACCCCGATCTCAAGCCCAACCCGGGAGGCGGCAAGTCTAATGCTCCGTCCGAGAGCGTATTCGACCGCTTAGGTCGGAAGAGTGTATTCGGTAGATTAGGCTCGAGAATACCACTCAATAACCGAAAATAACGCCCCGACCAAACAAAGAAGAAGAGAAGAACCGCTCGCTATGAAGAGCACTTCTCGGTCAACACCATCGGTATAAACTACGACACTGATCCGGACACTGATGCTGAGGTGAATATGACCCAGGATGACCAATCCCCGCCTAATCAAGCTCACGTCACCAATACCAACAAAAATAATGGTAGAAAAGGGAGACCACCCAAGAGAGTCAACCCCGAGGGCAACAAAGCGAGAGAAGGGGAAGACCACAACGAAAACCACGATCTCTTTGACAATGAAGATGACATCGAAACACGTCCGAAGTGCCTATCGATGAAATTGAAATACTAAAAGGCCACATCGAGGCACGGGACGAAGAAGCGATTAGGCAACGGGAGCTAATCGCTACCATGCTTTGAAACAAAATGAAGAATTGATTAAGGCGGTCAAATCCTTGCAAGAATCACAAGACGCCAATTTCAAGGTGGTAGCTCCGTCGAAGGGGTCCACGTACCAAAAGCAATCATAAGGGAAAACAACATGTCGATTCTAAACCCCATCCACACAGAACAATAGATGTGGAGGGTGAACCAACGGGAATATCCGGAAAGAGATTCAAGCCATGATTGCCAAACAAATGCAAATATTTGGAGGTGGATACGCTATCCCTCCCGTTAAAAGCGTGGACATCCATACCTGCCATATACGACTTAGAAGAATATCCTAAAGGGTATGTGATCCCCGCTTCGGGACCTTCTCCGGGAAGGCAATAAAGACACGAACCCCGAACAACACGGCCCACTTTGTAGCCTCGTGCGGCAACACGGGCGGCAATGATGCTGCTTGTTGTTAAGACAATTCCCTCGAGTTTGGTGGGAACCGCTTTCCAATGGTATTATTCATTAGAGAACAACGACATCGGGACTGGGACGAGATGGCGGACTCGTTCGGGCGCGATTTGTCATGGTGTACGATAAGATAAATATAGCCGATCCGGCGAGCACTAAACCTAAGAAAGGGGAGTCAATAATGATTTTATCAATAGATGGCGGAACCTCGGCATCAAATGCGACCGCACATTAAGCGAAGATGAGGCGTCAACCTAATCATGAAAAACATTGACGGGTGGATGGGCATGCTTCTTGGTGTGACAAAGGTCAACACATTCAAAGACTTGCTCGGATCGGTATCCAATATGGAAAGAATGTCACCGCACACCGTGCCGAACTTCATGAATAATAGGCCGCAACGAGGAGCCGAGCGAGACCAAGTGGCATTCACCTCGCTAAAAGATAAGATGGTTGCCAACGAGACACCCCAGGCGGCGACGATGGCACAAATGGCAATAATTACAACAAGGGACCCGGGCCCAATCCGGGAGGGAGTTCACGGAGTTTTGAGTCCCTCAGACAAAAGAAGACTAAACCGTACTCCTTCAGGAAAGATAAAGTTGCTCAAATCTTCAGGGGAGCACTAAAGAATGGCCTAACCTACTAGGCCGATAAACGTCCGGAAGATGCGATAAATCGGACGAACCCAACTTACTCGCCCATACCATAGAGTACTAGGGCACTCAATTGAAGATTCTTTGGGTCTTCAAAGATTGGGTTGAGAAGGCGTACAAAAACGGTGAAATTACTTTACCTAAAGGGTTCTTGCAAAGCCCATGACCCATGAGCGAGCCAACACGATCTCTCATGAGGAAGAGAAAGTCCGGGCCGATCATGCGAAGACCGGGAAGAACAATGGACTACGCACCTATCGAAGAAATCGATTAAAATGCTTAAAGCCCTTAAGAAAGAACCTGGCATGAAATGGAAGACGATATCACACCGGTGGTCCCACCGAAACCCGGGGTATATTATAAGGTGGACCGAGCCAAGACCAGGTTCTTAAGAAGAGAAAGAAGCATAGAAGCAACAAGTCCGGAAAGAATAAAATTGAAGAATGCGAGCAAGGCGATCCGAGGCGATTACCCTCCAACACTTCATCTCCAAAGAAGGCGGGAGAAGCTAACCCTAGGTCAAAAGAAGAAAATGTGGATGAAGAAATAAATAAAGAAGAAAGCGAAGAGATGCGGGGTGCTTCGTGCAACATGGTATATTCTTCTCACGATGAAGATATGCCAACTTTAGAGGAGATGTTCTTCCCAAATGACGAAGGGGAAGCAAGCACCTGCGGGACCAAAAATGAAGAATGCAAAGCGTGCTCCGTCAGGGACTTATATACCCGAGAGACGGGCTCCCAAGGATTAGATAAAGGAAAGGATAAGGCCACGAATAAAGGTAAAGGTCGAGAACCCAAGCAAGAACCCGAAAAGACCGGTCGACGGGCGAAGAATATAATGTGTTGGCACATCCGCGTAAGATCCCGGCGCTATTAAGCATATTTGATGCGTTGATGATGTCACAAGACCTAAGGGAGGTGCTAATCCAGGCCTTGCAAGATCCCAGAAATACAAGTCATACTTTGTCGAGCAAAATATGCAAAAAGCCCTATTCACCGCCAAAACGGGCGCTTTGCATAAATTTCACGAGACGACGACCTCTAATAGGCACCGTTGACCATAACCGCCCGTTATACATTCACGGAAATTGTGGAGGGCAGAAGATTGGTCGCATTTGGTCGACGCGGGGGTCTTCGATCAATATCATGCCGCTCAAAACTCGAAGACCATCACCTTAGACGTAAAGAACCTATCGACGAAAAGGTGATTATTCATGGCTTCAATCAAAACTCCCAAAAGGCCACAGGAGCTATAACTACGAACACTGCAATGCGGAAGCCTAAGAGCGCCTACTAAATTCTATGTCATTGACGCTGAAACCTCTTATCGGGCGTTCTTTGGGTCGCCGTGGCTTCATAGTAATCGGGTCATACCCTACTACTGCACCGGTGCTGAAATATATCGAGAATGGTAAGCAAAAGAGAATTGACGGAGATGTCAAGCCATTCGGGGTGCATGAGATTAAATTTAATGACCTTGATATTTTTCTGCCTAAATCGCCGTGGCGCCAAGCCGACTTTATAACAAAAGCGAGTCGAAACCCTTCAACAAAGGCCCTAAATTTGATACCTCATCCGGAGAAGAAGAAGAGGTCAAATTTAATATTAAACCCGAGGTGCTCGAGCCCAAGACCGGAAGAAAGTCGGGTGAAGAAGCAACCTTCCACTTCAAACAGTGGGCGCGTATAAGGCCCAAATAAAACCGAACGAAATCAATGCAAGTGATTCGAAGAGGAGGTCATTTTCAATTTTAAACACTGCCAACACCCCTCAAATTCAGATCATAGAGGCAACTTCGGGAGAAGACTCGAAAGATTCTAACAACTCGGGCGATACCACCTCGGGGAAGAGTCGGCCATGATCGTCAACCTGGGAAGAGGAATCGACGAAGAGATCATCTATCACATCCTCAAAAAGCCATATAAAGGGCCGAAACAGATAATGAAAGTGAGGAGTCATATATGATCAACACGGGACCCGTAGCGGAAGGGATAACCTGGTTAGGCCGAGGCCTATAAATGAAGAACGCTCATGGCGGGAAAATTTCGAAGGTCGCGTACGGAATGCGATCGACGAAATAAGGCACCAAGTTGAAAATAATAGAAGAGAAGTGTCGAACAATGGGAAGTGATGCGGGATATTAAAGTGCAACACAATGAAATCATGATAATGATTGAAAACACAAACCGCGATCTATAACTCCGAGCTACTCAAGGAAGTGATGAGCGAACCCCGTTCGGGACCCACGAAAGACAAGCACCCGATAGCGGCAAACGGGTAATTGTCATAGTAGATGAATCAAAGGGGAAGAAATAAAAGCTAAGCAACCGACCGTCATGCAAACCCTCAAGGTCAAGAAGAGTAAACCATACTCTTTCTGAAAAATAAAAAACTCGGATATTTGAGCAGGCCTTAAAGAGCGGATTGACACTTCCCGTCCGTAAAAGACCATGAGACATAGAAAGAGCGGTGAAGGCGAATTTTGCCCTTATCATCGCATCTTGGGCCATACAATCGAAGAATGTTGGGTATTCAAGGACCTCATAGAAGAAGGGCATAGAAACGGGACAATCCAACTCCCGAAGAGTTTTCAACAAGACCCAGCTCCGCATAACTCGAATAACAAGGGCAAAGGGGTTGCTTATACGATCTCGCATACTCCCGTGCCTAGCAAACCTAAGGTTGCGAGACGAAAGCCGATCAAAGAAATCTACCGCTCCAACTCAGTCATGAATATTGAGATAGAAGAGGAGATGGCAGACTGGAGATTACCGTGGTTCCCGAAAGGCATTTTAAAGACCTTATACCAAGGGAGGTGAACCACATCCAAACCCTAAAGACCTTTGTTGTGCGGCAAAGGTAGAGCGCATAAAGGGAAAACTATCATCCACAAGGCTATAATTTTCTATCAGAGCGATTCAACCCAGTCTCTGAAGAACCCTGATCACAACACTTGGAAGAAGTGGGTGATAGAACAAGAATCGGAGAATGCAACGAGCGGTGACGCTGCATCTCATTCCTTTGGAAAGGAGCTGTATAAATTGGCAAAAAGGGCAAGGTGTCTGAGAGACATATCCAAGGCCGAGGCCAAGCGCTTCGATGAACTCTGGAATGGCGGCCAGAATAAAGTCCTGGGCCTGGATGGCAAAATAAAATATACCCGGGGGTTAGGGTATAACTGCGATGATGCAGCATGCTTCGAAGGGTCTCTCAACGGGTACCGAATGGAAGAAAGCTGTTGCATGACTTCTGTTGAGATGCTGGATAATGAAACAGAAGAGGACAATGCCCCAGTCCTGAAAAATGCTTTGAAACAGCTAGAGAAGGAGCCTAACACGGTCGATGAGTTATCTGAAATCAACTTGGGAACAGAAGAAGACCCGAGAGCCAACGGCTTGGCCGAAGCCTTTAACAAAACCCCGATCAATATTATGAAGAAGACGAGTGGACGGCAACCAACGAGGCGGGACAATCGTCTACGGGAGGCATTATGGGCTTATCGAATCACGTACCGAACGCCTACGCAAGCTACCCCATATTCTCTCGGCTTTTGGGGTTGAAGCCGTTCTCCCTCTTGAGGTGGAATTACCGTCATTGCGGGTGGCTATGCAAAATGATATGACCATGGACGAATGCCAACAACTTAGGCTGGACGAGTTGGATGCCATGGACGAGAAAAGCGATAGCCCAAGCAGAACCTCGAAATATATCGAGCAAAAATGGCAAGGGCATATGATAAGATGGCGCGAGTCGGGGCATTTCAACAAGGGGAGCTTGTTCTTGTCCTTAAGAGGCCGATTATTGGCGGCACATCGGCCCAAAATTCTCCCGAATTGGGAAGGGCCATACGTAATTGAGAAGGTATACGGGGCGGCGCATACCAACTCATAGACCATGAAGGTGAAAGGCCCATGCCACCGATTAATGGGCGATATCGAAGAAGTACTACACATAGCCGGAGTGGGGCCGATCGAGTAGTATCTATTGTAAATAAATAAGGAGGGAATAAGTGTTCGTTTACACACACGTGCACGAAACACAAACCCATGTCTGACCTCCACTTTTACATAAAAATCCCAAAAACCCTACTTATGCATCTGTAAATAGAATGCATCCAAAAAAATCCAAAACCACACAAACACATGTAGCCCTATAAAAATAAAAAAATAAATAGAATAAAAGAATTCAATGCCAAAACCACGCGAGAATATAAGGCGAGAGCCTTGGTGTTTGGGCTCACAATACAAATACCACTGGGTTTGTCCATTTGATACAGAATAAACACAAAAATGGGCAGGGTTTGCAGTTTGTCCCTCAAACTATCTGTTGCCCAATGACGAAAGTTGCTCATATTGGTCGCCCACGGCGCAAGCCAAGGGATAGGTCGAGCAAATTGGTGGCTAGTATATAGTCACTTCCGAGGGCATATAAATAAATAACTCTCGTATTATTAGTAACATGTATCACTAATAACCAAAAATCGCCTTCTTCTAATAAAATGAAAGGATATATAAGTAAAACAATAAAAACCTATTTTCCCTACTTATGAATAAAATGATGATAATAAAAAAATAATAATAAAATCTTTTCAATAAGGGGTTGTCACCTTTGTCCCCGACACCATGAGTGTTATACAAAGCCAGGTTGGGTGCATTTATCGTAAAAGCACCACACGCCCGAAGAAATGGTGTGTCATAATCCCACGACATATCATGGAGGGTCGGACCAAGGGTTTACGCTTGTACCCGACATTTCATGTTAAACAAAGCGGCTCGCTTAAAGAAGTGACTCGGGTCATGGAGAGCGGACCTACCCGATGAAAGCTTGTCTCGCGGGGATGCGTGATGGATGTTTGAGGGTAGCTAAAATATAAAAAACGGGTTGGGTACATTCATCCGCAAAAGTACCACACGCCCAAGGAGGTGGTCTGTTTCTAATCCCAAAATAGATCATGGAGGGGTCGGACTAAGGGTTTATGCTTTTGCCGACATTCGGTGTCAAATAAAGTAATTCGCTTAAAGAAGTGACTCGGGTCATGGAGAGCGAACCTACCCGATGAAAGCTTGTCTCGCGAGGATGCGTGATGGATGTTTGAGGGTAGCTAAAATATAAAAAAAACAGGTTGGGTACATTCATCCGCAAAAGTACCACACGCCCAAGGAGGTGATCCGTTTCTAATCCCAAAATAGATCATGGAGGGGTCGGACTAAGGGTTTACGCTTTTACCCGAGCATTCGGTGTCAAATAAAGTAATTCGCTTAAAGAAGTGACTCGGGTCATGGAGAGCGAACCTACCGATGAAAGCTTTGTCTCGCGGGGATGCGTGATGGATGTTTGAGGGTAGTACCCCCACAAAACAAATTGAGTGGAGATGAGTGAAGGTGAGTTTCCACTTCTGCACGCAACGGTGCACAAATGAGGGGAGAGTGGGTGAGCTTCCACAACTAAATGTCAACTAAATATACAAGGAGCATCCACAAAATGGTGTTATCAATTGCATCCATAATCCAATTGATCTTGGTAAGTTTATCCATCGGTAATAAAGGGATAAACGGGTTTATTGTACCGGCCTAGAGGTCAATACGAACGGAGTTCGGTATCCGTAAAATACCACGGTTACTTGAGTTTTGTATTGCCATAAATAAAGAGAAATGATGTATAGAATCAATGTAATAGGATGTTGTAAGATTTTCCTTTTATTATGATTAGAATGCTGAAACGATTGTAATAGGCGCTTTTGCAAATAAGATTGGAGGTGCATAGCATGAAATCAATAAAATACTTCCTCGCGCTGCAGAGGAAGCGATGAAAGGATAATAATAGAAGTAAACATCATCCACAACAAGAGATCAAAATGATAAATGTCAATGCATCCTATATCAAGTATAGTAAAAGAAAAGGAGAAAGAAAAAATGAAAGTGCAGTCTATGGGCCCAAAAAGCGGGACTCCAACTCTAATAGCACAGTGCTAATAGTCTCTAAATGAGTATGGAGGGAGTGCCTATCCTCCTCCGAAGCTGCCTCGAAATCCAAAAACTGAGCAAAGGCACTATCCCGAGCACTCGTGTGAATCTGCAGCTCTGGGAGACGTCCCGCTAAATGACGGGAGAAGCCCTCCACCGATAATCTATGGTCCTCTAGCTCCGCACGAGCGATCGAGCGGGCCCACCACTAACTCCCATGGAGCGGAGAGTGGCACAAGAAGAGAGCCGCGAAGATAGCGGAGTCGAGCGGCCTCCAAATGCTGCGTAGCTCATGAATCTCTAACTCGTGCCGATATACGAGAGAGCTCGCATCTGGTAAGCCCCGAGCGCTCCTCACACCTCCGGAAATGAAAGTGCTCTCGAGACGAGGTGCAATGAGTAGAGCGGCGCGATGGTATCCCGCATCGCCCTATACCAATCGAAAGAGAATCCACTTTGGGCGCGAGAGTCCGGGATGTCGAAATCTAGTGGATAGCCCCGAAGAAGGTATCTCGGAGTGCATCCGCCGAGCGCGGCCAAGGCGAGGCGCACATCCCTCGATGAAACATCTGCAAGTAAAATAAATGGGTTAGACAAATTGTTATAACCAAAGAAGAAATAGAAGGAAGAGAAGATCTAACCTATCGCCTCGTCGCTTTGAGGACCAAGCGGGGACCGAATCGGGATAGGGATGTCGGTCGCCTCGGGAGGACCGCAGTGCACCGGACCGGCTACAAAATAAAATGAAAAGCATAAATACATGGAAAGGTAAAATACGGGCAAATGAAAAGGAAATATAAGGTACGGGAGAAGCATGAGGCTCGGCGAGACCCTCGCTAGCCGGAAACCCCGTCTCGGGGCGTGGAATAGGCTGCTCCACCACCCAACTCTCATCCAACTACGAGTCGTAATCGGCGCAACCCGCTCGGTCGAGACTCGCCATCTCGTGGCCATGAGAGGTGCCGTCGGGAGATGAAAAAGCATGAGATGACCCTCCCTCGATCGTAATGGCTCGTCGCCTGCGGGCTCGACAGCCAATGGACTCCCCTGCTCTAAAGAAGCCTCCTCCGGTCGTGCAAGAGTGAGCACCGGCCCCCAGAACCACATCAAATGAGTCACCGTCTCCAGTGGGTACCAGAAAAATCGACGGTGAAGCGGGACCGTCATAAAAGAAAGACTCGAGCAATGAGGAGACGCCATGTCATCGGCCTCGGGGTCGTAAAATCTGCATGTAAGAATGAAAATACTAGTGCATGTTGGCAACTAGGTATTAAATGAAGCACACGAACTGCGACGGCAAGGTCGGTGCAAAACCACGGAATAGCGTAGTGCTCGCGAGCGCCGTAAGATCTGCTATGATATCGTCTCGGGCGCTCTCACGGGAGATGTATCGCGAGTGAAAAATAAACCCTAATCGAGAAATATAAATGAAGTGCGCGCCGAATAAGGATAGGCGAGTCGGTAAAGAAAGTCACCGGAGTGGGAGAAGGAAAAGAAAATGGAGAAGACGGGTGAGAGGCGCGTCTCGATCTCTCCCCATGGTAGGTGGAGCGGTGGCTCGACATGTGGGCGAGAATGAACGCCAACTACTCGTGGGCGAGGACCGAGAACCCGGGCTCGCGTGATCATACTCGTAAGCCAACTCGAATCAAAAGAGAATTGGTCGAAATGAGATAGGGCTTATCAAAAGAAAATAACCTAAAGGGATAATGAAGTGTACACTGTAAGAATGGTCCTAATAGGAACACGAGAAAATCGGTATTGTCTAAACCACGAAAGTCGACAGGCTGCGCGCAAAGGGCGGGAAGAGGCTGCGATCACGCGAAACGGTGCCATCTAATAGAGGTGGCCATCTCGCGGACATGTACTCGGACGACCACCGGAGGAGTATACGACCGGTAAGAGCGAATGGTCTCATAATACCACCTGCGATAACGCCTCGTGAAGGTGGAAGTCCTAGAGGTGGATACCATCGGTAGCGAGTGCCCGTGCCTAGTCGGAAGAGGTGAGTGTAGCACCATCCGATACCCTCCAAATCGGCGCCGGTGATATAGGGCGGAGAAGAGGCGCGGAATATCCCGATCCAAGCCAAAGCGATGTGCGCATCGATGTGGCGAATAGGGCTCGATGAACATATGATCGCCCAATACGAGAGGAAGAAAGCCACGACGAATGCGATCGGGTGCTCCAAGTCGATAGGCACGGCTCGGATGCTAGAAGGGTCGGAAGAGGGGAACCTGTTGTCAATCACCATCTGTCGGCAACCCTAGATGCCCCACGGCCGCGATCTGTCTCGAGAGAAGCGCGAGATGGTCTCGACTCTGACGAAGAATCTATACCAGAAGCGACCTCGGAGTCAATGAAGCCGGGCCGCACCCCGCCTAAGTCACTCAATAAGGGTAGACGATCTCGTAGTGTGACCGCCATGCGGGATCATATGAGCGGACCAATGCAAATGGAGCCATCCGCTAATCGGATGCCACGGGATCAACTCGGCAGCCTTTGTGAAGGACTACGAGATGAAGTCAAACCGCGGAGACACCTATAGATGTTGGCGGTACGAGGCACGGCCAAAGAAATCCTGTCGCCACGCGCGATCGGGCTCGCCATAATGAACACCGAAGGCGAATGGTGTATGCGGGGGAGCTAGGTAATAAGAAATAGCAAATCCACCAAGAAATGAAAGCTGTCGTCAAATAAGTCTCCCGATCCACGTCATGTGAACACGGGGTATCCCGAGATGGGATAGGGCCGTCGTGATGAATCTCGAGCGACACTGTACCAAATGGATCTCTACGGTGGAAGCCAAACCGTAGGGCGAGTATGGACCGATCGGTGAAATAGGCGATCCAATGTCGAACGGAACTCGGGTGCCCCTCCGTAAATGATGATAAATCTCATAAATCCTATGCAAAGAAGGCGGGAATCGAGTGAAGTCCCCGAGTCGGCGGGTGAGACCATGAACTCGTCATAGAAATGGCCAGAAGATCGGCGGCCGGTCAGCAATTTGTATCTCTAGGAGGGTCGGAGTCGACTCCCGATCGTCGATGAACGAGTGTTGGTAGAATAGTTCCACCTCTCACAAAAGGCCGTAGCCGGGGTGTGTCGATATGATAATGAAACATCGACAAGAAAACCGAGTCATATATCCCGGCTCGCACGAGCGAGTCCCCTCCCGCATGAGCACATACGGGTCCACTCTAGCCGATATCCATGGCACTCCAAGGGAGTGATGAAGGGAAGCGATAGTCCATCCGTGAGCCTCCCCGTCGATAATCTCCTTGCCCGGGAGATGTGTCAAAGGAGCCGTGGAGAGGCAACGCCTAAGAGGCCGAAGGGGCATGATGTCATGAGGCCGATCATCCACGAAAAATAAACCGCCGCCTCGCGGGTAGACGAGGAGTCGCTCGGATGGGGCGAGACGAGAGGAGTCCAATCGCTAGGATCCTCATAAAAGGAATGATAATGACTCAAGGGGCGACGCGGAATGGCGTCATGAGATAAAACTACAATACCGAAGAAGAGAAGACGTCATGAGAAATGAAGTGATGAATAATAAGGAATAATGCACCAAGACAAGCCTTTCGAGCGTTCAAGACTCGTCTTGGTGGGTGGCTCTTTGTTTACCCTTGAAAAATTTCAAGGATGAATAGATGAATAAATGAAATAAATTGATGATAAATCATAAGAAAGGGGAAGAAGAGAGAGAGCGGTGGAAGGATGGCCCATCGATCGGGAGAGGTCATTGCCTAACCCCGGAACAAACCCATTAGTCCCACGATGGAATGCTTTGGGCATGAAGTGAAGAGTATAAATACCCCGCTATTCTCTATCCACTCAGCATGAGTGACACCCAAGAAGATCGAGGAGAGAGGAGACCTCTTGGGTGTCACCATGTGATTATATCTTTTTCGACAAGTGGGACCACACATGGCGAGTCCCTTATGAGCGACTCGATGACATGGACCTAGCCTATTTTGCTAAGAAAGCTAACCAACCGGAACGAGAGGTTAAGCATTAATCCCACAATGAAATAATATGGTGAAAGACGAGGATATAAATACCCCACCACCTCCTACTCATTTCGAGGTGGGCGACCCTCGGGAGATTTAGGAGAGAGAAAATCTCTCTGATGGGTCGACCATTTGACTACATTTTCTCGACAAGTGGGACCCACAGCGGTCCCTTGTAGATGAATCTAACAACATAGCCTATCGATGAGTCACCATGTGACCATTTTCACCGACAAGTGGACCCCGCACCTCGGTGACCTATTGAAGGAGTCGAAATTGAACCCTAAAAATCGCCTTTGGAGCTAACCCTAGAAAGGAGGTGAAGCAAGTATAATCCCTATGCTACATGAAATGATGTCAATGCCAAGCTAGCATTTTGATGCAACTAGTCATGAGAAATTCCAAATGTGATTTTGCTTTCAAGGTGACTGGTGCCAAAGTCATGCGAGCAACCACCTAACTATGCTTTGATTTGTGTCAATTCGATAAGTAGTCAGTTCTTTGACCAAGTCACCCTCATGTTAAGGGATTGAAAGTCAATTTCACAAGATCGATCGGGTGCAAAGTGGGAGCAACCACTTGATCAAGTCTAGATTTGTATTAATTCGATAAGTAGTCGGCATTTGATCAAATCAAGCCCTAATGAATATCAATATAAGTCTAATTGGTATTTAGTTAGGGTGGTTTCTACAAGAGAGAGATAATTGGCGAGAGACACGAGCTACAATTGAGATCGAGGATTAATTCATAAGGAATAATAGGGTTTATTTGACAAAAGAATTTTTAATTCAGAGAAGCAAGGGCAAAAATGGAATTAAAAATTACAGGGATGATCATCATGAATTTAGGGATTTTTGGTGAAATTTTCATGATTTTTGGATAAGTGGAGCTATTAAAATAAATTCGGGGAAGATAAAAGCGAGAATAAATGGGTGATCAAAGGGCGAGATTCAATCAAGGGTTCATGCGGGTGCAATGCGGGGACGAGAGACACATGCGGGTGCAAGCGGGGATCCTAAGCACACCTATACCGAATCGAGAGAGAGAGAGGGTGTGACACGTGTCGCATTTCATTGGGCCACCTCGTGCCACGTGTCGGCACCCCATTGGTCCACCTCGGCCATGTGGACCCCACACCCCTACGGACGACAAGTGGGCCCCACCTATGCCACATGGCGATCGGCCATTGGTCCACATCGCAGGCCACCTCATCCGGCGGCTAGACAAATGGCAAGATGCTATAAGGCCGCCTCGACGACCCGTTGCCATGTGGCCTTCCCTTATTGGTCCACCTCACTTGCTGTGAATCCCACTATGCTATAAGGCGCCCGACAAGTGGGCCCCAGCTGGATGCCACATGGCATGCACTCACGGTGCCATGTCACCATACGGCGTGTATAAAGAGTGACAGATGGCTCTTTTTGGTTGGTGCGAGGGCAACACACAAGGTGCCGCGTGGCACTATATCACAAAGCCACATCATACACGGATCATTAACACTAAGGGTTTGTTTAATAAGCAATCAACCAATCGGCAGAGCCACCTCGGCCTATTAACCCTAATCATCATACTAATCAAGCGCTAATTAGATCTATAGGCGTATACTCACATAACCTTACGGGTGGGGCCCGGGATACGAGAGATAAGAGTATAGGCTCATGGTTGAAGTGGTATGCCAAGTCTATCCTACCGGTTTGACTGCTCAAAGTGATCAAATTTAAAAAAGAGATGAAAACAAGATGAACTGGTGCATGCTCCCAGTCGATCTACTCCCCTCGACGCTTTGGTGCACGTGCGCACGAGCCGTCCGGACCTAGCCGAACACTCTCCCGCTCTCCCTTCTTCTCCTTCTCCTCTCGCGCGCGAGTTTGTCCCTTCCCATGGCGTCTCACCATTGTGAGAGCTTCAAAACAGATTGATGCACTTTAATGAATTAACCAGAGAAGCTAGAGCAGGGGAGTAACGATAAAAGGGAGTTAAACAACAAGTATACCTCAATTCGAATTGGAACAGTAGAAGTACACTCTTGTTGAATACAATTGAGTACTCCAGGCACTAAATTGAGCACGGAGACAGCTTGATTATGCTTAGGCGATGTCAATTGGCAAGCAATTACAAAGAAATTGAGCAAGAAGAAAGCTTGGAGATTGAAAATTGTCGAGAGCAGTCACAAAGAGGCAAGCTTGATAGACGCTTCAAAGGCCAAATTGAACAATCAGAGAGCTTATTCAGATCAAGGCGACGCTAGTTAGCATGAAAAGAGTGAGTGATTGAGTGGAAGAAGTGAATTGTGTCAAGAGAAGAGGTGAGGCAGAAACCGGATTTTGAAATAAATGAAATTCAGTGAAATTGAAAGAGAGAGAATGCTAACCATGGTGCAGAGGCATTTAAATACGGATTATTGATAAGAGGGCTTGCTTATCAATCAAAGTAGCTGTTGAATTGGAGTCAAAGAGTCACGGCACAGTCAAAGGGAATAACAGAAACGGTTATACAATTGCAGCAACAAACACAAATCAATCTCAGCCATTGATTGAGTTAGAATGAAAGGTATGGATGTATCCAAGGTGGCAATCCAGGTGAAAGGCACTCAACCAATCGCAATTGGGTTCAATTGGCCGGTTCTAGCCTATATAAATGGAGAATCAGCAACAGTAGAAGAGGCCATGAGAAGAGCAGTTAAAAACACATACTCATATACATTTTTTTAGTCAACAAGAGAGAGAGAGTGAATAGCTACAAAAGAAATTATTCAATTTCTTGTTTCTGTCAAGAACTAAAGGTAATTTGTAATATTCATTAGTTCATGGATGTTTTCCTTGTATTCTTTCTCTGAAATTGAATTTAAAACATTCAATTCATAGTTGTTGAACAGTTAATTGAATCTATTTCTTCATTCTAGCCTTCTATTTTAGAAATTCAACTTCTTTCATTTGCTTCTTCATTGTTTATCTTTGAAAAGCTTTAATCAATAGTAATTAGTTTGCATTAATGAGCAGCCCAATCACAAAGTGATTGGTGAGCCTTTAGGCCTGAATCAGTTATAAAGATCAAGAATTTGCGGTTTAATTGTTGCTATATTGATTTTATTAGAAAATTTTCATTTTCGAGAATTCATGTTTATGTTTACATGCAATTAAGGTATACAAGTTCATATCCTTGTAACTTTCTTGATTGAATTGTTTTGATTGATCAGAGTTAACCCTAGCATTGTAATTTCATCGTAATACATTGATTCTGATAGAACCAGTATGCCGTTGAGCTTTCAAATACGAATTTGTTCAAATTAACACTCAACTCAGTGAGCCACTGGCCCTAGCTACGCCTAGGTGTGCCTTTAGGCCTGAGGAGTGCTAATTGGACGAGTAAAGGTCATGAATTGAGTCAATTAAGATCGGTACCGACTGGTACCATGCATTGCCGTGCGATGAGTTGCTCCAGCACCTTCAAGAACGAAAGGGAAGCCCTCTGCCCATCCTATACCGCATCTTCATACCTAGACGATGCTCCTCGACCTTGTAATTATCAAGAACTTTGATCAATTCTGTCGAATTTGATGAAGAAAGCATCTCGGTACTGACTCTAACTGACATACTCACCGATACTATTATGCGGCACCTGTCACCGTATGGATCTCCAATCAAGGACTACAGAGAAGCTCACCGAAGTGAGGCGATTCTAGGGCATAGGTCGATCGGAGAAGGAAAGCTCGGTCGTCGGGAACGCCATTACACGCGAATCTCGATGCAACGGGAAGTCAGAGTCTGAGGAGAGATCTTCCGCACGATTCTTGAAGCGTTCGCTAATCTTGAAGAATCTTTAATGAGTGAGATTTGACGATAGTTCGAAAATTTAAACGAAAGAAGATCTGGGCCTTATACATATTAAACACGCATCTTAATTAAATCAAGCGGCCCAGATATGTTTAAACATTTGAATAATAACTACTGTACTAATGCGGTAGTAGATCCATTAAACACCTATCTCAAACTAATCTGGCGGCCCAAATGAAGAAGAAAGTTAGAAAGATGCGCACTAATCTCAACATATATCTGACGGCCCAGATTAAGCCCATTAATTAAATAATAACAGAATAGTGATAATATGGAGTAAATAAATGATTTAAAAATGCTATTGAACTCCAAATTGACTCAAATTTGTTTCTAAAATTTTCTTATTTTTCATACTATTTTTCTATACAATAATATTCCAGTTTTAAAAATATAATCATGTTAAAACAATTTAAAAGCAAAATACATTACATATATTGATATAGTTGACCTAGCTTTGACTTGTCATTTTAAATACTATAAAAATTCCAAAAATACAAATAAAAATCATAAATAATAACTAGATATATTTTAGTGATTTTTCAAGTGATTTTCCATGAAATAATAATGATGATTGTAATATGCTATAATAAAAGTGAGATTAGCTATATTCTTTGATAAATAAATAAAAAATAAAAATAATAATAGATATTATATTGATATTTTCTGTAAAAAAAATATAATAAAAATAAATAGCACAAAATATACAAAATATATTACTATGGTAATAAATAGTAAAATGCATTTTCTTTTATAATAAAAAAAATGATAATATAGTTTTATAATATGAATTGTATTTCTTTTGTTATTTCTATACAAATATACAATAAAAATACTTTTTGATGAATAAAATGAAATAAAAATAATAGTTGTAATAAAAGTATAATAAATTTCATCTCTTGTAGCTATTTTTCAACTAATAATAGTAATAATAAAAAAATCTTATATTTTTCTGTAGATAATAAATAGAGATAATAAAAATAGATATAATGAATAGTATAATAAATAGGATAGAATATTAGTAAATGATTTCTTTTTAGCTATTTTAGATATTAAAAATATAAAAATAAATAAAAAATAATAATAATAAAATAATATAGCTAACCATCTTTTGATTTTGTAAATAATTCTTACATAATGAATAGTATTTCAATATAATAGAATATAATAATAAAATCTTATTACTTTGGTTATTATAAACATTTTGAAAATACAAATAAAAATCATAGCCATTTTATTTTCTATTATTTTTTGTAAGTGATTTTCTACAAAATAAATAGAGTTTAGAAATAATAAAAATAAAATTTTACTACTTTAGCTATTATAAAAATCCCAAAAATATAAATAAAATTCTAATTAATAGCTAACCCCTTTTTTTTCTATTATTTTCTACATAGATAAATAGAGTTTAAAAAAATAAAAACAATAATAATAATAATAATAATAATAATAATAATAATAATAAATAAATGCATCTTTATAATAAAAATAATAATGGAAGATACTATATAATAGACTTTGTGCATTTTAGAAATGAATAAATATGCTCACATAAGGAGTGTAGAGCCACATAAGAATATTTGCACACATGATATAACATTTAGAACGATTAGTCAAGACAAGAACATCTTGACAGAGGATAAATAAGGTTGCAATGACAACACGAGAAGATACGTTGAGACAAGAACATCTTGACGTGAGATGATTAAGGCTTTAATAGCAATACAAGAAGATATGTCGAGACAAGAACATCTTGACACTTGATGAAAAATAATAAGATACGTCGAGACAGGAACATCTTGACGTGAGATGAATAAGGCTTTGATAGCAACATGAAGGAACATGTCGAGACAAGAACATCTTGACACTTGATGAAGAATAACCGGAGAGCTACGATACTAACATGGAGATATATGTCGACTACGAAGAAGAAGAACATTATGATGTCCTAGATAGGTGACATCTTAATGACTCGTTACGCCATGAGCAAGTAACTCATGATTGAATATGCTCACACAAGGGGTGTAGGGCAACATAGTAGTTTTGCACAAGTAATGCAACACGTAGAATGATTAGTCAAAACAAGAACATCTTGACGCTCATTGAAGAATGACCAAAGCTACGACATCGGCATGGAAAGATATGTCGACTTTGAAGAAGAAGAACATTACGATGTCGAGCGAAGCGACATCTTAATGACTCGGTGTCATGAACAAGTAATTCATGACCATTTGGTAGCAAGATCGAACTCGTCCGTCGATGAGTTTGTCTCCGACTCATTTCCGAGGCGTGAGATTGAATCGGTCGTTGGTAGATTCATCCACAAAACGGTGAATGTGAACCGTTACGTAGGTAGGTTCCTTCACTAACACATGCCTCGATGTTGAAGCGGCCCGGCGCTTCGGGTTTGACATTGTGTGCAAGTGTGTTTCCTAGGTTTATGAATCGGCTTAGTGCTTCGAATTCATGATCTAGAAGATCGGTGAGAAGAAACACGTGGGCCATATCCACCCTTCTCCGATTCACCAACCTCAAGATCAACCGGCTCAGCGCTTCGAGTTGTATTTTGTGTGATTGGTTGTTGACTAGTTAAGATTGAACCGATCTGTTTGTAGGTTTATCTTCTAGATCAACGGAGGTCGAGTCGTTCTGTATGTAGACTCACCTCAAGCCCCCTATGAAGAGATTAACACTGGTGCGTAGGTAAGGTTACATCTCGAGGTGGCATGGACCGAACCGTCTGTTTGTAGGTTCGTCCTCCATAGGACAAAACCGATCTGTTTGTAGGTTTGTCTTCCATAGATTGAACCGATCTGTTTGTAGGTTCATCTTCCGTAGACCCCTTTTCATGAAATTAGACGACCACTTGACCATCTTTTAACTATACTATTTGCTTCTCTCTTTCAAAGATCCGAGAGGTGCCTCGAGGTTCGTAGCCCGGGGTAATTAACGGTGGGGGCTTGCGCCCACCGGAATCTACAAGAACTCACAATCACTAAAAACCCCCCGAATGTGCATCCAAATAATCTCTAAACGGCGAGAATCGGCCGACACCCCGGCAGATGCACGCTCGGGAGGGATCTCCGTGTCCTTCTTCCGCAACCCATCGCCCAGCGGCGGTGCGGAGCGCGCGAAAAAGGGTCGCACATAAGCGAACACTTATTTCCTCCTTATTTATTTACAATAGATACTACTCGGTCGGCCCGCTGCGGGCTATGTGTAGTACTTCTTCGATATCGCCGTTAATTGGTGGCATGGGCCTTTCACCTTCATGATCTATGAGTTGGTATGCGCCGCCCCGTATACCTTCTCAATTACATATGGCCCCTCCCCAATTCGGAGAGAATTTTGGGCCGATGTGCGCCAATGATCGGCCTCTTAAGGACAAGAACAAGCTCCCCTTGTTGAAATGCCCGACTCGCGCCATTTTATCATATGCCCTTGCCATTTTTGCCGATATATTTCAAGATTCTACATTGGCTATTAATCTCTTCTCATCCATGGCATCCAATTCGTCCAATCGAGTTGTTGGCATTCATCCATGGTCATATCATTTTGCATAGCCACCCGCAATGACGGTAATTCCACCTCAAGAGGGAGAACGGCTTCAACCCCAAAAGCCGAGAGAATACGGGGTAGCTTGCGTAGGCGTTCGATGTACGTGGTTCGATAAGCCCATAATGCCTCCCGTAGACGATTATCCCGGTCTCGTTGGTTGCGAGTCCACGGTCTTTTTCATGATATTGATTAGGGTTTTGTTAAAGGCTTCGGCCGGCGTTGGCTCTCGGGTTATAAATGGACGAGAATCTCCGATCAATGTTAAATTGCTCGCCAGGGCATAGACTTTAGAGCTCTTGAAGGCCGTCCCGTTATCGATATTATTCGTTGTGGGGCTTAGAATCGGTAAAGGATGTGCGTCTTAAAGAACTTAACCACATCGGACGCTTTAACTTCTTTGAGTGGAACGGCTTCGGCCCATTTTGTAAAGTAATCCGTTGCCGCCAAGATGAACCGGTGACCTCTTGACGTAGGAGGGTCTATGGGTCCTACTATGTCTGTGCCCCACATATTAAATGGCCAGGATGCTACCGTGGGGTGCAACGGGTTTGGCGCTTGATGTATAAAAGGGCCATGTATCTGGCACATGCGGCACTTCTTTGCGTGCTCTTCACAATCAGTCACCATTGTGGGCCAATAATACCCCATTCGCTTAATTTTTAACTTCATTTTTGGCCCAGACTGATGCGCTCTACATAGCCCAGAATGAATTTCTTTTATAACCTGCTCGGCTTCATGCCTTGATACACATCTCAGCCATAGTTGATCATAAGACCTACGGTATAGCGTATTGCCCACATACGCATACCGTAGTACCCGCTTTCTTAATTGATCAGCCATCCTTTTATCTTTGGGAAGGGTACCATGCCGGAAATATTCAATGAACGGCTGTCTCCAATCATCGTCTTCTCCAGTTATCATTGCTTCTTGGCATTCTACCTTTTCTAGTCCGGTACCTTCATTATTTGCATCATCTGTTGTCTGACACAATGATAATGGCCTCCTATTACGGACGGTGATGTGGATTTCCGGCTCTGTTGGTTCACCCAACTCCTTGGCGAGTTTGGCCAATGCATCTGCTTCACCATTCACAGCCCTCGTGACCTTCTCAATGGACACATACGGGATTTTCTTTATTAGTTCCATGGCCTTCTGGTGATATTGTATTAGTTCCGGCTTCGTAACCTTATATTCGCCAATTATTTGATTTATTATGTTGTGAATCCCCAAAGATGCGTACAGCCTTGATTTCTAGCTCCAATGATAGTTCTAGCCCGGCGATAAGTGCCTCATACTCGCTTCATTATTCGTGCATGGTTCGGTTAAAGCTAGAGAATGTCGTATTATCCCGCCTTCCGGGTTACGAAGACTAGTCTGCGCGGCCGCACGATCGGAACTCCGGGCCCATGATTGGCTTGATTGAAGAAGCACCATCAAAGTACAATTCCCATATAGGATTTCCTTCTTCAACATGTAGAGTTTCCTCATCGGGAAAGTCACATTTTAATGGAGAGTCATCTTGAATCGGATGTGCGGCCAAGAAATCCGCCAAATACCGCTTGCCCTTGATCGCCTTTTGCGGTGTATAGGTGATGTCGAACTCGGTAAGAATGATTGCCCATTTGGCCACCTACCCGTCAAGATTGGCCGAGTCATCGGTATTTGAGAGGGTCCACCTTGGATATTAAGATGATTTTATGGGCTAGCATGTAATGCCTTAATTTCTTCACCGCGAAGATTAGGGCTAAACAATGCTTTTCAATTGGTGAATACCCGTGTTCTCGCTCCCACCATCATGCGGCTTAGATAATATAGCGCATTTTGATTACCATCCTGGTTTTCTTGTGCCAACGAGCTCCCAAGGATCCATCCAGGGCGGTTGTATATAAAATGAGTTTCTTCCGGGTATGGGCGCCGCCAACACCTGGGGGTTGAGTAGATAGGCCTTGATCTCTTCAAAGGCGTTGGCACTCGCCATCCCACTTAAACGGGATATTCTTCTTAGTTAACCAGGGTGAAGGGTGGATTTTACCCGATAAGTTGGCTATGAACCGCACGATGTATGCCAATTGTCCTTGCAAGGATCGCAATTGTTTTAAATTCTTCGGCGGGGATAGTTCAGTTATTGCTTTGATCTTGCCCGGGTCTATTTTAATTCCCCTGTGGCGTACCACAAACCCCAGAAATTTACCGGATGATACCATGAATGCGCATTTCAACGGGTTTAATTTGAGCGCATGTTCCCTCAAGCGGTTGAAAACGACCTCAAGATATTGGAGGTGTTCTTCATACGACATGGCCTTGATGACTAAATCGTCCACATAATATTCTACTATCTTGTGGATCAGATCGTCGAATATCTTCGTCATCGCCCGTTGATAGGTGGCACCTGCATTTTTCAGCCCAAACGGCATGACTTTGTAACAATAGATGCCAATCGGCGTGCGAATCTTTGTGTGCCTTTCATCTTCTCGGCGCCATTTTGATTTGATTATAGCCCGCATAACCGTCCATGAAGGAGAAGACTTCATAGGAGGATGTATGGTCAATTATGATTTCGGTTACTGGGAGCGGGAAATCATCTTTAGGGCACGCCTTGTTTAAGTCCCGAAAGTCCACACAGATGCGAATCTGCCCATTTTTCTTTTAAACCGGGACAATGCTAGCCACCCATTCTGGCGTCTCTTCTTCCCGTATGAAGCCTGCGTCGATGAGTTTCTTCGTTTCCTCCACGACCTTTTCTTTGAGTTCTATTCTCATTCGCCTCGGCGCTTGTTTAATTGGCTTGAAGGTTGGATCAATTTTTAAGTAATGAACCGCTACGTTGGGATCTAATCCAGGCATTTCCTTATAACTCCAAGCGAAACAGTCCATGTAGCTTTTAAGGAATGTCTTCAACCTGTCAGCCACCTCTTCTGGCAATGACGCGCTTATGAAAGTTGGTCGTGGGTCTTCTTCTGTTCCCAAGTTGATTTCGGTTAACTCATCGACCGTATTAGGCTCCTTTTCTAGCTGTTTCTGAGCATTTTTCAGGACTGGGGTATTGTCCTTTTCTGTCTCATCGTCTGGCATCTCAACAGAAGTCATGCAACAGCTTTCTTCTGTTCGGTGTTCATTGAGAGACCCCTCAAAACATGTTGCGTCGTCGCAGTTATACCCTAACCCCCGGGTATATTTTATTTTACCATCCAGGCCCAAAACCTTATTCTGGCCACCATTCCAGAGTTCATCGAAGCGCTTGGCCTCGGCTTTGGATATGTCTCTCAGACATTTTGCCTTCTTAGCCAATCTATATAGGCTCTTTCCAAAGGGATGAGATGCAGCGTCACCGCTCGTTGCATTCTCTGATTCTTGCTCTATCACCCACTTCTTCCATGTGTTATGATTAGGGTTCTTCAGGGACTGAGTCGAGTCACTTTGATAGAAAATTATAGCCTTATGAATGATAGTTCTCCCTTTGATGCGCTCTACCTTTGCCTGCACAACAAAGGTCTTGAGAGTCTGGATGTGGTTTGCTTCCCTTGGCATGAGGTCTTTAAAATGCCTTTCGGAACCGCAGCGAGTGATTTCTAGCGCGCCATCTCCTCTTCTATTTCAATATTCATGACTGAGTTGGAGCGGTAGATTTCCTTGATTGGCTTTCGTCTCGCAACCTTGGGTTTGCTAGGTACGGGAGTGTGCGAGATCGTATAAGCAACCCCTTTGCCTTTGTTATTCGAGCTGTGCGGGGCTGGGTCTTGTTGAAAGCTTTTCGGGAGCTGGATTGTCCCATTTCTGTGCCCTTCTTCTATAAGGTCCTTGAATACCCAGCATTCTTCAATTGTGTGACCCAGTATGCGATGATAAGGACAGAATTCACCTTCGCCGGCTCTTTCTATGTCCGCGGGTCGTTTACAAGCGGGAAGTGTCAATCCGCTTTTTAGGGCCTGCTCAAATATCCGAGCTGTTTTATTTTTTAGGAAAGAGTATGGTTTACTCTTCTTGGCTTTGAGGGTTTGCATGACGGCTGATTGTTTAGCTTTCGTTTCTTCTTTCCCTGGTTCATCCACTATGACAATTACCCGTTTACCGCTATCGGGTGCTTGTCTTTCAGGGGTCTCGGCGCGGGGTTCGCTCGCCATTTCTTTGAGTAGCTCTGAGTTATAAATCGCGGTTTATGTGTTTTCAATCATTATCATGATTTCATTGTGTTGCGTCTTGATGTCCCGCATCACTTCCCATTGTTCGACACCTCCCTTCTATTATTCTCAACCTCGGTGCCTCATTTCATCGATCACATTCCAAACGCGAGCTTCAAAATTCTCCCGCCGAGCGTTCTTCGCTTACGAGCCTCGGCCTAACCGGTTATCCCTTCCGCTACCGGATCCCATGTTGATCATAAATGACTCCTCACTTTCATTATCTCGTTTCGGTGCCCTTTGTATGGCTTTTTGAGGATGTGATAGATGATCTCTTCGTCGATTCTTCTTCCCGTGGTCGCCGACCATGGCTAGATTCTTCCCCCGAGGTAATATCGCCCGAGTCGTTGGAATCTTGAGTCTTCTCCCGAAGTTGCCTCGAGATCCTGGATTTGAGGGGTGTTGGTAGGTTTAAAGTTGAAAATGACCTCCTCCTCGAATCACTTGAATTGATTTCGCTCGCTTTATTTGGGCCTTATATGTAGCCACCGTTTGTTTGAAGCGGAAGGTTGCTTCCTCACCCGACTTTCTACCGGGTCTTTGGGCTCGAGCACCTCGGGGTTTAATATTGAATTTGACCTCTTCTTCTTCTCCGGACGAGGTATCAAATTTAGGGCCTTTATTGAAAGGTTTCTGACCTGCTTTTGTTATTGGTCGGCTTGGCGCCGTAGCGGATTTAGGCAGAAAATATTGGGCGTCATTGAATTTAATCTCATGTACTCCGAATGGTTTGACATCTCCGTCAATTCTCTTTTGTTTACCATTCTCAATATATTTTAGGCATTGGTGCAGAGTGGAAGGTATGACCTGATTGCTGTGGAGCCACGGGCGACCCAGCAACGCCCGATAAGAAGTTTCAGCGTCAATGACATAGAATTTGGTAGGCGCTTTTAGGCTTCCACATTGCAGGTTTAGAGTTATAGCTCCCAGGGCCTTTTGGGAGTTTTGATTGAAGCCATGAATAATCACCTTTTCATCAGATAAGTTCTTCACATCTAAGGTGATGGTCTTCAGAGTTTTAAGCGGCATGATATTGATCGAGGACCCTGCGTCGACCAAGATGCGACCAATCTTTTGCCCTCCGCAGTTTCGGTAATGTACAACGGGCGATTATGGTCGACGGTGCCTATTAGGAGGTCATCGTCTCGTGAAATTTATACGGGCGGCCCGCTTGGCGGTGAATAGGGCCTCCCGCATATTTTGCTCGATGAAATATGACTTGTACTTCTCGGGATCTTGCAAGGCCTGGATTAGTACCTCCCTTAGGTCTTGTGACATCATCAATGCGTCGAATATGCTTAATAGCGCCGGAATCTTACGCGGATGTGCCAACACATTATATTCTTCGCCCGTCGAGGGTCTTTTACGGGTTCTTGCTTGGGTTCTCGGCCTCTTTGCCTCTATTCTGAGCCTTGTCCTTTCCCTTATCGGACTCTTTGGGAGCTTGTCTCTCGGGTATATAAGTCCCGGACCGAAGCACGGCTTTGCATTCTTCATTTTTGGTCCCAGAGGTGCTTGCTTCCCCTTCATCGTTTAGGGAGAACATCTCCTCTAATGTTGGCATATCTTCGTCGTGAGAAGAATATACCATGTTGCACGAAGCACCCCAGATCTCTTCGCTTTCTTCTTTATTTATTTCTTCATCTACATTTTCTTTCTTTTGACCTAGGGTTAACTTCTCCCAGTCTTCTTTGGAGATGAAGTGTTGGAGGGTGATCGCCTCGGGACTGCCCTGCTCGCATTCTTCAATTTTATTCTTTTTGGACTTACTGTTTCTATGCTTCTTTCTTTTCTTAAGAACCTGGTCTGGCTCGGTCCACCTTATAATATACCCCGGGTTTTGGTGGGACCACCGGCGTGATGTCGTCTTTCCATCTCATGCGGGTTCTTTCTTAAGAGCTTTAAGCATTTTAATCGACTTTTTCGATAGGTGTGTAGTCCATTGTTCTTCCGGTCTTCACTTAAGCGGTCGGGATCTTCTCTTCCTCGTGAGAGATCATATTGGCTTTGTTCATGGGCTGATGGGCTTTGCAAGAACCCTTTAGGTAAAGTAATTTCACCATTTTTGTACGCCTTCTCGACCCAATCTTTGAAGACCCAGCAATCTTCAATTGGATGCCCTAGTACTCTATGATATGGGCAGAAGTTGGGTTCGTCTGACTTATCGGCATCTTCTGGGTGTTTACTGGCCGGTAGGGCTAGACCGTTCTTTAGTGCCCCTCTGAAGATTTGGGCAACTTTATCTTTCCTGAAGGAGTACGGTTTAGTCTTCTTTTGTCTAAGGGTTTCAAAACTCCGTGAACTCCCTCCTGGATTGGGTCTGGGTCCTTTATTGTAATTGTTGCCATTTGTACCATTGCTGCCGCCTTGAGTATCTGCGTTAGCGACCATTTTATCTTTTAACGAGGTAAATGCCACCTTGGTCTCGGCTCGGGCTCCTCGTTGCGGCCTATTGTTCATGAAGTTTGGCACGGTGTGCGGTGACATCCTTTACATATTGGATACCGATCGAGCAAGTCTTTAAACGTGTTGACCTTTGTCACACCAAGCAGCATGCCCATCCACCCGTCAATATTTTTCATGATTAGGTTGACGGCCTCATCTTCAGTTAATGTGCGGTCGCATTTGATGCTGAGGTTCCGCCATCTGTTGATAAAATCTGTCATTGACTCCCCTTTCTTGGGTTTAGTGCTTGCCAGATCGGCTATGTTTATTTTGTCAGACACCATGACAAATCGTGCCCTGAACGAGTCTGCCACCTCGTCCCAGGTCCTGATGCTGTTGTTTTCTAATGAATAGTACCATTGAAAAGCGGTTTCCACCAAGCTTTGAGGGAATTGTCTCAACAACAGTGCATCATTGCCGCCCGTGTTACCGCACGAGGCCACAAAGTGGGCCAGGTGTTGTTCGGGGTTTAGATCTTTATTGCCCTCCCCGGAGAAGGTCCTGAAACGGGGGATCACATACCCTTTAGGATATTCTTCTAAATCGTATATGGCGGGGTATGGATGTCCACGCTTTTAATACGGGAGGGATAGCGTATCCACCTCCAGCTATTTGCATTTGCTGGGCAATCATGGCTTGAATCTCTTTTCGGGATATTCCCGTTGGTTCGGCCTCCACTTCTATTGTTCTATGTGGATGGGGTTTAGAATTGACGGGTTGTTTTCCCTTATGATTGCTTTTGGTACTGTGGACCCCTTCTTGACGGGAGCTACCAGCTTTGAAATTGGCGTCTTGTGATTCTTGCAACGACTTGACCGCCTTAATCAATTCTTCATTTTGTTTCAACATGGTAGCTATCAGCTCCCGTTGCCTAATCAGTTCTTCATCCTGTGCCTCGATGTGGCCTTTCAAGATTTCAATTTCATCGATAGGCACTTCGGGACGTGTTTCAACGTCATCTTCGTTATCGAAGAGATCGGGGTTTTCATTGTGATCTTCCCCTTCCCTGCTGTTGCCTTCGGGATTGACCCTCTTGGGAGGTCTTCCTTTCCTACCATTATTCTTGTTGGTATTGGTGACGTGAGCTTGATTAGGCGGGGACTGGTCGTCCTGGGCCATATTCACCTCAGTATCGGTATCTGGATCAGTATCGTAGCTTATACTGATGGTGTTGACCGAGAAGTGCTCTTCATAGCGAGCGGTTCTTCTCTTCTTCTTCGTTTGGTCAGGGGCAGTTATTTTTAAGTTGTTGAGTGGTATTCTCGAGCCTAATCGGTGAATACACTCTTCGACCCAAGCGGCCGAATACACTTTCGGGCGGGGCGTTGGATTTGCGGCCTTCTTTGGGTTGGATTTGAGGCCCGGGATTTTGTTGGTTGAGAACCCTTTGGGACCCCACCTCTTGGGTGCTAGGTGTTGCTTTGATGTGAATCTCCTCGGGTGCGGAGTTGAGATAATGGCTTGCGGTTGAGCCATATCTTGAGAGCGATTGGAGCGGGAGACATATTGTCTCGACCTAGCGTTTCTAACGCTCTTCCTCTGTTTGAGGGCCCTATGAGCCTTGTAGATGGCTTCTGCAGGGGCTTGAGACTTGTGCTGGCGGTGTTGAGGCTTTGAGTTGGGCGAGGTGTGGGCTTAGGCACCTCCCACGCTTGGCGGAGGCGGCGGTGGCCGAGTTCTTGGTCACTATACGAAGTGCCGTGAACTTGTTGGAGGCGGGATAGCGGCCTAGCCACCGGTGGTTTTGGTATGCATCGGGGCCCTTTCCTGGACGCTTGAGAGTTGCGGGTAACTTGGGCTGCGGCCGTTGGGTTTGTCCTCTTGGACGGTCGCCTTCTCCTCTTTGGGGAGGTAGTAGGAGAGGCCATTACGTTGTTAGAAATACCCTTAGGAGTCAGGATGATCGAGTCCTCCTCCTCGTCCGGGATGGAGATCCGGACGGTTGCGGGAGTGAAGGTGGCCACTGGAGCTGGGCCGTAGAAGGTGAGTTCTTGCGGGATGGTCCCGAAGAACATGAAAAGTTTGCCCTCTGGGCTCTGTGCAGGGGTGACAGTGTAAGGAGCAAGGTTGAAGTTTCCGAAGTATGCCATTTCCTGCAAAAACAAAATACTTGAAAATCATTAGTCATTTTTAGCGCATAGAAGACCACTTGTATCTTTTAACTATTCTATTTGCTTCTTTCTTTCAACGATAAGAGGAGAATCTAGGTCCCACCGGGCGTGCCAGATCCTGTGCGACCCTTTTTCGCGCGCTCCGCACCGCCGATGGGCGATGGGATGCGGAAGAAGGACACGGAGATCCCTCCAAAGCGTGCATCTGTTTAGTGCTAAATTTGGGTTCTGCCGTTTAGAAAGATTTGGATGCACATTTAGGGGGTTTTTAGTGATTGTGAGTTCTTGTAGATTCCGGTGGGCGCAAGCCCCACCGTTAATTACCTGGGCTACTAACCTCGAGGCACCTCTGGATCTTTAAAAGGGAGAAGCAAATAGTATAGTTAAATGATGGTCAAGTGGTCGTCGGGTTCACTAAAAGGTCGATCTGTGGAAGACGAACCTACTACGGATCGGTTCGGTCTTTACGCCTCAAGAGATAACCTTACTACGGATCGATTTATCTCTTCGAAGGGGTTCGAGGTTCAACCTCGGTTCATCTAGAAAATGAACCTACTTCAGAACGGTTCACAGTTGATCCTATGAAAGACGAACCTACTACAGATCGGTTCAGTCTATATCGCCTCGAGAGATAACCTTACTACATATCAGATTAATCTCTTCAGAGGAGTTTGAGGTGAGTCTACTACAGGGCGACTCAACCTCGGTTGATCTAGAAGATAAACCTACTACAGAACGGTTCAATCTTAACTAGTCAACAACCAATCACACAAAATACAACTCGAAGCACTAGGCGGTTGATCTTGAGGTTGGTGAATCAGGAGAAGGGTGGGTTTGGTCCACGTGTTTCTTCTCACCGATCTTCTAGATCATGAATTCGAAGCACTAAGCTGATTCATAAACCTAGGAACACAACTACACACAAAGTCAAACCTGAAGCACTAAGCCAGCTTAACATTGAGGTATGTGTTAGTGAAGGAACCTACTACAGAACGGTTCACATTCACTATTTTGTGGATGAATCTACTACAGAACGATTCAATCTCACAATCTCGGGAGATGAACTAGAAGACAAACTTATCGACGGATGAGTTCAGTCTTACTAGCTCAAATGGTCATGAATTACTTGTTCATGACACCGAGTCATTAAGATGTCACTTCTCTCGGACATCATAATGTTCTTATCTCTTGGAGTCGGCATATCTCTTCATGTTGATGTCGTAGCTTTGATTATTCTTCAACGAGCGTCGAGATGTTCTTGTCTCGACATACTTCCTCATGTTGATGTCATGCCTTGGTTATTCTTTGTCAAGATGTTCTTGTCTCGACTAATTATTCTAATATGTTGCATTACTTGTGTAAAACCCTTTGTGTTGCTCTACACTCCTTGTGTGAGCGTATTCATTCATCTCTAAAATGTAAAAAGGATTATTACATTTTATTAATTTTTTATTATTAAGATAATGCCTTTCATTATTATTTCTATTACAAAGGTGATCATATATCTATTTTCTTTATTTTTAAACTCTATTTATTTCTGTAGAAAATTATTTACAAAAATAATAGGAAATGGGTTAGTTATTAACTAGAATTCTATTTATATTTTTGGGATTTTATAATAGCTAAAGTAATAGAATTTGTTATTATTACTTCTAAACTCTATTTATTTTTGTAGAAAATTACTTACAAAAATAATAGAAAATAAATTGGCTATGATTTTATTTAAATTTTTATGATTTTTATAATAGTCAAAGTAATAGGATTTATATTATTATACTTTTATTATTTTGAAATACTATTTATTTTGTAGAAAATTATTTACAAAATGAAATATGAATTAGCTATTTTTATTTTTGATTTTAAAGTTTATAATAGCTAAGAGAATTATTACTATTTTTATTCTATTTATGATTCTATTTTAGGCTTTTATTATTATTTTTATTACTTTTATTTATTTATTATATGTGGGAAAAGTAATGAATAAGACTTTTATTTTTATTATCATTATTATTATTATTAGACTTTTTTTTTAGAATTCTTATAATAGCTAAAAGAATGGAATTATCATATTATTTATTACTATTTTTCTTATTACATTTTATTCACAAAAATATTAGGAAGGATTTAGCTTTATTATATTATTACTAGTATTTTTAAACTGAAAATAATAATATTTATTCTATTATTATTATTATTTATTTTATTTCCATATAAAAGTATTAAAATAATATTCAATTGTTATTAACAAATTCTATTATTATTTATTTATAATAACTAAAGAATAGGATTTATCTTATTATTTCTTATTGAATATTATCATTACCATCATTATTTTATGAAAATCACTTGAAAAATCATAAAAATATATTCAATTATGATTTAGGATTTTATTTGAATTTTTAAAATTTTTATAGTATTTAAAATGACAAGTCAAAGCTAAGTCAAAATATCAATATATGTAATATCTTTTTGCTTTTGAATTGTTTTGATATGATATTATTTCTAAAACTGAAATATTATTGTACAGAAAAATATTATGAAAAGTAAAGAAATTTTAGAAACAAATTTGAATTAATTTTGAGTTTAGGAACATTTTTAAATGATTTATTTACTATTTAATTTTAGTTTTCTGTTATTAATTGATCTTTGGGCTTAATTGAGTGGGCCAAGATTTAATTCCTTTTAATTATTGCTGCTGGGCCCAATTTTATTATTTTCTTCTTTGGTCAAATGCGGCCCCTTTGAATGAATCAAGCCCAAGTTCAGTTTTATTCCCAGGCCGATAAAAATTTTCTTTCCTTTGCGAATAGGACCCAAGTTATTTTCCGTTGGGCACGGTAACCGTTTCGCTCTAATCTCCGGCCCAGGTCTCTTCTGACTGCTTCACGATTCGCGTGTTCGCTTTGAATTTCGTACTCAAGCATTTCTCTGATATCTCTTTTAGATAGTCTTCAAGATTCGTGCGAAGGTGGCTTCCCGTTGATCGGATCTACCGATCGGAGATCAGCCAACGACACTAGCATCGCCGGAGCAAGGTGAGTACAACGATGCCTTCTTTGAGTGCATCCGTAAGGTGAATAACCAATTTGAACTCCGTACTGCTTTTTCGCTTAGTACCAATTCGGTACCGAACAATTCCTAGCTACGGTTCTTCATGTTTGAATGTTTACTTGAGTTGATTCTTTATTGATTCTTGTGATCTTAGTGCCAATTATTATATTACTGGGGCTTAACCATCAATTTATGTTGATTGCCAACATCGACATCAGTATACCTTAATCGCGGCAAAGAATTATCTCTCGCCGATTTCGAAATTGTGCTCTAATTGTGATCCGATCAAGTCACCAATTGGGACTGGGAGACTCTAGTCTTCGACCTCAAACCATGGGTGATGGTTAGGAGGCGTGTATTTGCTCTACTACTAACCTTTTCCTTATTCCTCTTCTCACTTGAGTAAAAATAATAAAGAAATTGAAAAGAGAATCAAGAAACTGATTGTTCAAAGAAACTCTCAAAAGAAGAACTGAAAACATCAAGAAAATGCAGAAAAGAAACGATTTTATTCTTTTATTCAGAAAGAGAGAAAGATAAGCTAATCCCTTTGAGATTTACATTTTAAAAGTAAAATAGAATCACTTAGCTCAAAGTAGGTGGCGAAGTATATGCTTGCAAGAGGTGAGCTTGATAAGATCTATTTACTATCAATTGATCAAATCCATGGCTTCCTTAGATCCCTTCTTCATCTTATTAACCCTTGATCAATTGGTCGGGCCCAGATGTGATAGCTAAGTTCTCGTGTCCGTGGACCGAGATCGATTAGCTTAGGGTGAGTATATGAATAGCTTTGATGCCTCTCTAATGGAGATCTTGTGTTTCGAGTGAGAGAGTGTATAGGATCATAAATCGGGTAATGTGTAATTGCCTTTTCGTTTTTCTTCTTCTCTCCTTGTCGTTTTCAACTCCCATTAGGGTATATATAGGAGGTTAATTGAAACTCAACTACCCAATTGTGTTTTCCTCCACACAATTTGTGTTTTTCTTGAGTCCATGGATCGATGGCATGGCATAATCTCACCCCTCTTCCACTAATCCAATGGTGTAGATCGATTCCGGTTGTGTTTTTGCCGAGGGACAACTTGAGGCTTGGATTGCCGCATGGCACAATTGTTAGCAATTGTCACTCACCCCTCTTCCACTAATCTAATTTCTTATCTCGCACTTGTTCTTTTAACTCCTAGCTTAATCACTTTCCCGATGTTCATCGCGGTCTACCGATCCACCTTGAGACAATTGCTAACCGTTAGCAACTAAGATTGGCAAGTTATGAGTTTGTTACAACTTTAGCAAATTTTACACCTTTGCCACTTAATTGCCATTCATAGAATTCGCTCTTTCTAGACTCTTCTAGAGACTTCTAGGTATTTACACATCACCTCAATATCCTTCTTAATGGGTTTGGGTAATAGGAAGATCCAATTAGGCGCCCTGACCCTTATTTCCATCTAAAACCCGATTTAAAGCTTTGGATCAATTTCACTTATCTCTTGATCAATTCTCCCAATTGCAAGCCTTATTAGCATCGCACTAGTCCCGGTGGATAAGTTCAATTCACACCGCTTGGCCGCTTGCACAATTTGGCACTGACTCTGAGCATTTCATTTTATGGCGATTGACAAGTTGGTGAATTTCTGATTTAGAGATGTTGAAGTTCTGGTTCAAGAGTCTAGTCAGTATCGTGGAGGTCCCAAGATGCCCTCTGAGGTGTTAATTGGAATGATCGAGCTTCAAATTACTTCAATCAAGTTTTTAGCCGAGGTATATATACCTCCCACGCGAGTGCACCATGAAGCATCATTTAACAAATGAGTCACTGCCCCACCTTCTCCTTCTCGCAGGCTTTCCATTGATATATCGGAAGGGGATCTTCCTTCACAAGTCGCTTGGGCGCCATTTTAATCTCCACGCCAGAGGGCAGTCGGGAAGAAGAGAGGAAAATCGGGGGAAGAAGATTGAATATATCTTTTTATTTGTATAGATTAGGTGTGCATAAGCCGAAACGAGAGAAGGAGAGGGAATTACTGACAGATGGGGTCTGAGTGTAAGTGAGAGTGGTAAGTGGGGCCCCTCTGTCGGGTTTAATAAGAGACAGGGGTCTCTCTTTCTCTCTTCGAGTTTGAATGAACTTGGCTCACGTAGACTGGCCCTACAAGTCGGATTTAATGAGGCACAGGGATTATGCACCGAGTTTATTTACATGTTTTCTTCTCTTCTGATTTTCTCCAGCGCCAAAATTAGGGTGTTCTTTGCTTAGACTCCCCAATTTGCACCCAATTGAGCTTTTGGCTTCAAATTGCACCCAAGAAATCCCCTGATTGAATCTCAGCCTTCCAATTACCCTGATATTCTTTCTCCAATTTATTTTAATAGATCTCTTCATCCAAAAATCATGAAAATTTCACCAAAATTCTCTAAATTCATGATGATCACCTCTGTATTTTTAAATCCCCATTTTACCCCTGTTTGCTTGTGCTAAAAATTCCTTGATCAAGGAACCCTATTTTATTCTCAATTAATCCCAATTTCTCACAGCTGTAGCTCAGTGTCTCTGCCAAATAAATTCTCCTTGCAGAAACTCCACCCCAATTAACACCAATACTGATGTTTATTAGGGTTTGATTTGATCAAATGCGACTACTTATCGGCAATTAATACAAATCTAGACTTGATCGATGGTTGCTCCCAAACTTTGGCACTTTGATCGGTCTTGTGAAATTGACTTTCAATCCCTTAACATGAGGGTAATTTGGTCAAAGAGTCGACTACTTATCAAAGCAATTGACACAAATTAAAGCATGGTTAGGTGGTTGCTCACACTTTGGCACCGTGTCGGCCTTGAAAGCAAAATCATATTGAGATTTCTCATGATTGGTTGTATCAAAATACTGGCTTGGCATTGACATCATTTCTTGTTGCACAGGGATTGTATTGGTTCAGCTCATAGGGTTTGATCTTGGCTTTTTCTCTTGTATTTCTTCCTTCAACCTTTTAGGGGTAAACAGATTGTCCAATAGACACTCGATATGAATATCTTACGACGCTCGATTTTTCATAAAACATAAGTAGGAAACATTAAGTCATTGTTCATTGTATTTTTTCTACATTTCCGGCCTCGTAACTACACATAATTTCATAAAAACTAATATGATTACTCCTAATTATGCCTATTAAAAGATTATCCAATTAACTCATCAATATGAACATTCTGCGACATTAATTTTGCACAAAAAATAAGTATCATGCATTAAAAACATTTCGTTATACAAAGTTGCACGACTTTTTCAAAACATTTGGCCGCATAACTATATAAAATTTCATAAAAATTGATACATTTAATCCTAATTAGGCCTATTATAGGATTGTCCTATTAAAACATCGATATGAACAATCTATAGTGCTAATTTTGTACAAAACGTAAGTAAGATGCATTAGAAAGCTGCTATTTGAACAAATTGTTTGAGTTTTTCAACATTTTTGGCCTCATAATCTGTACATAATTTCGCGAAAAGTAATATAATTACTCCAAATCATATCTATTAAAGGATTATCCTCTTCCCACTTCAATAAGAATATTACACGATACTAATTTATCACAAAACATAAGTATGATTCATTAAAAATAATTTGTTTAAGCTTGTTGTTCGAGTTTCTCTAAATTTCCGCCGCATAATTATAAATAACTCCTTACAAATTAAAATAAATACTCCTTAATATGCTTATTATAAGATTTTGTGATTAAAGCTTCGATATGAATATTCTACGACACTAATTTTGCACAAAACATAACGAACAAACTCTTTAGACAAGTTGCTTGAGTTTTTCAAAAATTTAGGACGCATAACTACTATACATAATATCTTACAAATTGAAATAATTACTCCAAAATATGCATAACATAAGATTTTCTGATTAAATCTTCTACATGAATATTCTACGATGCTAATTTTGCACAAAACATAAGTAGGATGCATTAAAAATAGTTGTTTGAGTTTTTCAAAAATTTTGGCCGCATAACTAGACATAATTTCTCACCAATTAATACAATTACATCTAAGTACATCTATTATAATATTGTCCAATTAAAACTTCAATATGAATATTTTACGACACTAATTTTGCACGAAACATAAGTATTATTCTTAAAAACTGTTTGTGTTAAACAAGTTGTTTGTGTTTTACAAAAAATTTGGCCGCATAACTACACATAATTTCTCCAAATTAATATAATCACTACTAAATATGTCTATTACGAGATTGTCCAATAAAAACTTCGATTTGAATGTTCTATGACACTAATTTTGCACGAAACATAAGTAAGATGCTTTAAAAACAGATGTTTAAACAAGTTGTTTGAGTTTTTAAAAATATTGGCCGCATAACTAGACATTATTTCTTAAAAATTAATATAATCACTCCTAAGTACTTCTATTATAAGATTGTCCAATTAAAACTTCAAGTATGAATATTCTACGACACTAATTTTGCACGAAACATAAGTATTATAGTTGTTTGAGTGTTTCAAAACATTTTTGCCGTATAACTACTAACAACTTCGTGAAAATTAATATAATTACTCCTAATTATATCTATTATAAGATTGTCCAATGGACACTCGATATGAATATCTTACGACGCCGATTTTTCATAAAACATAAGTAGGAAACATTAGAAGCTCTTGTTCATTGTATTTTTTCTACATTTCGGCCTCGTAACTACACATAATTTCATAAAAACTAATATGATTACTCCTAATTATGCCTATTAAAAGATTATCCAATTAACTCATCAATATGAACATTCTGCATTGTTTACCCTTGAAAAATTTCAAGGATGAGTAAATGAATAAATGAAAATAAATTGATGATTAATGACAAATCATAAGAAGAGGGAAGGAGAGAAAGCAATGAAAAGATGGCCCACCGATCGAAGAGGTCGCCGCTTAACCCCAGAATGAATTCATTAGTCCCACAATGGAATGTTGGGCATGAAGTGAAGAGTATAAATACCCCACCACCTCCTACTCATTCGAGGTGGTCGACCCTCGGGAGATTTAGAGAGAGAAAATCTCCCGATGGGTCACCATTTGATTACATTTTTCTCGACAAGTGGGACCCACTGGCAGTCCCTTGTAGATGAATCTAACAACATAGCCTATCCGATGAGTCACCCATGTGACCATTTTCACCGACAGTGGACCCCACACCTCGGTGACCTATTATAGGAGTCGAGTTGAACCCTAGAAATCGCCTTTGAAGCTAACCCTAGAAAGGAGTCAAGCAAGATAATCCCTATGCTACATGAAATGATGTCAATGCCAAGCTAGCATTTTGATGCAACTAGTCATGAGAAATTCCAAATGTGATTTTGCTTTCAAGGTCGACTCCGGTGCCAAAGTCGCGAGCAACCACCTAACCATGCTTTGATTTGTGTCAATTATCGATAAGTAGTCAGTTCTTTGACCAAGTCACCCTCATGTTAAGGGATTGAAAGTCAATTTCACAAGACTGATCAGTGCAAAGTCGGGAGCAACCACCTGATCAAGTCTAGATTTGTATTAATTGCTGATAAGTAGTCAGCATTTGATCAAATCAAGCCCTAATGAATATCAATATAAGTCTAATTGGTATTTAGTTAGGGTGGTTTCTGCAAGAGAGAGATAATTGGCAGAGACACAGAGCTACAATTAAGATCAGGGATTAATTCATAAGGAATAATAGGGTTTTATGGATAAAAGAATTTTTAATCCAGAGAAGCAAGGGCAAAAATGGAATTAAAAATTACAGGGATGATTATCATGATTTTAGGGATTTTTGGTGAAATTTTCATGATTTTTGGATAAGTGGAGCTATTAAAATAAATTCAGGGAAAATAAAGGCAGAATAAATGAATTAATCAAAGGCTGAGATTTGATCAAAGCAGTTCTGGGTGCAAGTTGGGGATAACAGCAGCTCTGGGTACAAACTGGGTGCAGGAAACACAGAAGGAATAAAATAAGAGAAGAGAGAGGGTGTGCCACGTGGCAGCCTCTCATCGGGCCATGTCGCAAGTTTGGGCCCCACCCCGGTATGAGTCACCGACATGCTGGGCCCCACCTTAGTGCCACGTGGCGCATATGCCAAATGACACCTGGGCCACCTCACCACCCTAGTGCCACATGGCACCACACCGAGGTCCACTTAACTCAACCCTATGCCACATGGCACAGCCAGAGAGACCACCTCACCACCCTAGTGCCACATGGCACTACACTACAGAGCCACCTCAGCATGGATCAATACTATAACAGATGATTAATGGATTGATTAAACAAGTGGACCTATCAGAGTGTGCCAAGTCAGATCAATTAGATTTAAGCAGAGAGTTAATCAATCCACAGCTGGACTAATGGGCCGAGATTCATATACTTACATGTGGGGCCCATTTGTCAGGTTTATGAATGTATAGCTCACATGTGCAATCATGCACTGTGCCTATGCAGATCTAATCGAGATTTAAATCAAAAGAAAGAAGCGGTGTGTACCTGGCTCACTTGTGTTGCGCCTCTGACTGTGGGTCCCACATAGTTGTGGACTCTGTGCGCCAAGCGCGCCCCCTTCTTTCTCTTCTCCTTCTCCCCTCCCTCTCTTCTTTCTTCTTCTCGACGAGGCAGAAGGCGCCATTAGAGGTGATCAAGCTCTCCAAAGCTCGCAACTCCAATTCCTTTCACCTAGAGCTAGCCTATACGTGGGAGAGTATGTGTAATTGATCAGAATTGAAAAACAACAAATGAATAAAGTGATTGAGAGAGATGAATACCTCGGGCAATTGATGAAGCACTTCAATTCCTACTTCAAAATCAAAAATTGATAATGCAAACCTTCTCCACTTGCTTAGGCGACACTGTGTATGAAGAAAGGAGCAGAATTAGGGGATGAATTAAAGTAATTGAGATGGAGTAATAAAATCGGGCAAATTGATGAAAATTGAAACCTTGTACTGTGAACTCGAATTGGCAGTGCTTATAGCCTCTATGCACCCTCACGATGATGTTGAAGTGATGGAGATTGGTGATTGGATGAAGGAGCTACGGTAATGGCTAAGGTATGAGCTCGGGTGAGTGAATTGGAACTTGAAGAGATGAATTACAATGGCAGAGAAGAGAGAGGCGCCTTGGGTGCATTCAAATGGGTATATATAGCATGTTGAAGATGCTAGAAGGTTCTATAGACGATGAGAAATGAGAAGGTGGTGGAACCAAGTCAACAACAAAGATCGAGCTTTGGATTCTCCGAGTGGGGCCCACATCTCAACAAGAATGGATAAGCGAGTTAAAGAACCATGTTTATAGGCCAAGGCAAGTTAATCGATGGTGTTTAGATGGTGTATGACCCTAATCTCTTGGTGCACCATCCCAATTGCCTATATAAACATCTGATTCATGGAGAACACATACACACACATACAGAAGATAGGAGACAGAGAGAAGATACTATAGAGATTGCATATAGAATCTAGAGAGAGAGAGAGAGAGCAAGACAAGGAACAAGAATCAAGAGAGGCTTAGCAGAATTGATTGATCTCGGTTTTAACTTGAGAACTCAATTCCTTTGCTTCAATTGCTTGTCTGGAGGTAAGTTCTACACTCTATTACTTGCTAATTGAGAGTTAGTGAGTTTAATTTTTGAAGATTGGAGCTTTAGAGATGTAATCGCCCTTTGGATATCGAGTATTTCAAACTTGCATCGATTCTAAATTTCTTCAAATTTCAACTATTTCTTCATGATTTTCTTCTTTATTTCATGCATTGCAAGTTTATATAGTATAAATCTTTCATTTCTTTTGATGAATTCTCGCTTAAAGGTTGATGAATGAGATGTTAAATCGATTGATCTCGGTTCAACTTGAGAACTCGATAACGATCAATTTCATTAATCGATTCTTGATTCTTGAGTGAGAATTACCTTGATCCTTGTTAATACTATATGCATTAGTGGGTGTGGAGTCATTTGAAGTCGATTGATCTCGAGATATAATCTTGAGAACTCGACCGATTTGGAGTTTTAATCGTTGTTATCGCATCCCGTTTCTCAAATTGAGTTTTAGATTGAGAATTAGGGAAGATCATAAGCATATCGCATGTATATCATGGCTTGAATAAGTGTTATAAAGAGTATTAAGCATGACAATGTCAATGTTGATCAATGAATAACAAGAATTTGAAGTAAATTGCAATCGGTACCAACGGCTTCCATTGCACTTTGACAACCATCCCGAGTAATGGAGTCATAGACCAATTTGAATCGTTCTAATCACGTTAGAAGGCATTTGCATATGTATACGATGCTAATTGAATGATTAATTGTTGAAAGAAACAAGTAATTGTGTTGAATTTGTGGAATCTGAGATTCGGTACCGGCTGGTACCAAATCAGTTCATCTAGCATTGGTACATAGCACGATCCACCGCATAGATCATCGATCAGATATTGTAGAACAACTCCCCGAGGAGAGACGACGTCGGAGGAACTATCTGATCGGAAGGAGACGACCTCAATCGCCGGAATGCCCCGCACAAATCTTGAGGCGCTATTGACCGAAGGGTCAACGAAACACGCACAAGCACGAACATTAACGCAAGAACACGAATATTGAAGCACACATGCGAATCTTGGAATAAATCGAATGTTCATAACGCGTGATAAGTGGATCGGGCCTTACATCTCGTATGAATTAATCTTGAAGTGAATCCGACGGCCCAAATGAAAATAAAGCTATATGAATGATATGCGCTAATCCCGATACAAATCGCGCGGCCAGATTAGGCCCAATAATTAAATAATAATGAGAATAGTGATAATATAGAGTAAATAAATGATTTGAAAATGCTCTTGAACTCCAAATTGACTCAAATTTGTTTCTAAAATTTTCTTATTTTTCATACTATTTTTCTATACAATAATATTCCAGTTTTAAAAATATAATCATGATAAAACAATTTAAAAGCAAAAGACATTACATATATTGATATAGTTGACCTAGCTTTGACTTGTCATTTTAAATACTATAAAAATTCCAAAAATACAAATAAAAATCATGAATAGTAACTAGATATATTTTAGTGATTTTTCAAGTGATTTTCCATGAAATAATAATGATGATAGTAATATGCCATAATAAATAATGAGATTAGCTATATTCTTTGATAAATAAAAAAAATATGGATAATAATAGATATTATATCAATATTTTTTTGTAAAAAGAATAATAAAAATAAATAGCACAAAATATACAAAAATATACTACCATGATAATAAATAGTAAAATACATTTTCTTTTATAATAAAGAATGATAGTATAGTTTTATAATATGAATTGTATTTCTTTTATTTCTATACAAATATATACAATAGAAAAATACCTTTGATGAATAAAATGTAATAAAAATAATAGTTGTAATAAAAATATAATGAATTTCATCTCTTATGGCTATTTTCAACTAATAATAAATATTTTATACTTTTCTATAGATCTATAGATAATAAATAGAAATAATAAAAATAAAAATAGATATAATGAATAGTATAATAAATAGAATAGAATATTAATAATGATTTCTTTTTGGCTATAAAAAAAATAATAATAAAAAAAATAATAATATAAAAATATATATAAATAAAAAAATAATAATAATAAAAATAATATAGCTAACCATCTTTTGATTTTGTAAATGATTCTTACATAATGAATAGTATTTCAATATAATAGAATATAATTAATAAAATTGGCTATTTACATTTTGAAAAAAAAAAAAAAATCATAGCCATTTTATTTTCTATTATTTTTGTAAGTGATTTTCTACAAAATAAATAGAGTTTAGAAATAATAAAAAATAAAATTCTACTATTTTAGCTATTATAAAAATCCCAAAAATATAAATGAAATTCTAGTTAAATAGCTAACCCCTTTTCCTATTATTTTTGTAAATAATTTTCTACATAGATAAATAGAATAAAAATAATAATAATAATAATAATAATAATAATAATAATAATAAATAAATGCATCTTCATAATAGGAATGATAATAGAAGATATTATATAATAGACTTTGTGCATTTTAGAAATGAATAAATATGCTCACATAAGGAGTGTAGAGCCACATAAGAATATTTGCACACATGATATGACATTTAGAATGATTAGTCAAGACGAGAACACCTTGACGGAGGATAAATAAGGTTGCAATGACAACACGAAAAGATGCGTCGAGACATGAACATTTTGACGTGAGAAGATTAAGGCTTTGATAACAACAGGAGAAGATACGTCGAGACAAGAACATCTCGACACTTGATGAAGAATAATAAGATACAAAAAGATGCGTTGAGACGAGAACATCTTGACGTAGGATGATTAAAGCTTTAATAGCAATACGAGAAGATATGTCAAGACAAGAACATCTTGACACTTGATGAAGAATAACAAGATACGTTGAGACAGAACATCTTGACGTGAGATGAGGCTTTGATAGCAACATGAGTGAATATGTCGAGACAAGAACATCTTGACGTTTGATGAAGAATAACCGAGCTACGATACTAACATGGAAATATATGTCGACTCGAAGAAGAAGAACATTATGATGTCCTAGATAGGTGACATCTTAATGACTCGCCGCCATGAGCAAGTAACTCATGATTGAATACGCTCACACAAGGGGTGTAGGGCAACATAGTAATTTTGCACAAGTAATGCAACATGTAGAATGATTAGTCGAGACGAGAACGTCTCGACGCTCGTGAAGAATGACCAAAGCTACGACATCGCATGGAGAGATATGTCGACTTTGAAGAAGAAGAACATTACGATGTCCGAGAGAAGCGACATCTTAATGACTCGGTGTCATGAACAAGTAATTCATGACCATTTGAGCCGGCAAGACCGAACTCATCCGTCGAAGTTGTCTCCGGCTCATTTCCCGAGACCGTGAGATTGAATCGGTCCGTAGGTAGATTCATCCACAAAACAGTGAATGTGAACCGTTCGTAGGTAGGTTCCTTCACTAACACATGCCTCAATGTTGAACCGGCTCGGCGCTTCGGGTTTGACATTGTGTGCAATTGTGTTTCCTAGGTTTATGAATCGGCTTAGTGCTTCGAATTCATGATCTAGAAGATCGGTGAGAAGAAACACGTGGGCCATATCCACCCTTCTCCCGATTCACCAACCTCAAGATCAACCGGCTCGCGCTTCGAGTTGTATTTTGTGTGATTGGTTGTTGACTAGTTAAGATTGAACCGATCTGTTTGTAGGTTTATCTTCTAGATCAACGGAGGTCGAGTCGATCCGTATGTAGACTCACCTCAAGCCCCTCTAAAGAGATTAACCCGGTCCGTAGGTAAGGTTACATCTCGAGGTGGCATAGATCGAACCGATCGTTTGTAGGTTCGTCTTCCATAGGACAAACCGATCTGTTTGTAGGTTTGTCTTCCATAGATTGAACCGATCTCGTTTGTAGGTTCATCTTCCGTAGACCCCTTTTCATGAAATTAGACGACCACTTGACCATCTTTTAACTATACTATTTGCTTCTCTCTTTCAAAGATCCAGAGGTGCCTCGAGGTTCGTAGCCCGGGGTAATTAACGGTGGGGGCTTGCGCCACCGGAATCTACAAGAACTCACAATCACTAAAAACCCCCGAATGTGCATCCAAATAATCTCTAAACGGCAGAATCGGCCGACACCCACAGATGCACGCTCGGGAGGGATCTCCGTGTCCTTCTTCCGCAAAACCCATCGCCCCGGCGGCGGTGCGGAGCGCGCGAAAAAGGGTCGCGGGATCTCGGCACGCCGGTGGGACTTAGATTCTCCTCTTATCTCTGAAAGAGAGAGGCAAATAGAATAGTTAAGAGATACAAGTGGTCTTCTATGTGCTAAAATGACTAATAATTTTCAAGTATTTTTGTTTTTGCAGGAAATGGCATTCTTTGGCAACTTCAACCTCGCTCCCTACACCGTCACTCCTGCACAGAGCCCAGAGGGCAAGCTTTTATGTTCTTCGGGACCATCCCGCAAGAACTCACCATCTACGGCCCAGCTCCAGTGGCCACGATCACTCCCGCAACCGTCCGGATCTCCATCCCGGACGAGGAGGAGGACTCGATCACCCTAACTCCCAAGGGGATCTCCAACAACGTAATGGCCTCTCCTACTGCCTCCCCAAAGAGGAGAAGGCGACCGTCCAAGAGGACAGCCCCAAAGTCAGCAGCCCAAATTGCCCGCAACTCTCAAACGTCTAGGAAGAGGGCCCTAGATGCATATCAAAACCCGGTGGTGGCTAGGCCACCATCCGGTCTCAACAAATTTACAGCCCTCCGCATAGTGGCCAAAAACTCGGCCACAGGCCAGCTCCGCCAGGCATGGGAGGTGCCTAAGCCCACACCTCGCCCAACTCAAAGGCCTCAGCGCCGCCAGGACAAGTTTCAAGCCCTGCCGAAGCCATCTACAAGGCTCACGGGGCCCTCAAAGCGAGAGGAAGAGCGTCAAGAACGCTAGGTCGAGACAATACGTCTCCCGCTCCAGGTCAATCTCAAGACATGGCTCGGCCGCAAGCCATTGTCTCAACTCCGCACCCGAGGAGATTTACATCAAAGGCAACACCTAGCACCCAGCGGGTGTGGGTCCCGAAGGGTTCCCGACCAACAAAACCCCGATCTCAAGCCCAACCCAGCAAGGCCGACAAATTCAACGCTCGCCCGAGAGTGTGTTCACCGCCTAGGTCGGAAAAGTGTATTCACCGGTTAGGCTCGAGAATACTCATTCAACGATCCGAAAATAACCGCACCGACCAAACGAAGAAGAAGAGAAGAACCGCTCGCTATGAAGAGCACTTCTCGGTCAACACCATCGCATAAGCTACGATGCGATCCAGGACACGATGCGAGGTGAATATGACTCAGGATGACCGGTCCCCGCCTAATCAAGCTCACGTCACCAATACCAACAAAAATAATGGTAGAAAAGGAGACCTCCCAAGAGAGTCAATCCCGAGGGCAATAGCGAGGGAAGGGGAAGACCACAACGAAAACCCCGACTTCTTCGACAATGAAGATGACGTTGAAACACGTCCCGAAGTGCCTATCGATGAAATTGAAATACTAAAAGGCCACATCGAGGCACGGGACGAAGAACGATTAGGCAACGGGAGCTAATCGCTACCATGCTTTGAAACAAAATGAAGAATTGATTAAGGCGGTCAAATCCTTGCAAGAATCACAAGACGCCAATTTCAAGGTGGTAGCTCCGTCAAGAAGGGGTCCACGGTACCAAAAGCAATCATAAGGGAAAATAACTGTCGATTCTAAACCCCATCCACATAGAACCATAGAAGTGGAGAGGTGAACCAACGGGAATATCCGGAAAGAGATTCAAGCCATGATTGCCGACAAATGCAAATAGTTTGGAGGTGGATACGCTATCCCTCCCGTCAAAAAGCGTGGACATCCATACCCCGCCATATACGACTTAGAAGAATATCCTAAAGGGTATGTGATCCCCGCTTCAGGACCTTCTCGGGGAAGGCAACAAAGACACGAACCCCGAACAACACACGACCCACTTTGTAGCCTCATGCGGCAACACGGGCGGCAATGATGATGCTTGTTGTTAAGACAATTCCCTCAAAGCCTAGTGGGAACCGCCTTCCAATGGTATTATTCGCTGGAAAACAACAGCATCAGGACCTGGGACGAGATGGCAGACTCGTTCAGGGCGCGATTTGTCATGGTGTCTGATAAGATAAACATAGCCGATCTGGCAAGTACTAAACCCAAGAAAGGGGAGTCAATGACAGATTTTATCAATAGATGGCGGAACCTCAGCATCAAATGCGACCGCACATTAACCGAAGATGAGGCCGTCAACCTAATCATGAAAAACATTGACGGGTGGATGGGCATGCTTCTTGGTGTGACAAAGGTCAACACATTCAAAGACTTGCTCGGATCGGTATCCAACATGGAAAGAATGTCACCGCACACCGTGCCGAATTTCATGAATAATAGGCGCAACGAGGGCCGAGTGAAACCAAAGTGGCATTCACCTCGCTAAAAGATAAGATGGTCGCTAACGCAGACACCCAAGGCGGCGACGGTGGCACAAATGGCAACAATTACAATAAGGGACCCGGGCCCAATCCGGGAGGGAGTTCACGGAGTTTCGAGTCCCTCAAACAAAAGAAATCAAACCATACTCCTTCGGGAGAGATAAAGTTGCCCAAATCTTCGAAGGGCGCGAAGAACGGTCTAACCTCGCCGGCCAAGAACGCCGGAAGATGCCGATAAATCGGACGAACCCAACTTTTGCCCATACCACGAATAATAGGGCACTCAATCGAAGATTCTTTGGGTCTTCAAAGATTGGGTCGAGAAGGCGTATAAAAATGGTGAAATTACTTTACCAAAAGGGTTCTTGCAAAGCCCATCAGCCCATGAGCAGGCCAACACGATCTCTCATGAGGAAGAGAAAGTCCTGGGCCAGTCATGCGAAGACCAGGAAGAACAATGGACTACGCACCTATCGAAGAAATCAATTAAAATGCTTAAAGCTCTCAAGAAAGAACCGGCATGAAATGGAAAGACGATATCACGCCGGTGGTCCCACCAAAACCTGGGGTATATTATAAGGTGGACCGAGCCAAGATCGGAGTTCTTAAGAAGAAAAAGAAGCATAGAAGCAACAGGTCCAAAAAGAACAAGATTGAAGAGTACGAGCAGGGCAGTCCCGAGGCGATCACCCTTCAACATTTCATCTCCAGAGAAGACTGGGAGAAGCTAACCCTAGGTCAAAAGGAAGAAAATGTAGATGAAGAAATAAATAAAGAAGAAAGTGAAGAGATCTGGGGTGCTTCGTGCAACATGGTATATTCTTCTCACGACGAAGATATGCCAACATTAGAGGAGATGTTCTTCCCGAATGACGAAGGGAGGCAAGCACCTACGGGACCAAAAATGAAGAATGTAAAGCCGTACTCCGTCGGGACTTATATACCCGAGAGACAGCTCCCAAGGATTCCGATAAAGGAAAGGACAAGGTCCAGAATAAAGGCAAAGAGGCTGAAAGCCTAAGCAAGAACCCAGAAAGGACCCGGTCGACGGGCGAAGAATATAACGTGTTGGCACATCTGCGTAAGATCCCAGCACTATTAAGCATATTTGATGCGTTGATGATGTCACAAGACCTAAGGGAGGTACTAATCCAGGCCTTGCAAGATCCCGAGAAGTACAAGTCATACTTTGTCGAGCAAAATATGCAAGAAGCCCTATTCACCGCTAAGCGGGCCGCCTGTATAAATTTCACGGACGATGACCTCCTAATAGGCACCGTCGACCACAATCGCCCGTTGTACATTACGGAAGCTGCGGAGGGCAAAAGATTGGCCGCATCTTGGTCGACGCGGGGTCTTCGATCAATATCATGCCGCTTAAAACTACGAAGACCATCACCTTGGACGTGAAGAACTTATCGATGAAAAGGTGATTATTCATGGCTTCAATCAAAACTCCCAAAAGGCCACGGGAGCTATAACTACGAACTGCAATGCGGAAGTCTAAAAGCGCCTACTAAATTCTATGTCATTGACGCCGAAACCTCTTATCGGGCGTTCTTTGGGTCGCCGTGGCTTCACGGCAATCGGGTCATACCCTCTACTCTGCACCAATGCCGAAATATATTGAGAATGGTAAGCAAAAGAGAATTGACGGAGATGTCAAACCATTCGGGGTGCATGAGATTAAATTCAATGACGCCCAATATTTTCTACCTAAATCGTGTGCGCAGCGCCGAGCCGATAACAAAAGGTCGAAACCCTTCAATAAAGGCCCTAAATTTGATACCTCATCGGAGAAGAAGAAGAGGTCAAATTTAATATTAAACCCGAGGTGCTCGAGCCCAAAGACCGGAAGAAAGTCGGGTGAAGAAGCAACCTTCCGCTTCAAACAGGTGGCTGCGTATAAGGCCCAAATAAAACCGAGCGAAATCAATGCAAGTGATTCTGAAGAGGAGGTCATTTTCAATTTTAAACCTGCCAACACCCCTCAAATTCGGATCATAGAGGCAACTTCGGGAGAAGACTCGAAGATTCTAACAACTCGGGCGATACCACCTCGGGGGAAGAATCTGGCCATGATCGTCAACCCTTGGAAGAGGAGTCTGACGAAGAGATCATTTATCACATCCTCAAGAAGCCATATAAAGGGCCTGAGACAGACAATGAAAGCGAGGAGTCATTTATGATCAACACGGGACCGTAGCGGAAGGGATAACCGGTTAGGCAAGGCCTATAAATGAAGAACGCTCATGGCGGGAAAATTTTGAAGGTCGCGTACGGAATGCGATTGACGAAATAAGGCACCAAGTTGAAAATAATAGAGAGAGGTGTACGAACAATGGGAAGTGATGCGGGATATTAAAGTGCAACACAATGAAATCATGATAATGATTGAAAACCGCAAACTACAATCTATAACTCGAGCTACTCAAAGAAATGACGAGCGAACCCGTTCCGGGACCCCCAGAAAGGCAAGCACCCGACAAGCGGCAAGCGGGTAATTGTAATAGTAGATGAATCAAAAGGGAAGAAACGAGAGCTAAAGCGGTCGACCGTCATGCAAACTCTCAAGGTCAAGAAGAGTAAACCATACTCTTTCTGAAAAATAAAACAGCTCGGATATTTGAGCAGGCTTTAAAGAGCAGATTGACACTTCCCGTTTGCAAACGACCCGCGGACATAGAAAGAGCCGGCGAAGGCGAGTTCTGCCCTTATCATCGCATATTGGGTCATACTATTGAAGAGTGTTGGGTATTCAAAGACCTAATAGAAGAAGGGCACAGAAATGGGACAATCCAACTCCCGAAGAGCTTTCAACAAGACCCAGCTCCGCATAACTCGAATAACAAAGGCAAAGGGGTGGCTTATACGATTTCGCACACTCCCGTACCTAGTAAACCTAAGGTTGCGAGATGTAAGCCGATCAAAGAAATCTACCGCTCCAACTCAGTCATGAACATTGAAATAGAAGAGGAGATGGCAGCACTGGAGATTACTGTGGTTCCCGAAAGGCATTTTAAAGACCTTATACCAAGGGAAGTGAACCACATACAAACCCTAAAGACCTTTGTTGTGCCGGCAAAGGTGGAACGCATTAAAGGAAAAACTATCATCCACAAGGCTATAATTTTCTATCAGAGCGACTCGACCCAGTCTCTGAAGAACCCTGACCATAACACTTGGAAAAAGTGGGTGATAGAACAAGAATCGGAGAATGCAACGAGCGATGTGTGCGTCTCATCCCTTTGGAAAAGAATTTGTATAAATTGGCAAAAAGGGCAAAATGTCCGAGAGACATATCCAAGGCCGAGGCCAAGCGCTTCGATGAACTTCGGAATGGCGGCGAATAAAGTCCTGGGCCTGGATGGCAAAATAAAATACACCGGGGGTTAGGATATAAGCTGCGATGACGCAAAGCATGTCTTGAGGGGTCTCTCAACGAGTGCCGTATGGAAGAGAGGCTGCATGACTTCGTTGAAATGCCGGATAATGAAACGAGAAGAGGATAATACCCGGTCCTGAAAAATGCTTTGAAACAGCTAGAAAAGGAGCCTAATACGGTCGATGAGTTAGCTGAAATTAATTTGGGGACGGAAGAAGACCCACGACCAACTTTCATAAGCGCGTCATTGCCAGAAGAGGTGGCTGACAGGTTGAAGACATTCCTTAAAAGCTACATGGACTGCTTCGCTTGGAGTTATAAAGAAATGCCTGGATTAAATCCCAACGTGGCGGTCCATTACTTGAAAATTGATCCAACCTTCAAGCCGATTAAACAAGCGCCGAGGCGAATGAGAATAGAGCTCGAAGAGAAGGTCGTGGAGGAGACAAAGAAACTCATCGACGCAGGCTTCATACGGGAAGAAGAGACACCAGAATGGGTGGCTATGCAAAATGCTATGACCATGGACGAATGCCAACAACTTAGATTGGACGAGTTGGATGCCATGGACGAGAAGAGACTGATAGCCCAGCAGAACCTTGAAATATATCAGGCAAAAATGGCAAGGGCATATGACAAAATGGCGCGAGTCAGGGCATTTCAACAAGGGGAGCTTGTTCTTGTCCTTAAGAGGCCGATTATTGGCCGGCACATCGGCCCAAAATTCTCCCCGAACTGGGAAGGGCCATATGTAATTGAGAAGGTATACGGGGGCGGCGCATACCAACTCATAGACCATGAAGGTGAGAGGCCCATGCCACCGATTAATGGGCGATATCTGAAGAAGTACTACACCTAGCCCAGAGAGGGACCAACCGAGTAGTATCTATTGTAAATAAATAAGGAGGGAATAAGTGTTCGTTTACACACACGTGCACGAAACACAAACCCATGTCTGACCTCCACTTTTACATAAAAATCCAAAAAAAACCCTACTTTTGCATTTGTAAATAGAATGCATCCAAAAATCCAAAACCACACAAACACATTTAGCCCTACAACAAAAATAAAAAATATAGAATAAGAGAATTCAACGCCAAAACCACGCGAGAATGTGAGGCGAGAGCTTTGGTGTTTGGGCTCACAATACAAATACCACTTTGGGTTTGTCCATTTGATACAGAATAAACACAAAAATGGGCGGGGTTTGCGTTTGTCCCTCAAACTATCATCGTTGCCCAATGACGAAAGTTGCTCATATTGGTCGCCGCGCGCGCAAGCCAAGGGATAGGTCGAGCAAATTGGTGGCTAGTAAATAGTCGCTTCCGAGGGCATATAAATAAATAACTCTCGTATTATTAGTAACATGTATCACTAATAACAAAAATCTGCTCTCTTCTAATGAAATAAAAGGATATATATGTAAAACAATAAAAACCTATTTTCCTACTCATAAAAAAAAATGATGAATGATAATAAAAAAATAATAAAATCTTTTCAATAAGGGGTTGCCACCTTTGTCCCCGACACCATGAGTGTTATACAAAGCCAGGTTGGGTGCATTCATCCGTAAAAGCACCACACGCCCGAAGAAATGGTGTGTCATAATCCCACGACATATCATGGAGGGGTCAGATCAAGGGTTTACGCTTGTACCCGACATTTCATGTTAAACAAAGCGGCTCGCTTAAAGAAGTGACTCGGAGTCATGGAGAGCGGACCTACCCGATGAAAGCTTGTCTCGCAGGGATGCGTGATGGATGTTTGAGGGTAGCTAAAATATAAAAAAACAGGTTGGGTACATTCATCCGCAAAAGTACCACACGCCCGAGGAGGTGATCTGTTTCTAATCCCAAAATAGATCATGGAGGGGTCAGACTAAGGGTTTATGCTTTTGCCCGACATTCGGTGTCAAATAAAGTAATTCGCTTAAAGAAGTGACTCGAGTCATGGAGAGCGAACCTACCCGATGAAAGCTTGTCTCGCGAGGATGCGTGATGGATGTTTGAGGGTAGTACCCCACAAAACAAATTGAGTGGAGATGAGTGAAGGTGAGTTTCCACTTACGCACGCAACGGTGCACAAATGAGGGGAGAGTGGGTGAGCTTCCACAACTAAATGTCAACTAAATATACAAGGAGCATCCACAAAATGGTGTTATCGGTTGCATCCATAATCCAATTGATATCTTGGTAAGTTTATCCATCGGTAATAAAGGGATAAACGGGTTTATTACTGTGCCGGCCTAGAGGTCAATACGGACGAGGTTCGGTATCAAGTAAAATACCACGGTTACTTGAGTTTTGTATTGCCATAAATAAAGAGAAATGATGTATAGAATCAATGTAATAGGATGTTGTAAGATTTTCCTTTTATTATGATTAGACGGCTGAAAGAATGAAAGCGATTGTAATAGGCGCTTTTGCAAATAAGATTGGAGGTGCATAGCATGAAATCAATAAAATACTTCCTCGCGGCTGAGAAGGAAGCGATGAAAGGATAATAATAGAAGTAAGCATCATCCACAACAAGAGATCAAAATGATAAATGTCAATGCATCCTATATCAAGTATAGCAAAAGAAAAGGAGAAAAAAAAAAATGAAAGTGCAGTCTATGGGCCCAAAAAGCGGGACTCCAGCTCTAATAGCACAGTGCTAATAGTCTCTAAATGAGTATGGAGGGAGTGCCTATCCTCCTCGAAGCTGCCTCGAAGTCCAAGAACTGAGCGAAGGCACTATCCCGGGCGCTCGAATGAATCTGCAACTCCGGGAGACGTCCCGCCAAATGTCGAGAGAAGCCCTCCACTGATGATCTATGGTCCTCTAGCTCCTGCACGAGCAGTCGAGCGGGCCCACCACTAACTCCCATGGAGCGGAGAGTGGCACAAGAAGAGAGCCGCTGAAGATAGCGAAGTCGAGCGGCCTCCAAATGCCTGCGTAGCTCATGAATCTCCAACTCGTCTTTGGTATACGAGAGAGCTCGCATCTGGTAAGCCACGAGCGACTCCTCACACCTCCCGGAAATGAAAGTGCTCTCGAGACGAGGTGCAATGAGTAGAGGCGGCGCGATGGTATCCCGCATCGGCCCTATACCAATCGAAAGAGAATCCGGCTGGGCGAGAGAGTCCGGGATGTCGAAATCTAGTGGATAGCCCCGAAGAAGGTATCTCGGAGTGCATCCGCCGCGCGCGCCAAGGCGAGCTGCACATCCCTCGATGAAACATCTGCAAGTAAAATAAATGGGTTAGACAAATTGTTATAACCAAAGAAGAAATAGAAGGAAGGGGAAGATCTAACCTATCGCCTCGTCGCACGAGACGGCGGGGCCGAATCGGGGGCGGGGATGTCGGTCGCCTCGGGAGGACCGCAGTGTGCGGAGACCCGGCTACAAAATAAAATGGAAAGCATAAATACATGAAAAATAAAATACGGGCAAATGATAAAGGAAATATAAGGTACGGGAGAAGCATGAGGCTCGGCGAGACCCTCGCTAGCCGGAAACCCCGTCTCGGGGTCGTGGAATAGGCTGCTCCACCGGCCAACTCTCATCCAACTACGAGTCGTAATCGGCGCAACCCGCTCGGTCGAGACTGCGCCATCTGTGGCCATGAGAGGCTGCCGTCGGGAGATGAAGAAGCATGAGATGGCCCTCCTCGATCGGTAATGGCTCGTCGCTGCGGGCTCGACGGACGATGGACTCCCTGCTCTAAAGAAGCCTCCTACGATCGTACAAGAGTGAGCACGGTCCCGAACCACATCAAATGAGTCACCGTCTCCGGTGGGTACCGGCAAGATCGACGGAGAAGCGGGGCCGTCATGAAAGAAAGGCTCGAGCGGTGTGGAGATGCCATGTCATCGGCCTCGGGGTCTGTAAAATATACATGTAAGAATGAAAATACTAGTGCATCTTGGCAACTAGGTATTAAATGAAGCACACGAACTGCGACGGCAAGGTCGGTGCAAAACCACGGAATAGTAGTGCTCGCAGCGCCGATAAATCTACTATGATGTCATCTCGGGCGGCCTCCACGGGAGATGTCCCACGAGCTGAAAAATAAACCCTAATCGGAGATGTAAATGAAATGCGCTTTGAATAAGGATAGGCGAGTTAGTAAAGAAAATTACCGGAGTGGGAGAAGGAAAAGAAGATGGAGAAGACGGGCCGAGAGGCGCGTCTCGATCCCTCCCCATGGTAGGCGGAGCGGTGGCTCGACATGTGGGCGAGAATGAACGCCAACTACTCGTGGGCGAGGGACCGAGAACCCGGGCTCCGCGTGATCATACTCGTAAGCCAACTCGAATCAAAAGAGAATTGGTCGAAATGAGATAGGGCTTATCAAAAGAAAATAACCTAAAGGGATAATGAAGTGTACACCGTAAGAATGGTCTAACGAGGAGAACACGAGAAAATCAGAACATCTAAACCACGAAAGTCGACGGCTCTGCGGCAGAAGGGCGGGAAAGGGCTGCGATCACGCGAAACGGTGCCATCTAATAGAGGCGACCATCTCGCGGACATGTACTCGGACGACCACCGGAGGAGTATACGACGGTAAGAGCGAATGGTCTCATAATACCAGCTTGCGATAACGCCTCGTGAAGGTGGAAGTCCTAGAGGTGGATACCATCGATAGCGAGTGCCGTGCCCGGTCGGAAGAGGTGAGTGTAGCACCATCCGATACCCTCCAAATCGCCGCGATGATGTAGGGCGGAGAAGAAGATGCGCGGAATATCACGATCCAAGCCAAAGCGATGTGCGCATCGATGTGGCGAATAGGGCTCGATGAACATATGATCGCCCGATACGAGAGGAAGAAAGCCACGACGAATGCGATCGGGTACTCCAAATCGATAGGCACTGGCTCGAATGCTAGAAGAGTCGGGAAGAGGGAACCCCTTGTCAATCACCATCTGTCGGCAACCCTATTGCGCCCACGGGCCACCGATCTATCTCGAGAAAGCGCGGATGGTCTCGACTCTGAAGAATCTATACCGAGAGCGACCTCGGAGTCAATGAAGGCGGTGCGCACCCCGGCTAAGTCACTCAATAAGGGTAGACGATCTCGTAGCGTGACCGCCATGCGGGATCATATGAGCGGACCAATGCAAATGGAGCCATCCGCTAATCGGATGCCACGGGATCGGCTCCTGGCAGCGCTTTGTGAAGGACTACGAGATGAAGTCGGGACCGCGAGGCATCGTAAATGTTGGCCGGTACGGGCACGGCCAAAGAAATCCTGTCGCCACGCGCGATCGGGCTCGCCATAATGAACAGAAGGCGAATGGTGTATGCGGGGGAGCTAGGTAATAAGAAATAGCAGATCCACCAAGAGATGAAGGCGGTCGAGATAAGTCTCCCGATCCACGACATGTGAACACGGGGTATCTGAGATGGGATAGGGCGTCGTGATGAATCTCGGCCGACACATGTACCAAATGGATCTCGGTGGAAGCCAAACCGTAGGCGAGTATGGACCGATCGGTGAAATAGGCGATCCAATGTACGAACGGAACTCGGGATGCCCCTCCGTAAATGATGATAAATCTCATAAATCTATGCAAAGAAGGTGGAAATCGAGTGAAGTCTCCCAAGTCGGCGGGTGAGATCATGAACTCGTCATAGAAATGGCCAAAGATCGGCGGCCGGTCAGCTTCTTTGTATCTCAGGAGGGTCGGAGTCGGCTCCGATCGTCGATGAACGAGTGTTGGTGGAATAGTTCCACCTCTCACAAAAGGCCGTAGCCGGGGTGTGTCGATATGATAATGAAACATCGACAAGAAAGCCGAGTCATATATCCGGCTCGCCGAGCGAGTCCCCTCCCCGTGAGCACATACGGGTCCACTCTAGGCGATATCCATGGCACTCCAAGGGAGTGATGAAGGGAGCGAGTGGTCCATACGTGAGCCTCCCCGTCGATAATCTCCTTGCCTAGGAGATGTGTCAAAGGAGCCGTAGAGCAACGCCTAGAGGTGAAGGGGCATGATGTCATGAGGCTGATCATCCCTGAAGAATAAACCGCCGCCTCGCGGGTAGACAGGAGTCGCTCGGATGGCTGAGACGAGAGGAGTCCAACCGCTAGGATCCTCATAAAAAGAATGATAATGACCCAAGGGGCGACGCGGAATGGCGTCATGAGATGAAACTACAATACCGAAGAAGAGAAGACGTCATGAGAAATGAAGTGATGAATAATAAGGAATAATGCACCAAGACAAGCCTTTCGAGCATTCAAGACTCGTCTTGGTGGGTGGCTCTTTGTTTACCCTTGAAAAATTTCAAGGATGAGTAAATGAATAAATGAAAATAAATTGATGATTAATGACAAATCATAAGAAGAGGGAAGGAGAGAAAGCAATGAAAAGATGGCCCATTTGATCGAAGAGGTGTTGCTTAACCCGGAATGAATTCATTAGTCCCACGATGGAATGCTTTGGGCATGAAGTGAAGAGTATAAATACCCCACCACCTCCTACTCATTCGAGGTGGCGACCTCGGGAGATTTAGGAGAGAGAAAATCTCGATGGGTCGACCATTTGATTACATTTTCTCGACAAGTGGGACCCACTGGCGGTCCCTTGTAGATGAATCTAACAACATAGCCTATCTGATGAGTCACCCATGTGACCATTTTCACTGACAGGTGGACCCCACACCTCAGTGACCTATTATAGGAGTCAGAGTTGAACCCTAGAAATCTGCCTTTGAAGCTAACCCTAGAAAGGAGCTGAAGCAGTATAATCCCTATGCTACATGAAATGATGTCAATGCCAAGCTAGCATTTTGATGCAACTAGTCATGAGAAATTCCAAATGTGATTTTGCTTTCAAGGCTGACCTGGTGCCAAAGCTGCGAGCAACCACCTAACCATGCTTTGATTTGTGTCAATTACTGATAAGTAGTCAGTTCTTTGACCAAGTCACCCTCATGTTAAGGGATTGAAAGTCAATTTCACAAGACTGATCAGTGCGAAAATTTGGGAGCAACCACACGATCAAGTCTAGATTTGTATTAATTGGCTTGATAAGTAGTCAGCATTTGATCAAATCAAGCCCTAATGAATATCAATATAAGTCTAATTGGTATTTAGTTAGGGTGGTTTCTGCAAGAGAGAGATAATTGGCAGAGACACAGAGCTACAATTAAGATCAGGGATTAATTCATAAGGAATAATAGGGTTTTATGGATAAAAGAATTTTTAATCCAGAGAAGCAAGGGCAAAAATGGAATTAAAAATTACAGGGATGATTATCATGATTTTAGGGATTTTTGGTGAAATTTTCATGATTTTTGGATAAGTGGAGCTATTAAAATAAATTCAGGGAAAATAAAGGCAGAATAAATGAATTAATCAAAGGTGAGATTTGATCAAAGCGATTACGGGTGCAAGTTGGGGATAACGGCGGCTACGGGTACAAGCGGGTGCAGGAAACACAGAAGGAATAAAATAAGAGAAGAGAGAGGGTGTGCCGCGTGGCGGCCTCTCTCGTTGGGCCATGTCGTGAAGTGGGCCCTTTGGTATGAGTCGGCGACATGTGGGCCCCACCTTAGTGCCACGTGGCGGACGACGAGTGGGCCACCTCACCACCCTAGTGCCACATGGCACCACACCGCGAAGGTCCACTTAACTCGACCACATGCCACATGCGCGCCCGAGAGGAGACCGCCTCGCGCGCAGTGCCACGTGGCGCTACACTTTCTGAGCCACCTCGGCATGGATCAATACTATAACGAGATGATTAATGGATTGATTAAACAAGTGGACCTATCGAGTGTGCCAAGTCGGATCAATTAGATTTAAGCGAGAGAGTTAATCAATCCACAATTTGGACTAATGGGCGAGATTCATATACTTACATGTGGGGCCCGTTTGTCGGGTTTATGAATGTATAGCTCACACGAGGCAATCATGCACCAGGCCATGCACGGATCTAATCGAGAGATTTAAATCAAAAGAAAGAAGCGGTGTGTACCTGGCTCACTTGTGTTGCGCCTCTGACTGTGGGTCCCACATAGTTGTGGACTCGTGCGCGCCAAGCGCGCCCCTTCTTTCTCTTCTCCTTCTCCCTCCCTCTCTCTTCTTTCTTCTTCTCGACGAGCGAAGGCGCCATTAGAGGTGATCAAGCTCTCCAAAGCTCGCAACTCCAATTCCTTTCACCTAGAGCTAGCTTTATACGTGGGAGAGTATGTGTAATTGATCAGAATTGAAAAACAACAAATGAATAAAGTGATTGAGAGAGATGAATACCTCGGGCAATTGATGAAGCACTTCAATTCCTACTTCAAAATCAAAAATTGATAATGCAAACCTTCTCCACTTGCTTAGGCGACACTGTGTATGAAGAAAGGAGCAGCAATTAGGGGATGAATTAAAGTAATTGAGATGGAGTAATAAAATCGGGCAAATTGATGAAAATTGAAACCTTGTACTGTGAACTCGAATTGGCAGTGCTTATAGCCTCTATGCACCCTCACGATGATGTTGAAGTGATGGAGATTGGTGATTGGATGAAGGAGCTACGGTAATGGCTAAGGTATGAGCTCGGGTGAGTGAATTGGAACTTGAAGAGATGAATTACAATGGCGAGAGAAGAGAGAGCGCCTTGGGTGCATTCAAATGGGTATATATAGCATGTTGAAGATGCTAGAAGGTTCTATGGACGATGAGAAATGAGAAGGTGGTGGAACCAAGTCAACGATCAAAGATTGGAGCTTTGGATTCTACGAGTGGGGCCCACGTCTCAACGAGAATGGATAAGCGAGTTAAAGAACCATGTTTATAGGCCAAGGCGAGTTAATTGGTGGTGTTTAGATGGTGTATGACCCTAATCTCTTGGTGCACCATCCCAATTGCCTATATAAACATCGATTCATGGAGAACACACAGAGACAATACACACATACGGAAGATAGGAGACAGAGAGAAGATACTATAGAGATTGCATATAGAATCTAGAGAGAGAGAGAGAGCAAGAGAGGAACAAGAATCAAGAGAGGCTTAGCGAGAATTGATTGATCTCGGTTTTAACTTGAGAACTCAATTCCTTTGCTTCAATTGCTTGTCATGCAGGAGGTAAGTTCTACACTCTATTACTTGCTAATTGAGAGTTAGTGAGTTTAATTTTGAAGATTGGAGCTTTAGAGATGTAATCGCCACTGGATATCAGTATTTCACTGTACTGATTCTAAATTTCTTCAAATTTCAACTATTTCTTCATGATTTTCTTCTTTATTTCATGCATTGCAAGTTTATATAGTATAAATCTTTCATTTCTTTTGATGAATTATGCTTAAAGGTTGATGAATGAGACTGTTAAATCGATTGATCTCAGTTCAACTTGAGAACTCGGTAATGATCAATTTCATTAATCGATTCTTGATTCTTGAGTGAGAATTACCTTGATCCTTGTTAATACTATATGCATTAGGGTCATGGAGTCATTTGAAGTCGATTGATCTCGAGATATAATCTTGAGAACTCGGCGATTTGGAGTTTTAATCTTTGTTATCGCATCCCGTTTCTCAAATTGAGTTTTAGATTGAGAATTAGGGAAGATCATAAGCATATGCATGTATATCATGGCTTGAATAAGTGTTATAAAGAGTATTAAGCATGACAATGTCAATGTTGATCAATGAATAACAAGAATTTGAAGTAAATTGCAATCGGTACCAACGGCTTCCATTGCACTTTGACAACCATCAAATTAGAGTAATGGAGTCATAGACCAATTTGAATCGTTTAATCACGTTAGAAGGCATTTGCATATGTATACGATGCTAATTGAATGATTAATTGTTGAAAGAAACAAGTAATTGTGTTGAATTTGTGGAATCTGAGATTCGGTACCGGCTGGTACCAAATCAGTTCATCTAGCATTGGTACATAGCACGATCCACCGCATAGATCATCGATCAGATATTGTAGAACAACTCCCCGAGGAGAGACGACGTCGGAGGAACTATCTGATCGGAAGGAGGACGGCCTCAGCCGCCGGGAATGCCACCGGCGCAAATCTTGAGGCGCTATTGACCGAAGAGGTCAACCAAACACGTCGCACGAACATTACGCAAGAACACGAATATTGAAGCACACATGCGAATCTTGGAATAAATCGAATGTTCATAACGTGATAAGTGGATCTGGGCCTTACATCTCGTATGAATTAATCTTGAAGTGAATCCGACGGCCCAAATGAAAATAAAGCTATATGAATGATATGCGCTAATCCTGATACAAATCTGGCGGCCCAGATTAGGCCCAATAATTAAATAATAACAGAATAGTGATAATATAGAGTAAATAAATGATTTGAAAATGCTCTTGAACTCCAAATTGACTCAAATTTGTTTCTAAAATTTTCTTATTTTTCATACTATTTTTCTATACAATAATATTCCAGTTTTAAAAATATAATCATGATAAAACAATTTAAAAGCAAAAGACATTACATATATTGATATAGTTGACCTAGCTTTGACTTGTCATTTTAAATACTATAAAAATTCCAAAAATACAAATAAAAATCATGAATAGTAACTAGATATATTTTAGTGATTTTTCAAGTGAATTTCCATGAAATAATAATGATGATAGTAATATGCCATAATAAATAATGAGATTAGCTATATTCTTTGATAAATAAAAAAAATATGGATAATAATAGATATTATATCAATATTTTTTTTGCACAAAATATACAAAAATATACTACCATGATAATAAATAGTAAAATACATTTTCTTTTATAATAAAGAATGATAGTATAGTTTTATAATATGAATTGTATTTCTTTTATTTCTATACAAATATATACAATAGAAAAATACCTTTGATGAATAAAATGTAATAAAAATAATAGTTGTAATAAAAATATAATGAATTTCATCTCTTATGGCTATTTTCAACTAATAATAAATATTTTATACTTTTCTATAGATAATAAATAGAAATAATAAAAATAAAAATAGATATAATGAATAGTATAATAAATAGAATAGAATATTAATAATGATTTCTTTTTGGCTATAAAAAAAATAATAATAAAAAAAAATAATAATATAAAAATATATATAAATAAAAAAATAATAATAATAAAAATAATATAGCTAACCATCTTTGATTTTGTAAATGATTCTTACATAATGAATAGTATTTCAATATAATAGAATATAATAATAAAATTCTATTACTTTGGCAAATAAAAAAATCATAGCCATTTTATTTTCTATTATTTTTGTAAGTGATTTTCTACAAAATAAATAGAGTTCAGAAATAATAAAAATAAAAATTCTACTATTTTAGCTATTATAAAAATCCCAAAAATATAAATGAAATTCTAGTTAAATAGCTAACCCCTTTTCCTATTATTTTTGTAAATAATTTTCTACATAGATAAATAGAATAAAAATAACAATAATAATAATAATAATAATAATAATAATAATAAATAAATGCATCTTCATAATAGGAATGATAATAGAAGATATTATATAATAGACTTTGTGCATTTTAGAAATGAATAAATATGCTCACATAAGGAGTGTAGAGCCACATAAGAATATTTGCACACATGATATGACATTTAGAATGATTAGTCAAGACGAGAACACCTTGACGGAGGATAAATAAGGTTGCAATGACAACACGAAAAGATGCGTCGAGACAGGAACATTTTGACGTGAGAAGATTAAGGCTTTGATAACAACAGGAGAAGATACGTCGAGACAAGAACATCTCGACACTTGATGAAGAATAATAAGATACAAAAAGATGCGTTGAGACGAGAACATCTTGACGTAGGATGATTAAAGCTTTAATAGCAATACGAGAAGATATGTCAAGACAAGAACATCTTGACACTTGATGAAGAATAACAAGATACGTTGAGACAGGAACATCTTGACGCGAGGCTTTGATAGCAACATGAGTGAATATGTCGAGACAAGAACATCTTGACGTTTGATGAAGAATAACCAGAGCTACGATACTAACATGGAAATATATGTCGACTCTGAAGAAGAAGAACATTATGATGTCCTAGATAGGTGACATCTTAATGACTCGCCGCCATGAGCAAGTAACTCATGATTGAATACGCTCACACAAGGGGTGTAGGGCAACATAGTAATTTTGCACAAGTAATGCAACATGTAGAATGATTAGTCGAGACGAGAACGTCTCGACGCTCGCTGAAGAATGACCAAAGCTACGACATCAGCATGGAGAGATATGTCGACTTTGAAGAAGAAGAACATTACGATGTCCGAGAGAAGCGACATCTTAATGACTCGGTGTCATGAACAAGTAATTCATGACCATTTGAGCCGGCAAGACCGAACTTGTCTCTGGCTCATTTCCCGAGAGCTGTGAGATTGAATCGGTGCGTAGGTAGATTCATCCACAAAAACGGTGAATGTGAACCGTTCGCAGGTAGGTTCCTTCACTAACACATGCCTCGATGTTGAAGCGGCTCGGCGCTTCGGGTTTGACATTGTGTGCAATTGTGTTTCCTAGGTTTATGAATCGGCTTAGTGCTTCGAATTCATGATCTAGAAGATCGGTGAGAAGAAACACGTGGGCTATATCCACCCTTCTCCGATTCACCAACCTCAAGATCAACCGCTCGGCGCTTCGAGTTGTATTTTGTGTGATTGGTTGTTGACTAGTTAAGATTGAACCGATCTGTTTGTAGGTTTATCTTCTAGATCAACGGAGGTCGAGTCGATCCGTATGTAGACTCACCTCAAGCCCCTCTAAAGAGATTAACTCCGGTCTCGTAGGTAAGGTTACATCTCGAGGTGGCATAGATCGAACCGATCTGTTTGTAGGTTCGTCTTCCATAGGACAAAACCGATCCGTTTGTAGGTTTGTCTTCCATAGATTGAACCGATCTGTTTGTAGGTTCATCTTCCGTAGACCCCTTTTCATGAAATTAGACGACCACTTGACCATCTTTTAACTATACTATTTGCTTCTCTCTTTCAAAGATCCAGAGGTGCCTCGAGGTTCGTAGCCCAGGGTAATTAACGGTGGGGGCTTGCGCCCACCGGAATCTACAATAACTCACAATCACTAAAAACCCCCTGAATGTGCATCCAAATAATCTCTAAACGGCAGAATCGGCCGACACCCAGCAGATGCACGCTCGGGAGGGATCTCCGAGTCCTTCTTCCGCAACCCATCGCCCGGCGGCGGTGCGGAGCGCGCGAAAAAGGGTCGCACAGCGACATTAATTTTGCACAAAAAATAAGTATCATGCATTAAAAACAGCTCGTTATACAAAGTTGCCTGACTTTTTCAAAACATTTGGCCTAATAACTATATAAAATTTCATAAAAATTGATACATTTAATCCTAATTAGGCCTATTATAGGATTGTCCTATTAAAACATCGATATGAACAATCTATAGTGCTAATTTTGTACAAAACGTAAGTAAGATGCATTAGAAAGCGCTATTTGAACAAATTGTTTGAGTTTTTCAACATTTTTGGCCTCATAATCTTGTACATAATTTCGCGAAAAGTAATATAATTACTCCAAATCATATCTATTAAAGGATTATCCTCTTCCCACTTCAATAAGAATATTACACGATACTAATTTATCACAAAACATAAGTATGATTCATTAAAAATAGTCGTTTAAGCTTGTTGTTCGAGTTTCTCTAAATTTCCGTAGCATAATTATAAATAACTCCTTACAAATTAAAATAAATAATCCTTAATATGCTTATTATAAGATTTTGTGATTAAAGCTTCGATATGAATATTCTACGACACTAATTTTGCACAAAACATAACGAATGACTCTTTAGACAAGTTGCTTGAGTTTTTCAAAAATTTAGGACGCATAACTACTATACATAATATCTTACAAATTGAAATAATTACTCCAAAATATGCATAACATAAGATTTTCGATTAAATCTTCTACATGAATATTCTACGATGCTAATTTTGCACAAAACATAAGTAGGATGCATTAAAAATAGTTGTTTGAGTTTTTCAAAAATTTTGGCCGCATAACTAGACATAATTTCTCACCAATTAATACAATTACATCTAAGTACATCTATTATAATATTGTCCAATTAAAACTTCAATATGAATATTTTACGACACTAATTTTGCACGAAACATAAGTATTATTCTTAAAAACTCATTTGTGTTAAACAAGTTGTTTGTGTTTTACAAAAAATTTGGCCGCATAACTACACATAATTTCTCCAAATTAATATAATCACTACTAAATATGTCTATTACGAGATTGTCCAATAAAAACTTCGATTTGAATGTTCTATGACACTAATTTTGCACGAAACATAAGTAAGATGCTTTAAAAACAGATGTTTAAACAAGTTGTTTGAGTTTTTAAAAATATTGGCCGCATAACTAGACATTATTTCTTAAAAATTAATATAATCACTCCTAAGTACTTCTATTATAAGATTGTCCAATTAAAACTTCAGTATGAATATTCTACGACACTAATTTTGCACGAAACATAAGTATTATTCTTCAAAAAAAAGTTGTGTTAAACAAGTTGTTTGAGTGTTTCAAAACTTTTTTCCGTATAACTACTAACAACTTCGTGAAAATTAATATAATTACTCCTAATTATATCTATTATAAGATTGTCCAATGGACACTCGATATGAATATCTTACTTACGCTGATTTTTCATAAAACATAAGTAGGAAACATTAGAAATTAGTCATTGCTCATTGTATTCTTTCTACATTTCCGGCCTCGTAACTACACATAATTTCATAAAAACTAATATGATTACTCCTAATTATGCCTATTAAAAGATTATCCAATTAACTCATCAATATGAACATTCTGCGACATTAATTTTGCACAAAAAATAAGTATCATGCATTAAAAACAAATTTCGTTATACAAAGTTGCGACTTTTTCAAAACATTTGGCCGCATAACTATATAAAATTTCATAAAAATTGATACATTTAATCCTAATTAGGCCTATTATAGGATTGTCCTATTAAAACATCGATATGAACAATCTATAGTGCTAATTTTGTACAAAACGTAAGTAAGATGCATTAGAAAGCGCTATTTGAACAAATTGTTTGAGTTTTTCAACATTTTTGGCCTCATAACTGTACATAATTTCGCGAAAAGTAATATAATTACTCCAAATCATATCTATTAAAGGATTATCCTCTTCCCACTTCAATAAGAATATTACACGATACTAATTTATCACAAAACATAAGTATGATTCATTAAAAATAGCCGTTTAAGCTTGTTGTTCGAGTTTCTCTAAATTTCCGCCGCATAATTATAAATAACTCCTTACAAATTAAAATAAATAATCCTTAATATGCTTATTATAAGATTTTGTGATTAAAGCTTCGATATGAATATTCTACGACACTAATTTTGCACAAAACATAACGAACGACTCTTTAGACAAGTTGCTTGAGTTTTTCAAAAATTTAGGACGCATAACTACTATACATAATATCTTACAAATTGAAATAATTACTCCAAAATATGCATAACATAAGATTTTACGATTAAATCTTCTACATGAATATTCTACGATGCTAATTTTGCACAAAACATAAGTAGGATGCATTAAAAATAGTTGTTTGAGTTTTTCAAAAATTTTGGCCGCATAACTAGACATAATTTCTCACCAATTAATACAATTACATCTAAGTACATCTATTATAATATTGTCCAATTAAAACTTCAATATGAATATTTTACGACACTAATTTTGCACGAAACATAAGTATTATTCTTAAAAACCTACTTTTGTGTTAAACAAGTTGTTTGTGTTTTACAAAAAATTTGGCCGCATAACTACACATAATTTCTCCAAATTAATATAATCACTACTAAATATGTCTATTACGAGATTGTCCAATAAAAACTTCGATTTGAATGTTCTATGACACTAATTTTGCACGAAACATAAGTAAGATGCTTTAAAAACAGAGATGTTTAAACAAGTTGTTTGAGTTTTTAAAAAATATTGGCCGCATAACTAGACATTATTTCTTAAAAATTAATATAATCACTCCTAAGTACTTCTATTATAAGATTGTCCAATTAAAACTTCAGTATGAATATTCTACGACACTAATTTTGCACGAAACACAAGTATTATTCTTCAAAAACAGTTGTGTTAAACAAGTTGTTTGAGTGTTTCAAAACTTTTTTTCCGTATAACTACTAACAACTTCGTGAAAATTAATATAATTACTCCTAATTATATCTATTATAAGATTGTCCAATGGACACTCGATATGAATATCTTACGACGCTGATTTTTCATAAAACATAAGTAGGAAACATTAGAAGTCATTGTTCATTGTATTTTTTCTACATTTCGGCCTCGTAACTACACATAATTTCATAAAAACTAATATGATTACTCCTAATTATGCCTATTAAAAGATTATCCAATTAACTCATCAATATGAACATTCTGCGACATTAATTTTGCACAAAAAATAAGTATCATGCATTAAAAAAAGCACTCGTTATACAAAGTTGCCCGACTTTTTCAAAACATTTGGCCGCATAACTATATAAAATTTCATAAAAATTGATACATTTAATCCTAATTAGGCCTATTATAGGATTGTCCTATTAAAACATCGATATGAACAATCTATAGTGCTAATTTTGTACAAAACGTAAGTAAGATGCATTAGAAAGCTGCTATTTGAACAAATTGTTTGAGTTTTTCAACATTTTTGGCCTCATAACTGTACATAATTTCGCGAAAAGTAATATAATTACTCCAAATCATATCTATTAAAGGATTATCCTCTTCCCACTTCAATAAGAATATTACACGATACTAATTTATCACAAAACATAAGTATGATTCATTAAAAATAGTGTTTAAGCTTGTTGTTCGAGTTTCTCTAAATTTCCGCCGCATAATTATAAATAACTCCTTACAAATTAAAATAAATACTCCTTAATATGATTATTATAAGATTTTGTGATTAAAGCTTCGATATGAATATTCTACGACACTAATTTTGCACAAAACATAACGAATGTACTCTTTAGACAAGTTGCTTGAGTTTTTCAAAAATTTAGGACGCATAACTACTATACATAATATCTTACAAATTGAAATAATTACTCCAAAATATGCATAACATAAGATTTTCTCGATTAAATCTTCTACATGAATATTCTACGATGCTAATTTTGCACAAAACATAAGTAGGATGCATTAAAAATAGTTGTTTGAGTTTTTCAAAAATTTTGGCCGCATAACTAGACATAATTTCTCACCAATTAATACAATTACATCTAAGTACATCTATTATAATATTGTCCAATTAAAACTTCAATATGAATATTTTACGACACTAATTTTGCACGAAACATAAGTATTATTCTTAAAACCGCTCGTGTTAAACAAGTTGTTTGTGTTTTACAAAAATTTGGCCGCATAACTACACATAATTTCTCCAAATTAATATAATCACTACTAAATATGTCTATTACGAGATTGTCCAATAAAAACTTCGATTTGAATGTTCTATGACACTAATTTTGCACGAAACATAAGTAAGATGCTTTAAAAACAGATGTTTAAACAAGTTGTTTGAGTTTTTAAAAAATATTGGCCGCATAACTAGACATTATTTCTTAAAAATTAATATAATCACTCCTAAGTACTTCTATTATAAGATTGTCCAATTAAAACTTCAGTATGAATATTCTACGACACTAATTTTGCACGAAACACAAGTATTATTCTTCAAAAAAAAGTTGTGTTAAACAAGTTGTTTGAGTGTTTCAAAACTTTTTTTCCGTATAACTACTAACAACTTCGTGAAAATTAATATAATTACTCCTAATTATATCTATTATAAGATTGTCCAATGGACACTCTGATATGAATATCTTACGACGCGATTTTTCATAAAACATAAGTAGGAAACATTAAGTCTGCTTGTTCATTGTATTTTTTCTACATTTCGGCCTCGTAACTACACATAATTTCATAAAAACTAATATGATTACTCCTAATTATGCCTATTAAAAGATTATCCAATTAACTCATCAATATGAACATTCTCGCGACATTAATTTTGCACAAAAAATAAGTATCATGCATTAAAAACATTTCGTTATACAAAGTTGCTCGACTTTTTCAAAACATTTGGCCGCATAACTATATAAAATTTCATAAAAATTGATACATTTAATCCTAATTAGGCCTATTATAGGATTGTCCTATTAAAACATCGATATGAACAATCTATAGTGCTAATTTTGTACAAAACGTAAGTAAGATGCATTAGAAAGCTCGCTATTTGAACAAATTGTTTGAGTTTTTCAACATTTTTGGCCTCATAACTGTACATAATTTCGCGAAAAGTAATATAATTACTCCAAATCATATCTATTAAAGGATTATCCTCTTCCCACTTCAATAAGAATATTACACGATACTAATTTATCACAAAACATAAGTATGATTCATTAAAAATAGTTGTTTAAGCTTGTTGTTCGAGTTTCTCTAAATTTCCGGCCGCATAATTATAAATAACTCCTTACAAATTAAAATAAATAATCCTTAATATGCTTATTATAAGATTTTGTGATTAAAGCTTCGATATGAATATTCTACGACACTAATTTTGCACAAAACATAACGAACGACTCTTTAGACAAGTTGCTTGAGTTTTTCAAAAATTTAGGACGCATAACTACTATACATAATATCTTACAAATTGAAATAATTACTCCAAAATATGCATAACATAAGATTTTCTCGATTAAATCTTCTACATGAATATTCTACGATGCTAATTTTGCACAAAACATAAGTAGGATGCATTAAAAATAGTTGTTTGAGTTTTTCAAAAATTTTGGCCGCATAACTAGACATAATTTCTCACCAATTAATACAATTACATCTAAGTACATCTATTATAATATTGTCCAATTAAAACTTCAATATGAATATTTTACGACACTAATTTTGCACGAAACATAAGTATTATTCTTAAAAGCTGCTTTGTGTTAAACAAGTTGTTTGTGTTTTACAAAAAATTTGGCCGCATAACTACACATAATTTCTCCAAATTAATATAATCACTACTAAATATGTCTATTACGAGATTGTCCAATAAAAACTTCGATTTGAATGTTCTATGACACTAATTTTGCACGAAACATAAGTAAGATGCTTTAAAAGCAGAGATGTTTAAACAAGTTGTTTGAGTTTTTAAAAAATATTGGCCGCATAACTAGACATTATTTCTTAAAAATTAATATAATCACTCCTAAGTACTTCTATTATAAGATTGTCCAATTAAAACTTCAGTATGAATATTCTACGACACTAATTTTGCACGAAACACAAGTATTATTCTTCAAAAAACAGTTGTGTTAAACAAGTTGTTTGAGTGTTTCAAAACTTTTTTTCCGTATAACTACTAACAACTTCGTGAAAATTAATATAATTACTCCTAATTATATCTATTATAAGATTGTCCAATGGACACTCGATATGAATATCTTACGACGCGATTTTTCATAAAACATAAGTAGGAAACATTAGAAGGCTACTTGTTCATTGTATTTTTTCTACATTTCGGCCTCGTAACTACACATAATTTCATAAAAACTAATATGATTACTCCTAATTATGCCTATTAAAAGATTATCCAATTAACTCATCAATATGAACATTCTGCGACATTAATTTTGCACAAAAAATAAGTATCATGCATTAAAAGCATTTCGTTATACAAAGTTGCACGACTTTTTCAAAACATTTGGCCGCATAACTATATAAAATTTCATAAAAATTGATACATTTAATCCTAATTAGGCCTATTATAGGATTGTCCTATTAAAACATCGATATGAACAATCTATAGTGCTAATTTTGTACAAAACGTAAGTAAGATGCATTAGAAGCGCTATTTGAACAAATTGTTTGAGTTTTTCAACATTTTTGGCCTCATAACTGTACATAATTTCGCGAAAAGTAATATAATTACTCCAAATCATATCTATTAAAGGATTATCCTCTTCCCACTTCAATAAGAATATTACACGATACTAATTTATCACAAAACATAAGTATGATTCATTAAAAATATTTGTTTAAGCTTGTTGTTCGAGTTTCTCTAAATTTCGCCGCATAATTATAAATAACTCCTTACAAATTAAAATAAATACTCCTTAATATGCTTATTATAAGATTTTGTGATTAAAGCTTCGATATGAATATTCTACGACACTAATTTTGCACAAAACATAACGAAAACTTGACTCTTTAGACAAGTTGCTTGAGTTTTTCAAAAATTTAGGACGCATAACTACTATACATAATATCTTACAAATTGAAATAATTACTCCAAAATATGCATAACATAAGATTTTCTGATTAAATCTTCTACATGAATATTCTACGATGCTAATTTTGCACAAAACATAAGTAGGATGCATTAAAAATAGTTGTTTGAGTTTTTCAAAAATTTTGGCCGCATAACTAGACATAATTTCTCACCAATTAATACAATTACATCTAAGTACATCTATTATAATATTGTCCAATTAAAACTTCAATATGAATATTTTACGACACTAATTTTGCACGAAACATAAGTATTATTCTTAAAAAGCTCTTTGTGTTAAACAAGTTGTTTGTGTTTTACAAAAAATTTGGCCGCATAACTACACATAATTTCTCCAAATTAATATAATCACTACTAAATATGTCTATTACGAGATTGTCCAATAAAAACTTCGATTTGAATGTTCTATGACACTAATTTTGCACGAAACATAAGTAAGATGCTTTAAAAACAGAGATGTTTAAACAAGTTGTTTGAGTTTTTAAAAAATATTGGCCGCATAACTAGACATTATTTCTTAAAAATTAATATAATCACTCCTAAGTACTTCTATTATAAGATTGTCCAATTAAAACTTCAGTATGAATATTCTACGACACTAATTTTGCACGAAACACAAGTATTATTCTTCAAAAAACAGTTGTGTTAAACAAGTTGTTTGAGTGTTTCAAAACTTTTTTCCGTATAACTACTAACAACTTCGTGAAAATTAATATAATTACTCCTAATTATATCTATTATAAGATTGTCCAATGGACACTCGATATGAATATCTTACGACGCTGATTTTTCATAAAACATAAGTAGGAAACATTAGAAGTCTGCTGTTCATTGTATTTTTTCTACATTTACGGCCTCGTAACTACACATAATTTCATAAAAACTAATATGATTACTCCTAATTATGCCTATTAAAAGATTATCCAATTAACTCATCAATATGAACATTCTGCGACATTAATTTTGCACAAAAATAAGTATCATGCATTAAAAACACTCGTTATACAAAGTTGCCTCGACTTTTTCAAAACATTTGGCCGCATAACTATATAAAATTTCATAAAAATTGATACATTTAATCCTAATTAGGCCTATTATAGGATTGTCCTATTAAAACATCGATATGAACAATCTATAGTGCTAATTTTGTACAAAACGTAAGTAAGATGCATTAGAAACGCTATTTGAACAAATTGTTTGAGTTTTTCAACATTTTTGGCCTCATAACTGTACATAATTTCGCGAAAAGTAATATAATTACTCCAAATCATATCTATTAAAGGATTATCCTCTTCCCACTTCAATAAGAATATTACACGATACTAATTTATCACAAAACATAAGTATGATTCATTAAAAATAGCCGTTTAAGCTTGTTGTTCGAGTTTCTCTAAATTTCCGCCGCATAATTATAAATAACTCCTTACAAATTAAAATAAATACTCCTTAATATGCTTATTATAAGATTTTGTGATTAAAGCTTCGATATGAATATTCTACGACACTAATTTTGCACAAAACATAACGAATGACTCTTTAGACAAGTTGCTTGAGTTTTTCAAAAATTTAGGACGCATAACTACTATACATAATATCTTACAAATTGAAATAATTACTCCAAAATATGCATAACATAAGATTTTCTGATTAAATCTTCTACATGAATATTCTACGATGCTAATTTTGCACAAAACATAAGTAGGATGCATTAAAAATAGTTGTTTGAGTTTTTCAAAAATTTTGGCCGCATAACTAGACATAATTTCTCACCAATTAATACAATTACATCTAAGTACATCTATTATAATATTGTCCAATTAAAACTTCAATATGAATATTTTACGACACTAATTTTGCACGAAACATAAGTATTATTCTTAAAAAGCTCGTGTTAAACAAGTTGTTTGTGTTTTACAAAAATTTGGCCGCATAACTACACATAATTTCTCCAAATTAATATAATCACTACTAAATATGTCTATTACGAGATTGTCCAATAAAAACTTCGATTTGAATGTTCTATGACACTAATTTTGCACGAAACATAAGTAAGATGCTTTAAAAACAGATGTTTAAACAAGTTGTTTGAGTTTTTAAAAATATTGGCCGCATAACTAGACATTATTTCTTAAAAATTAATATAATCACTCCTAAGTACTTCTATTATAAGATTGTCCAATTAAAACTTCAGTATGAATATTCTACGACACTAATTTTGCACGAAACACAAGTATTATTCTTCAAAAACAGTTGTGTTAAACAAGTTGTTTGAGTGTTTCAAAACTTTTTTTCCGTATAACTACTAACAACTTCGTGAAAATTAATATAATTACTCCTAATTATATCTATTATAAGATTGTCCAATGGACACTCGATATGAATATCTTACGACGCCGATTTTTCATAAAACATAAGTAGGAAACATTAGAAAGTCATTGTTCATTGTATTTTTTCTACATTTCGGCCTCGTAACTACACATAATTTCATAAAAACTAATATGATTACTCCTAATTATGCCTATTAAAAGATTATCCAATTAACTCATCAATATGAACATTCTGCGACATTAATTTTGCACAAAAAATAAGTATCATGCATTAAAAACATGTACTCGTTATACAAAGTTGCACGACTTTTTCAAAACATTTGGCCGCATAACTATATAAAATTTCATAAAAATTGATACATTTAATCCTAATTAGGCCTATTATAGGATTGTCCTATTAAAACATCGATATGAACAATCTATAGTGCTAATTTTGTACAAAACGTAAGTAAGATGCATTAGAAATCGCTATTTGAACAAATTGTTTGAGTTTTTCAACATTTTTGGCCTCATAACTGTACATAATTTCGCGAAAAGTAATATAATTACTCCAAATCATATCTATTAAAGGATTATCCTCTTCCCACTTCAATAAGAATATTACACGATACTAATTTATCACAAAACATAAGTATGATTCATTAAAAATAATTTGTTTAAGCTTGTTGTTCGAGTTTCTCTAAATTTCCGCCGCATAATTATAAATAACTCCTTACAAATTAAAATAAATACTCCTTAATATGCTTATTATAAGATTTTGTGATTAAAGCTTCGATATGAATATTCTACGACACTAATTTTGCACAAAACATAACGAACGACTCTTTAGACAAGTTGCTTGAGTTTTTCAAAAATTTAGGACGCATAACTACTATACATAATATCTTACAAATTGAAATAATTACTCCAAAATATGCATAACATAAGATTTTCTGATTAAATCTTCTACATGAATATTCTACGATGCTAATTTTGCACAAAACATAAGTAGGATGCATTAAAAATAGTTGTTTGAGTTTTTCAAAAATTTTGGCCGCATAACTAGACATAATTTCTCACCAATTAATACAATTACATCTAAGTACATCTATTATAATATTGTCCAATTAAAACTTCAATATGAATATTTTACGACACTAATTTTGCACGAAACATAAGTATTATTCTTAAAAACTTTGTGTTAAACAAGTTGTTTGTGTTTTACAAAAAATTTGGCCGCATAACTACACATAATTTCTCCAAATTAATATAATCACTACTAAATATGTCTATTACGAGATTGTCCAATAAAAACTTCGATTTGAATGTTCTATGACACTAATTTTGCACGAAACATAAGTAAGATGCTTTAAAAACAGATGTTTAAACAAGTTGTTTGAGTTTTTAAAAAATATTGGCCGCATAACTAGACATTATTTCTTAAAAATTAATATAATCACTCCTAAGTACTTCTATTATAAGATTGTCCAATTAAAACTTAAAGTATGAATATTCTACGACACTAATTTTGCACGAAACATAAGTATTATTCTTCAAAAAGCAGTTGTGTTAAACAAGTTGTTTGAGTGTTTCAAAACTTTTTTCCGTATAACTACTAACAACTTCGTGAAAATTAATATAATTACACCTAATTATATCTATTATAAGATTGTCCAATGGACACTCGATATGAATATCTTACGACGCTGATTTTTCATAAAACATAAGTAGGAAACATTAGAAAATTTCTTTGTTCATTGTATTTTTTCTACATTTACGGCCTCGTAACTACACATAATTTCATAAAAACTAATATGATTACTCCTAATTATGCCTATTAAAAGATTATCCAATTAACTCATCAATATGAACATTCTGCGACATTAATTTTGCACAAAAAATAAGTATCATGCATTAAAAACAGCTCGTTATACAAAGTTGCACTGACTTTTTCAAAACATTTGGCCGCATAACTATATAAAATTTCATAAAAATTGATACATTTAATCCTAATTAGGCCTATTATAGGATTGTCCTATTAAAACATCGATATGAACAATCTATAGTGCTAATTTTGTACAAAACGTAAGTAAGATGCATTAGAAGCGCTATTTGAACAAATTGTTTGAGTTTTTCAACATTTTTGGCCTCATAAGCTGTACATAATTTAGCGAAAAGTAATATAATTACTCCAAATCATATCTATTAAAGGATTATCCTCTTCCCACTTCAATAAGAATATTACACGATACTAATTTATCACAAAACATAAGTATGATTCATTAAAAATATTTGTTTAAGCTTGTTGTTCGAGTTTCTCTAAATTTCCGGCCGCATAATTATAAATAACTCCTTACAAATTAAAATAAATACTCCTTAATATGCTTATTATAAGATTTTGTGATTAAAGCTTCGATATGAATATTCTACGACACTAATTTTGCACAAAACATAACGAATGCTTGACTCTTTAGACAAGTTGCTTGAGTTTTTTAAAAATTTAGGACGCATAACTACTATACATAATATCTTACAAATTGAAATAATTACTCCAAAATATGCATAACATAAGATTTTCGATTAAATCTTCTACATGAATATTCTACGATGCTAATTTTGCACAAAACATAAGTAGGATGCATTAAAAATAGTTGTTTGAGTTTTTCAAAAATTTTGGCCGCATAACTAGACATAATTTCTCACCAATTAATACAATTACATCTAAGTACATCTATTATAATATTGTCCAATTAAAACTTCAATATGAATATTTTACGACACTAATTTTGCACGAAACATAAGTATTATTCTTAAAAGCTATTTGTGTTAAACAAGTTGTTTGTGTTTTACAAAAATTTGGCCGCATAACTACACATAATTTCTCCAAATTAATATAATCACTACTAAATATGTCTATTACGAGATTGTCCAATAAAAACTTCGATTTGAATGTTCTATGACACTAATTTTGCACGAAACATAAGTAAGATGCTTTAAAAAGCAGAGATGTTTAAACAAGTTGTTTGAGTTTTTAAAAAATATTGGCCGCATAACTAGACATTATTTCTTAAAAATTAATATAATCACTCCTAAGTACTTCTATTATAAGATTGTCCAATTAAAACTTCAGTATGAATATTCTACGACACTAATTTTGCACGAAACATAAGTATTATTCTTCAAAAAAACAGGTTGTGTTAAACAAGTTGTTTGAGTGTTTCAAAACTTTTTTTCCGTATAACTACTAACAACTTCGTGAAAATTAATATAATTACTCCTAATTATATCTATTATAAGATTGTCCAATGGACACTCGATATGAATATCTTACTGACGATTTTTCATAAAACATAAGTAGGAAACATTAGAAGCTGCATTCATTGTATTTTTTCTACATTTCGGCCTCGTAACTACACATAATTTCATAAAAACTAATATGATTACTCCTAATTATGCCTATTAAAAGATTATCCAATTAACTCATCAATATGAACATTCTCTGCGACATTAATTTTGCACAAAAATAAGTATCATGCATTAAAAAAGCTCGTTATACAAAGTTGCACGACTTTTTCAAAACATTTGGCCGCATAACTATATAAAATTTCATAAAAATTGATACATTTAATCCTAATTAGGCCTATTATAGGATTGTCCTATTAAAACATCGATATGAACAATCTATAGTGCTAATTTTGTACAAAACGTAAGTAAGATGCATTAGAAAGCTGCTATTTGAACAAATTGTTTGAGTTTTTCAACATTTTTGGCCTCATAAGCTTGTACATAATTTCGCGAAAAGTAATATAATTACTCCAAATCATATCTATTAAAGGATTATCCTCTTCCCACTTCAATAAGAATATTACACGATACTAATTTATCACAAAACATAAGTATGATTCATTAAAAATAGTGTTTTAAGCTTGTTGTTCGAGTTTCTCTAAATTTCCGGCCGCATAATTATAAATAACTCCTTACAAATTAAAATAAATACTCCTTAATATGCTTATTATAAGATTTTGTGATTAAAGCTTCGATATGAATATTCTACGACACTAATTTTGCACCTGAAAACATAACGAACGACTCTTTAGACAAGTTGCTTGAGTTTTTCAAAAATTTAGGACGCATAACTACTATACATAATATCTTACAAATTGAAATAATTACTCCAAAATATGCATAACATAAGATTTTCTGATTAAATCTTCTACATGAATATTCTACGATGCTAATTTTGCACAAAACATAAGTAGGATGCATTAAAAATAGTTGTTTGAGTTTTTCAAAAATTTTGGCCGCATAACTAGACATAATTTCTCACCAATTAATACAATTACATCTAAGTACATCTATTATAATATTGTCCAATTAAAACTTCAATATGAATATTTTACGACACTAATTTTGCACGAAACATAAGTATTATTCTTAAAAGCTATTTGTGTTAAACAAGTTGTTTGTGTTTTACAAAAAATTTGGCGCATAACTACACATAATTTCTCCAAATTAATATAATCACTACTAAATATGTCTATTACGAGATTGTCCAATAAAAACTTCGATTTGAATGTTCTATGACACTAATTTTGCACGAAACATAAGTAAGATGCTTTAAAAGCAGATGTTTAAACAAGTTGTTTGAGTTTTTAAAAAATATTGGCGCATAACTAGACATTATTTCTTAAAAATTAATATAATCACTCCTAAGTACTTCTATTATAAGATTGTCCAATTAAAACTTCAGTATGAATATTCTACGACACTAATTTTGCACGAAACACAAGTATTATTCTTCAAAAAAGCAGTTGTGTTAAACAAGTTGTTTGAGTGTTTCAAAACTTTTTTCCGTATAACTACTAACAACTTCGTGAAAATTAATATAATTACTCCTAATTATATCTATTATAAGATTGTCCAATGGACACTCGATATGAATATCTTACGACGCATTGATTTTTCATAAAACATAAGTAGGAAACATTAGAAATTCTGCTTGTTCATTGTATTTTTTCTACATTTTCGGCCTCGTAACTACACATAATTTCATAAAAACTAATATGATTACTCCTAATTATGCCTATTAAAAGATTATCCAATTAACTCATCAATATGAACATTCTGCGACATTAATTTTGCACAAAAAATAAGTATCATGCATTAAAAACATTTCGTTATACAAAGTTGCACGACTTTTTCAAAACATTTGGCCGCATAACTATATAAAATTTCATAAAAATTGATACATTTAATCCTAATTAGGCCTATTATAGGATTGTCCTATTAAAACATCGATATGAACAATCTATAGTGCTAATTTTGTACAAAACGTAAGTAAGATGCATTAGAAGCGCTATTTGAACAAATTGTTTGAGTTTTTCAACATTTTTGGCCTCATAACTTGTACATAATTTAGCGAAAAGTAATATAATTACTCCAAATCATATCTATTAAAGGATTATCCTCTTCCCACTTCAATAAGAATATTACACGATACTAATTTATCACAAAACATAAGTATGATTCATTAAAAATATAATTTGTTTAAGCTTGTTGTTCGAGTTTCTCTAAATTTCCGGCCGCATAATTATAAATAACTCCTTACAAATTAAAATAAATACTCCTTAATATGCTTATTATAAGATTTTGTGATTAAAGCTTCGATATGAATATTCTACGACACTAATTTTGCACAAAACATAACGAACAGCTCTTTAGACAAGTTGCTTGAGTTTTTCAAAAATTTAGGACGCATAACTACTATACATATGTGCGACCCTTTTTCGCGCGCTCCGCACCGCCGCTGGGCGATGGGTTGCGGAAGAAGGACACGGAGATCCCTCCCGAGCGTGCATCTGCTGGGTGTCGGCTGATTCTGCCGTTTAGAGAGATTTGGATGCACATTCAGGGGGTTTTTAGTGATTGTGAGTTCTTGTAGATTCCGTGGGCGCAAGCCCCCACCGTTAATTACCCTGGGCTACTAACCTCGAGGCACCTCTGGATCTTTGAAAGAGAGAAGCAAATAGTATAGTTAAAAGATGGTCAAGTGGTCGTCTGGGTTCGCAAAAAGGGGTCCATGGAAGACGAACCTACAAACAGATCGGTTCAGTCTTTATTTAATCCTATGGAAGATGAACCTACAAACAGATCGGTTCAATCTATGGAAGACAAACCTACAAACAGATCGGTTCTGTCCTATGGAAGATGAACCTACAAACAGATCGGTTTAGTCTATGCCACCTCGAGATGTAACCTTACTACAGACCAGGTTAATCTCTTTGGAGGGATTCGAGGCGAGTCTACATACAGAACGACTCGACCTCCGTTGATCTAGAAGATAAACCTACTACAGAACGGTTCAATCTTAACTAGTCAACAACCAATCACACAAAATACAACTCGAAAGCTTTGGCGGTTGATCTTGAGGTTGGTGAATCAGGAGAAGGGTGGATATGGCCCACGTGTTTCTTCTCACCAATCTTCTAGATCATGAATTCGAAGCACTAAGCCGATTCATAAACCTAGGAAACACAGTTACGCACAATGTCAAACCTGAAGCGCTGGGCCAGTTCAACATTGAGGTATGTGTTAGTGAAGGAACCTACCTACAGAACGGTTCACATTCACTGTTTTGTGGATGAATCTACTACAGAACGATTCAATCTCACAGTCTCGGGAGATGAACCAGAAGACAAACTTATCGACGGATGAGTTCAGTCTTGCTAGCTCAAATGGCCATGAATTACTTGTTCATGACAGGAGTCATTAAGATGTCACTTCTCTCGGACATCGTAATATTCTTCTTCTTCAAAGTCGACATATCTCTCCATGCTGATGTCGTAGCTTTGGTCATTCTTCAGCGAGCGTCAAGATGTTCTTGTCTCGACTAATCATTCTATATGTTGTATCACTTATGCAAAATTACTATGTTGCCCTACACCCCTTGTGTGAGCGTATTCAATCATGAGTTACTTGCTCATGGCAGTAAGTCATTAAGATGTCACCTATCTAGGACATCGTAATGTTCTTCTTCTTCAGAGTCGACATACATCTCTATGTTAATATCGTAGCTCTGATTATTATTCATCAAGTGTCAAAATGTTCTTGTCTTGACATATTTCCTCATGTTGCTATCGAAGCCTTAGTCATCTTACGTCAAGATGTTCTTGTCTCAACGTATCTTCTCATGTTGCTATCGAAGCCTTAGTCATTCTACGTCAAGATGTTCTGTCTCAACGCATCTTTTCGTGTTGTCGTTGTAATCTTATTTATCCTCCGTCAAGATGTTCTCGTCTTGACTAATCATTATAAATGTTATATCATGTGTGCAAATATTCTTATGTGGCTCTACACTCCTTATGTGAGCATATTTATTCATTTCTAAAATGCACAAAGTCTATTATATAATATCTTCCATTATTATTTTTATTATAAAGATGTATTTATTTATTATTATTATTATTATTATTATTATTATTTTTTTATTATTATTATTATTATTATTATTATTATTTTTTTATTATCATTATTATTATTTTATTATTATATTTTTTTATATTCTTTTATTTCTTAAACTCTATTTATCTATGTAGAAAAATTACTTACAAAAATAATAGGAAAAGGGGTTAGCTATTAACTAGAATTTTTATTTATATTTTTGGGATTTTTATAATAGCTAAAATAGTAGAATTTTATTTTTATTATTTTCTAAACTCTATTTATTTTGTAGAAAATCACTTACAAAAGTAATAGGAAATAAAATGGCTATGATTTTTTATTTGTATTTTTAAAATATTTATAATAGCCAAAGTAATAGAATTTTATTATTATATTCTATTATGTTGAAACACTATTCATTATGTAGGAATTGTTTACAAATCAAAAGATAGCTAGCTATATTATTTTTATTGTTATTATTATTTATATTATTTTATTTTTAAGATCTATAATAGCTAAAAAGAAATCATTATTAATATTCTATCCTATTCATTATATATTTTTATTATTTCTATTTATCATTTATAGAAAAATATAAGATTTTTTATTATTATTATTATTAGTAGTTGAAAATAGCCATAAGAGATGAAATTCATTATATTTTTATTACAACTATTATTTTTATCGCATTTTATTCATCAAAAATATTTTTATTGTATATTTGTATAGAAATAACAAAAGAAATGCAATTCATATTATTATAAAACTATATTATCATTCTTTATTATAAAAGAAAATGTATTTACTATCTATTATCAAGGTAGTATATATTTTTGTATATTTTGTGCTATTTGTTTTTATTATTCTTTTTACAGAAAATATCAACATAATATCTATTATTATTCATATTTTTTTTTATTTATCAAAGAATATAGCTAATCTCATTATTTATTATGGCATATTACTATCATCATTATTATTTCATGGCAAATCACTTGAAAAATCACTAAAATATATCTAGTTATTATTTATGATTTTTATTTGAATTTTTGGGATTTTTATAGTATTTAAAATGACAAGTCAAAGCTAGGTCAAATATATCAATATAGGTAATATCTTTTGCTTTTAAATTGTTTTACTATGATTATATTTTTAAAACTAGAATATTATTGTATAGAAAAATAGTATGAAAAATAAGAAAATTTTAGAAACAAATTTGAGTCAATTTGGAGTTCAGGAGCATTTTCAAATCATTTATTTATTATGTATAATTAATGTTCTGTTATTAATTGATTAATGGGCTTAATCTGAGCCTTTAGATCTGCACCAAGATTAGTGTGTATCTCTATTTAACTTCAACTCTTATTTGGGCCGCCATATGAGATTAAGATTTGCACTAGACGGATTAAAGGCCCAGATCGATTCATGCTTTAATTTTCTAAATGTTCAATAGCCCAGATCCTTTGGATTCGTCCCAATATTCGTGCGGCCTTTCAAGATTAGTGCAAGAGATCCTTTCTCTGTCTCTTCTCTACCGTGCTTCAAGATGCGTGCTAGGAGGTTGATTCCGGTACTCCGGCGATCTGATTAATGATCGGACACCACAGTCGGCGTCGCCTTGGCTTGCAGAACCTAACTACACCTTTTGATTGTACTACGGTGCGGTGGATCATCGGCGCCACCGTACACAATTGATTTGGACCATACCGTTTTGGTACCGATCGATTTTCTTGATCAAATTAGATTGTTTCACTCACGATTTCTTGTAATTCTTGGTTCATTCACGTAATTCCAAGTCTCAATTAACAGAACTAGTAATTTGATCACTACAACAACCTTTTCTTTTACTTGGATTATGATGAAACAGTGGTGAGAAGCGATCACAGATTAGCAATTCAATACTATATTCTATATTTCGAGTCAATTGCCAAGAATTACTTGATCTTATTGATATGAAACTCATCTTTATGTAATGCATTTCAATTGAAGCATATAGCTTGATCAATTGGGGCGTTTTCGAGTGTTTTGCATTACTGGTTTTGAGTTCCAGCGATTAGTTCCGAAATTTCCATCAATTACTCGATTGAAAAGTTGAATTCTTGGAACAATTGCTTGGAAATACAGTGACTAAGAGGTCAGTGACCTTCGATTAGTCTATCTTCCATGATTAGTGCTAGGAGATTGTATAATCTTCGACTAGCTTTTACAGCGATTAATTCAAACTCTTGATTACTTGATTAATCAAGATAAAGGCAAGAATATAAAACAAAGAGGATCTAAATAGTAAGGCGACAACTCAAAGGAAAGATTCAATCAAGAAAATTGAGAAATTCAATTGAATTGAAAAGGAAATTTGCGAAAATGCAAGTAACAGTACTAAAATTCTGAAATTACTCAAAATTGAGCACAATTACAACTCAAACTCTATATTTACAATAAGTACACTCACCTTCCCTTCTCTCTGTAGCTACGAGCTCTTGGATTGATTGTTAATAGTGGAAAAGAGTATTTGTTTGCCAAGTTCTCAACACTTGTTGAGATCAATTGGCTTTCTAGCTTCTCACTTGCTCTCTAAGCTTCTCGGGGATCTTACAAATGCTCTAAGGGTCGTGTGTATGCCTGCGGTTCTTGGTTCTATCCCTTTGGCTAAGGGTTTATATAGAAATCCATTAGTTTGACCGATTTTGACCATCTCGATCCAATTGCACATGGTGCATTATACTTTTCACTCTAACTGCTTCCTTGTATGCCCTATGGTCCACTGAACCAAGTCTCCATTGCCTAGCTCATGTGTAACTGCCTAGAGGCGATTACAAGTTCATTTTATTTTTGATTTGCCACTTTATTCGGTTCCCATACTCTTGCAAGCCTCTCAGCCCCTTCTAGATCCTTCCAGGACCTCATACCATGTCTATATAAGCTGCTAGCATGCTCCTTAGCTCTATTTTACGAATTGATCTCAATTCACATCTTTTCTCCCATTTACAAGCCATAATCAAGCTTGACCTTTCACCTCGGTTCTTTGCTTATTTCTTTGTCTCAAGGCTTCACCATCATCAATTCGGTGTCGAGGCAACTCCTTGTGCTCTTATCTAGTCGATTTGCAAGCTCATCACGGTGTTCGATCAACTCACTTCTAGGTAGAGTTGTGAATTGGTGCAACTCCTACATCCGGCATTCAACTCCTCTCAATTGTCACTCTAACACCATCGCACGAGGTCCTAGAAGCTCTCCCGGCCATCAATTGCAAGTTCCAAGCTTCAATTGCCAAGTTCAAAGTTTTGACCCGAGGTGTTGCTTCTTGCCATTTCTCTCTTTATATGGCATTATACGAAATCTAAATCCATACACCTTCTCTCCTTTGTACTAGATAACCGGGGCTAGGAGCAATTGATGCGAAGTCGATCCCTTTGTGTGATCTCCATTGATGGCGCCATTGACGGCTTTGACCATCGGGAAGAAGAAGAGAAGAGAGAGAGAGAGGAAGGAGGGAGCGTCCACAAGCTCAGCTGCGTCCGGTGTTCATGCACCAAGGCAAAGGAGAAGAAGAGTGCAGAGAGAGAGTCCCCAGGCGCCAGGTGCATACACTCTCTTTCCTTTTATTTAAATTCCAGTCAATAGATCTGTGTGGACTTGGCTTGTTATCCTCTTGTATGCCACAGACTCATGAACCTGACTAGTGGGCCCTACTTGTAAGTTGGCTTTGAGTCAGGTTTATAGATATCGTTAGTGACCGATTAGTGCATGATTAGGGTTAATTGATATGATATGGCATGTTATGATTGGCTCATTAGTTTAATCACCTTCCTTTTATCACGATTACTCACTAATTCTTCTTTGGGGTGGCTTCGTGGTATGGTGCCATGTGGCGCGAGATCTGGATGAGGTGGCCTCTCGGGTGTGCCATGTGGCATAGGGTTGGGTGAAGTGGCCTGTGATGTAATGCCATGTGGCACTAGGGTGGTGAGGTGGCCCATTTGTTGCGCACGTGGCACTAAGGTGGGGCCCGCTGTCGATTGACTCATACCGGGGTGGGGCCCACTTCGACATGGACCCGATGGGAGGCTGCAGCGTGGCACTCGATTTCTTGCGAGTTGGTCGGTCTGAGTCTTGCCACGTGGCACACCCTCTCTCTTCATCTATTTTCTATCTTCTGTGTTTATTACACCCAATTTGTACCCAATTTGCCATCATCTCCAAGTTGTACCCAGAATTGCCTTGATCAAATCTCGACCTTTGATTAATCCATTTATTACGCTTTTATCTTCCCTGAATTTATTTTAATAGCTCCACTTATCCAAAAATCATGAAAATTTCACCAAAAATCCCTAAAATCATGATGATCATCCCTGTAATTTTTAATTCCATTTTTACCCCTGTCTCTCTGAATTAAAAATTCTTTTGTCAAATAAACCCTATTATTTCTTAGAATTAATCCCAGATTTCATTTGTAGCTCAATGTCTCGCCAATTATCTCTCTCTTGCAGAAACCACCCTAACTAAATACCAATTAGACTTATATTGATATTCATTAGGGCTTGATCGATCAACGATTGATTACATGTCAATAGTTGATACGGATCTAGACTTGATCGAGATGGTTGCTCGGCTTTGGCTTTGATCGGTCTTGTGAAATTGACTTTCAATCCCTTAACATGAGGGTGACTTGGTCAAAGAACCGACTACTTATCGATAATTGACACAAATCAAAGCATGGTTAGGTGGTTGCTCGCTTGACTTTGGCACCGAGTCGGCCTTGAAAGCAAAATCACATTTGAAATTTCTCATGACTAGTTGCATCAAAATGCTAGCTTGGCATTGACATCATTTCATGTAGCATAGGGATTATCTTGCTTGACTCCTTTCTAGGGTTAGCTCCAAAGGCGATTTTTAGGGTTAACTCGACTCTATAATAGGTCGGCGAGGTGTGGGGTCCACTGTCGGTGAAAATGGTCACATGGGTGACTCATCGGATGGGCTATGTTGTTAGATTCATCTACAAGGAATTTGCGCAGTGGGTCCCAGCTTGTCGGAAAAATATAATCAAATGGTGACCCGTCGGAGATTTTCTCTCTACGAAATCTCAGGGTCGGCCACCTCGAATGAGTAGGAGGTGGTGGGGTATTTATACTCTTCACTTCATGCCCGGCATTCCATTGTGGGACTAATGAATTCATTCGGGGTTAGCGGCGACCTCTTACGATCGGTGGGCCATCTTTTCATTGCTTTCTCTCCTTCCCTCTTCTTATGATTTGTCATTAATCATCAATTTATTTTCATTTATTCATTTACTCATCCTTGGAATTTTCAAGGGTAAACAAAAGCCACCCACCAAAGCGGGTCCGAAGATTTTAGAAAATTAAGGGGTTGCTTTGGTGCATATATTCATCGCACATTTTCTTTTCTATCTCCTCCTTCCTTTGTTGTTGACTTTATCGCCTTTATTCTAGATTCGACCATCTCTCCATATGGCACGATTCCCGGACGTCCTCGGAGTCATTATCTCTCTTTCTACGAGGATCGGAGGGGGATACCCACCATTAGGGTTACACGCGGCACTCCCATACATCTTGGTGGTGGTTTGATTTTTCGCGACGAGCGACCTCACGATATCATGCCCTTCGCCTCGAGATCTTTCGTGCGCGGCACCTCTGTTCACCTCCTTGGCAAGGAGGTGATCGATGGAGAGGCCTCTCGTTGGGCTAGCATTGACTTCGGTCTTCCACTCGAGATATCATGGGCACCGGTTGGGTGGATTCGCTACATCCTTACACGGGAGAGGGATGTTCTTTGTAGTTCGAGTGTGTACGGTTGTATTTTCTTGTCGATGTTCGATATCACATTGACACACCTTGGCTTTGTGCTTTACTGCGGCGGTGGAGCTACTCGCTGACACCCTCTTTATTGATGATCGAGAGTTGACTCCCACATTATGGGAGATTCGTCGGTGGCCAGGTCTGCCGTATTCGGTCATTATTATGACGAGTTCTTACTATCAGAGGATGACTTGAGGGACCCTTCCCTGCATCCAGCTTCTCTTCGGGAGGTGTACAGGATTTATGATCAGTTGAGAGGGCAGCACCTTTCTGTCCCCTTCAGATTCTGGATATCTTATTTCACTGATCGGCTACATTCTCACACCGAGTGTTGTGCCTCTACTCGTGACCCTTTTGGTGCGGGCATCTTGGTCTTTTCGGTGATGTGGCTGCTCCTTCACGGGACACTCTATGCTCGCATGAGATCGATCGTGAGACTTATTTGTGACCTTTCTTTCTGGTGGATTTGTTTCTTCCTACTTCCCGGTTCGGGGGCTCGTACCATCCGTCCCTCGGTATTTGTGATGGCGAGTCGGATTGCTCGCGGTGAGAGAGTTTCATTGGCGTGCCGTCTTGGCCAATATCTACGAGGAGTTTGCGAGGTATGACATCTTCGCGCGATCCTTCTCGGCTTTGTAGGGAGTTGGTACCTTGGCATTTCATTAGTGGATGGTTGCATATGTATTGGTCGGCTTGTATCACCCGTCCTTATCATCGGACTTGAGGGCCCACCTACCCATCTTGGGTGACTTAGCCGTACGAGCACTGCCTCTCGACTCCAGGAGGATGCTCGTTTGATTTTACCGACCATGACCATCGAGGTTAGCTCGTACTAGATTGGCTACTCACCATCTGGCTGGGACCACTTGCAGATTTCTAGTTGATGCGGCATTTCATTCTAGAGGTTCTTCTCCTCTCATAGATCAGCCAGATGTCTTAGACTATTTCATCAGTCTTCGCCACGGGTTCTTGCCACTCCGTATCGGCGATTATGCTTTCATAGAGCCCTATTCTCACGCGAGATGTGCACATCAGTTTGGTTTAGATCAGGACGTGCCTCTCTTTCTCCTTCGTCCTGAGTCTTTAGCGATGGACCTTGAGGGCCTCGGGTGGTGCTATTCACATCTATTCCGCTTAGGGACAGGTTCTCATTTTCAGACGGTACCTGCCTCTCGTTCACCCACGTTCTCGAGACGCTACATCTGGTGGTATTATAATGTCATTCGCTCGTACCAGTCATACACTCCTTCAGTGGTGGTACGCAGTACTTGCCCCAGGGATAGAGGCAGTTCATCATCTAGCCTCTCTTATGATGACTTCATCTCTTTCCCGCTTCTTTCTTCAGCGCCAGTGGATTTTCAGGGGTTAGATAGCCGCTGCCTTTGTTTGTCTACTAGGACTCAGCTCACTGGTATGCTCCAGATTCATCCCTTCCTTATCTTAAGCTTAGATTTCAGGCTAGATTTTTGACAAATTTCTTTTTAATCGGATTACGCATATGAATATGATGAGGCGAGCCGAAACGACTTCTCGATCCTCGCCAGGAAATTTGTTGACGTTTGTTCTCGTCCACTGTAGAGCCGCGGCTCCGGTACCATGGGGAGAGATCGAGACGGCGCCTCTCGGCCGTCTTCTCCATCTTCTTTTCCTTCTCTATTCGGGTGATTTTCTTTCGACTCGCCTATCCTTATTCGGCGCATTTCATTCATATCTCGATTAGAGTTTATTTTTCAGCTAATGGGACATCTCTGTAGAGGCGGCCGGGATGATATTATAGCGAGATCTATCGGCGCTGCGGCTTTGCCATTTCGGGGTTTTGCAGGCCTTGCCGTCGCGAGGTTCGTGTGCTTCATTTAATACTTAGTTGCTAGCATGCACTAGTATTTTCATTCTCACATGTAGATTTACGAGACCACGAGGCCGATGACATGGCATCTCCACTGCGCTCGAGCCTTTCTTTTATGACGGCCCGCTTCACCGTCGATCTTCTTTGGTACCCATTGGAGACGGTGACTCATTTGATGTGGTTACGGGGCCGGTGCTCACTCTTGTACGATCGAGAGGAGGTTTCTTTAGAGCGAGGGGAGTCCATTGGCGCGTCGAGCCGCGAGCGGCGAGCGTATTATTGATCGAGGAGGGCCATCTCATGCTTCTTCATCTCCCGACGGGCGGCCTCTCATGGTCACGGATGGCGAGTCTCGGCGAGCGGGTTGCGGTCGATTATGACTCGGAGTTGGATGAGAGTTGGGTGGTGGGCAGCTATTCCACGACCCGAGAGACGGGGTTCGGCTAGCGAGGGTTTCACGAGCCTCATGCTTCTCCGGTACCTTATATTTCCTTTATCATTTGCTCATATTTTATTTTTCATGTATTTATGCTTTCCATTTTATTTTGTAGCCGGGTGCGGTACACTGCGGGTCCTCACGAGGCGGCAGAGACATCCCTATCCACGACTCGGTCCCTTTGTCTCGGGCGACGAGGCGATAGGTTAGATCTTCTCTTCCTTCTATTTCTTCTTTGGTTATAACAATTTGTCTAACCCATTTATTTTACTTGCGAGATGTTTCATCGAGGGATGTGCGGCTCGCCTTGCGCATGTTGGCGGATGCACTCAGAGACACCTTCTTCGGGGGCTATCCGCTAGATTTCGATATCCTGGACTCTCTACCCAGTGGCTTCTCTTTCGATTGGTATAGGCTGATGCGGGATACCATCGCGCCAGCTCTACTCATTGCACCTCGTCTCGAGAGCACTTTCATTTCCAGGAGGTGTGAGGAGTTGCTCAGGGCTTACCAGGATGCGAGCTCTCTCGTATATCAGCACGAGTTGGAGATTCATGAGCTACGCGGGCATTTGGAGGCGCTCGACTCCACTACCTTCGGCGGCTATCTTCTTGTGCCACTCTTCGCTCTATGGGAGTTAGCGGTGGGCCCGCTCGGCGCTCGTGCGGGAGCTAGAGGACCACGATTATCGGTGGAGGGCTTCTCCGAGCACCTAGCGGGACGTCTCCCGGAGCTGCGAGATTCACACGAGTGCTCGGGATAGTGCCTTCGCTCGGTTTTGGATTTTGAGACGGCTTCGGAGGAGGACGGGCACTCCCTCCATGATTATCGGAGACTATTAGTCTTGTGCTATTAGAGTTGGAGTCCCGCTTTTTGGGCCCATGATTTGTACTTTTCATTTCTTCTTTTCTCCTTTTCTTTTGCTATACTTGATATAGGATGCTTTGACACTTATCATTTTGATCTCTTGTTGTGGATGATGCTTGCCTCTATTATTATTCTTTCATCGCTTCCTCTGCAGCGCGAGGAAATATTTTATTGATTTCATCTTTGTGCGCCTCCAATCTTATTTGCAAAAGCGCCCTATTACAACTGCTTCATCCTTTCGCAGCGTCTAAACATAATAAAGGAAAATCTTACAACATCCTATTACATTCATTCTATGCATGTTCCTCTTTATTTATTGCAATACAAAACTCAAATGCTTAGTGGTATTTTACGGATACCGAAACATGTCCGTATTGACCTCAAGGTAAGTACTGAGAATAAACCGTTTATCCCTTTATTTACGATGGATAAACTTACCGGTATCAATTGGATTATGGATGCAATTGATAACACCATTTGTGGATGCTCCTTGTATATTTAATTGACATTTAGTTTGTGGAAGCTCACCCACTCTCCCTCGTTTGTGCCGTTGCGTGCTAAAGTGGAAACTCACATTCACTCATCTCCACTCAATTTGTTTTGTGGGGTACTACCCTCAAACATCCATCACGCATCCTTGCGAGACGGGCTTTCATCGGGTAGGTCCGCTCTCCATGACTGAGTCACTTCTTTAAGCGAATTACTTTATTTGACACTTGAATGTCGGGCAAAAGCATAAACCCTTAGTCTGACCCCTCCATGATCTATTTTAGGATTAGAAACGAGATCACCTCCTTGGGCGTGTGGTACTTTTGCGGATGAATGTACCCAACCTAGTTTTTTTATATTTTAGCTACCCTCAAACATCCATCACGCATCCCTGCGAGACGGGGCTTTCATCGGGTAGGTCCGCTCTCCATGACTTGAGTCACTTCTTTAAGCGAGCGCTTTGTTTAACATGAAATGTCGGGTACAAGCGTAAACCCTTGGTCTGACCCCTCCATGATATATCGTGGGATTATGACACACCATTTCTTCGGGCGTGTGGTGCTTTTACGGATAAATGCACCCAACCTGGCTTTGTATAACACTCATGGTGTTGGGGACAAAGGTGGCAACCCCTTATTGAAAAGATTTTATTATTTTATTTTTATTATCATTTTTTTCATTTTTTTTTTTATGAGTAGGAAAAATAGGTTTTTATTGTTTTACTTATATATCCTTTATTTTATTAGAAGAAGGCAGATTTTTGGTTATTAGTGATACATGTTACTAATAATACGGGAGTTATTTATTTATATGCCCTCGGAAGCGACTATTTACTAGCCACCAATTTGCTCGACCTATCCCTTGGCTTGCGCCGCGGGCGACCAATATGAGCAACTTTCGTCATTGGGCAACAGATGGTTTGAGGGACAAACTGCAAACCCTGCCCATTTTTGTGTTTATTCTGTATCAAATGGACAAACCCAGTGGTATTTGTATTATGAGCCCAAACACCAAAGCTCTCGCCTTACATTCTCGCGTGGTTTTGGCGTTGAATTCTCTTATTCTATATTTTTATTTTTATAGGGCTAAATGTGTTTGTGTGGTTTTTGGATTTTTGGATGCATTCTATTTACATATGCACAAGTAGGGTTTTTGGGATTTTTATGTAAAAGTGGAGGTTAGACATGGGTTTGTGTTTCGTGCACGTGTGTGTAAACGAACACTTATTCCCTCCTTATTTATTTACAATAGATACTACTCGGTTGGCCCCGCTCGGGCTATGTGTAGTACTTCTTCGAGATATCGCCCATTAATCGGTGGCATGGGCCTTTCACCTTCATGGTCTATGAGTTGGTATGCGCGCCTCCGTATACCTTCTCGATTACATATGGCCCTTCCCGATTCGGAGAGAACTTTGGGCCGATGTCGGCCGATGATCGGCCTCTTAAGGACAAGAACAAGCTCTCCTTGTTGAAATGCCACGACTCGCGCCATTTTGTCATATGCCCTTGCCATTTTTACACGATATATTTCGAGGTTCTGTGGGCTATCGCCTCTTCTCGTCCATGGCGTCCAACTCGTCCGAGTCTAAGTTGTTGGCATTCATCCATGGTCATATCATTTTGCATAGCCACCATGCAATGACGGTAATTCCACCTCGATAGGAGAACGGCTTCAACCCCAAAAGCCGGAGAATACGGGGTAGCTTGCGTAGGCGTTCGGTATGTGGTCGATAAGCCCATAATGCCTCCCGTAGACGATTATCCCGGTCTCGTTGGTTGCGAGTCCACGGTCTTTTTCATGATATTTATTAGAGTTTTATTAAAGGCTTCGGCCGGGCGTTGGCTCTCGGGTTATAAATGGACGAGAATCTCCAATCAATGTTAAACTACTCGCCAAGGCATAGACTTTGGAGCTCTTGAAAGGCCGTTCCATTATCGGATATTATTCGTTGCGGTGTCTTAGAATCGGTAAAGGATGTGCGTCTTAAAGAATTTAACCACATCGGATGCTTTAACCTCTTTAAGTGGAACGGCTTCGGCCCATTTTGTAAAGTAATCTGTCGCGCCGGGATGAGCCAGGTGACCTCTTGACGTCGGAGGGTCTATGGGCCCCACTATGTACGTGCCCACATATTAAATGGCCAGGATGCTACCGTGGGGTGCAACGGGCTTGGCGCTTGATGTATAAAAGGGCCATGTATCTGGCACATGCGGCACTTCCTTGCATGCTCTTCACAATCAGCCACCATCGTGGGCCAATAATACCCCATTCGCTTGATTTTCGACTTCATTTTCGGCCCGGCCCCGATGTGCTCGCATAGTCCGGAATGAACTTCTTTCATAACACCTAAAGCCAGGCCACGATACACATCTTAGCCATAAGCGATCATAAGACCTCGGTATAGCGTATTGCCCACATATGCATACCGTAGTACCGCTTTCTTAGTTGATCGGCTATCCTTTTATCTTTGGGGAGGGTGCCATGCGGAAATATTCAATGAACGGCGCCTCCAATCATCATCTTCTTCGGTTATCATTGTTTCTTGGCATTCTATCTTTACGGTCCGAGTGCCTTCATTATTCGCATCATCTGTTATTTGACACAATGATAATGGCCTTCTATTACGAACGATGATGTGGATTTAAAGCTCTGTTGGTTCTGACTCTTTGGCGAGTTTGGCCAACGCATACGCTTCACCATTCATGCTCTCGTGACCTTCTCGATGGACACGTACGGGATTTTCTTCATTAATTCGATGGCCTTTTGGTGATATTGTATTAGTTCCGGCTTCAAGACCTTGTATTCGCCAATTATTTGATTTATTATCGGTTTGTGAATCCCCAAAGATGCGCGTGACCTTGATCTCTAGCTCCAGTGATGATAGCTCAGTCGGCGATGAGTGCCTCGTACTCGCTTCATTATTTGTGCATGGTTCGGTTAAAGCCGAGAGAATGTCGTATTATCCCGCCTTCGGGGTTACGAAGACTAGTCTGCGCCGGCTCGCACGATTGGGACTCCAGGGCCGCGATCGGCTTGACCAGACGAGGCACCATCAAAGTACATCTCCCATATAGGACCTCCTTCTTCAACATGTAGAGTTTCCTCGTCGGGAAAGTCACATTTTAATGGGGAGTCATCTTGAATTGGGTGTGCAGCCAGGAAATCCGCCAGCGCCTACCCCTTTATCGCCTTTTGAGGTGTATAGGTGATGTCGAACTCGGTAAGAATGATAGCCCACTTGGCCAGCCTCCCCGTCAGCATTGGCCGAGTCATCAGGTATTTAAGAGGGTCCACCTTGGATATTAAAATGATTTTATGGGCTAGCATGTAGTGCCTCAATTTCTTCGCGCGAAGATTAGGGCTAAACAATGCTTCTCGATCGGTGAATACCCATGTTTCGCCCCTACCATCATGCGACTTAAGTAATATAGCGCATTTTGATTACCATCCTGGTTTTCTTGGGCCAATAGGGCTCCCGAGGATCCATCTAGAGGCGGTCGTATACGGGATAAGTTCCTTCCGGGTATGGGCGCGCCAATATTGGAGGGTTGAGTAGGTATGCCTTGATTTCTTCAAAGGCTCGTGGCACTCGCCATCCCACTTAAACGGGATATTCTTCTTAGTTAGCCGGGTGAAGGGTTGGATTTTACCGATAGATTGGCTATAAACCGCCTGATATACGCCAATTGCCCTTGTAAAGATCGTAATTGTTTTAAATTCTTTGGCGGGGATAGTTCAGTTATTGCTTTAATCTTGCCCGGGTCTATTTCAATTCCCCTGTGGCGTACCACAAACCCTAGAAACTTACCGGATGATACCATGAATGCGCATTTCAACGGGTTTAATTTGAGCGCATGTTCTCTCAGGCGGTTGAAAACGACCTCAAGATATTGGAGGTGTTCTTCATATGACATGGCTTTGATGACCAGATCATCCACATAGCACTCAACTATCTTGTGGATTAGATCGTCGAATATTTTCGTCATCGCCGTTGGTAGGTGGCTTTGCATTTTTCAGCCCAAACGGCATGACTTTGTAACAATATATGCCAATCGGCGTGCGGAAGGCGTGTGCCTTTCATCTTACGGCGCCATTTTGATTTGATTATAGCCGCATAACCGTCCATGAAGGAGAAGACTTCATAGGAGGATGTATGATCAATTATGATTTCGGTTACTGGGAGCGGGAAATCATCTTTAGGGCACGCCTTGTTTAAGTCCCGAAAATCCACACAAATGCGGATTTGCCCATTTTTCTTTTTAAGGGACAATGCTAGCCACCCATTCCGGCGTCTCTTCTTCTCGTATGAAGCCTGCGTCGATGAGTTTCTTCGTTTCCTCCACGACCTTTTCTTCGAGTTCTATTCTCATCCGCCTCGGCGCTTGTTTAATCGGCTTGAAGGTTGGATCAATTTTTAAGTAATGGACCGCTACGTTGGGATCTAATCCAGGCATTTCTTTATAACTCCAAGCGAAGCGATCCATGTAGCTTTTAAGGAATGTCTTCAACTTTGTCGACCACCTCTTCCGTAACGACGCGCTTATGAAAGTTGGTCGTGGGTCTTCTTCATCCCAGTTGATTTCAGCTAACTCATCGACCGTATTAGGTTCCTTTTCTAGTTGTTTTGAGCATTTTTCGGGACCAGGGGTACTATCCTCTTACGTTTCATTATCTAGCATCTCAACGAAGTCATGCAACGACTTTCTCCGTACGGTGCCGTTGAGGGACCCCTCAAAGCATCTTTGCGTCATCGCGATTATACCCTAACCCTCGGGTGTATTTTATTTTACCATCCGGCCGAGGACCTTATTCGCGTCATTCGAGAGTTCATCGAAGCGCTTGGCCTCGGCCTTGGATATGTCTCTCGGACATTTTGCCCTTTTGCCGGTTTATACGACTCCTTTCCAAAGGAATGAGATGCGGCGTCATCGCTCGTTGCATTCTCCAACTCTTGTTCTATCACCCACTTCTTCCAAGTGTTGTGATCGGGGTTCTTCGAGGCCCGGGTTGAATCGCTACGATAGAAAATTATAGCCTTGTGGATGATAGTTTTCCCTTTGATGCGCTCTACCTTTTTAGGCACAACAAAGGTCTTTAGGGTTTGGATGTGGTTCACTTCCCTTGGCATGAGGTCTTTAAAATGCCTTTCGGGAACCGCGAGTGATCTCTAAGCGCCGCCATCTCCTCTTCTATTTCAATATTCATGGCGAGTTGGAGCGGTAGATTTCTTTGATCGGCTTACGTCTCGCAACTTTGGGTTTGCTAGGTACGGGAGTGTGCGAGATCGTATAGGCAACCCCTTTGCCTTTGTTATTCGAATTGTGCGGAGCTGGGTCTTGTTGAAAGCTTTTCGGGAGTTGGATCGTCCCGTTTCTGTGCCCTTCTTCTATGAGGTCTTTGAATACCCAGCATTCTTCAATTGTGTGACCCTATATGCGATGATAAGGGCAGAATTCTCCTTCACTGGCTCTTTCTATATCTGCGGGTCGTTTACAGACGGGAAGTGTCAATCCGCTCTTTAAGGCCTGCTCAAATATCCGAGCTGTTTTATTTTTTAGGAAAGAGTATGGTTTACTCTTCTTGACCTTGAGGGTTTGCATGATGCCGGTCATTTGCTTAGCTCTCGTTTCTTCCCCTTTTGATTCATCTACTATTACAATTACCGCTTGCCGCTATCGGGTGCTTGCCTTTCGGGGGTCCCGGAACGGGGTTCGCTCGTCACTTCTTTGAGTAGCTCAGAGTTATAGATCGCGGTTTGCAGGTTTTCAATCATTATCATGATCTCATTGTGTTGCACTTTAATATCCTGCATCACTTCCCATTGTTCAGACACCTCCCTCCTGTTATTTTCAACTTGGTGCCTTATTTCGTCAATCGCATTCCAGACGCGACCTTCGAAATTTTCCCGCCATGAGCGTTCTTCATTTATAGGCCTCGGCCTAACCGGGTTATCCTTCCGCTACAGGGTCTGTGTTGATCATATATGACTCCTCACTTTCATTATCTGTTTCGGGCCCTTTGTATGGCTTTTTGAGGATGTGATAGATGATCTCTTCGTCGATTCTTCTTCCCGGGGTTGACGATCATGGCGGATTCTTCTCCCGAGGTAATATCGCCCGAGTCATCGGACTCTTCGAGTCTTCCCCCGAAGTTGCCTACGTGATCTGAATTTGAGGGTATTAGTAGGTTTAAAGTTGAAAATGACCTCCTCCTCGAATCACTTGACTTGATTTCGCTCGGCTTTATTTGGGCCTTATACGTAGCCACCTGTTTGAAGCGGAAGGTTGCTTCCTCACCCGACTTTCTTCCGGGTCTTTGGGCTCGAGCACCTCGGGGTTTAATATTAAATTTGACCTCTTCTTCTTCTCCAGATGAGGTATCAAATTTAGGGCCTTTGTTAAAAGGTTTCTGACCTGTTTTTGTTATTGGCCGACTCGGCGCCACGGCGGATTTAGGCAGGAAATATTGGGCGTCATTAAATTTAATCTCATGCACCCCGAATGGCTTGACATCTCCATCAATTCTCTTTTGCTTACCATTCTCAATATATTTCAGGCATTGGTGCGAGTAGTAGAGGTATGACTGATTCTTGTGAAGCCACAGGCGACCAAGCCGCCCGATAAGAAGTTTCAGCGTCAATGACATAGAATTTGGTAGGTGCTTTTAGGCTTCCACATTGCAGGTTCAGAGTTATAGCTCCTAGGGCCTTTTGGGAGTTTTGATTGAAGCCATGAATGATCACCTTTTCGTCAGATAGGTTCTTCACGTCTAAGGTGATGGTCTTCAGAGTTTTAAGTGGCATGATATTGATTGAAGACCCTGCGTCGACCAAGATGCGGCCAATCTTCTGCCCTCCGCAGTTTCCGGTAATGTACAGTGGGCGATTATGGTCGACGGTGCCTATTAGGAGGTCATCGTCCGTGAAATTTATACAAACGGCCCGCTTGGCGGTGAATAGGGCTTCTTGCATATTTTGCTCGATGAAATATGACTTGTATTTCTCGGGATCTTGCAAGGCTTGGATTAATACCTCCCTTAGGTCTTGTGACATCATCAACGCATCAAATATGCTTAATAGCGCTGGAATTTTACGCAGATGTGCCAACACATTATATTCTTCGCCCGTCGACCGGGTCTTTTCTAGGTTCTTGCTTAGGCTCTCGGCCTCTTTGCCTTTATTCTGGGCTTTGTCCTTCCCCTTATCGGAATCCTTGGGAGCTTGCCTCTCAGGTATGTATGTCCCGGACCGGAGCACAGCTTTACATTCTTCATTTTTAGTCCCAGAGGTGCTTGCTTCCCCTTCATCGTTTAGGAAGAACATCTCCTCTAATGTTGGCATATCTTCGTCGTGAGAAGAATATACCATGTTGCACGAAGCACCCCAGATCTCTTCGCTCTCTTCTTTATTTATTTCTTCATCTACATCTTCTTTCTCTTGACCTAGGGTTAGCTTCTCCCAGTCTTCTTTGGAGATGAAGTGTTGGAGGGTGATCGCCTCGGGACTGCCCTGCTCGCATTCTTCAATTTTATTCTTTCTGGACTTGTTGCTTCTATGCTTCTTTCTCTTCTTAAGAACCTGGTCTTGGCTCTGGTCTACCTTATAATATACCCGGGCTTTGGTGGGACCATTTGGTGTGATGTCGTCTTTCCATTTCATGCCGGGTTCTTTCTTAAGAGCTTTAAGCATTTTAATCGATTTCTTCGATAAGTGCGTAGTCCATTGCTCTTCTGGTCTTCACTTGATTGGTCGGGATCTTCTCTTCCTCGTGAGAGATCATATTGGCTGTTCATGGGCCGATGGGCTTTGCAAGAACCCTTTAGGTAAAGTAATTTCATCGTTTTTATATGCCTTCTCGACCCAATCTTTGAAGACCCGGCAATCTTCAATTGAGTGCCCTAGTACTCGTGGTATGGGCGAAGTTGGGTTCGTCGATTTATCGGCATCTTCCGGGCGTTTACTGGCCGGTAGGGTTAGACCATTCTTCGGTGCCCCTCTGAAGATTTGGGCAACTTTATCTCTCCTAAAGGAGTACGGTTTAGATTTCTTTTGCTTGAGGGACTCAAAACTCCGCGAACTCCCTCCTGGATTGGGCCTGGGTCCCTTGTTGTAATTATTGCCATTTGTGCCACTGCTACCGCTTTGAGTATCTGCGTTAGCGACCATTTTATCCTTTAACGAGGTGAATGCCACCTTGGTCTCAGCTCGGGCTCCTCGTTGCGGCCTATTATTCATGAAGTTCGGCACGGTGTGCGGTGACATCCTCTCCATATTGGATACCGATCTGAGCAAGTCTTTAAACGTGTTGACCTTTGTCACACCAAGAAGCATGCCCATCCACCCGTCAATGTTTTTCATGATTAGGTTGACGGCCTCATCTTCAGTTAATGTGCGGTCGCATTTGATGCTGAGGTTCCGCCATCTGTTGATAAAATCTGTCATTGACTCCCCTTTCTTGGGTTTAGTACTTGCCAGATCGGCTATGTTTATCTTGTCAGACACCATGACAAATCGCGCCCTGAACGAATCTGCCATCTCGTCCCAGGTCCTGATGCTGTTGTTCTCTAATGAATAATACCATTGGAAAGCGGTTCCCACCAAGCTCTGAGGGAATTGTCTTAACAACAGTGCATCATTGCCGGCCGTGTTGCCGCACGAGGCTACAAAGTGGGCCAGGTGTTGCTCGGGATTTAGGTCTTTATTGCCTTCCCCGGAGAAGGTCTGAGCGGGGAATCACATACCCTTTAGGATATTCTTCTAAATCGTATATGGCGGGGTATGGATGTCCACGGTTTTTAACGGGAGGGATAGCGTATCCACCTCCGGCTATCGCATTTCTTTGGGCAATCATGGCTTTGAATCTCTTTCGGGATATTCCGTTGGTTCGGCCTCCACTTCTATTGTTCTATGTGGATGGGGTTTAGAATTGACAGGTTGTTTTCCCTTATGATTGCTTTTGGTACTGTGGACCCCTTCTTGACGGGAGCTACCAGCTTTGAAATTGGCGTCTTGTGATTCTTGTAACGACTTGACCGCCTTAATCAATTCTTCGTTTTGTTTCGGCATGGTAGCAATTAGCTCCGTTGCCTAATCACTCTTCGTCCGTGCCTCGATGTGGCCTTTTAGTATTTCAATTTCATCGATAGGCACTTCGGGACGTGTTTCAACGTCATCTTCGTTATCGAAGAAGTCAGGGTTTTCGTTGTGGTCTTCCCCTTCCCTGCTATTGCCCTCGGGGTTGACTCTCTTGGGAGGTCTCCCTTTTCTACCATTATTTTTGTTGGTGTTGGTGACGTGAGCTTGATTAGGCGGGGACTGGTGGTCATCCTGGGTCATATTCACCTCAGCATCAGTATCGGATCGGTATCGTAGCTTATGCGATGGTGTTGACCGAGAAGTGCTCTTCATAGCGAGCGGTTCTTCTCTTCTTCTTCGTTTGGTCAGGTGCGGTTATTTTCAGACTGTTGAGTGGTATTCTCGAGCCTAACCGGCTGAATACACTCTTCTGACCTAGGCGGCTGAATACACTCTCGGGCGGAGCGCAAGAGTTGCCTGCCTTCCTGGGTTGGGCTTGAGACTGAGGTTTTGTTGGCTGAGAACCCTTCGGGACCCACACCTGCTGGGTGCTAGGTGTTGCCTTCGGTGTAAACCTCCTCGGGTTCGGAGTGGAGACAATGGCTTGCGGCTGAGCCATGCCTTGAGAGTGATTAGAGCGGGAGACATACTGTCTCGACCTAGCGTTTCTAACGCTCTTCCTCTGCTTGAGGGCCCTGTGAGCCTTATAGATGGCTTCGCGGGGTTTGAGACTTATCCCTGCGCGGCGGGGCCTTTGAATTGGGCGAGGTGTGGGCTTAGGCACCTCCCATGCACAGCGGAGCGGCACGTGGCGAGTTCTTGGCCACCATTCGGAGGGCTGTGAATTTATTAGAGACCGGGATAGCTGGCCTAGCCACCAGCTGGTTCTGGTATGCATCCAGGGCCCTCTTCCTGGACGCTTGAGAGTTGCGGGTAGTCTGGGCTGCTGCCTTTGGGGCTGTCTTCTTAGACGGTCGCCTTCTCCTCTTTGGGGAGGTAGTAGGAGAGGCCATTACGTTGTTTGAGATCCCTTTGGGAGTCAGGGTGATCGAGTCCTCCTCCTCGTCCGGGATGGAGATCCGGACGGTTGCGGGAGTGAAGGCGGCCACTGGAGCTGGGCCATAGACAGTCAGTTCTTGTGGGATGGTCCCAAAGAACATGAATAGTTTGCCCTCTGGGCTTTGTGCAGGCATGACGGTGTAGGGAGCGAGGTTGAAGTTTCCAAAGTATGCCATTTCCTGCAAAACAAAAAATACTTGAAAATCATTAGTCATTTTTAGCGCATAGAAGACCACTTGTATCTCTTAACTATTCTATTTGACTCTCTCTTTCAGAGATAAGAGGAGAATCTAGGTCCCACCGGGCGTGCCAGATCCTGTGCGACCCTTTTTCGCGCGCTCCGCACCGCCGCTGGGCGATGGGTTGCGGAAGAAGGACACGGAGATCCCTCCCGAGCGTGCATCTCGCCTGGGTGTCGGTACGATTCTGCCGTTTAGAGATTTGGATGCACATTCGGGGGTTTTTAGTGATTGTGAGTTCTTGTAGATTCGGTGGGCGCAAGCCCCCACCGTTAATTACCCCGGGCTACTAACCTCGAGGCACCTCTGGATCTTTGAAAGAGAGAAGCAAATAGTATAGTTAAAAGATGGTCAAGTGGTCGTCTGGGTTCGCAAAAAGGGGTCCATGGAAGACGAACCTACAAACAGATCGGTTCAGTCTTTATTTAATCCTATGGAAGATGAACCTACAAACAGATCGGTTCAATCTATGGAAGACAAACCTACAAACAGATCGGTTCTGTCCTATGGAAGATGAACCTACAAACAGATCGGTTTAGTCTATGCCACCTCGAGATGTAACCTTACTACAGACCAGGTTAATCTCTTTGGAGGGATTCGAGGCGAGTCTACATACAGAACGACTCGACCTCCGTTGATCTAGAAGATAAACCTACTACAGAACGGTTCAATCTTAACTAGTCAACAACCAATCACACAAAATACAACTCGAAGCACTGAGCCGGTTGATCTTGAGGTTGGTGAATCAGGAGAAGGGTGGATATGGCCCACGTGTTTCTTCTCACCAATCTTCTAGATCATGAATTCGAAGCACTAAGCCGATTCATAAACCTAGGAAACACGATTACGCACAATGTCAAACCTGAAGCCCGGGCCGGTTCAACATTGAGGTATGTGTTAGTGAAGGAACCTACCTACGAACGGTTCACATTCACTGTTTTGTGGATGAATCTACTACAGAACGATTCAATCTCACAGTCTCGGGAGATGAACCAGAAGACAAACTTATCGACGGATGAGTTCAGTCTTGCTAGCTCAAATGGCCATGAATTACTTGTTCATGACACCGAGTCATTAAGATGTCACTTCTCTCGGACATCGTAATATTCTTCTTCTTCAAAGTCGACATATCTCTCCATGCTGATGTCGTAGCTTTGGTCATTCTTCAGCGAGCGTCAAGATGTTCTTGTCTCGACTAATCATTCTATATGTTGTATCACTTGTGCAAAATTACTATGTTGCCCTACACCCCTTGTGTGAGCGTATTCAATCATGAGTTACTTGCTCATGGCAGTAAGTCATTAAGATGTCACCTATCTAGGACATCGTAATGTTCTTCTTCTTCAGAGTCGACATACATCTCTATGTTAATATCGTAGCTCTGATTATTCTTCATCAAGTGTCAAGATGTTCTTGTCTTGACATATTTCCTCATGTTGCTATCGAAGCCTTAGTCATCTTACGTCAAGATGTTCTTGTCTCAACGTATCTTCTCATGTTGCTATCGAAGCCTTAGTCATTCTACGTCAAGATGTTCCTGTCTCAACGCATCTTTTCGTGTTGTCGTTGTAATCTTATTTATCCTCCGTCAAGATGTTCTCGTCTTGACTAATCATTATAAATGTTATATCATGTGTGCAAATATTCTTATGTGGCTCTACACTCCTTATGTGAGCATATTTATTCATTTCTAAAATGCACAAAGTCTATTATATAATATCTTCCATTATTATTTTTATTATAAAGATGTATTTATTTATTATTATTATTATTATTATTAATTTTTTTTTTATTATTATTATTATTATTATTATTATTTTTTTTTTATTATCATTATTATTATTTTATTATTATATTTTTTTATATTCTTTTATTTCTTAAACTCTATTTATCTATGTAGAAAAATTACTTACAAAAATAATAGGAAAAGGGGTTAGCTATTAACTAGAATTTTTATTTATATTTTTGTTTCACTCACGATTTCTTGTAATTCTTGGTTCATTCACGTAATTCCAAGTCTCAATTAACAGAACTAGTAATTTGATCACTACAACAACCTTTTCTTTTACTTGGATTATGATGAAACAGTGGCTGAGAGCAGTACCGATTAGCAATTCAATACTATATTCTATATTTCCAGTCAATTGCCAAGAATTACTTGATCTTATTGATATGAAACTCATCGCCTATGTAATGCATTTCAATTGAAGCATATAGCTTGATCAATTGGGGCGTTTTCGAGTGTTTTGCATTACTGGTTTTGAGTTTCAGCGATTAGTTCCAGAATTTCCATCAATTACTCGATTGAAAAGTTGAATTCTTGGAACAATTGCTTGGAAATACAATGGCTAAGAGGTCAGTGACCTTCGATTAGTCCATCTTCCATGATTAGTGCTAGGAGATTGTATAATCTTCGACTAGCTTTTCTGGCAGATTAATTCAAACTCTTGATTACTTGATTAATCAAGATAAAGGCAAGAAAATAAAACAAAGAGGATCTAAATAGTAAGGCGACAACTCAAAGGAAAGATTCAATCAAGAAAATTGAGAAATTCAATTGAATTGAAAAGGAAATTTGCTTGAAAATGCAAGTAACAAGATACTAAAATTCTGAAATTACTCAAAATTGAGCACAATTACAACTCAAACTCTATATTTACAATAAGTACACTCACCTTCCCTTCTTCTCTCGTAGCTCGAGCTCTTGGATTGATTGTTAATAGTGGAAAAGAGTGATTTGTTGCCAAGTTCTCAACACTTGTTGAGATCAATTGGCTTTCTAGCTTCTCACTTGCTCTCTAAGCTTCTCAGGGATCTTACAAATGCTCTAAGGGTCGTGTGTATGCCTCTGGTTCTTGGTTCTATCCACTGGCTAAGGGTTTATATAGAAATCCATTAGTTTGACCGATTTTGACCATCTCAATCCAATTGCACATGGTGCATTATACTTTTCACTCTAACTGCTTCCTTGTATGCCCTATGGTCCACTGAACCAAGTCTCCATTGCCTAGCTCATGTGTAACTGCCTAGAGGCAGTTACAAGTTCATTTTATTTGCTGATTTGTCACTATTCGGTTCCCATACTCTTGCAAGCCTCTCTAGCCCCTTCTAGATCCTTCCAGACCTCATACCATGTCTATATAAGCTGCTAGCATGCTCCCTTAGCTCTATTTTACAGAATTGATCTCAATTCACATCTTTTCTCCCATTACAAGCCATAATCAAGCTTCAACCTTTCACCTCGGTTCTTTGCTTATTTCTTCTGTCTCAAGGCTTCACCATCATCAATTCAGTGTCAGGCAACTCCTTGTGCTCTTATCTAGTCGATTTGCAAGCTCTATCACAGTGTTCGATCAACTCACTTCTAGGCCGAGTTGTGAATTGGTGCAACTCCTACATCCAGCATTCAACTCCTCTCAATTGTCACTCTAACACCATCGCCTGAGGTCCTAGAAGCTCTCCCAGCCATCAATTGCAAGTTCCAAGCTTCAATTGGCAAGTTCAAAGTTTTGACCCGAGGTGTTGCTTCTTGCCATTTCTCTCTTTATATGGCATTATTCTGAAATCTAAATCCATACACCTTCTCTCCTTTGTACTAGATAACCAGGGCTAGGAGCAATTGATCTGAAGTCGATCCCTTTGTGTGATCTCCATTGATGGCGCCATTGACAGCTTCAGCCATCGGGAAGAAGAAGAGAAGGAGAGAGAGGAAGGAGGGAGCGTCCACAAGCTCAGCTGCGTCCGGTGTTCATGCACCAAGGCAAAGGAGAAGAAGAGTGCAGAGAGAGAGTCCCCAGGCGCCAGGTGCATACACTCTCTTTCCTTTTATTTAAATTCCAGTCAATAGATCTGTGTGGACTTGGCTTGTTATCCTCTTGTATGCCACAGACTCATGAACCTGACTAGTGGGCCCTACTTGTAAGTTCACTGAGTCTAGGTTTATAGATATCGTTAGTGACCGATTAGTGCATGATTAGGGTTAATTGATATGATATGGCATGTTATGATTGGCTCATTAGTTTAATCACCTTCCTTTTATCCCTGATTACTCACTAATTACTGCTGGGGTGGCTTCATGGTATGGTGCCATGTGGCACAGATCTGGATGAGGTGGCCTCCTCTGGCTGTGCCATGTGGCATAGGGTTGGGTGAAGTGGCCCTGTGATGTAATGCCATGTGGCACTAGGGTGGTGAGGTGGCCCACTGACTGCCTGCCACGTGGCACTAAGGTGGGGCCCACCTGTCAGTGACTCATACCAGGGTGGGGCCCACTTCGACATGGACCGATGGGAGGTAACGTGCCACGTGGCACTCCTACCGCCGAGTTGGTCAAGTCCAAGTCAAGCGCCGCCACGTGGCACACCCTCTCTCTTCATCTATTTTCTATCTTCTCGTGTTTATTACACCCAATTTGTACCCAGTAGCTGCCATCATCTCCAAGTTGTACCTGAATTGCCTTGATCAAATCTCAGCCTTGATTAATCCATTTATTCTGCTTTTATCTTCCCTGAATTTATTTTAATAGCTCCACTTATCCAAAAATCATGAAAATTTCACCAAAAATCCCTAAAATCATGATGATCATCCCTGTAATTTTTAATTCCATTTTTACCCCTGTCTCTCTGAATTAAAAATTCTTTTGTCAAATAAACCCTATTATTTCTTCTGAATTAATCCCAGATTTCATTTGTAGCTCAATGTCTCTGCCAATTATCTCTCTCTTGCAGAAACCACCCTAACTAAATACCAATTAGACTTATATTGATATTCATTAGGGCTTGATCTGATCAACAGTTGATTACATGTCAATAGTTGATACAGATCTAGACTTGATCAGATGGTTGCTCCCAGCTTTGGCACCTGATCAGTCTTGTGAAATTGACTTTCAATCCCTTAACATGAGGGTGACTTGGTCAAAGAACTGACTACTTATCGATAATTGACACAAATCAAAGCATGGTTAGGTGGTTGCTCATGACTTTGGCACCGTGTCACCTTGAAAGCAAAATCACATTTGAAATTTCTCATGACTAGTTGCATCAAAATGCTAGCTTGGCATTGACATCATTTCATGTAGCATAGGGATTATACTGCTTCAGCTCCTTTCTAGGGTTAGCTCCAAAGGCAGATTTTTAGGGTTCAACTCTGACTCCTATAATAGGTCACTGAGGTGTGGGGTCCACCTGTCAGTGAAAATGGTCACATGGGTGACTCATCAGATGGGCTATGTTGTTAGATTCATCTACAAGGGACTGCCAGGTGGGTCCCACTTGTCAGAGAAAATATAATCAAATGGCTGACCCATCAGGAGATTTTCTCTCTCTGAAATCTCCCGAGGGTCAGCCACCTCGAATGAGTAGGAGGTGGTGGGGTATTTATACTCTTCACTTCATGCCCAGCATTCCATTGTGGGACTAATGAATTCATTCCGGGGTTAAGCAGCGACCTCTTCTGATCAGTGGGCCATCTTTTCATTGCTTTCTCTCCTTCCCTCTTCTTATGATTTATCATTAATCATCAATTTATTTTCATTTATTCATTTACTCATCCTTGGAATTTTCAAGGGTAAACAATATGTCTATTACGAGATTGTCCAATAAAAACTTCGATTTGAATGTTCTATGACACTAATTTTGCACGAAACATAAGTAAGATGCTTTAAAAACAGATGTTTAAACAAGTTGTTTGAGTTTTTAAAAAATATTGGCCGCATAACTAGACATTATTTCTTAAAAATTAATATAATCACTCCTAAGTACTTCTATTATAAGATTGTCCAATTAAAACTTCAAGTATGAATATTCTACGACACTAATTTTGCACGAAACATAAGTATTATTCTTCAAAAAACAAGTTGTGTTAAACAAGTTGTTTGAGTGTTTCAAAACTTTTTTCCGTATAACTACTAACAACTTCGTGAAAATTAATATAATTACTCCTAATTATATCTATTATAAGATTGTCCAATGGACACTCGATATGAATATCTTACGACGCTGATTTTTCATAAAACATAAGTAGGAAACATTAGAAGTCATTGTTCATTGTATTTTTTCTACATTTCGGCCTCGTAACTACACATAATTTCATAAAAACTAATATGATTACTCCTAATTATGCCTATTAAAAGATTATCCAATTAACTCATCAATATGAACATTCGCGACATTAATTTTGCACAAAAAATAAGTATCATGCATTAAAAACAAATTTCGTTATACAAAGTTGCACGACTTTTTCAAAACATTTGGCCGCATAACTATATAAAATTTCATAAAAATTGATACATTTAATCCTAATTAGGCCTATTATAGGATTGTCCTATTAAAACATCGATATGAACAATCTATAGTGCTAATTTTGTACAAAACGTAAGTAAGATGCATTAGAAACTGCTATTTGAACAAATTGTTTGAGTTTTTCAACATTTTTGGCCTCATAACTGTACATAATTTCGCGAAAAGTAATATAATTACTCCAAATCATATCTATTAAAGGATTATCCTCTTCCCACTTCAATAAGAATATTACACGATACTAATTTATCACAAAACATAAGTATGATTCATTAAAAATAGTCGTTTAAGCTTGTTGTTCGAGTTTCTCTAAATTTCCGCCGCATAATTATAAATAACTCCTTACAAATTAAAATAAATACTCCTTAATATGCTTATTATAAGATTTTGTGATTAAAGCTTCGATATGAATATTCTACGACACTAATTTTGCACAAAACATAACGAATGACTCTTTAGACAAGTTGCTTGAGTTTTTCAAAAATTTAGGACGCATAACTACTATACATAATATCTTACAAATTGAAATGATTACTCCAAAATATGCATAACATAAGATTTTCTCGATTAAATCTTCTACATGAATATTCTACGATGCTAATTTTGCACAAAACATAAGTAGGATGCATTAAAAATAGTTGTTTGAGTTTTTCAAAAATTTTGGCCGCATAACTAGACATAATTTCTCACCAATTAATACAATTACATCTAAGTACATCTATTATAATATTGTCCAATTAAAACTTCAATATGAATATTTTACGACACTAATTTTGCACGAAACATAAGTATTATTCTTAAAAACTCAGCTGTGTTAAACAAGTTGTTTGTGTTTTACAAAAAATTTGGCCGCATAACTACACATAATTTCTCCAAATTAATATAATCACTACTAAATATGTCTATTACGAGATTGTCCAATAAAAACTTCGATTTGAATGTTCTATGACACTAATTTTGCACGAAACATAAGTAAGATGCTTTAAAAATAGATGTTTAAACAAGTTGTTTGAGTTTTTAAAAAATATTGGCCGCATAACTAGACATTATTTCTTAAAAATTAATATAATCACTCCTAAGTACTTCTATTATAAGATTGTCCAATTAAAACTTCAGTATGAATATTCTACGACACTAATTTTGCACGAAACATAAGTATTATTCTTCAAAAAAACAGTTGTGTTAAACAAGTTGTTTGAGTGTTTCAAAACTTTTTTCCGTATAACTACTAACAACTTCGTGAAAATTAATATAATTACTCCTAATTATATCTATTATAAGATTGTCCAATGGACACTCGATATGAATATCTTACGACGCTGATTTTTCATAAAACATAAGTAGGAAACATTAGAAGTCATTGTTCATTGTATTTTTTCTACATTTCGGCCTCGTAACTACACATAATTTCATAAAAACTAATATGATTACTCCTAATTATGCCTATTAAAAGATTATCCAATTAACTCATCAATATGAACATTCTCGCGACATTAATTTTGCACAAAAAATAAGTATCATGCATTAAAAACAAACTCGTTATACAAAGTTGCTCGACTTTTTCAAAACATTTGGCCGCATAACTATATAAAATTTCATAAAAATTGATACATTTAATCCTAATTAGGCCTATTATAGGATTGTCCTATTAAAACATCGATATGAACAATCTATAGTGCTAATTTTGTACAAAACGTAAGTAAGATGCATTAGAAATCGCTATTTGAACAAATTGTTTGAGTTTTTCAACATTTTTGGCCTCATAACTGTACATAATTTCGCGAAAAGTAATATAATTACTCCAAATCATATCTATTAAAGGATTATCCTCTTCCCACTTCAATAAGAATATTACACGATACTAATTTATCACAAAACATAAGTATGATTCATTAAAAATAGTCGTTTAAGCTTGTTGTTCGAGTTTCTCTAAATTTCCGGCCGCATAATTATAAATAACTCCTTACAAATTAAAATAAATACTCCTTAATATGCTTATTATAAGATTTTGTGATTAAAGCTTCGATATGAATATTCTACGACACTAATTTTGCACAAAACATAACGAAATGTACTCTTTAGACAAGTTGCTTGAGTTTTTCAAAAATTTAGGACGCATAACTACTATACATAATATCTTACAAATTGAAATAATTACTCCAAAATATGCATAACATAAGATTTTCTCGATTAAATCTTCTACATGAATATTCTACGATGCTAATTTTGCACAAAACATAAGTAGGATGCATTAAAAATAGTTGTTTGAGTTTTTCAAAAATTTTGGCCGCATAACTAGACATAATTTCTCACCAATTAATACAATTACATCTAAGTACATCTATTATAATATTGTCCAATTAAAACTTCAATATGAATATTTTACGACACTAATTTTGCACGAAACATAAGTATTATTCTTAAAAACGCTTGTGTTAAACAAGTTGTTTGTGTTTTACAAAAATTTGGCCGCATAACTACACATAATTTCTCCAAATTAATATAATCACTACTAAATATGTCTATTACGAGATTGTCCAATAAAAACTTCGATTTGAATGTTCTATGACACTAATTTTGCACGAAACATAAGTAAGATGCTTTAAAAACAGATGTTTAAACAAGTTGTTTGAGTTTTTAAAAATATTGGCCGCATAACTAGACATTATTTCTTAAAAATTAATATAATCACTCCTAAGTACTTCTATTATAAGATTGTCCAATTAAAACTTCAGTATGAATATTCTACGACACTAATTTTGCACGAAACATAAGTATTATTCTTCAAAAAAACAGTTGTGTTAAACAAGTTGTTTGAGTGTTTCAAAACTTTTTTCCGTATAACTACTAACAACTTCGTGAAAATTAATATAATTACTCCTAATTATATCTATTATAAGATTGTCCAATGGACACTACGATATGAATATCTTACGACGCTGATTTTTCATAAAACATAAGTAGGAAACATTAGAAGTCTTTGTTCATTGTATTTTTTCTACATTTACGGCCTCGTAACTACACATAATTTCATAAAAACTAATATGATTACTCCTAATTATGCCTATTAAAAGATTATCCAATTAACTCATCAATATGAACATTCTGCGACATTAATTTTGCACAAAAAATAAGTATCATGCATTAAAAAAAATTTCGTTATACAAAGTTGCTCGACTTTTTCAAAACATTTGGCCGCATAACTATATAAAATTTCATAAAAATTGATACATTTAATCCTAATTAGGCCTATTATAGGATTGTCCTATTAAAACATCGATATGAACAATCTATAGTGCTAATTTTGTACAAAACGTAAGTAAGATGCATTAGAAACTGCTATTTGAACAAATTGTTTGAGTTTTTCAACATTTTTGGCCTCATAACTGTACATAATTTCGCTAAAAGTAATATAATTACTCCAAATCATATCTATTAAAGGATTATCCTCTTCCCACTTCAATAAGAATATTACACGATACTAATTTATCACAAAACATAAGTATGATTCATTAAAAATAGTCGTTTAAGCTTGTTGTTCGAGTTTCTCTAAATTTCCGCCGCATAATTATAAATAACTCCTTACAAATTAAAATAAATACTCCTTAATATGCTTATTATAAGATTTTGTGATTAAAGCTTCGATATGAATATTCTACGACACTAATTTTGCACAAAACATAACGAAAACCTCTTTAGACAAGTTGCTTGAGTTTTTCAAAAATTTAGGACGCATAACTACTATACATAATATCTTACAAATTGAAATGATTACTCCAAAATATGCATAACATAAGATTTTCTGATTAAATCTTCTACATGAATATTCTACGATGCTAATTTTGCACAAAAAATAAGTAGGATGCATTAAAAATAGTTGTTTGAGTTTTTCAAAAATTTTGGCCGCATAACTAGACATAATTTCTCACCAATTAATACAATTACATCTAAGTACATCTATTATAATATTGTCCAATTAAAACTTCAATATGAATATTTTACGACACTAATTTTGCACGAAACATAAGTATTATTCTTAAAAACTCGCTCGTGTTAAACAAGTTGTTTGTGTTTTACAAAAAATTTGGCCGCATAACTACACATAATTTCTCCAAATTAATATAATCACTACTAAATATGTCTATTACGAGATTGTCCAATAAAAACTTCGATTTGAATGTTCTATGACACTAATTTTGCACGAAACATAAGTAAGATGCTTTAAAAACATATGTTTAAACAAGTTGTTTGAGTTTTTAAAAAATATTGGCCGCATAACTAGACATTATTTCTTAAAAATTAATATAATCACTCCTAAGTACTTCTATTATAAGATTGTCCAATTAAAACTTCAGTATGAATATTCTACGACACTAATTTTGCACGAAACATAAGTATTATTCTTCAAAAAAAATTGTGTTAAACAAGTTGTTTGAGTGTTTCAAAACATTTTTGCCGTATAACTACTAACAACTTCGTGAAAATTAATATAATTACTCCTAATTATATCTATTATAAGATTGTCCAATGGACACTCGATATGAATATCTTACGACGCCGATTTTTCATAAAACATAAGTAGGAAACATTAAGTCATTGCTCATTGTATTTTTTCTACATTTCGCCTCGTAACTACACATAATTTCATAAAAACTAATATGATTACTCCTAATTATGCCTATTAAAAGATTATCCAATTAACTCATCAATATGAACATTCTCGCGACATTAATTTTGCACAAAAAATAAGTATCATGCATTAAAAAAAATTTCGTTATACAAAGTTGCTCGACTTTTTCAAAACATTTGGCCGCATAACTATATAAAATTTCATAAAAATTGATACATTTAATCCTAATTAGGCCTATTATAGGATTGTCCTATTAAAACATCGATATGAACAATCTATAGTGCTAATTTTGTACAAAACGTAAGTAAGATGCATTAGAAACTCGCTATTTGAACAAATTGTTTGAGTTTTTCAACATTTTTGGCCTCATAACTGTACATAATTTCGCTTAAAAGTAATATAATTACTCCAAATCATATCTATTAAAGGATTATCCTCTTCCCACTTCAATAAGAATATTACACGATACTAATTTATCATAAAACATAAGTATGATTCATTAAAAATAGTCGTTTAAGCTTGTTGTTCGAGTTTCTCTAAATTTCCGCCGCATAATTATAAATAACTCCTTACAAATTAAAATAAATACTCCTTAATATGCTTATTATAAGATTTTGTGATTAAAGCTTCGATATGAATATTCTACGACACTAATTTTGCACAAAACATAACGAATGTACTCTTTAGACAAGTTGCTTGAGTTTTTCAAAAATTTAGGACGCATAACTACTATACATATGTGCGACCCTTTTTCGCGCGCTCCGCACCGCCGCCGGGCGATGGGTTGCGGAAGAAGGACACGGAGATCCCTCCCGAGCGTGCATCCGCCGGGTGTCGGCCGATTCTCGCCGTTTAGAGAGATTTGGATGCACATTCGTGGGGTTTTTAGTGATTGTGAGTTCTTGTAGATTCCGGTGGGCGCAAGCCCCCACCGTTAATTACCCCGGGCTACTAACCTCGAGGCACCTCTCGGATCTTTGAAAGAGAGAAGCAAATAGTATAGTTAAAAGATGGTCAAGTGGTCGTCTGGGTTCGCAAAAGGGGTCCATGGAAGACGAACCTACAAACAGACGGTTCGCCTTTATTTAATCCTATGGAAGATGAACCTACAAACAGACGGTTCAATCTATGGAAGACAAACCTACAAACAGACGGTTTCGTCCTATGGAAGATGAACCTACAAACAGACGGTTTAGTCTATGCCACCTCGAGATGTAACCTTACTACGCACTGTGTTAATCTCTTTCGAGGGATTCGAGGCGAGTCTACATACGTAACGACTCGACCTCCGTTGATCTAGAAGATAAACCTACACGTAACGGTTCAATCTTAACTAGTCAACAACCAATCACACAAAATACAACTCGAAGCACTGAGCCGGTTGATCTTGAGGTTGGTGAATCAGGAGAAGGGTGGATATGGCCCACGTGTTTCTTCTCACCAATCTTCTAGATCATGAATTCGAAGCACTAAGCCGATTCATAAACCTAGGAAACACAGTTACGCACAATGTCAAACCTGAAGCGCTGGGCCAGTTCAACATTGAGGTATGTGTTAGTGAAGGAACCTACCTACGTAACGGTTCACATTCATCGTTTTGTGGATGAATCTACTACGTAACGATTCAATCTCACAGCTCTCGGGAGATGAACCGTAAGACAAACTTATCGACGGATGAGTTCAGCCTTGCTAGCTCAAATGGCCATGAATTACTTGTTCATGACACCGAGTCATTAAGATGTCACTTCTCTGACATCGTAATATTCTTCTTCTTCAAAGTCGACATATCTCTCCATGCCGATGTCGTAGCTTTGGTCATTCTTCAGCGAGCGTCAAGATATTCTTGTCTCGACTAATCATTCTATATGTTGTATCACTTGTGCAAAATTACTATGTTGCCCTACACCCCTTGTGTGAGCGTATTCAATCATGAGTTACTTGCTCATGGCAGTAAGTCATTAAGATGTCACCTATCTAGGACATCGTAATGTTCTTCTTCTTCGTAGTCGACATACATCTCTATGTTAATATCGTAGCTCTGATTATTCTTCATCAAGTGTCAAGATGTTCTTGTCTTGACATATTTCCTCATGTTGCTATCGAAGCCTTAGTCATCTTACGTCAAGATGTTCTTGTCTCAACGTATCTTCTCATGTTGCTATCGAAGCCTTAGTCATTCTACGTCAAGATGTTCCTGTCTCAACGCATCTTTTCGTGTTGTCGTTGTAATCTTATTTATCCTCCGTCAAGATGTTCTCGTCTTGACTAATCATTATAAATGTTATATCATGTGTGCAAATATTCTTATGTGGCTCTACACTCCTTATGTGAGCATATTTATTCATTTCTAAAATGCACAAAGTCTATTATATAATATCTTCCATTATTATTTTTATTATAAAGATGTATTTATTTATTATTATTATTATTATTATTATTATTATTATTATTTTTTTATTATTATTATTATTATTATTATTATTATTTTTTTATTATCATTATTATTATTTTATTATTATATTTTTTTATATTCTTTTATTTCTTAAACTCTATTTATCTATGTAGAAAAATTACTTACAAAAATAATAGGAAAAGGGGTTAGCTATTAACTAGAATTTTTATTTATATTTTTGGGATTTTTATAATAGCTAAAATAGTAGAATTTTATTTTTATTATTTTCTAAACTCTATTTATTTTGTAGAAAATCACTTACAAAAGTAATAGGAAATAAAATGGCTATGATTTTTTATTTGTATTTTTAAAATATTTATAATAGCCAAAGTAATAGAATTTTATTATTATATTCTATTATGTTGAAACACTATTCATTATGTAGGAATTGTTTACAAATCAAAAGATAGCTAGCTATATTATTTTTATTGTTATTATTATTTATATTATTTTATTTTTAAGATCTATAATAGCTAAAAAGAAATCATTATTAATATTCTATCCTATTCATTATATATTTTTATTATTTCTATTTATCATTTATAGAAAAATATAAGATTTTTTATTATTATTATTATTAGTAGTTGAAAATAGCCATAAGAGATGAAATTCATTATATTTTTATTACAACTATTATTTTTATCGCATTTTATTCATCAAAAATATTTTTATTGTATATTTGTATAGAAATAACAAAAGAAATGCAATTCATATTATTATAAAACTATATTATCATTCTTTATTATAAAAGAAAATGTATTTACTATCTATTATCAAGGTAGTATATATTTTTGTATATTTTGTGCTATTTGTTTTTATTATTCTTTTTACAGAAAATATCAACATAATATCTATTATTATTCATATTTTTTTATTTATCAAAGAATATAGCTAATCTCATTATTTATTATGGCATATTACTATCATCATTATTATTTCATGGCAAATCACTTGAAAAATCACTAAAATATATCTAGTTATTATTTATGATTTTTATTTGAATTTTTGGGATTTTTATAGTATTTAAAATGACAAGTCAAAGCTAGGTCAAATATATCAATATAGGTAATATCTTTTGCTTTTAAATTGTTTTACTATGATTATATTTTTAAAACTAGAATATTATTGTATAGAAAAATAGTATGAAAAATAAGAAAATTTTAGAAACAAATTTGAGTCAATTTGGAGTTCAGAGCATTTTCAAATCATTTATTTATTATATATAATTAATGTTCTCGTTATTAATTGATTAATGGGCTTAATCGAGCCTTTAGATCTGCACCAAGATTAGTGTGTATCTCTATTTAACTTCAACTCTTATTTGGGCCGCCAGATGAGATTAAGATTTGCACTAGAGGATTAAAGGCCCAGATCGATTCATGCTTTAATTTTCTAAATGTTCAATAGCCCAGATCCTTTGGATTCATCCCAATATTCGTGCGCCTTTCAAGATTAGTGCAAGAGATCCTTTCTCTCTCTCTTCTACCGTGCTTCAAGATGCGTGCTAGAGGTTGATTTGATGCTCCGCGATCCGATTAATGATCGGACACCTACGCGTCGCTTTGGCTTTAACCTAACTACACCTTTTGATTGCACTACGGTGCGGTGGATCATCTAGCGCCACCGTGACACAATTGACTCGGACCATACCGTTTTGGTACCGATCGATTTTCTTGATCAAATTAGATTGTTTCACTCACGATTTCTTGTAATTCTTGGTTCATTCACGTAATTCCAAGTCTCAATTAACATCAACTAGTAATTTGATCACTACACCAACCTTTTCTTTTACTTGGATTATGATGAAACCGACTCATGGAGAGCAAGATCGATTAGCAATTCAATACTATATTCTATATTTCAAATCAATTGCCAAGAATTACTTGATCTTATTGATATGAAACTCATCGCCTATGTAATGCATTTCAATCAAGCATATAGCTTGATCAATCGGGGCGTTTTCGAGTGTTTTGCATTTATCGGTTTTGAGTTTCAACGATTAGTTCCAAATTTCCATCAATTACTCGATTGAAAAGTTGAATTCTTGGAACAATTGCTTGGAAATACAATGACTAAGAGGTCGTTGACCTTCGATTAGTCCATCTTCCATGATTAGTGCTAGGAGATTGTATAATCTTCGACTAGCTTTTTCTCGCGTATTAATTCAAACTCTTGATTACTTGATTAATCAAGATAAAGGCAAGAAAATAAAACAAAGAGGATCTAAATAGTAAGGCGACAACTCAAAGGAAAGATTCAATCAAGAAAATTGAGAAATTCAATTGAATTGAAAAGGAAATTTGCGAAAATGCAAGTAACAAGATTTAAAATTCTGAAATTACTCAAAATCGAGCACAATTACAACTCAAACTCTATATTTACAATAAGTACACTCACCTTCCCTTCTTCTCTGTAGCTCTGAGCTCTTGGATTGATTGTTAATAGTGGAAAAGAGTGACTGTTTGCCAAGTTCTCAACACTTGTTGAGATCAATTGGCTTTCTAGCTTCTCACTTGCTCTCTAAGCTTCTCAGGGATCTTACAAATGCTCTAAGGGTCGTGTGTATGCCTCTGGTTCTTGGTTCTATCCACTGGCTAAGGGTTTATATAGAAATCCATTAGTTTGACCGATTTTGACCATCTCAATCCAATTGCACATGGTGCATTATACTTTTCACTCTAACTGCTTCCTTGTATGCCCTATGGTCCACTGAACCAAGTCTCCATTGCCTAGCTCATGTGTAACTGCCTAGAGGCAGTTACAAGTTCATTTTATTTGCTGATTTGCCACTATTCGGTTCCCATACTCTTGCAAGCCTCTCTAGCCCCTTCTAGATCCTTTCGCACCTCATACCATGTCTATATAAGTCGCTAGCATGCTCCCTTAGCTCTATTTTGCTGTAATTGATCTCAATTCACATCTTTTCTCCCATTACAAGCCATAATCAAGCTTCAACCTTTCACCTCTGCTTCTTTGCTTATTTCTTCGTCTCAAGGCTTCACCATCATCAATTCAAAGTGTCGTGCAACTCCTTGTGCTCTTATCTAGTCGATTTGCAAGCTCTATCACAGTGTTCGATCAACTCACTTCTAGGCCGAGTTGTGAATTGGTGCAACTCCTACATCCAGCATTCAACTCCTCTCAATTGTCACTCTAACACCATCGCCTGAGGTCCTAGAAACTCTCCCAGCCATCAATTGCAAGTTCCAAGCTTCAATTGGCAAGTTCAAAGTTTTGACCCGAGGTGTTGCTTCTTGCCATTTCTCTCTTTATATGGCATTATTCTGAAATCTAAATCCATACACCTTCTCTCCTTTGTACTAGATAACCAGGGCTAGGAGCAATTGATCTGAAGTCGATCCCTTTGTGTGATCTCCATTGATGGCGCCATTGACAGCCTTTCCATCGGGAAGAAGAAGAGAAGAGAGAGAGGAAGGAGGGAGCGTCCACAAGCTCACTCGCGTCCGGTGTTCATGCACCAAGGCAAAGGAGAAGAAGAGTGCAGAGAGAGAGTCCCTGTGCGCCTGTGTGCATACACTCTCTTTTCTTTATTTAAATTCCGCCAATAGATCCGTGTGGACTTGGCTTGTTATCCTCTTATATGCCACAGACTCATGAACCCGACTAGTGGGCCCTACTTGTAAGTTCACCGAGTCTAGGTTTATAGATATCGTTATTAATGACCGATTAGTGCATGATTAGGGTTAATTGATATGATATGGCATGTTATGATTGGCTCATTAGTTTAATCACCTTCCTTTTATCCCCGATTACTCACTAATTACCGCCGGGGTGGCTTCATGGTATGGTGCCATGTGGCATGTATCCTGGACGAGGTGGCCTCTCTCGGGCCGCGCACGTGGCATGTGGTCTGGGTGAAGTGGCCCCGTGATGTAATGCCATGTGGCACTAGGGTGGTGAGGTGGCCCACTGACTGTCTGCCACGTGGCACTAAGGTGGGGCCCACCTGTCAGTGACTCATACCAGGGTGGGGCCCACTTGCTGACATGGACCAATGGGAGGCCGCCACGTGGCACTCCTACGCCGAGTGGTCCGGGCCCGCCGCCACGTGGCACACCCTCTCTCTTCATCTATTTTCTATCTTCTCGTGTTTATTACACCCAATTTGTACCCGTAGCCGCCATCATCTCCAAGTTGTACCTAATTGCCTTGATCAAATCTCACCTTTGATTAATCCATTTATTCTCGCTTTTATCTTCCCCGAATTTATTTTAATAGCTCCACTTATCCAAAAATCATGAAAATTTCACCAAAAATCCCTAAAATCATGATGATCATCCCTGTAATTTTTAATTCCATTTTTACCCCTGTCTCTCTGAATTAAAAATTCTTTTGTCAAATAAACCCTATTATTTCTTCCGAATTAATCCGCATTTCATTTGTAGCTCAATGTCTCTCGCCAATTATCTCTCTCTTGCAGAAACCACCCTAACTAAATACCAATTAGACTTATATTGATATTCATTAGGGCTTGATCCGATCAACATGATTGATTACATGTCAATAGTTGATACAGATCTAGACTTGATCGATGGTTGCTCCCACTTTGGCACTTGATCGGCCTTGTGAAATTGACTTTCAATCCCTTAACATGAGGGTGACTTGGTCAAAGAACCGACTACTTATCAAGAATTGACACAAATCAAAGCATGGTTAGGTGGTTGCTCGCACTTTGGCACTGTGTCACCCTTGAAAGCAAAATCACATTTGAAATTTCTCATGACTAGTTGCATCAAAATGCTAGCTTGGCATTGACATCATTTCATGTAGCATAGGGATTATACCGCTTCACCTCCTTTCTAGGGTTAGCTCCAAAGGCGATTTTTAGGGTTCAACTCGACTCCTATAATAGGTCACCGAGGCGCTGGGGTCCACCTGTCGCTGAAAATGGTCACATGGGTGACTCATCGATGGGCTATGTTGTTAGATTCATCTACAAGGGACTCGCTGTGTGGGTCCCACTTGTCGAGAAAATATAATCAAATGGTCGACCCATCAGAGATTTTCTCTCTCCGAAATCTCCCGAGGGTCGCCCACCTCGAATGAGTAGGAGGTGGTGGGGTATTTATACTCTTCACTTCATGCCCGCATTCCATTGTGGGACTAATGAATTCATTCCGGGTTAAGCAAACGACTCTCTTCCGATCAAATTGGGCCATCTTTTCATGCTTTCTCTCCTTCCCTCTTCTTATGATTTGTCATTAATCATCAATTTATTTTCATTTATTCATTTACTCATCCTTGAATTTTCAAGGGTAAACAAAGAGCCACCCACCAAAGCGGTCCCGAAGATTTTAGAAAATTAAGGGGTTGCTTTGGTGCATATATTCATCGCACATTTTCTTTTCTATCTCCCTCCTTCCTTTGTTGTTGACTTTATCGCCTTTATTCTAGATTCGACCATCTCTCCATATGGCACGATTCCCGCACGTCCCTGAGTCATTATCTCTCTTTCTACGAGGATCCGAGGACCGGATACCCACCATTAGGGTTACACGCGCACTCCCATACATCTTCGAGCCGGTGGTTTGATTTTTCGCGACGAGCGCCTCACGATATCATGCCCTTATCGCCTCGAGATCTTTCACCGCAAAGATTCTCCTCGTTCATCACCTCTCTTGGCAAGGAGGTGATCGATGGAGAGGCCTCTCGTTGGGCTAGCATTGACTTCGCCTTCCACTCGATATCATGGGCACCCGCTAGATCGGATTCGCTACATCCTTACACAGAGAGGATGTTCTTTGTAGTTCGTGTGTGTACGCTTGTATTTTCTTGTCGATGTTCCGATATCACATTGACACACCTTGGCTTTGTGCTTTTCGCGAGCGAGCGGTGGAGCTACTCCACCAACACCCTCTTTATCGATGATCGAGAGTCGACTCCCACATTATGGGAGATTCGTCACCGACCGGCCTACCCGTATTCTGGTCATTATTATGACGAGTTCTTACTATCGAGGATGACTTGAGGGACCCTTCCCCGCATCCAGCCTTTCTTCGGGAGGTGTACTGTGATTTATGATCGCTGAGAGGCGCACCTTTCTCGTCCCCTTCGTTCTCGGATATCTTATTTCACCGATCGGCTACATTCTCACACCGAGTGTTGTGCCTCTACCGTGACCCTTTTGGTACCGGCATCTTGGTCTTTTCAAAGTTGATGTGGTCGCTCCTTCACAGACACTCTATGCTCACATGAGATCGATCGTGAGACTTATTTGATGCCCTTTCTTTCCCGGTGGATTTGTTTCTTCCTACTTCCCGCCGGGGGCTCGTACCATCCGTCCCCAGATTTGTGATGGCGAGTCGATTGCTCGCGTGAGAGAGTTTCATTGGCCGTACCCGTCTTGGCCAATATCTACAGTGAGTTTGCGAGGTATGACATCTTCACGCGATCCTTCTCACCGTAGGAGTTGGTACCTTGGCATTTCATTAGTGGATGGTTGCATATGTATGGTCCGGCTTGTATCACCCATCCTTATCATCGACTCGAGGGCCCACCTACCCATCTTGGGTGACTTAGCCCGCACAGCAGCCTCGCTCTCCGACTCCGCAGGATGCTCGTTTCGCATTTTACCGCACCATGACCATCCGAGGTTAGCTCGTACTAGATTGGCTACTCACCATCCGGGCCGGGACCACTTGCGCATTTCTAGTTGATGCGGCATTTCATTCTAGAGGTTCTTCTCCTCTCATAGATCGCCCGATGTCTTAGACTATTTCATCGCCCTCGCCACGGTTCTTGCCACTCCGTATCGGCGATTATGCTTTCATAGAGCCCTATTCTCCACACGTATGTGCACATCGCTTGGTTTAGATCAGACGTGCCTCTCTTTCTCCTTCGTCCCGAGTCTTTAGCGATGGACCTCGAGGGCCTCTGGGTGGTGCTATTCACATCTATTCCGCTTAGGGACAAGTTCTCATTTTCGTACGGCACCGCCTCTCGTTCACCCACGTTCTCGAGACGCTACATCCGGTGGTATTATAATGTCATTCGCTCGTACTCGCCATACACTCCTTCGGGGTGGTACGCAAGATTTGCCCTGTGGATAGAGGCGCTCATCATCTAGCCTCTCTTATGATGACTTCATCTCTTTCCCGCTTCTTTCTTCGCCCGTGGATTTTCGTGGGTTAGATAGCCGCCGCCTTTGTTTGTCTACTAGGACTCACCACCGGTATGCTCCGCATTCATCCCTTCCTTATCTTAAGCTTAGATTTCAAAGCTAGATTTTTGACAAATTTCTTTTTAATCGATTCTCGCATATGAATATGATGAGGCAGAGCCCGCTTCTCGCCTCCTCGCCCGAGAGCCGTTGACGTTTGTTCTCATCCACCCGCCGAGCCACCGCTCCGCCTACCATGGGGAGAGATCGAGACGGCGCTCTGCCGCCTTCTCCATCTTCTTTTCCTTCTCCTATTCCGGTGATTTTTTTACCGACTCGCCTATCCTTATTCAGCGCATTTCATTCATATCTCTCGATTAGAGTTTATTTTTCACTCATGGGACATCTCCCGTAGAGGCAACCCGGATGATATTATAGCAGATCTATCGCGCTCGCGAGCGCCGCCATTTCAGTGGTTTTGCACCGACCTTGCCGTCGCAGTTCGTGTGCTTCATTTAATACTTAGTTGCTAGCATGCACTAGTATTTTCATTCTCACATGTAGATTTTACTGACCCCGAGGCCGATGACATGGCATCTCCACACCGCTCGTAGCCTTTCTTTTATGACGGCCCCGCTTCACCGTCGATCTTGTCGGTACCCATTGGAGACGGTGACTCATTCGATGTGGTTCGGGGCCGTGCTCACTCTTGTACGATCGTAGGAGGTTTCTTTAGAGCAGGGAGTCCATGGCCGTCGAGCCCGCAGCGACGAGCCATTATCGATCGAGGGAGGCCATCTCATGCTTCTTCATCTCCCGACGGGCAGCCTCTCATGGTCACAGATGGCGATACTCGAGTCTCGACCGAGCGGGCTGCGCCGATTATGACTCGAGTTGGATGAGAGTTGGTCGGTGGAGCAGCCTATTCCACGCCCGAGACGGGGTTCCGGCTAGCGAGGGTTTCACGAGCCTCATGCTTCTCCCGTACCTTATATTTCCTTTATCATTTGCTCGTATTTTATTTTTCATGTATTTATGCTTTCCATTTTATTTTGTAGCCGGTCCGGTACACCCGCGGTCCTCCCGAGGCGACCGACATCCCTATCCCCGATTCGGGCCCCGCTCGTCTCAAAGTGCGACGAGGCGATAGGTTAGATCTTCTCTTCCTTCTATTTCTTCTTTGGTTATAACAATTTGTCTAACCCATTTATTTTACTTGCAGATGTTTCATCGAGGGATGTGCGCTCGCCTTGGTCGCTACCGGCGATGCACTCCGAGACACCTTCTTCTGGGGCTATCCGCTAGATTTCGATATCCCGGACTCTCTACCGCCTGGCTTCTCTTTCGATTGGTATAGCCGATGCGGATACCATCGCGCCGCTCTACTCATTGCACCTCGTCTCGAGAGCACTTTCATTTCTAGGAGGTGCGAGGAGTCGCTCGTGGCTTACCAGATGCGAGCTCTCTCGTATATCGCACGAGTTGGAGATTCATGAGCTACGCAGCATTTGGAGGCCGCTCGACTCCACTATCTTCGCCGCTATCTTCTTGTGCCACTCTCCGCTCCATGGGAGTCAGCGGCGGGCCCGCTCGATCGTCGTGCAGAGCTAGAGGACCACAGACATTATCGGTGGAGGGCTTCTCTCGACATCTAGCGGACGTCTCCCGAGCCGCAGATTCACACGAGTGTCCGGATAGTGCCTTCGCTCGCTTTTGGATTTCGAGGCGGCTTCGAGGAGGACAGCACTCCCTCCATGATTATCCGGAGACTATTAGTACCGTGCTATTAGAGCCGGAGTCCCGCTTTTTGGGCCCATAGATCGTACTTTTCATTTCTTCTTTTCTCCTTTTCTTTTGCTATACTTGATATAGGATGCTTTGACACTTATCATTTTGATCTCTTGTTGTGGATGATGCTTGCCTCTATTATTATTCTTTCATCGCTTCCTCTCAGCCGCGAGGAAATATTTTATTGATTTCATGCCGTGCACCTCCAATCTTATTTGCAAAAGCGCCTATTACAATCGCTTCATCCTTTCGCGTCTAAACATAATAAAGGAAAATCTTACAACATCCTATTACATTCATTCTATACATGTTTCTCTTTATTTATTGCAATACAAAACTCAAGTAACCGTGGTATTTTACTTGATACCGAACCCGTCTCCGTATTGACCTCTAGGCCGGCATGTAATAAACCCGTTTATCCCTTTATTACCGATGGATAAACTTACCGCATCAATTGGATTATGGATGCAATTGATAACACCATTTTGTGGATGCTCCTTGTATATTTAATTGACATTTATTTGTGGAAGCTCACCCACTCTCCCCTCATTTGTGCACCGTTGCGTGCTAAAGTGGAAACTCACATTCACTCATCTCCACTCAATTTGTTTTGTGGGGTACTACCCTCAAACATCCATCACGCATCCCTCGCGAGACAAAGCCATCGGTAGGTCCGCTCTCCATGACCCGAGTCACTTCTTTAAGCGAATTACTTTATTTGACACCGAATGCTCGGGCAAAAGCATAAACCCTTAGTCTGACCCCTCCATGATCTATTTTGGGATTAGAAACAGATCACCTCCTTGGGCGTGTGGTACTTTTGCGGATGAATGTACCCAACCTAGTTTTTTTATATTTTAGCTACCCTCAAACATCCATCACGCATCCCTCGCGAGACAAGCTTTCATCGGTAGGTCCGCTCTCCATGACTCGAGTCACTTCTTTAAGCGAGCCGCTTTGTTTAACATGAAATGCTCGGGTACAAGCGTAAACCCTTGGTCCGACCCCTCCATGATATATCGTGGGATTATGACACACCATTTCTTCGGGCGTGTGGTGCTTTTACTGATAAATGCACCCAACCCGGCTTTGTATAACACTCATGGTGTTGGGGACAAAGGTGGCAACCCCTTATTGAAAAGATTTTATTATTATTATTTTTTATTATCATTTTTTTTTTATGAGTAGAAAAATAGGTTTTTATTGTTTTACTTATATATCCTTTATTTTATTAGAAGAAGGCAGATTTTTGGTTATTAGTGATACATGTTACTAATAATACGAGAGTTATTTATTTATATGCCCTCTAAGCGACTATTTACTAGCCACCAATTTGCTCGACCTATCCCTTGGCTTGCGCGCGCGGCGACCAATATGAGCAACTTTCGTCATTGGGCAAATGTATGGTTTGAGGGACAAACCGCAAACCCCGCCCATTTTTGTGTTTATTCTCGTATCAAATGGACAAACCCTGGTATTTGTATTATGAGCCCAAACACCAAAGCTCTCGCCTTACATTCTCGCGTGGTTTTGGCGTTGAATTCTCTTATTCTATATTTTTATTTTTATAGGGCTAAATGTGTTTGTGTGGTTTTGGATTTTTGGATGCATTCTATTTACATATGCACAAGTAGGGTTTTTGGGATTTTTATGTAAAAGTGGAGGTTAGACATGGGTTTGTGTTTCGTGCACGTGTGTGTAAACGAACACTTATTCCCTCCTTATTTATTTACAATAGATACTACTCGATTGGCCCCGCTCCGGGCTATGTGTAGTACTTCTTCGATATCGCCCATTAATCGGTGGCATGGGCCTTTCACCTTCATGGTCTATGAGTTGGTATGCGCCGCTCCGTATACCTTCTCAATTACATATGGCCCTTCCCAATTCGGAGAGAACTTTGGGCCGATGTGCCGCCAATGATCGGCCTCTTAAGGACAAGAACAAGCTCTCCTTGTTGAAATGCCCCGACTCGCGCCATTTTGTCATATGCCCTTGCCATTTTTGCTCGATATATTTCGAGGTTCGCATTGGCTATCGGCCTCTTCTCGTCCATGGCATCCAACTCGTCCGCCTAAGTTGTTGGCATTCATCCATGGTCATATCATTTTGTATAGCCACCCGCAATGACGGTAATTCCACCTCAAGAGGAGAACGGCTTCAACCCCAAAAGCCGAGAATACGGGGTAGCTTGCGTAGGCGTTCTGAGATGTGGTCCGATAAGCCCATAATGCCTCCCGTAGACGATTATCCCTGGGCCTCGTTGGTTGCCGTCCACGGTCTTTTTCATGATATTTATTAGAGTTTTATTAAAGGCTTCGGCCAGGCCGTTGGCTCTCGGGTTATAAATGGACGAGAATCTCCAATCAATGTTAAACTGCTCCGCCAAGGCATAGACTTTGGAGCTCTTGAAGGCCGTTCCATTATCAGATATTATTCGTTGCGGTGTACCGAATCGGTAAAGGATGTGCGTCTTAAAGAATTTAACCACATCGGATGCTTTAACTTCTTTAAGTGGAACGGCTTTTCGCCCATTTTGTAAAGTAATCTGTCGTCGCCAGATGAACCCAGTGACCTCTTGACGTCGGAGGGTCTATGGGCCCCACTATGTCTCGTGCCCCACATATTAAATGGCCAGGATGCTACCGTGGGGTGCAACGGGTTTGGCGCTTGATGTATAAAAGGGCCATGTATCCGGCACATGCGCACTTTCTTGCATGCTCTTCACAATCGCCCACCATCGTGGGCCAATAATACCCCATTCGCTTGATTTTCGACTTCATTTTTGGCCCAGATCGATGTGCTCCACATAGTCCGAATGAACTTCTTTCATAACCTCGCTTCGCTTCAGTGCCCCGATACACATCTTAGCCATAATCGATCATAAGACCTCCAGATAGCGTATTGCCCACATACGCATACCGTAGTACCCGCTTTCTTAGTTGATCGCCTATCCTTTTATCTTTGGGGAGGGTGCCATGCCGGAAATATTCAATGAACTACCGCCTCCAATCATCATCTTCTTCGTTATCATTGTTTCTTGGCATTCTATCTTTTCTAGTCCAAGTGCCTTCATTATTCGCATCATCTCGTTATTTGACACAATGATAATGGCCTTCTATTACGACGATGATGTGGATTTCCGCTCGTTGGTTCACCCAAATTTTTGGCGAGTTTGGCCAACGCATCCGCTTCACCATTCACGCCCCTCGTGACCTTCTCGATGGACACGTACGGGATTTTCTTCATTAATTCCATGGCCTTTTGGTGATATTGTATTAGTTCCGGCTTCAAGACCTTGTATTCGCCAATTATTTGATTTATTATCACCGTGAATCCCCAAAGATGCGCACGCCTTGATTTCTAGCTCCAAAGGATAGCTCTAGTCCGGCGATGAGTGCCTCATACTCGCTTCATTATTTGTGCATGGTTCGGTTAAAGCCGAGAATGTCGTATTATCCCGCCTTCCGGGTTACGAAGACTAGTCCCGCGCCGCCCGCACATTGGGACTCCCGGCCCGCGATCGGCTTGATCGACGAGGCACCATCAAAGTACATCTCCCATATAGGACCTCCTTCTTCAACATGTAGAGTTTCCTCGTCGGGAAAGTCACATTTTAATGGGGAGTCATCTTGAATTGGTGTGCCAGAAATCCGCGCCGCCGCCCCTTTATCGCCTTTTGAGGTGTATAGGTGATGTCGAACTCTAAGTAAGAATGATAGCCCACTTGGCCGCCTCCCCGTCAAGCATTGGCCGAGTCATCAGTATTTAAGAGGGTCCACCTTGGATATTAAAATGATTTTATGGGCTAGCATGTAGTGCCTCAATTTCTTCACCGCGAAGATTAGTGGCTAAACAATGCTTCTCGATCGGTGAATACCCATGTTCTCGCCCCTACCATCATGCGACTTAAGTAATATAGCGCATTTTGATTACCATCCCGGTTTTCTTGTGCCAATAGGGCTCCCAAGGATCCATCTAGGCGGTCGTATATAGAATGATAAGTTCCTTCCCCGGCATGGGCGCCGCCAACACCGGAGGGTTGAGTAGATATGCCTTGATTTTTCAAAGGCTCGCCGGCACTCGCCATCCCACTTAAACGGGATATTCTTCTTAGTTAGCCGGTGAAGGGTTGGATTTTACCCGATAGATTGGCTATAAACCGCCGATGTACGCCAATTGCCCTTGCAAAGATCGCAATTGTTTTAAATTTTTTCGGGGATAGTTCAGCTTATTGCTTTGATCTTGCCCGGTCTATTTCAATTCCCCCGTGGCGTACCACAAACCCTAGAAATTTACCGGATGATACCATGAATGCGCATTTCAACGGGTTTAATTTGAGCGCATGTTCTCTCAAAGGTTGAAAACGACCTCAAGATATCGGAGGTGTTCTTCATATGACATGGCTTTGATGACCGATCATCCACATAGCACTCAACTATCTTGTGGATTAGATCGTCGAATATCTTCGTCATCGCCCGTTGGTAGGTGGCACCCGCATTTTTCAGCCCAAACGGCATGACTTTGTAGCAATATATGCCAATCGGCGTGCGGAAGGCCGTGTGCCTTTCATCTTCTGGCGCCATTTTGATTTGATTATAGCCCGCATAACCGTCCATGAAGGAGAAGACTTCATAGGAGGATGTATGATCAATTATGATTTTGCCATCGGGAGCGGAAATCATCTTTAGGGCACGCCTTGTTTAAGTCCCGAAAATCCACACAAATGCGGATTTGCCCATTTTTCTTTTTAACCGGACAATGCTAGCCACCCATTCGGCGTCTCTTCTTCCCGTATGAAGCCCGCGTCGATGAGTTTCTTCGTTTCCTCCACGACCTTTTCTTCGAGTTCTATTCTCATCCGCTCTGCGCGCTTGTTTAATCGGCTTGAAGGTTGGATCAATTTTTAAGTAATGGACCGCTACGTTGGGATCTAATCCAGTGCATTTCTTTATAACTCCAAGCGAAGCAGTCCATGTAGCTTTTAAGGAATGTCTTCAACCCGTCGCCCACCTCTTCCGTAACGACGCGCTTATGAAAGTTGGTCGTGGGTCTTCTTCCGTCCCCGCATTGATTTCAGCTAACTCATCGACCGTATTAGGTTCCTTTTCTAGTCGTTTCGAGCATTTTTCAGACCGGTACTATCCTCTTCTCGTTTCATTATCTAGCATCTCAACGTAAGTCATGCAACAAGCCTTTCTCCGTACGGCACCCGTTGAGGGACCCTCAAAACATGTCGCGTCATCGCAGCTTATACCCTAACCCCTCGGTGTATTTTATTTTACCATCCAGGCCCAGGACCTTATTCTCGCCGCCATTCCCAGTTCATCGAAGCGCTTGGCCTCGCCTTGGATATGTCTCTCGACATTTTGCCCTTTTTGCCGCTTTATACAGCCTCCTTTCCAAAGGGATGAGATGCACATCGCTCGTTGCATTCTCCAATTCTTGTTCTATCACCCACTTCTTCCAAGTGTTGTGATCGTGGTTCTTCGTAGACCGGTTGAATCGCTCCGATAGAAAATTATAGCCTTGTGGATGATAGTTTTCCCTTTGATGCGCTCTACCTTTGCCGCACAACAAAGGTCTTTAGTGGTTTGATGTGGTTCACTTCCCTTGGCATGAGGTCTTTAAAATGCCTTTCGGAACCGCAAGATCTCTAGCGCCGCCATCTCCTCTTCTATTTCAATGTTCATGACCGAGTTGGAGCGGTAGATTTCTTTGATCGGCTTACGTCTCGCAACCTTAGGTTTGCTAGGTACGGAGTGTGCGAGATCGTATAGCAACCCCTTTGCCTTTGTTATTCGAATTGTGTGAGCCGGGTCTTGTTGAAAGCTCTTCGGGAGTTGGATCGTCCCGTTTCGTGCCCTTCTTCTATGAGGTCTTTGAATACCCAAAGATTCTTCAATTGTGTGACCCAATATGCGATGATAAGGGCAGAATTCGCCTTCACCGGCTCTTTCTATGTCTCGGGTCTTTTTGCAAACGGAAGTGTCAATCCGCTCTTTAAGGCCTCGCTCAAATATCCGAGCCGTTTTATTTTTAGAAAGAGTATGGTTTACTCTTCTTGATCTTCGAGGGTTTGCATGACGGTCGATCGCTTAGCTCTCGTTTCTTCCCCTTTGATTCATCTACTATTACAATTACCCGCTTGCCGCTATCGGTGCTTGCCTTTCGGGGTCCCGAACGGGTTCGCTCGTCACTTCTTTGAGTAGCTCTGAGTTATAGATCGCGGTTTGTGTTTTCAATCATTATCATGATTTCATTGTGTTGCACTTTAATATCCCGCATCACTTCCCATTGTTCGTACACCTCCCTCCTATTATTTTCAACTTGGTGCCTTATTTCGTCAATCGCATTCCGTACGCGACCTTCGAAATTTTCCCGCCATGAGCGTTCTTCATTTATAGGCCTCGCCTAACCGGTTATCCCTTCCGCTACCGGTCCCGTGTTGATCATATATGACTCCTCACTTTCATTATCTGTTTCGGCCCTTTGTATGGCTTTTCGAGGATGTGATAGATGATCTCTTCGTCGATTCTTCTTCCTGTGGTTGACGATCGTGGCCGATTCTTCTCCCGAGGTGATGTCGCCCGAGTCATCGAATCTTCTGAGTCTTCTCCCGAAGTTGTTCCCGTGATCCGAATTTGAGGGGTGTTAGTAGGTTTAAAGTTGAAAATGACCTCCTCCTCGAATCACTTGACTTGATTTCGCTCGCTTTATTTGGGCCTTATACGTAGCCACCGTTTGAAGCGGAAGGTTGCTTCCTCACCCGACTTTCTTCCGGTCTTTGGGCTCGAGCACCTGGGGTTTAATATTAAATTTGACCTCTTCTTCTTCTCCGATGAGGTATCAAATTTAGGGCCTTTGTTAAAAGGTTTCGACTCGTTTTTGTTATGGTCGACTTGCGCCACTACGGATTTAGGCAGAAATATTGGGCGTCATTAAATTTAATCTCATGCACCCCGAATGGCTTGACATCTCCATCAATTCTCTTTTGCTTACCATTCTCAATATATTTCAGTGCATTGGTGCAGTGCAGTAGAGGGTATGACCCGATTACTCGTGAAGCCACGGCGACCCAACAACGCCCGATAAGAAGTTTCGCGTCAATAACATAGAATTTAGTAGGCGCTTTTAGACTTCCACATTGCAGTTTAGGGTTATAGCTCCTGTGGCCTTTTGGGAGTTTTGATTGAAGCCATGAATAATCACCTTTTCATCGATAGATTCTTTACGTCTAAGGTGATGGTCTTCGTAGTTTTTGAGCGCATGATATTGATCGAAGACCCCGCGTCGACCAAGATGCGCCAATCTTTTGCCCTCCGCAGCTTCCGTGATGTATACGGGCGATTATGGTCGACGGTGCCTATTAGGAGGTCATCGTCCGTGAAATTTATACAAGCGGCCCGCTTGGCGTGAATAGGGCTTCTTGCATATTTTGCTCTATGAAGTATGACTTGTACTTCTCGGGATCTTGTAAGGCCCGGATTAGTACCTCCCTTAGGTCTTGTGACATCATCAACGCGTCAAATATGCTTAATAGCGCCGGAATCTTACGCAGATGTGCCAACACGTTGTATTCTTCGCCCGTCGACCGGTCTTTTTCGGGTTCTTGCTTAGGTTCTCGACCTCTTTACCTTTATTCGTGGCCTTATCCTTTCCTTTATCTAATCCTTGGGAGCTTGTCTCTCGGTATATAAGTCCCTGACGGAGCACGGCTTTGCACTCTTCATTTTTGGTCCGTGAGGTGCTTGCTTCTCCTTCGTCATTTGGGAAGAACATCTCCTCTAAAGTTGGCATATCTTCGTCGTGAGAAGAATATACCATGTTACACGAAGCACCCCGCATCTCTTCGCTCTCTTCCTTATTTATTTCTTCATCTACATCTTCTTTCTTTTGACCTAGGGTTAGCTTCTCCCGCCTTTCTTTGGAGATGAAGTGTTGGAGGGTGATCGCTCGGATCGCCCCGCTCATACTCTTCAATTTTATTCTTTTCGGACTTGTTATTTCTACGCTTCTTTTTCTTCTTAAGAACCCGGTCTTGGCTCGGTCCACCTTATAATATACTCTGGGTTTCGGCGGGACCACTGGCGTGATGTCGTCTTTCCATCTCATGCCAGGTTCTTTCTTAAGAGCTTTAAGCATTTTAATCGACTTCTTCGATAAGTGCGTAGTCCATTGCTCTTCTTGGTCTTCGCTTAATCGGCCCGAGACTTTCTTCCTCATGAGAGATCGTGTTGGCTCTGTTCATGGGCCGATGGGCTTTGCAAGAACCCTTTGGGTAAAGTAATTTCACCATTTTTGTATGCCTTCTCGACCCAATCTTTGAAGACCCAAAGAATCTTCAATTGAGTGCCCTAGTACTCTGTGGTATGGGCGAAGTCGGGTTCATCCGATTTATCGCATCTTCCGGCGTTTATCGTCTGGGCAGGTTAGACCGTTCTTCGCTCCCTCTCGAAGATTTGAGCAACTTTATCTCTCCCGAAGGAGTACGGTTTAGATTTCTTTGTTTGAGGGACTCAAAACTCCGTGAACTCCCTCGCTTGATGGGCCCGGGTCCCTTATTGTAATTGTTGTCATTTGTGCCACCGTCGCCGCTTTGAGTATCTCGCGTTAGCGACCATCTTATCCTTTAACGAGGTGAATGCCACCTTGGTCTCGCGGCTCCTCGTTGCGCCTATTATTCATGAAGTTCGCACGGTGTGCGGTGACATTCTTTCCATATTGGATACCGATCCGAGCAAGTCTTTGAATGTGTTGACCTTTGTCACACCAAGAAGCATGCCCATCCACCCGTCAATGTTTTTCATGATTAGGTTGACGGCCTCATCTTCGCTAATGTGCGGTCGCATTTGATGCCGAGGTTCCGCCATCTATTGATAAAATCGTCATTGACTCCCCTTTCTTGGGTTTAGTGCTTGCCGACGGCTATGTTTATTTTGTCGACACCATGACAAACCGTGCCCCGAACGAGTCCGCCATCTCGTCCCAGTCCCGATGTCGTTGTTTTCCAGCCGAATAGTACCATTGGAAGGCGGTTCCCACCAAGCTTTGAGGGAATTGTCTTAACAACAAGGCATCATTGCCGCCCGTGTTGCCGCACGAGGCTACAAAGTGGGCTGTGTGTTGTTCGGGTTAGGTCTTTATTGCCTTCCCGAGAAGGTCCCGAAGCGGGGATCACATACCCTTTAGGATATTCTTCTAAATCGTATATGGCGGGGTATGGATGTCCACGCTTTTAACGGGAGGGATAGCGTATCCACCTCCAGCCTATTTGCATTTGTCGGGCAATCATGGCTCGAATCTCTTTCCGGATATTCCCGTTGGTTCACCCTCCACTTCTATTGTTCTATGTGGATGGGGTTTAGAATTAACGGTTGTTTTCCCTTATGATTGCTTTTGGTACCGTGGACCCCTTCTTGACGGAGCTACCATTTTGAAATTGGCGTCTTGTGATTCTTGCAAGGATTTGACCGCCTTAATCAATTCTTCGTTTTGTTTCAAAGATGGTAGCGATTAGCTCCCGTTGCCTAATCAATTCTTCGTCCCGTGCCTCGATGTGGCCTTTTAGTATTTCAATTTCATCGATAGGCACTTCGGACGTGTTTCAACGTCATCTTCATTGTCGAAGAAGTCGGGTTTTCGTTGTGGTCTTCCCCTTCCTCGCTATTGCCCTCTGGGTTGACTCTCTTGGGAGGTCTCCTTTTCTACCATTATTTTTGTTGGTATTGGTGACGTGAGCTTGATTAGGCGGGGACCGGTCATCCCGGGTCATATTCACCTCAAAGATCGTGTCCGGATCGCATCGTAGCTTACGCCGATGGTGTTGACCGAGAAGTGCTCTTCATAGCGAGCGGTTCTTCTCTTCTTCTTGTTTGGTCGTGCGGTTATTTTCGTTATCGTTGAGTGGTATTCTCGAGCCTAACGCCGAATACACTCTTTCGACCTAGGCGGCCGAATACACTCTCGGGCGAGCGCAAGAGTTGCCCGCCTTCCGGGTTGGGCTTGAGATCGAGGTTTTTCGTCGAGAACCCTTCGGGACCCACACCGCCGGGTGCTAGTGTGTTGCCTTTGGTGTAAACCTCCTCGGGTTCGGAGTGGAGACAATGGCTTGCGCCGAGCCATGCCTTGAGAGTGATTAGAGCGGGAGACATACTGTCTCGACCTAGCGTTTCTAACGCTCTTCCTCTGCTTGAGGGCCCTGTGAGCCTTATAGATGGCTTCTGCAGGGTTTGAGACTTATCCTGGCGGCGCTGGGGCCTTTGAATTGGGCGAGGTGTGGGCTTAGGCACCTCCCATGCCTGGCGGAGCTGGCCTGTGGCCGAGTTCTTGGCCACCATTCGGAGGGCTGTGAATTTATTAGAGACCGGGATAGCTGGCCTAGCCACCACCTGAGCCTCGGTATGCATCCGTGGCCCTCTTCCCGGACGCTTGAGAGTTGCTGTAGCCGGGGGCCGCCGCCTTTGGGGCCGTCTTCTTAGACGGCCGCCTTCTCCTCTTCGGGGAGGTAGTAGGAGAGGCCATTACGTTGTTTGAGATCCCTTTGGGAGTCGTGGTGATCGAGTCCTTCCTCCTCGTCCGGATGGAGATCCGGACGGCCATGCGGGAGTGAAGGCGGCCACCGGAGCCGGGCCATAGATGGTGAGTTCTGTGGGATGGTCCCGAAGAACATGAACAGTTTGCCCTCCGGGCTTTGCGCAGTGACGGTGTAGGGAGCGAGGTTGAAGTTTCCAAAGTATGCCATTTCCCGCAAAAACAAAAATACTTGAAAATCATTAGTCATTTTAGCACATAGAAGACCACTTGTATCTCTTAACTATTCTATTTGCCTCTCTCTTTCGTAGATAAGAGGAGAATCTAGGTCCCACCGGCGTGCGATCCCGTGCGACCCTTTTTCGCGCGCTCCGCACCGCCGCCGGGCGATGGGTTGCGGAAGAAGGACACGGAGATCCCTCCCGAGCGTGCATCCGCCGGGTGTCGCCGATTCTCGCCGTTTAGAGATATTTGGATGCACATTCGTGGGGTTTTTAGTGATTGTGAGTTCTTGTAGATTCCGATGGGCGCAAGCCCCCACCGTTAATTACCCCGGGCTACTAACCTCGAGGCACCTCTCGGATCTTTGAAAGAGAGAAGCAAATAGTATAGTTAAAAGATGGTCAAGTGGTCGTCCGGGTTCGCAAAAAGGGGTCCATGGAAGACGAACCTACAAACAGACGGTTCATCTTTATTTAATCCTATGGAAGATGAACCTACAAACAGACGGCTCAATCGGCTCAATCTATGGAAGACAAACCTACAAACAGATCGGTTTTCGTCCTATGGAAGATGAACCTACAAACAGATCGGTTTAGTCTATGCCACCTCGAGATGTAACCTTACTACGACTGTGTTAATCTCTTTCGAGGGATTCGAGGCGAGTCTACATACGTAACGACTCGACCTCCGTTGATCTAGAAGATAAACCTACTACGTAACGGCTCAATCTTAACTAGTCAACAACCAATCACACAAAATACAACTCGAAGCACCGAGCCGGTTGATCTTGAGGTTGGTGAATCGGGAGAAGGGTGGATATGGCCCACGTGTTTCTTCTCACCGATCTTCTAGATCATGAATTCGAAGCACTAAGCCGATTCATAAACCTAGGAAACACAATTACGCACAATGTCAAACCCGAAGCGCCTGGCCGCTCAACATTGAGGTATGTGTTAGTGAAGGAACCTACCTACGTAACGGTTCACATTCATCGTTTTGTGGATGAATCTACTACGTAACGATTCAATCTCACAGCCTCTCGGGAGATGAACCAGAAGACAAACTTATCGACGGATGAGTTCGCCTTGCTAGCTCAAATGGCCATGAATTACTTGTTCATGACACCGAGTCATTAAGATGTCACTTCCTGACATCGTAATATTCTTCTTCTTCAAAGTCGACATATCTCTCCATGCTGATGTCGTAGCTTTGGTCATTCTTCAGCGAGCGTCAAGATGTTCTTGTCTCGACTAATCATTCTATATGTTGTATCACTTGTGCAAAATTACTATGTTGCCCTACACCCCTTGTGTGAGCGTATTCAATCATGAGTTACTTGCTCATGGCAGTAAGTCATTAAGATGTCACCTATCTAGGACATCGTAATGTTCTTCTTCTTCTCGTAGTCGACATACATCTCTATGTTAATATCGTAGCTCGATTATTCTTCATCAAGTGTCAAGATGTTCTTGTCTCGACATGTTTCTTCATATTGCCATCGAAGCCTTAATCATCTTACGTCAAGATGTTCTTGTCTCAACGTATCTTCTCATGTTGCTATCGAAGCCTTAGTCATTCTACGTCAAGATGTTCTGTCTCAACGCATCTTTTCGTGTTGTCGTTGTAATCTTATTTATCCTCCGTCAAGATGTTCTCGTCTTGACTAATCATTATAAATGTTATATCATGTGTGCAAATATTCTTATGTGGCTCTACACTCCTTATGTGAGCATATTTATTCATTTCTAAAATGCACAAAGTCTATTATATAATATCTTCCATTATTATTTTTATTATAAAGATGTATTTATTTATTATTATTATTATTATTATTATTATTATTATTTTTTTATTATTATTATTATTATTATTATTATTTTTTTATTATCATTATTATTATTTTATTATTATATTTTTTATATTCTTTTATTTCTTAAACTCTATTTATCTATGTAGAAAAATTACTTACAAAAATAATAGGAAAAGGGGTTAGCTATTAACTAGAATTTTTATTTATATTTTTGGGATTTTTATAATAGCTAAAATAGTAGAATTTTATTTTTATTATTTTCTAAACTCTATTTATTTTGTAGAAAATCACTTACAAAAGTAATAGGAAATAAAATGGCTATGATTTTTTATTTGTATTTTTAAAATATTTATAATAGCCAAAGTAATAGAATTTTATTATTATATTCTATTATGTTGAAACACTATTCATTATGTAGGAATTGTTTACAAATCAAAAGATAGCTAGCTATATTATTTTTATTGTTATTATTATTTATATTATTTTATTTTTAAGATCTATAATAGCTAAAAAGAAATCATTATTAATATTCTATCCTATTCATTATATATTTTTATTATTTCTATTTATCATTTATAGAAAAATATAAGATTTTTTATTATTATTATTATTAGTAGTTGAAAATAGCCATAAGAGATGAAATTCATTATATTTTTATTACAACTATTATTTTTATCGCATTTTATTCATCAAAAATATTTTTATTGTATATTTGTATAGAAATAACAAAAGAAATGCAATTCATATTATTATAAAACTATATTATCATTCTTTATTATAAAAGAAAATGTATTTACTATCTATTATCAAGGTAGTATATATTTTTGTATATTTTGTGCTATTTGTTTTTATTATTCTTTTTACAGAAAATATCAACATAATATCTATTATTATTCATATTTTTTTATTTATCAAAGAATATAGCTAATCTCATTATTTATTATGGCATATTACTATCATCATTATTATTTCATGGCAAATCACTTGAAAAATCACTAAAATATATCTAGTTATTATTTATGATTTTTATTTGAATTTTTGGGATTTTTATAGTATTTAAAATGACAAGTCAAAGCTAGGTCAAATATATCAATATAGGTAATATCTTTTGCTTTTAAATTGTTTTACTATGATTATATTTTTAAAACTAGAATATTATTGTATAGAAAAATAGTATGAAAAATAAGAAAATTTTAGAAACAAATTTGAGTCAATTTGGAGTTCAGGAGCATTTTCAAATCATTTATTTATTATATATAATTAATGTTCTGTTATTAATTGATTAATGGGCTTAATCTGAGCCTTTAGATCTGCACCAAGATTAGTGTGTATCTCTATTTAACTTCAACTCTTATTTGGGCCGCCAGATGAGATTAAGATTTGCACTAGACGGATTAAAGGCCCAGATCGATTCATGCTTTAATTTTCTAAATGTTCAATAGCCCAGATCCTTTGGATTCATCCCAATATTCGTGCGGCCTTTCAAGATTAGTGCAAGAGATCCTTTCTCTGTCTCTTCTCTACCGTGCTTCAAGATGCGTGCTAGGAGGTTGATTAGGTGATCGGCAATACGATTAATGATCGGACACCACAGTCGGCGTCGCCTTGGCTTGCAGAACCTAACTACACCTTTTGATTGTACTACGGTGCGGTGGATCATCGGCGCCACCGTACACAATTGACTGGACCATACCGTTTTGGTACCGATCGATTTTCTTGATCAAATTAGATTGTTTCACTCACGATTTCTTGTAATTCTTGGTTCATTCACGTAATTCCAAGTCTCAATTAACAGAACTAGTAATTTGATCACTACAACAACCTTTTCTTTTACTTGGATTATGATGAAACGATTAATGGTGAGAGCGACCGATTAGCAATTCAATACTATATTCTATATTTCCAGTCAATTGCCAAGAATTACTTGATCTTATTGATATGAAACTCATCGCCTATGTAATGCATTTCAATTGAAGCATATAGCTTGATCAATTGGGGCGTTTTCGAGTGTTTTGCATTACTGGTTTTGAGTTTCAGCGATTAGTTCCAGAATTTCCATCAATTACTCGATTGAAAAGTTGAATTCTTGGAACAATTGCTTGGAAATACAATGGCTAAGAGGTCAGTGACCTTCGATTAGTCCATCTTCCATGATTAGTGCTAGGAGATTGTATAATCTTCGACTAGCTTTCTAAGCGATTAATTCAAACTCTTGATTACTTGATTAATCAAGATAAAGGCAAGAAAATAAAACAAAGAGGATCTAAATAGTAAGGCGACAACTCAAAGGAAAGATTCAATCAAGAAAATTGAGAAATTCAATTGAATTGAAAAGGAAATTTGCGAAAATGCAAGTAACAGTACTAAAATTCTGAAATTACTCAAAATTGAGCACAATTACAACTCAAACTCTATATTTACAATAAGTACACTCACCTTCCCTTCTTCTCTGTAGCTCTGAGCTCTTGGATTGATTGTTAATAGTGGAAAAGAGTGACTGTTTGCCAAGTTCTCAACACTTGTTGAGATCAATTGGCTTTCTAGCTTCTCACTTGCTCTCTAAGCTTCTCGGGGATCTTACAAATGCTCTAAGGGTCGTGTGTATGCCTCTCGGTTCTTGGTTCTATCCACGGCTAAGGGTTTATATAGAAATCCATTAGTTTGACCGATTTTGACCATCTCAATCCAATTGCACATGGTGCATTATACTTTTCACTCTAATCGCTTCCTTGTATGCCCTATGGTCCACCGAACCAAGTCTCCATTGCCTAGCTCATGTGTAAATCGCCAGAGGCGATTTACAAGTTCATTTTATTTTGATTTGCCACTATTCGATTCCCATACTCTTGCAAGCCTCTCTAGCCCCTTCTAGATCCTTCCGGACCTCATACCATGTCTATATAAGTCGCTAGCATGCTCCCTTAGCTCTATTTTTACGTAATTGATCTCAATTCACATCTTTTCTCCCATTACAAGCCATAATCAAGCTTCAACCTTTCACCTCGGTTCTTTGCTTATTTCTTCTGTCTCAAGGCTTCACCATCATCAATTCAGTGTCAGGCAACTCCTTGTGCTCTTATCTAGTCGATTTGCAAGCTCTATCACAGTGTTCGATCAACTCACTTCTAGCCGAGTTGTGAATTGGTGCAACTCCTACATCCAGCATTCAACTCCTCTCAATTGTCACTCTAACACCATCGCCTGAGGTCCTAGAAACTCTCCCAGCCATCAATTGCAAGTTCCAAGCTTCAATTGGCAAGTTCAAAGTTTTGACCCGAGGTGTTGCTTCTTGCCATTTCTCTCTTTATATGGCATTATTCTGAAATCTAAATCCATACACCTTCTCTCCTTTGTACTAGATAACCAAGGGGCTAGGAGCAATTGATTTGAAGTCGATCCCTTTGTGTGATCTCCATTGATGGCGCCATTGACGACTTGACCATCGGGAAGAAGAAGAGAAGAGAGAGAGGAAGGAGGGAGCGTCCACAAGCTCACTTTGCGTCCGTGTTCATGCACCAAGGCAAAGGAGAAGAAGAGTGCGAGAGAGAGAGTCCCCAGGGCGCCAGTGCATACACTCTCTTTCCTTTTATTTAAATTCCGGTCAATAGATCGTGTGGACTTGGCTTGTTATCCTCTTATATGCCACGAGACTCATGAACACGACTAGTGGGCCCTACTTGTAAGTTTGCGGAGTGCAGGTTTATAGATATCGTTAGTGACCGATTAGTGCATGATTAGGGTTAATTGATATGATATGGCATGTTATGATTGGCTCATTAGTTTAATCACCTTCCTTTTATCCCCGATTACTCACTAATTCTTTATTGGGGTGGCTTCATGGTATGGTGCCATGTGGCACAGATCTGGATGAGGTGGCCTCCTCTGGCTGTGCCATGTGGCATAGGGTTGGGTGAAGTGGCCCTGTGATGTAATGCCATGTGGCACTAGGGTGGTGAGGTGGCCCACTGACTGCCGCCACGTGGCACTAAGGTGGGGCCCACCTGTCAGTGACTCATACCAGGGTGGGGCCCACTTGCTGACATGGACCAATGGGAGGCTGCCACGTGGCACTCGGCTGCTGAGTTGGTCCAGTCTAGTGCTGCCACGTGGCACACCCTCTCTCTTCATCTATTTTCTATCTTCTGTGTTTATTACACCCAATTTGTACCCAGAGCTGCCATCATCTCCAAGTTGTACCCAGAATTGCCTTGATCAAATCTCACCTTTGATTAATCCATTTATTCGCTTTTATCTTCCCGAATTTATTTTAATAGCTCCACTTATCCAAAAATCATGAAAATTTCACCAAAAAATCCCTAAAATCATGATGATCATCCCTGTAATTTTTAATTCCATTTTTACCCCCTGTCTCTCTGAATTAAAAATTCTTTTGTCAAATAAACCCTATTATTTCTTCCGAATTAATCCGATTTCATTTGTAGCTCAATGTCTCTGCCAATTATCTCTCTCTTGCAGAAACCACCCTAACTAAATACCAATTAGACTTATATTGATATTCATTAGGGCTTGATCTGATCAACAGTTGATTACATGTCAATAGTTGATACAGATCTAGACTTGATCAGATGGTTGCTCCCAGCTTTGGCACCTGATCAGTCTTGTGAAATTGACTTTCAATCCCTTAACATGAGGGTGACTTGGTCAAAGAACTGACTACTTATCGATGTAATTGACACAAATCAAAGCATGGTTAGGTGGTTGCTTTCGCATGACTTTGGCACCAGGTCACCTTAAAAGCAAAATCACATTTGAAATTTCTCATGACTAGTTGCATCAAAATGCTAGCTTGGCATTGACATCATTTCATGTAGCATAGGGATTATCTTGCTTGACTCCTTTCTAGGGTTAGCTCCAAAGGCGATTTTTAGGGTTCAACTCCTCCTATAATAGTCACTTTGAGGTGTGGGGTCCACTGTCGGTGAAAATGGTCACATGGGTGACTCATCGGATGGGCTATGTTGTTAGATTCATCTACAAGGGACTGCAGTGGGTCCCACTTGTCGAGAAAATATAATCAAATGGCGACCCATCGGAGATTTTCTCTCTCCGAAATCTCCGAGGGTCACCACCTCAAATGAGTAGGAGGTGGTGGGGTATTTATACTCTTCACTTCATGCCCAGCATTCCATTGTGGGACTAATGAATTCATTCCGGGGTTAAGCAGCGACCTCTTCTGATCAGTGGGCCATCTTTTCATTGCTTTCTCTCCTTCCCTCTTCTTATGATTTGTCATTAATCATCAATTTATTTTCATTTATTCATTTACTCATCCTTGGAATTTTCAAGGGTAAACAACATAATATCTTACAAATTGAAATAATTACTCCAAAATATGCATAACATAAGATTTTCTGATTAAATCTTCTACATGAATATTCTACGATGCTAATTTTGCACAAAACATAAGTAGGATGCATTAAAAATAGTTGTTTGAGTTTTTCAAAAATTTTGGCCGCATAACTAGACATAATTTCTCACCAATTAATACAATTACATCTAAGTACATCTATTATAATATTGTCCAATTAAAACTTCAATATGAATATTTTACGACACTAATTTTGCACGAAACATAAGTATTATTCTTAAAAGCTATTTTGTGTTAAACAAGTTGTTTGTGTTTTACAAAAAATTTGGCCGCATAACTACACATAATTTCTCCAAATTAATATAATCACTACTAAATATGTCTATTACGAGATTGTCCAATAAAAACTTCGATTTGAATGTTCTATGACACTAATTTTGCACGAAACATAAGTAAGATGCTTTAAAAACAGAGATGTTTAAACAAGTTGTTTGAGTTTTTAAAAAATATTGGCGCATAACTAGACATTATTTCTTAAAAATTAATATAATCACTCCTAAGTACTTCTATTATAAGATTGTCCAATTAAAACTTCAGTATGAATATTCTACGACACTAATTTTGCACGAAACATAAGTATTATTCTTCAAAAAACAGTTGTGTTAAACAAGTTGTTTGAGTGTTTCAAAACATTTTTGCCGTATAACTACTAACAACTTCGTGAAAATTAATATAATTACTCCTAATTATATCTATTATAAGATTGTCCAATGGACACTCGATATGAATATCTTACGACGCTGATTTTTCATAAAACATAAGTAGGAAACATTAGAAATTTCTTGTTCATTGTATTTTTTCTACATTTACGGCCTCGTAACTACACATAATTTCATAAAAACTAATATGATTACTCCTAATTATGCCTATTAAAAGATTATCCAATTAACTCATCAATATGAACATTCTGCGACATTAATTTTGCACAAAAAATAAGTATCATGCATTAAAAACATTTCGTTATACAAAGTTGCGACTTTTTCAAAACATTTGGCCGCATAACTATATAAAATTTCATAAAAATTGATACATTTAATCCTAATTAGGCCTATTATAGGATTGTCCTATTAAAACATCGATATGAACAATCTATAGTGCTAATTTTGTACAAAACGTAAGTAAGATGCATTAGAAGCTGCTATTTGAACAAATTGTTTGAGTTTTTCAACATTTTTGGCCTCATAACTGTACATAATTTCGCGAAAAGTAATATAATTACTCCAAATCATATCTATTAAAGGATTATCCTCTTCCCACTTCAATAAGAATATTACACGATACTAATTTATCACAAAACATAAGTATGATTCATTAAAAATAGCTGTTTAAGCTTGTTGTTCGAGTTTCTCTAAATTTCCGGCCGCATAATTATAAATAACTCCTTACAAATTAAAATAAATACTCCTTAATATGCTTATTATAAGATTTTGTGATTAAAGCTTCGATATGAATATTCTACGACACTAATTTTGCACAAAACATAACGAATGACTCTTTAGACAAGTTGCTTGAGTTTTTCAAAAATTTAGGACGCATAACTACTATACATAATATCTTACAAATTGAAATAATTACTCCAAAATATGCATAACATAAGATTTTCTGATTAAATCTTCTACATGAATATTCTACGATGCTAATTTTGCACAAAACATAAGTAGGATGCATTAAAAATAGTTGTTTGAGTTTTTCAAAAATTTTGGCCGCATAACTAGACATAATTTCTCACCAATTAATACAATTACATCTAAGTACATCTATTATAATATTGTCCAATTAAAACTTCAATATGAATATTTTACGACACTAATTTTGCACGAAACATAAGTATTATTCTTAAAAGCTATTTGTGTTAAACAAGTTGTTTGTGTTTTACAAAAAATTTGGCCGCATAACTACACATAATTTCTCCAAATTAATATAATCACTACTAAATATGTCTATTACGAGATTGTCCAATAAAAACTTCGATTTGAATGTTCTATGACACTAATTTTGCACGAAACATAAGTAAGATGCTTTAAAAACAGATGTTTAAACAAGTTGTTTGAGTTTTACAAAAAATTTGGCCGCATAACTAGACATTATTTCTTAAAAATTAATATAATCACTCCTAAGTACTTCTATTATAAGATTGTCCAATTAAAACTTCAGTATGAATATTCTACGACACTAATTTTGCACGAAACATAAGTATTATTCTTCAAAAAACAGTTGTGTTAAACAAGTTGTTTGAGTGTTTCAAAACTTTTTTCCGTATAACTACTAACAACTTCGTGAAAATTAATATAATTACTCCTAATTATATCTATTATAAGATTGTCCAATGGACACTCGATATGAATATCTTACGACGCTGATTTTTCATAAAACATAAGTAGGAAACATTAGAAAGCTGCTTGTTCATTGTATTTTTTCTACATTTCTGGCCTCGTAACTACACATAATTTCATAAAAACTAATATGATTACTCCTAATTATGCCTATTAAAAGATTATCCAATTAACTCATCAATATGAACATTCTGCGACATTAATTTTGCACAAAAAATAAGTATCATGCATTAAAAACATTTCGTTATACAAAGTTGCACGACTTTTTCAAAACATTTGGCCGCATAACTATATAAAATTTCATAAAAATTGATACATTTAATCCTAATTAGGCCTATTATAGGATTGTCCTATTAAAACATCGATATGAACAATCTATAGTGCTAATTTTGTACAAAACGTAAGTAAGATGCATTAGAAAGCTGCTATTTGAACAAATTGTTTGAGTTTTTCAACATTTTTGGCCTCATAACTGTACATAATTTCGCGAAAAGTAATATAATTACTCCAAATCATATCTATTAAAGGATTATCCTCTTCCCACTTCAATAAGAATATTACACGATACTAATTTATCACAAAACATAAGTATGATTCATTAAAAATAGTTGTTTAAGCTTGTTGTTCGAGTTTCTCTAAATTTCCGGCCGCATAATTATAAATAACTCCTTACAAATTAAAATAAATACTCCTTAATATGCTTATTATAAGATTTTGTGATTAAAGCTTCGATATGAATATTCTACGACACTAATTTTGCACAAAACATAACGAATGACTCTTTAGACAAGTTGCTTGAGTTTTTCAAAAATTTAGGACGCATAACTACTATACATAATATCTTACAAATTGAAATAATTACTCCAAAATATGCATAACATAAGATTTTCTGATTAAATCTTCTACATGAATATTCTACGATGCTAATTTTGCACAAAACATAAGTAGGATGCATTAAAAATAGTTGTTTGAGTTTTTCAAAAATTTTGGCCGCATAACTAGACATAATTTCTCACCAATTAATACAATTACATCTAAGTACATCTATTATAATATTGTCCAATTAAAACTTCAATATGAATATTTTACGACACTAATTTTGCACGAAACATAAGTATTATTCTTAAAAGCTATTTGTGTTAAACAAGTTGTTTGTGTTTTACAAAAAATTTGGCCGCATAACTACACATAATTTCTCCAAATTAATATAATCACTACTAAATATGTCTATTACGAGATTGTCCAATAAAAACTTCGATTTGAATGTTCTATGACACTAATTTTGCACGAAACATAAGTAAGATGCTTTAAAAACAGATGTTTAAACAAGTTGTTTGAGTTTTTAAAAAATATTGGCCGCATAACTAGACATTATTTCTTAAAAATTAATATAATCACTCCTAAGTACTTCTATTATAAGATTGTCCAATTAAAACTTCAGTATGAATATTCTACGACACTAATTTTGCACGAAACATAAGTATTATTCTTCAAAAAAGCAGTTGTGTTAAACAAGTTGTTTGAGTGTTTCAAAACTTTTTTTCCGTATAACTACTAACAACTTCGTGAAAATTAATATAATTACTCCTAATTATATCTATTATAAGATTGTCCAATGGACACTCGATATGAATATCTTACGACGCTGATTTTTCATAAAACATAAGTAGGAAACATTAGAAAATTTCTTTCTTGTTCATTGTATTTTTTCTACATTTACGGCCTCGTAACTACACATAATTTCATAAAAACTAATATGATTACTCCTAATTATGCCTATTAAAAGATTATCCAATTAACTCATCAATATGAACATTCTGCGACATTAATTTTGCACAAAAAATAAGTATCATGCATTAAAAACAGCTCGTTATACAAAGTTGCTGACTTTTTCAAAACATTTGGCCGCATAACTATATAAAATTTCATAAAAATTGATACATTTAATCCTAATTAGGCCTATTATAGGATTGTCCTATTAAAACATCGATATGAACAATCTATAGTGCTAATTTTGTACAAAACGTAAGTAAGATGCATTAGAAGCTGCTATTTGAACAAATTGTTTGAGTTTTTCAACATTTTTGGCCTCATAACTGTACATAATTTCGCGAAAAGTAATATAATTACTCCAAATCATATCTATTAAAGGATTATCCTCTTCCCACTTCAATAAGAATATTACACGATACTAATTTATCACAAAACATAAGTATGATTCATTAAAAATAGCTGTTTAAGCTTGTTGTTCGAGTTTCTCTAAATTTCCGGCCGCATAATTATAAATAACTCCTTACAAATTAAAATAAATACTCCTTAATATGCTTATTATAAGATTTTGTGATTAAAGCTTCGATATGAATATTCTACGACACTAATTTTGCACAAAACATAACGAACAGCTCTTTAGACAAGTTGCTTGAGTTTTTCAAAAATTTAGGACGCATAACTACTATACATAATATCTTACAAATTGAAATAATTACTCCAAAATATGCATAACATAAGATTTTCTGATTAAATCTTCTACATGAATATTCTACGATGCTAATTTTGCACAAAACATAAGTAGGATGCATTAAAAATAGTTGTTTGAGTTTTTCAAAAATTTTGGCCGCATAACTAGACATAATTTCTCACCAATTAATACAATTACATCTAAGTACATCTATTATAATATTGTCCAATTAAAACTTCAATATGAATATTTTACGACACTAATTTTGCACGAAACATAAGTATTATTCTTAAAAACTGCTGTGTTAAACAAGTTGTTTGTGTTTTACAAAAAATTTGGCCGCATAACTACACATAATTTCTCCAAATTAATATAATCACTACTAAATATGTCTATTACGAGATTGTCCAATAAAAACTTCGATTTGAATGTTCTATGACACTAATTTTGCACGAAACATAAGTAAGATGCTTTAAAAACAGATGTTTAAACAAGTTGTTTGAGTTTTTAAAAAATATTGGCCGCATAACTAGACATTATTTCTTAAAAATTAATATAATCACTCCTAAGTACTTCTATTATAAGATTGTCCAATTAAAACTTCAGTATGAATATTCTACGACACTAATTTTGCACGAAACATAAGTATTATTCTTCAAAAAACAGTTGTGTTAAACAAGTTGTTTGAGTGTTTCAAAACTTTTTTCCGTATAACTACTAACAACTTCGTGAAAATTAATATAATTACTCCTAATTATATCTATTATAAGATTGTCCAATGGACACTCGATATGAATATCTTACGACGCTGATTTTTCATAAAACATAAGTAGGAAACATTAGAAGCTGCTGTTCATTGTATTTTTCTACATTTCTGGCCTCGTAACTACACATAATTTCATAAAAACTAATATGATTACTCCTAATTATGCCTATTAAAAGATTATCCAATTAACTCATCAATATGAACATTCTGCGACATTAATTTTGCACAAAAAATAAGTATCATGCATTAAAAACAGCTCGTTATACAAAGTTGCCTGACTTTTTCAAAACATTTGGCCGCATAACTATATAAAATTTCATAAAAATTGATACATTTAATCCTAATTAGGCCTATTATAGGATTGTCCTATTAAAACATCGATATGAACAATCTATAGTGCTAATTTTGTACAAAACGTAAGTAAGATGCATTAGAAACTGCTATTTGAACAAATTGTTTGAGTTTTTCAACATTTTTGGCCTCATAACTGTACATAATTTCGTGAAAAGTAATATAATTACTCCAAATCATATCTATTAAAGGATTATCCTCTTCCCACTTCAATAAGAATATTACACGATACTAATTTATCACAAAACATAAGTATGATTCATTAAAAATAGCTGTTTAAGCTTGTTGTTCGAGTTTCTCTAAATTTCCGGCCGCATAATTATAAATAACTCCTTACAAATTAAAATAAATACTCCTTAATATGCTTATTATAAGATTTTGTGATTAAAGCTTCGATATGAATATTCTACGACACTAATTTTGCACAAAACATAACGAACAGCTCTTTAGACAAGTTGCTTGAGTTTTTCAAAAATTTAGGACGCATAACTACTATACATAATATCTTACAAATTGAAATAATTACTCCAAAATATGCATAACATAAGATTTTCTGATTAAATCTTCTACATGAATATTCTACGATGCTAATTTTGCACAAAACATAAGTAGGATGCATTAAAAATAGTTGTTTGAGTTTTTCAAAAATTTTGGCCGCATAACTAGACATAATTTCTCACCAATTAATACAATTACATCTAAGTACATCTATTATAATATTGTCCAATTAAAACTTCAATATGAATATTTTACGACACTAATTTTGCACGAAACACAAGTATTATTCTTAAAAACTGCTGTGTTAAACAAGTTGTTTGTGTTTTACAAAAAATTTGGCCGCATAACTACACATAATTTCTCCAAATTAATATAATCACTACTAAATATGTCTATTACGAGATTGTCCAATAAAAACTTCGATTTGAATGTTCTATGACACTAATTTTGCACGAAACATAAGTAAGATGCTTTAAAAACAGATGTTTAAACAAGTTGTTTGAGTTTTTAAAAAATATTGGCCGCATAACTAGACATTATTTCTTAAAAATTAATATAATCACTCCTAAGTACTTCTATTATAAGATTGTCCAATTAAAACTTCAGTATGAATATTCTACGACACTAATTTTGCACGAAACATAAGTATTATTCTTCAAAAAACAGTTGTGTTAAACAAGTTGTTTGAGTGTTTCAAAACTTTTTTTCCGTATAACTACTAACAACTTCGTGAAAATTAATATAATTACTCCTAATTATATCTATTATAAGATTGTCCAATGGACACTCTGATATGAATATCTTACGACGCTGATTTTTCATAAAACATAAGTAGGAAACATTAGAAGCTGCTGTTCATTGTATTTTTTCTACATTTCTGGCCTCGTAACTACACATAATTTCATAAAAACTAATATGATTACTCCTAATTATGCCTATTAAAAGATTATCCAATTAACTCATCAATATGAACATTCTGCGACATTAATTTTGCACAAAAAATAAGTATCATGCATTAAAAACAGCTCGTTATACAAAGTTGCACGACTTTTTCAAAACATTTGGCCGCATAACTATATAAAATTTCATAAAAATTGATACATTTAATCCTAATTAGGCCTATTATAGGATTGTCCTATTAAAACATCGATATGAACAATCTATAGTGCTAATTTTGTACAAAACGTAAGTAAGATGCATTAGAAACTGCTATTTGAACAAATTGTTTGAGTTTTTCAACATTTTTGGCCTCATAACTGTACATAATTTCGCGAAAAGTAATATAATTACTCCAAATCATATCTATTAAAGGATTATCCTCTTCCCACTTCAATAAGAATATTACACGATACTAATTTATCACAAAACATAAGTATGATTCATTAAAAATAGCTGTTTAAGCTTGTTGTTCGAGTTTCTCTAAATTTCCGGCCGCATAATTATAAATAACTCCTTACAAATTAAAATAAATACTCCTTAATATGCTTATTATAAGATTTTGTGATTAAAGCTTCGATATGAATATTCTACGACACTAATTTTGCACAAAACATAACGAACAGCTCTTTAGACAAGTTGCTTGAGTTTTTCAAAAATTTAGGACGCATAACTACTATACATAATATCTTACAAATTGAAATAATTACTCCAAAATATGCATAACATAAGATTTTCTGATTAAATCTTCTACATGAATATTCTACGATGCTAATTTTGCACAAAACATAAGTAGGATGCATTAAAAATAGTTGTTTGAGTTTTTCAAAACTTTTGGCCGCATAACTAGACATAATTTCTCACCAATTAATACAATTACATCTAAGTACATCTATTATAATATTGTCCAATTAAAACTTCAATATGAATATTTTACGATACTAATTTTGCACGAAACATAAGTATTATTCTTAAAAACTGTTGTGTTAAACAAGTTGTTTGTGTTTTACAAAAAATTTGGCCGCATAACTACACATAATTTCTCCAAATTAATATAATCACTACTAAATATGTCTATTACGAGATTGTCCAATAAAAACTTCGATTTGAATGTTCTATGACACTAATTTTGCACGAAACATAAGTAAGATGCTTTAAAAACAGATGTTTAAACAAGTTGTTTGAGTTTTTAAAAAATATTGGCCGCATAACTAGACATTATTTCTTAAAAATTAATATAATCACTCCTAAGTACTTCTATTATAAGATTGTCCAATTAAAACTTCAGTATGAATATTCTACGACACTAATTTTGCACGAAACATAAGTATTATTCTTCAAAAAACAGTTGTGTTAAACAAGTTGTTTGAGTGTTTCAAAACTTTTTTCCGTATAACTACTAACAACTTCGTGAAAATTAATATAATTACTCCTAATTATATCTATTATAAGATTGTCCAATGGACACTCGATATGAATATCTTACGACGCTGATTTTTCATAAAACATAAGTAGGAAACATTAGAAGCTGCTGTTCATTGTATTTTCTACATTTCTGGCCTCGTAACTACACATAATTTCATAAAAACTAATATGATTACTCCTAATTATGCCTATTAAAAGATTATCCAATTAACTCATCAATATGAACATTCTGCGACATTAATTTTGCACAAAAAATAAGTATCATGCATTAAAAACAGCTCGTTATACAAAGTTGCCGACTTTTTCAAAACATTTGGCCGCATAACTATATAAAATTTCATAAAAATTGATACATTTAATCCTAATTAGGCCTATTATAGGATTGTCCTATTAAAACATCGATATGAACAATCTATAGTGCTAATTTTGTACAAAACGTAAGTAAGATGCATTAGAAACTGCTATTTGAACAAATTGTTTGAGTTTTTCAACATTTTTGGCCTCATAACTGTACATAATTTCGCGAAAAGTAATATAATTACTCCAAATCATATCTATTAAAGGATTATCCTCTTCCCACTTCAATAAGAATATTACACGATACTAATTTATCACAAAACATAAGTATGATTCATTAAAAATAGCTGTTTAAGCTTGTTGTTCGAGTTTCTCTAAATTTCCGGCCGCATAATTATAAATAACTCCTTACAAATTAAAATAAATACTCCTTAATATGCTTATTATAAGATTTTGTGATTAAAGCTTCGATATGAATATTCTACGACACTAATTTTGCACAAAACATAACGAACAGCTCTTTAGACAAGTTGCTTGAGTTTTTCAAAAATTTAGGACGCATAACTACTATACATAATATCTTACAAATTGAAATAATTACTCCAAAATATGCATAACATAAGATTTTCTGATTAAATCTTCTACATGAATATTCTACGATGCTAATTTTGCACAAAACATAAGTAGGATGCATTAAAAATAGTTGTTTGAGTTTTTCAAAAATTTTGGCCGCATAACTAGACATAATTTCTCACCAATTAATACAATTACATCTAAGTACATCTATTATAATATTGTCCAATTAAAACTTCAATATGAATATTTTACGACACTAATTTTGCACCTAAACACAAGTATTATTCTTAAAAACTGCTGTGTTAAACAAGTTGTTTGTGTTTTACAAAAAATTTGGCCGCATAACTACACATAATTTCTCCAAATTAATATAATCACTACTAAATATGTCTATTACGAGATTGTCCAATAAAAACTTCGATTTGAATGTTCTATGACACTAATTTTGCACGAAACATAAGTAAGATGCTTTAAAAACAGATGTTTAAACAAGTTGTTTGAGTTTTTAAAAATATTGGCCGCATAACTAGACATTATTTCTTAAAAATTAATATAATCACTCCTAAGTACTTCTATTATAAGATTGTCCAATTAAAACTTCAGTATGAATATTCTACGACACTAATTTTGCACGAAACATAAGTATTATTCTTCAAAAAACAGTTGTGTTAAACAAGTTGTTTGAGTGTTTCAAAACTTTTTTCCGTATAACTACTAACAACTTCGTGAAAATTAATATAATTACTCCTAATTATATCTATTATAAGATTGTCCAATGGACACTCTGATATGAATATCTTACGACGCTGATTTTTCATAAAACATAAGTAGGAAACATTAGAAGCTGCTGTTCATTGTATTTTTTCTACATTTCTGGCCTCGTAACTACACATAATTTCATAAAAACTAATATGATTACTCCTAATTATGCCTATTAAAAGATTATCCAATTAACTCATCAATATGAACATTCTGCGACATTAATTTTGCACAAAAAATAAGTATCATGCATTAAAAACAGCTCGTTATACAAAGTTGCCTGACTTTTTCAAAACATTTGGCCGCATAACTATATAAAATTTCATAAAAATTGATACATTTAATCCTAATTAGGCCTATTATAGGATTGTCCTATTAAAACATCGATATGAACAATCTATAGTGCTAATTTTGTACAAAACGTAAGTAAGATGCATTAGAAACTGCTATTTGAACAAATTGTTTGAGTTTTTCAACATTTTTGGCCTCATAACTGTACATAATTTCGCGAAAAGTAATATAATTACTCCAAATCATATCTATTAAAGGATTATCCTCTTCCCACTTCAATAAGAATATTACACGATACTAATTTATCACAAAACATAAGTATGATTCATTAAAAATAGCTGTTTAAGCTTGTTGTTCGAGTTTCTCTAAATTTCCGGCCGCATAATTATAAATAACTCCTTACAAATTAAAATAAATACTCCTTAATATGCTTATTATAAGATTTTGTGATTAAAGCTTCGATATGAATATTCTACGACACTAATTTTGCACAAAACATAACGAACAGCTCTTTAGACAAGTTGCTTGAGTTTTTCAAAAATTTAGGACGCATAACTACTATACATAATATCTTACAAATTGAAATAATTACTCCAAAATATGCATAACATAAGATTTTCTGATTAAATCTTCTACATGAATATTCTACGATGCTAATTTTGCACAAAACATAAGTAGGATGCATTAAAAATAGTTGTTTGAGTTTTTCAAAAATTTTGGCCGCATAACTAGACATAATTTCTCACCAATTAATACAATTACATCTAAGTACATCTATTATAATATTGTCCAATTAAAACTTCAATATGAATATTTTACGACACTAATTTTGCACGAAACACAAGTATTATTCTTAAAAACTGCTGTGTTAAACAAGTTGTTTGTGTTTTACAAAAAATTTGGCCGCATAACTACACATAATTTCTCCAAATTAATATAATCACTACTAAATATGTCTATTACGAGATTGTCCAATAAAAACTTCGATTTGAATGTTCTATGACACTAATTTTGCACGAAACATAAGTAAGATGCTTTAAAAACAGATGTTTAAACAAGTTGTTTGAGTTTTTAAAAATATTGGCCGCATAACTAGACATTATTTCTTAAAAATTAATATAATCACTCCTAAGTACTTCTATTATAAGATTGTCCAATTAAAACTTCAGTATGAATATTCTACGACACTAATTTTGCACGAAACATAAGTATTATTCTTCAAAAAACAGTTGTGTTAAACAAGTTGTTTGAGTGTTTCAAAACTTTTTTCCGTATAACTACTAACAACTTCGTGAAAATTAATATAATTACTCCTAATTATATCTATTATAAGATTGTCCAATGGACACTCTGATATGAATATCTTACGACGCTGATTTTTCATAAAACATAAGTAGGAAACATTAGAAGCTGCTGTTCATTGTATTTTTTCTACATTTCTGGCCTCGTAACTACACATAATTTCATAAAAACTAATATGATTACTCCTAATTATGCCTATTAAAAGATTATCCAATTAACTCATCAATATGAACATTCTGCGACATTAATTTTGCACAAAAAATAAGTATCATGCATTAAAAACAGCTCGTTATACAAAGTTGCCTGACTTTTTCAAAATATTTGGCCGCATAACTATATAAAATTTCATAAAAATTGATACATTTAATCCTAATTAGGCCTATTATAGGATTGTCCTATTAAAACATCGATATGAACAATCTATAGTGCTAATTTTGTACAAAACGTAAGTAAGATGCATTAGAAACTGCTATTTGAACAAATTGTTTGAGTTTTTCAACATTTTTGGCCTCATAACTGTACATAATTTCGCGAAAAGTAATATAATTACTCCAAATCATATCTATTAAAGGATTATCCTCTTCCCACTTCAATAAGAATATTACACGATACTAATTTATCACAAAACATAAGTATGATTCATTAAAAATAGCTGTTTAAGCTTGTTGTTCGAGTTTCTCTAAATTTCCGGCCGCATAATTATAAATAACTCCTTACAAATTAAAATAAATACTCCTTAATATGCTTATTATAAGATTTTGTGATTAAAGCTTCGATATGAATATTCTACGACACTAATTTTGCACAAAACATAACGAACAGCTCTTTAGACAAGTTGCTTGAGTTTTTCAAAAATTTAGGACGCATAACTACTATACATAATATCTTACAAATTGAAATAATTACTCCAAAATATGCATAACATAAGATTTTCTGATTAAATCTTCTACATGAATATTCTACGATGCTAATTTTGCACAAAACATAAGTAGGATGCATTAAAAATAGTTGTTTGAGTTTTTCAAAAATTTTGGCCGCATAACTAGACATAATTTCTCACCAATTAATACAATTACATCTAAGTACATCTATTATAATATTGTCCAATTAAAACTTCAATATGAATATTTTACGACACTAATTTTGCACGAAACACAAGTATTATTCTTAAAAACTGCTGTGTTAAACAAGTTGTTTGTGTTTTACAAAAAATTTGGCCGCATAACTACACATAATTTCTCCAAATTAATATAATCACTACTAAATATGTCTATTACGAGATTGTCCAATAAAAACTTCGATTTGAATGTTCTATGACACTAATTTTGCACGAAACATAAGTAAGATGCTTTAAAAACAGATGTTTAAACAAGTTGTTTGAGTTTTTAAAAAATATTGGCCGCATAACTAGACATTATTTCTTAAAAATTAATATAATCACTCCTAAGTACTTCTATTATAAGATTGTCCAATTAAAACTTCAGTATGAATATTCTACGACACTAATTTTGCACGAAACATAAGTATTATTCTTCAAAAAACAGTTGTGTTAAACAAGTTGTTTGAGTGTTTCAAAACTTTTTTTCCGTATAACTACTAACAACTTCGTGAAAATTAATATAATTACTCCTAATTATATCTATTATAAGATTGTCCAATGGACACTCTGATATGAATATCTTACGACGCTGATTTTTCATAAAACATAAGTAGGAAACATTAGAAGCTGCTGTTCATTGTATTTTTTCTACATTTCTGGCCTCGTAACTACACATAATTTCATAAAAACTAATATGATTACTCCTAATTATGCCTATTAAAAGATTATCCAATTAACTCATCAATATGAACATTCTGCGACATTAATTTTGCACAAAAAATAAGTATCATGCATTAAAAACAGCTCGTTATACAAAGTTGCCTGACTTTTTCAAAACATTTGGCCGCATAACTATATAAAATTTCATAAAAATTGATACATTTAATCCTAATTAGGCCTATTATAGGATTGTCCTATTAAAACATCGATATGAACAATCTATAGTGCTAATTTTGTACAAAACGTAAGTAAGATGCATTAGAAACTGCTATTTGAACAAATTGTTTGAGTTTTTCAACATTTTTTGGCCTCATAACTGTACATAATTTCGCGAAAAGTAATATAATTACTCCAAATCATATCTATTAAAGGATTATCCTCTTCCCACTTCAATAAGAATATTACACGATACTAATTTATCACAAAACATAAGTATGATTCATTAAAAATAGCTGTTTAAGCTTGTTGTTGAGTTTCTCTAAATTTCCGGCCGCATAATTATAAATAACTCCTTACAAATTAAAATAAATACTCCTTAATATGCTTATTATAAGATTTTGTGATTAAAGCTTCGATATGAATATTCTACGACACTAATTTTGCACAAAACATAACGAACAGCTCTTTAGACAAGTTGCTTGAGTTTTTCAAAAATTTAGGACGCATAACTACTATACATAATATCTTACAAATTGAAATAATTACTCCAAAATATGCATAACATAAGATTTTCTGATTAAATCTTCTACATGAATATTCTACGATGCTAATTTTGCACAAAACATAAGTAGGATGCATTAAAAATAGTTGTTTGAGTTTTTCAAAAATTTTGGCCGCATAACTAGACATAATTTCTCACCAATTAATACAATTACATCTAAGTACATCTATTATAATATTGTCCAATTAAAACTTCAATATGAATATTTTACGACACTAATTTTGCACGAAACACAAGTATTATTCTTAAAAACTGCTGTGTTAAACAAGTTGTTTGTGTTTTACAAAAATTTGGCCGCATAACTACACATAATTTCTCCAAATTAATATAATCACTACTAAATATGTCTATTACGAGATTGTCCAATAAAAACTTCGATTTGAATGTTCTATGACACTAATTTTGCACGAAACATAAGTAAGATGCTTTAAAAACAGATGTTTAAACAAGTTGTTTGAGTTTTTAAAAAATATTGGCCGCATAACTAGACATTATTTCTTAAAAATTAATATAATCACTCCTAAGTACTTCTATTATAAGATTGTCCAATTAAAACTTCAGTATGAATATTCTACGACACTAATTTTGCACGAAACATAAGTATTATTCTTCAAAAAACAGTTGTGTTAAACAAGTTGTTTGAGTGTTTCAAAACTTTTTTCCGTATAACTACTAACAACTTCGTGAAAATTAATATAATTACTCCTAATTATATCTATTATAAGATTGTCCAATGGACACTCTGATATGAATATCTTACGACGCTGATTTTTCATAAAACATAAGTAGGAAACATTAGAAGCTGCTGTTCATTGTATTTTTTCTACATTTCTGGCCTCGTAACTACACATAATTTCATAAAAACTAATATGATTACTCCTAATTATGCCTATTAAAAGATTATCCAATTAACTCATCAATATGAACATTCTGCGACATTAATTTTGCACAAAAAATAAGTATCATGCATTAAAAACAGCTCGTTATACAAAGTTGCCTGACTTTTTCAAAACATTTGGCCGCATAACTATATAAAATTTCATAAAAATTGATACATTTAATCCTAATTAGGCCTATTATAGGATTGTCCTATTAAAACATCGATATGAACAATCTATAGTGCTAATTTTGTACAAAACGTAAGTAAGATGCATTAGAAACTGCTATTTGAACAAATTGTTTGAGTTTTTCAACATTTTTGGCCTCATAACTGTACATAATTTCGCGAAAAGTAATATAATTACTCCAAATCATATCTATTAAAGGATTATCCTCTTCCCACTTCAATAAGAATATTACACGATACTAATTTATCACAAAACATAAGTATGATTCATTAAAAATAGCTGTTTAAGCTTGTTGTTCGAGTTTCTCTAAATTTCCGGCCGCATAATTATAAATAACTCCTTACAAATTAAAATAAATACTCCTTAATATGCTTATTATAAGATTTTGTGATTAAAGCTTCGATATGAATATTACGACACTAATTTTGCACAAAACATAACGAACAGCTCTTTAGACAAGTTGCTTGAGTTTTTCAAAAATTTAGGACGCATAACTACTATACATAATATCTTACAAATTGAAATAATTACTCCAAAATATGCATAACATAAGATTTTCTGATTAAATCTTCTACATGAATATTCTACGATGCTAATTTTGCACAAAACATAAGTAGGATGCATTAAAAATAGTTGTTTGAGTTTTTCAAAATTTTGGCCGCATAACTAGACATAATTTCTCACCAATTAATACAATTACATCTAAGTACATCTATTATAATATTGTCCAATTAAAACTTCAATATGAATATTTTACGACACTAATTTTGCACGAAACACAAGTATTATTCTTAAAAACTGCTGTGTTAAACAAGTTGTTTGTGTTTTACAAAAAATTTGGCCGCATAACTACACATAATTTCTCCAAATTAATATAATCACTACTAAATATGTCTATTACGAGATTGTCCAATAAAAACTTCGATTTGAATGTTCTATGACACTAATTTTGCACGAAACATAAGTAAGATGCTTTAAAAACAGATGTTTAAACAAGTTGTTTGAGTTTTTAAAAATATTGGCCGCATAACTAGACATTATTTCTTAAAAATTAATATAATCACTCCTAAGTACTTCTATTATAAGATTGTCCAATTAAAACTTCAAGTATGAATATTCTACGACACTAATTTTGCACGAAACATAAGTATTATTCTTCAAAAAACAGTTGTGTTAAACAAGTTGTTTGAGTGTTTCAAAACTTTTTTTCCGTATAACTACTAACAACTTCGTGAAAATTAATATAATTACTCCTAATTATATCTATTATAAGATTGTCCAATGGACACTCTGATATGAATATCTTACGACGCTGATTTTTCATAAAACATAAGTAGGAAACATTAGAAGCTGCTGTTCATTGTATTTTTTCTACATTTCTGGCCTCGTAACTACACATAATTTCATAAAAACTAATATGATTACTCCTAATTATGCCTATTAAAAGATTATCCAATTAACTCATCAATATGAACATTCTGCGACATTAATTTTGCACAAAAAATAAGTATCATGCATTAAAAACAGCTCGTTATACAAAGTTGCCTGACTTTTTCAAAACATTTGGCCGCATAACTATATAAAATTTCATAAAAATTGATACATTTAATCCTAATTAGGCCTATTATAGGATTGTCCTATTAAAACATCGATATGAACAATCTATAGTGCTAATTTTGTACAAAACGTAAGTAAGATGCATTAGAAACTGCTATTTGAACAAATTGTTTGAGTTTTTCAACATTTTTGGCCTCATAACTGTACATAATTTCGCGAAAAGTAATATAATTACTCCAAATCATATCTATTAAAGGATTATCCTCTTCCCACTTCAATAAGAATATTACACGATACTAATTTATCACAAAACATAAGTATGATTCATTAAAAATAGCTGTTTAAGCTTGTTGTTCGAGTTTCTCTAAATTTCCGGCCGCATAATTATAAATAACTCCTTACAAATTAAAATAAATACTCCTTAATATGCTTATTATAAGATTTTGTGATTAAAGCTTCGATATGAATATTCTACGACACTAATTTTGCACAAAACATAACGAACAGCTCTTTAGACAAGTTGCTTGAGTTTTTCAAAAATTTAGGACGCATAACTACTATACATAATATCTTACAAATTGAAATAATTACTCCAAAATATGCATAACATAAGATTTTCTGATTAAATCTTCTACATGAATATTCTACGATGCTAATTTTGCACAAAACATAAGTAGGATGCATTAAAAATAGTTGTTTGAGTTTTTCAAAAATTTTGGCCGCATAACTAGACATAATTTCTCACCAATTAATACAATTACATCTAAGTACATCTATTATAATATTGTCCAATTAAAACTTCAATATGAATATTTTACGACACTAATTTTGCACGAAACACAAGTATTATTCTTAAAAACTGCTGTGTTAAACAAGTTGTTTGTGTTTTACAAAAAATTTGGCCGCATAACTACACATAATTTCTCCAAATTAATATAATCACTACTAAATATGTCTATTACGAGATTGTCCAATAAAAACTTCGATTTGAATGTTCTATGACACTAATTTTGCACGAAACATAAGTAAGATGCTTTAAAAACAGATGTTTAAACAAGTTGTTTGAGTTTTTAAAAAATATTGGCCGCATAACTAGACATTATTTCTTAAAAATTAATATAATCACTCCTAAGTACTTCTATTATAAGATTGTCCAATTAAAACTTCAGTATGAATATTCTACGACACTAATTTTGCACGAAACATAAGTATTATTCTTCAAAAAACAGTTGTGTTAAACAAGTTGTTTGAGTGTTTCAAAACTTTTTTTCCGTATAACTACTAACAACTTCGTGAAAATTAATATAATTACTCCTAATTATATCTATTATAAGATTGTCCAATGGACACTCTGATATGAATATCTTACGACGCTGATTTTTCATAAAACATAAGTAGGAAACATTAGAAGCTGCTGTTCATTGTATTTTTTCTACATTTCTGGCCTCGTAACTACACATAATTTCATAAAAACTAATATGATTACTCCTAATTATGCCTATTAAAAGATTATCCAATTAACTCATCAATATGAACATTCTGCGACATTAATTTTGCACAAAAAATAAGTATCATGCATTAAAAACAGCTCGTTATACAAAGTTGCCTGACTTTTTCAAAACATTTGGCCGCATAACTATATAAAATTTCATAAAAATTGATACATTTAATCCTAATTAGGCCTATTATAGGATTGTCCTATTAAAACATCGATATGAACAATCTATAGTGCTAATTTTGTACAAAACGTAAGTAAGATGCATTAGAAACTGCTATTTGAACAAATTGTTTGAGTTTTTCAACATTTTTGGCCTCATAACTGTACATAATTTCGCGAAAAGTAATATAATTACTCCAAATCATATCTATTAAAGGATTATCCTCTTCCCACTTCAATAAGAATATTACACGATACTAATTTATCACAAAACATAAGTATGATTCATTAAAAATAGCTGTTTAAGCTTGTTGTTCGAGTTTCTCTAAATTTCCGGCCGCATAATTATAAATAACTCCTTACAAATTAAAATAAATACTCCTTAATATGCTTATTATAAGATTTTGTGATTAAAGCTTCGATATGAATATTCTACGACACTAATTTTGCACAAAACATAACGAACAGCTCTTTAGACAAGTTGCTTGAGTTTTTCAAAAATTTAGGACGCATAACTACTATACATAATATCTTACAAATTGAAATAATTACTCCAAAATATGCATAACATAAGATTTTCTGATTAAATCTTCTACATGAATATTCTACGATGCTAATTTTGCACAAAACATAAGTAGGATGCATTAAAAATAGTTGTTTGAGTTTTTCAAAAATTTTGGCCGCATAACTAGACATAATTTCTCACCAATTAATACAATTACATCTAAGTACATCTATTATAATATTGTCCAATTAAAACTTCAATATGAATATTTTACGACACTAATTTTGCACGAAACACAAGTATTATTCTTAAAAACTGCTGTGTTAAACAAGTTGTTTGTGTTTTACAAAAATTTGGCCGCATAACTACACATAATTTCTCCAAATTAATATAATCACTACTAAATATGTCTATTACGAGATTGTCCAATAAAAACTTCGATTTGAATGTTCTATGACACTAATTTTGCACGAAACATAAGTAAGATGCTTTAAAAACAGATGTTTAAACAAGTTGTTTGAGTTTTTAAAAAATATTGGCCGCATAACTAGACATTATTTCTTAAAAATTAATATAATCACTCCTAAGTACTTCTATTATAAGATTGTCCAATTAAAACTTCAGTATGAATATTCTACGACACTAATTTTGCACGAAACATAAGTATTATTCTTCAAAAAACAGTTGTGTTAAACAAGTTGTTTGAGTGTTTCAAAACTTTTTTTCCGTATAACTACTAACAACTTCGTGAAAATTAATATAATTACTCCTAATTATATCTATTATAAGATTGTCCAATGGACACTCTGATATGAATATCTTACGACGCTGATTTTTCATAAAACATAAGTAGGAAACATTAGAAGCTGCTGTTCATTGTATTTTTTCTACATTTCTGGCCTCGTAACTACACATAATTTCATAAAAACTAATATGATTACTCCTAATTATGCCTATTAAAAGATTATCCAATTAACTCATCAATATGAACATTCTCCGCGACATTAATTTTGCACAAAAAATAAGTATCATGCATTAAAAACAGCTCGTTATACAAAGTTGCCTGACTTTTTCAAAACATTTGGCCGCATAACTATATAAAATTTCATAAAAATTGATACATTTAATCCTAATTAGGCCTATTATAGGATTGTCCTATTAAAACATCGATATGAACAATCTATAGTGCTAATTTTGTACAAAACGTAAGTAAGATGCATTAGAAACTGCTATTTGAACAAATTGTTTGAGTTTTTCAACATTTTTGGCCTCATAACTGTACATAATTTCGCGAAAAGTAATATAATTACTCCAAATCATATCTATTAAAGGATTATCCTCTTCCCACTTCAATAAGAATATTACACGATACTAATTTATCACAAAACATAAGTATGATTCATTAAAAATAGCTGTTTAAGCTTGTTGTTCGAGTTTCTCTAAATTTCCGCCGCATAATTATAAATAACTCCTTACAAATTAAAATAAATACTCCTTAATATGCTTATTATAAGATTTTGTGATTAAAGCTTCGATATGAATATTCTACGACACTAATTTTGCACAAAACATAACGAACAGCTCTTTAGACAAGTTGCTTGAGTTTTTCAAAAATTTAGGACGCATAACTACTATACATAATATCTTACAAATTGAAATAATTACTCCAAAATATGCATAACATAAGATTTTCTGATTAAATCTTCTACATGAATATTCTACGATGCTAATTTTGCACAAAACATAAGTAGGATGCATTAAAAATAGTTGTTTGAGTTTTTCAAAAATTTTGGCCGCATAACTAGACATAATTTCTCACCAATTAATACAATTACATCTAAGTACATCTATTATAATATTGTCCAATTAAAACTTCAATATGAATATTTTACGACACTAATTTTGCACGAAACACAAGTATTATTCTTAAAAACTGCTGTGTTAAACAAGTTGTTTGTGTTTTACAAAAAATTTGGCCGCATAACTACACATAATTTCTCCAAATTAATATAATCACTACTAAATATGTCTATTACGAGATTGTCCAATAAAAACTTCGATTTGAATGTTCTATGACACTAATTTTGCACGAAACATAAGTAAGATGCTTTAAAAACAGATGTTTAAACAAGTTGTTTGAGTTTTTAAAAAATATTGGCCGCATAACTAGACATTATTTCTTAAAAATTAATATAATCACTCCTAAGTACTTCTATTATAAGATTGTCCAATTAAAACTTCAGTATGAATATTCTACGACACTAATTTTGCACGAAACATAAGTATTATTCTTCAAAAAACAGTTGTGTTAAACAAGTTGTTTGAGTGTTTCAAAACTTTTTTTTCCGTATAACTACTAACAACTTCGTGAAAATTAATATAATTACTCCTAATTATATCTATTATAAGATTGTCCAATGGACACTCGATATGAATATCTTACGACGCTGATTTTTCATAAAACATAAGTAGGAAACATTAGAAGCTTCTGTTCATTGTATTTTTTCTACATTTCTGGCCTCGTAACTACACATAATTTCATAAAAACTAATATGATTACTCCTAATTATGCCTATTAAAAGATTATCCAATTAACTCATCAATATGAACATTCTGCGACATTAATTTTGCACAAAAATAAGTATCATGCATTAAAAACAGCTCGTTATACAAAGTTGCCTGACTTTTTCAAAACATTTGGCCGCATAACTATATAAAATTTCATAAAAATTGATACATTTAATCCTAATTAGGCCTATTATAGGATTGTCCTATTAAAACATCGATATGAACAATCTATAGTGCTAATTTTGTACAAAACGTAAGTAAGATGCATTAGAAACTGCTATTTGAACAAATTGTTTGAGTTTTTCAACATTTTTGGCCTCATAACTGTACATAATTTCGCGAAAAGTAATATAATTACTCCAAATCATATCTATTAAAGGATTATCCTCTTCCCACTTCAATAAGAATATTACACGATACTAATTTATCACAAAACATAAGTATGATTCATTAAAAATAGCTGTTTAAGCTTGTTGTTCGAGTTTCTCTAAATTTCCGGCCGCATAATTATAAATAACTCCTTACAAATTAAAATAAATACTCCTTAATATGCTTATTATAAGATTTTGTGATTAAAGCTTCGATATGAATATTCTACGACACTAATTTTGCACAAAACATAACGAACAGCTCTTTAGACAAGTTGCTTGAGTTTTTCAAAAATTTAGGACGCATAACTACTATACATAATATCTTACAAATTGAAATAATTACTCCAAAATATGCATAACATAAGATTTTCTGATTAAATCTTCTACATGAATATTCTACGATGCTAATTTTGCACAAAACATAAGTAGGATGCATTAAAAATAGTTGTTTGAGTTTTTCAAAAATTTTGGCCGCATAACTAGACATAATTTCTCACCAATTAATACAATTACATCTAAGTACATCTATTATAATATTGTCCAATTAAAACTTCAATATGAATATTTTACGACACTAATTTTGCACGAAACACAAGTATTATTCTTAAAAACTGCTGTGTTAAACAAGTTGTTTGTGTTTTACAAAAAATTTGGCCGCATAACTACACATAATTTCTCCAAATTAATATAATCACTACTAAATATGTCTATTACGAGATTGTCCAATAAAAACTTCGATTTGAATGTTCTATGACACTAATTTTGCACGAAACATAAGTAAGATGCTTTAAAAACAGATGTTTAAACAAGTTGTTTGAGTTTTTAAAAAATATTGGCCGCATAACTAGACATTATTTCTTAAAAATTAATATAATCACTCCTAAGTACTTCTATTATAAGATTGTCCAATTAAAACTTCAGTATGAATATTCTACGACACTAATTTTGCACGAAACATAAGTATTATTCTTCAAAAAACAGTTGTGTTAAACAAGTTGTTTGAGTGTTTCAAAACTTTTTTTCCGTATAACTACTAACAACTTCGTGAAAATTAATATAATTACTCCTAATTATATCTATTATAAGATTGTCCAATGGACACTCACGATATGAATATCTTACGACGCTGATTTTTCATAAAACATAAGTAGGAAACATTAGAAGCTGCTGTTCATTGTATTTTTTCTACATTTCTGGCCTCGTAACTACACATAATTTCATAAAAACTAATATGATTACTCCTAATTATGCCTATTAAAAGATTATCCAATTAACTCATCAATATGAACATTCTGCGACATTAATTTTGCACAAAAAATAAGTATCATGCATTAAAAACAGCTCGTTATACAAAGTTGCCTGACTTTTTCAAAACATTTGGCCGCATAACTATATAAAATTTCATAAAAATTGATACATTTAATCCTAATTAGGCCTATTATAGGATTGTCCTATTAAAACATCGATATGAACAATCTATAGTGCTAATTTTGTACAAAACGTAAGTAAGATGCATTAGAAACTGCTATTTGAACAAATTGTTTGAGTTTTTCAACATTTTTGGCCTCATAACTGTACATAATTTCGCGAAAAGTAATATAATTACTCCAAATCATATCTATTAAAGGATTATCCTCTTCCCACTTCAATAAGAATATTACACGATACTAATTTATCACAAAACATAAGTATGATTCATTAAAAATAGCTGTTTAAGCTTGTTGTTCGAGTTTCTCTAAATTTCCGGCCGCATAATTATAAATAACTCCTTACAAATTAAAATAAATACTCCTTAATATGCTTATTATAAGATTTTGTGATTAAAGCTTCGATATGAATATTCTACGACACTAATTTTTGCACAAAACATAACGAACAGCTCTTTAGACAAGTTGCTTGAGTTTTTCAAAAATTTAGGACGCATAACTACTATACATAATATCTTACAAATTGAAATAATTACTCCAAAATATGCATAACATAAGATTTTCTGATTAAATCTTCTACATGAATATTCTACGATGCTAATTTTGCACAAAACATAAGTAGGATGCATTAAAAATAGTTGTTTGAGTTTTTCAAAAATTTTGGCCGCATAACTAGACATAATTTCTCACCAATTAATACAATTACATCTAAGTACATCTATTATAATATTGTCCAATTAAAACTTCAATATGAATATTTTACGACACTAATTTTGCACGAAACACAAGTATTATTCTTAAAAACTGCTGTGTTAAACAAGTTGTTTGTGTTTTACAAAAAATTTGGCCGCATAACTACACATAATTTCTCCAAATTAATATAATCACTACTAAATATGTCTATTACGAGATTGTCCAATAAAAACTTCGATTTGAATGTTCTATGACACTAATTTTGCACGAAACATAAGTAAGATGCTTTAAAAACAGATGTTTAAACAAGTTGTTTGAGTTTTTAAAAAATATTGGCCGCATAACTAGACATTATTTCTTAAAAATTAATATAATCACTCCTAAGTACTTCTATTATAAGATTGTCCAATTAAAACTTCAGTATGAATATTCTACGACACTAATTTTGCACGAAACATAAGTATTATTCTTCAAAAAACAGTTGTGTTAAACAAGTTGTTTGAGTGTTTCAAAACTTTTTTCCGTATAACTACTAACAACTTCGTGAAAATTAATATAATTACTCCTAATTATATCTATTATAAGATTGTCCAATGGACACTCTGATATGAATATCTTACGACGCTGATTTTTCATAAAACATAAGTAGGAAACATTAGAAGCTGCTGTTCATTGTATTTTTTCTACATTTCTGGCCTCGTAACTACACATAATTTCATAAAAACTAATATGATTACTCCTAATTATGCCTATTAAAAGATTATCCAATTAACTCATCAATATGAACATTCTGCGACATTAATTTTGCACAAAAAATAAGTATCATGCATTAAAAACAGCTCGTTATACAAAGTTGCCTGACTTTTTCAAAACATTTGGCCGCATAACTATATAAAATTTCATAAAAATTGATACATTTAATCCTAATTAGGCCTATTATAGGATTGTCCTATTAAAACATCGATATGAACAATCTATAGTGCTAATTTTGTACAAAACGTAAGTAAGATGCATTAGAAACTGCTATTTGAACAAATTGTTTGAGTTTTTCAACATTTTTGGCCTCATAACTGTACATAATTTCGCGAAAAGTAATATAATTACTCCAAATCATATCTATTAAAGGATTATCCTCTTCCCACTTCAATAAGAATATTACACGATACTAATTTATCACAAAACATAAGTATGATTCATTAAAAATAGCTGTTTAAGCTTGTTGTTCGAGTTTCTCTAAATTTCCGGCCGCATAATTATAAATAACTCCTTACAAATTAAAATAAATACTCCTTAATATGCTTATTATAAGATTTTGTGATTAAAGCTTCGATATGAATATTCTACGACACTAATTTTGCACAAAACATAACGAACAGCTCTTTAGACAAGTTGCTTGAGTTTTTCAAAAATTTAGGACGCATAACTACTATACATAATATCTTACAAATTGAAATAATTACTCCAAAATATGCATAACATAAGATTTTCTGATTAAATCTTCTACATGAATATTCTACGATGCTAATTTTGCACAAAACATAAGTAGGATGCATTAAAAATAGTTGTTTGAGTTTTTCAAAAATTTTGGCCGCATAACTAGACATAATTTCTCACCAATTAATACAATTACATCTAAGTACATCTATTATAATATTGTCCAATTAAAACTTCAATATGAATATTTTACGACACTAATTTTACACGAAACACAAGTATTATTCTTAAAAACTGCTGTGTTAAACAAGTTGTTTGTGTTTTACAAAAATTTGGCCGCATAACTACACATAATTTCTCCAAATTAATATAATCACTACTAAATATGTCTATTACGAGATTGTCCAATAAAAACTTCGATTTGAATGTTCTATGACACTAATTTTGCACGAAACATAAGTAAGATGCTTTAAAAACAGATGTTTAAACAAGTTGTTTGAGTTTTTAAAAAATATTGGCCGCATAACTAGACATTATTTCTTAAAAATTAATATAATCACTCCTAAGTACTTCTATTATAAGATTGTCCAATTAAAACTTCAGTATGAATATTCTACGACACTAATTTTGCACGAAACATAAGTATTATTCTTCAAAAAACAGTTGTGTTAAACAAGTTGTTTGAGTGTTTCAAAACTTTTTTCCGTATAACTACTAACAACTTCGTGAAAATTAATATAATTACTCCTAATTATATCTATTATAAGATTGTCCAATGGACACTACGATATGAATATCTTACGACGCTGATTTTTCATAAAACATAAGTAGGAAACATTAGAAGCTGCTGTTCATTGTATTTTTTCTACATTTCTGGCCTCGTAACTACACATAATTTCATAAAAACTAATATGATTACTCCTAATTATGCCTATTAAAAGATTATCCAATTAACTCATCAATATGAACATTCTGCGACATTAATTTTGCACAAAAAATAAGTATCATGCATTAAAAACAGCTCGTTATACAAAGTTGCCTGACTTTTTCAAAACATTTGGCCGCATAACTATATAAAATTTCATAAAAATTGATACATTTAATCCTAATTAGGCCTATTATAGGATTGTCCTATTAAAACATCGATATGAACAATCTATAGTGCTAATTTTGTACAAAACGTAAGTAAGATGCATTAGAAACTGCTATTTGAACAAATTGTTTGAGTTTTTCAACATTTTTGGCCTCATAACTGTACATAATTTCGCGAAAAGTAATATAATTACTCCAAATCATATCTATTAAAGGATTATCCTCTTCCCACTTCAATAAGAATATTACACGATACTAATTTATCACAAAACATAAGTATGATTCATTAAAAATAGCTGTTTAAGCTTGTTGTTCGAGTTTCTCTAAATTTCCGCCGCATAATTATAAATAACTCCTTACAAATTAAAATAAATACTCCTTAATATGCTTATTATAAGATTTTGTGATTAAAGCTTCGATATGAATATTCTACGACACTAATTTTGCACAAAACATAACGAACAGCTCTTTAGACAAGTTGCTTGAGTTTTTCAAAAATTTAGGACGCATAACTACTATACATAATATCTTACAAATTGAAATAATTACTCCAAAATATGCATAACATAAGATTTTCTGATTAAATCTTCTACATGAATATTCTACGATGCTAATTTTGCACAAAACATAAGTAGGATGCATTAAAAATAGTTGTTTGAGTTTTTCAAAAATTTTGGCCGCATAACTAGACATAATTTCTCACCAATTAATACAATTACATCTAAGTACATCTATTATAATATTGTCCAATTAAAACTTCAATATGAATATTTTACGACACTAATTTTGCACGAAACACAAGTATTATTCTTAAAAACTGCTGTGTTAAACAAGTTGTTTGTGTTTTACAAAAAATTTGGCCGCATAACTACACATAATTTCTCCAAATTAATATAATCACTACTAAATATGTCTATTACGAGATTGTCCAATAAAAACTTCGATTTGAATGTTCTATGACACTAATTTTGCACGAAACATAAGTAAGATGCTTTAAAAACAGATGTTTAAACAAGTTGTTTGAGTTTTTAAAAAATATTGGCCGCATAACTAGACATTATTTCTTAAAAATTAATATAATCACTCCTAAGTACTTCTATTATAAGATTGTCCAATTAAAACTTCAGTATGAATATTCTACGACACTAATTTTGCACGAAACATAAGTATTATTCTTCAAAAAACAGTTGTGTTAAACAAGTTGTTTGAGTGTTTCAAAACTTTTTTTTTCCGTATAACTACTAACAACTTCGTGAAAATTAATATAATTACTCCTAATTATATCTATTATAAGATTGTCCAATGGACACTCTGATATGAATATCTTACGACGCTGATTTTTCATAAAACATAAGTAGGAAACATTAGAAGCTGCTGTTCATTGTATTTTTTCTACATTTCTGGCCTCGTAACTACACATAATTTCATAAAAACTAATATGATTACTCCTAATTATGCCTATTAAAAGATTATCCAATTAACTCATCAATATGAACATTCTGCGACATTAATTTTGCACAAAAAATAAGTATCATGCATTAAAAACAGCTCGTTATACAAAGTTGCCTGACTTTTTCAAAACATTTGGCCGCATAACTATATAAAATTTCATAAAAATTGATACATTTAATCCTAATTAGGCCTATTATAGGATTGTCCTATTAAAACATCGATATGAACAATCTATAGTGCTAATTTTGTACAAAACGTAAGTAAGATGCATTAGAAACTGCTATTTGAACAAATTGTTTGAGTTTTTCAACATTTTTGGCCTCATAACTGTACATAATTTCGCGAAAAGTAATATAATTACTCCAAATCATATCTATTAAAGGATTATCCTCTTCCCACTTCAATAAGAATATTACACGATACTAATTTATCACAAAACATAAGTATGATTCATTAAAAATAGCTGTTTAAGCTTGTTGTTCGAGTTTCTCTAAATTTCCGGCCGCATAATTATAAATAACTCCTTACAAATTAAAATAAATACTCCTTAATATGCTTATTATAAGATTTTGTGATTAAAGCTTCGATATGAATATTCTACGACACTAATTTTGCACAAAACATAACGAACAGCTCTTTAGACAAGTTGCTTGAGTTTTTCAAAAATTTAGGACGCATAACTACTATACATAATATCTTACAAATTGAAATAATTACTCCAAAATATGCATAACATAAGATTTTCTGATTAAATCTTCTACATGAATATTCTACGATGCTAATTTTGCACAAAACATAAGTAGGATGCATTAAAAATAGTTGTTTGAGTTTTTCAAAAATTTTGGCCGCATAACTAGACATAATTTCTCACCAATTAATACAATTACATCTAAGTACATCTATTATAATATTGTCCAATTAAAACTTCAATATGAATATTTTACGACACTAATTTTGCACGAAACACAAGTATTATTCTTAAAAACTGCTGTGTTAAACAAGTTGTTTGTGTTTTACAAAAATTTGGCCGCATAACTACACATAATTTCTCCAAATTAATATAATCACTACTAAATATGTCTATTACGAGATTGTCCAATAAAAACTTCGATTTGAATGTTCTATGACACTAATTTTGCACGAAACATAAGTAAGATGCTTTAAAAACAGATGTTTAAACAAGTTGTTTGAGTTTTTAAAAAATATTGGCCGCATAACTAGACATTATTTCTTAAAAATTAATATAATCACTCTAAGTACTTCTATTATAAGATTGTCCAATTAAAACTTCAGTATGAATATTCTACGACACTAATTTTGCACGAAACATAAGTATTATTCTTCAAAAAACAGTTGTGTTAAACAAGTTGTTTGAGTGTTTCAAAACTTTTCCGTATAACTACTAACAACTTCGTGAAAATTAATATAATTACTCCTAATTATATCTATTATAAGATTGTCCAATGGACACTCTGATATGAATATCTTACGACGCTGATTTTTCATAAAACATAAGTAGGAAACATTAGAAGCTGCTGTTCATTGTATTTTTTCTACATTTCTACTGGCCTCGTAACTACACATAATTTCATAAAAACTAATATGATTACTCCTAATTATGCCTATTAAAAGATTATCAATTAACTCATCAATATGAACATTCTGCGACATTAATTTTGCACAAAAAATAAGTATCATGCATTAAAAACAGCTCGTTATACAAAGTTGCCTGACTTTTTCAAAACATTTGGCCGCATAACTATATAAAATTTCATAAAAATTGATACATTTAATCCTAATTAGGCCTATTATAGGATTGTCCTATTAAAACATCGATATGAACAATCTATAGTGCTAATTTTGTACAAAACGTAAGTAAGATGCATTAGAAACTGCTATTTGAACAAATTGTTTGAGTTTTTCAACATTTTTGGCCTCATAACTGTACATAATTTCGCGAAAAGTAATATAATTACTCCAAATCATATCTATTAAAGGATTATCCTCTTCCCACTTCAATAAGAATATTACACGATACTAATTTATCACAAAACATAAGTATGATTCATTAAAAATAGCTGTTTAAGCTTGTTGTTCGAGTTTCTCTAAATTTCCGGCCGCATAATTATAAATAACTCCTTACAAATTAAAATAAATACTCCTTAATATGCTTATTATAAGATTTTGTGATTAAAGCTTCGATATGAATATTCTACGACACTAATTTTGCACAAAACATAACGAACGAGCTCTTTAGACAAGTTGCTTGAGTTTTCAAAAATTTAGGACGCATAACTACTATACATAATATCTTACAAATTGAAATAATTACTCCAAAATATGCATAACATAAGATTTTACGATTAAATCTTCTACATGAATATTCTACGATGCTAATTTTGCACAAAACATAAGTAGGATGCATTAAAAATAGTTGTTTGAGTTTTTCAAAAATTTTGGCCGCATAACTAGACATAATTTCTCACCAATTAATACAATTACATCTAAGTACATCTATTATAATATTGTCCAATTAAAACTTCAATATGAATATTTTACGACACTAATTTTACGAAACACAAGTATTATTCTTAAAAACTGCTTTGTGTTAAACAAGTTGTTTGTGTTTTACAAAAAATTTGGCCGCATAACTACACATAATTTCTCCAAATTAATATAATCACTACTAAATATGTCTATTACGAGATTGTCCAATAAAAACTTCGATTTGAATGTTCTATGACACTAATTTTACTGAAACATAAGTAAGATGCTTTAAAAACAGATGTTTAAACAAGTTGTTTGAGTTTTTAAAAAATATTGGCCGCATAACTAGACATTATTTCTTAAAAATTAATATAATCACTCCTAAGTACTTCTATTATAAGATTGTCCAATTAAAACTTCAGTATGAATATTCTACGACACTAATTTTGCACGAAACATAAGTATTATTCTTCAAAAAACAGTTGTGTTAAACAAGTTGTTTGAGTGTTTCAAAACTTTTTCCGTATAACTACTAACAACTTCGTGAAAATTAATATAATTACTCCTAATTATATCTATTATAAGATTGTCCAATGGACACTGCGATATGAATATCTTACGACGCTGATTTTTCATAAAACATAAGTAGGAAACATTAGAAGCTGCTGTTCATTGTATTTTTTCTACATTTCTGGCCTCGTAACTACACATAATTTCATAAAAACTAATATGATTACTCCTAATTATGCCTATTAAAAGATTATCCAATTAACTCATCAATATGAACATTCTGCGACATTAATTTTGCACAAAAAATAAGTATCATGCATTAAAAACAGCTCGTTATACAAAGTTGCCTGACTTTTTCAAAACATTTGGCGCATAACTATATAAAATTTCATAAAAATTGATACATTTAATCCTAATTAGGCCTATTATAGGATTGTCCTATTAAAACATCGATATGAACAATCTATAGTGCTAATTTTGTACAAAACGTAAGTAAGATGCATTAGAAACTGCTATTTGAACAAATTGTTTGAGTTTTTCAACATTTTTGGCCTCATAACTGTACATAATTTCGCGAAAAGTAATATAATTACTCCAAATCATATCTATTAAAGGATTATCCTCTTCCCACTTCAATAAGAATATTACACGATACTAATTTATCACAAAACATAAGTATGATTCATTAAAAATAGCTGTTTAAGCTTGTTGTTCGAGATTTCTCTAAATTTCCGGCCGCATAATTATAAATAACTCCTTACAAATTAAAATAAATACTCCTTAATATGCTTATTATAAGATTTTGTGATTAAAAGCTTCGATATGAATATTCTACGACACTAATTTTGCACAAAACATAACGAACAGCTCTTTAGACAAGTTGCTTGAGTTTTCAAAAATTTAGGACGCATAACTACTATACATAATATCTTACAAATTGAAATAATTACTCCAAAATATGCATAACATAAGATTTTCTGATTAAATCTTCTACATGAATATTCTACGATGCTAATTTTGCACAAAACATAAGTAGGATGCATTAAAAATAGTTGTTTGAGTTTTTCAAAAATTTTGGCCGCATAACTAGACATAATTTCTCACCAATTAATACAATTACATCTAAGTACATCTATTATAATATTGTCCAATTAAAACTTCAATATGAATATTTTACGACACTAATTTTGCCTGAAACACAAGTATTATTCTTAAAAACTGCTGTGTTAAACAAGTTGTTTGTGTTTTACAAAAAAATTTGGCCGCATAACTACACATAATTTCTCCAAATTAATATAATCACTACTAAATATGTCTATTACGAGATTGTCCAATAAAAACTTCGATTTGAATGTTCTATGACACTAATTTTGCACTGAAACATAAGTAAGATGCTTTAAAAACAGATGTTTAAACAAGTTGTTTGAGTTTTTAAAAAATATTAGCCGCATAACTAGACATTATTTCTTAAAAATTAATATAATCACTCCTAAGTACTTCTATTATAAGATTGTCCAATTAAAACTTCAGTATGAATATTCTACGACACTAATTTTACACGAAACATAAGTATTATTCTTCAAAAAACAGTTGTGTTAAACAAGTTGTTTGAGTGTTTCAAAACTTTTTTCCGTATAACTACTAACAACTTCGTGAAAATTAATATAATTACTCCTAATTATATCTATTATAAGATTGTCAATGGACACTGCGATATGAATATCTTCTGACAGCTGATTTTTTCATAAAACATAAGTAGGAAACATTAGAAGCTGCTGTTCATTGTATTTTTTCTACATTTTTCTGGCCTCGTAACTACACATAATTTCATAAAAACTAATATGATTACTCCTAATTATGCCTATTAAAAGATTATCAATTAACTCATCAATATGAACATTACTGCGACATTAATTTTGCACAAAAAATAAGTATCATGCATTAAAAACAGCTCGTTATACAAAGTTGCCTGACTTTTTCAAAACATTTGCCGCATAACTATATAAAATTTCATAAAAATTGATACATTTAATCCTAATTAGGCCTATTATAGGATTGTCCTATTAAAACATCGATATGAACAATCTATAGTGCTAATTTTGTACAAAACGTAAGTAAGATGCATTAGAAACTGCTATTTGAACAAATTGTTTGAGTTTTTCAACATTTTTGGCCTCATAACTGTACATAATTTAGCGAAAAGTAATATAATTACTCCAAATCATATCTATTAAAGGATTATCCTCTTCCCACTTCAATAAGAATATTACGATACTAATTTATCACAAAACATAAGTATGATTCATTAAAAATAGCATTTGTTTAAGCTTGTTGTTCGAGTTTCTCTAAATTTCGACGCATAATTATAAATAACTCCTTACAAATTAAAATAAATACTCCTTAATATGCTTATTATAAGATTTTGTGATTAAAGCTTCGATATGAATATTCTACGACACTAATTTTGCACAAAACATAACGAACTTGACTCTTTAGACAAGTTGCTTGAGTTTTTCAAAAATTTAGGACGCATAACTACTATACATAATATCTTACAAATTGAAATAATTACTCCAAAATATGCATAACATAAGATTTTCTGATTAAATCTTCTACATGAATATTCTACGATGCTAATTTTGCACAAAACATAAGTAGGATGCATTAAAAATAGTTGTTTGAGTTTTTCAAAAATTTTGGCGCATAACTAGACATAATTTCTCACCAATTAATACAATTACATCTAAGTACATCTATTATAATATTGTCCAATTAAAACTTCAATATGAATATTTTACGACACTAATTTTGCACGAAACACAAGTATTATTCTTAAAAGCTGCTTTGTGTTAAACAAGTTGTTTGTGTTTTACAAAAAATTTGGCCGCATAACTACACATAATTTCTCCAAATTAATATAATCACTACTAAATATGTCTATTACGAGATTGTCCAATAAAAACTTCGATTTGAATGTTCTATGACACTAATTTTACGAAACATAAGTAAGATGCTTTAAAAACAGATGTTTAAACAAGTTGTTTGAGTTTTTAAAAAATATTGGCCGCATAACTAGACATTATTTCTTAAAAATTAATATAATCACTCCTAAGTACTTCTATTATAAGATTGTCCAATTAAAACTTCAGTATGAATATTCTACGACACTAATTTTACACGAAACATAAGTATTATTCTTCAAAAACAGTTGTGTTAAACAAGTTGTTTGAGTGTTTCAAAACTTTTTTCCGTATAACTACTAACAACTTCGTGAAAATTAATATAATTACTCCTAATTATATCTATTATAAGATTGTCCAATGGACACTCGATATGAATATCTTTCTGACGCTGATTTTCATAAAACATAAGTAGGAAACATTAGAAGCTGCTTTGTTCATTGTATTTTTTCTACATTTCTGGCCTCGTAACTACACATAATTTCATAAAAACTAATATGATTACTCCTAATTATGCCTATTAAAAGATTATCCAATTAACTCATCAATATGAACATTCTGCGACATTAATTTTGCACAAAAAATAAGTATCATGCATTAAAAACAGCTCGTTATACAAAGTTGCTGACTTTTTCAAAACATTTGGACGCATAACTATATAAAATTTCATAAAAATTGATACATTTAATCCTAATTAGGCCTATTATAGGATTGTCCTATTAAAACATCGATATGAACAATCTATAGTGCTAATTTTGTACAAAACGTAAGTAAGATGCATTAGAAACTGCTATTTGAACAAATTGTTTGAGTTTTTCAACATTTTTGGCCTCATAACTGTACATAATTTAGCGAAAAGTAATATAATTACTCCAAATCATATCTATTAAAGGATTATCCTCTTCCCACTTCAATAAGAATATTACACGATACTAATTTATCACAAAACATAAGTATGATTCATTAAAAATAGCTGTTTAAGCTTGTTGTTCGAGTTTCTCTAAATTTCCGACGCATAATTATAAATAACTCCTTACAAATTAAAATAAATACTCCTTAATATGCTTATTATAAGATTTTGTGATTAAAGCTTGATATGAATATTCTACGACACTAATTTTGCACAAAACATAACGAACAGCTCTTTAGACAAGTTGCTTGAGTTTTTCAAAAATTTAGGGCGCATAACTACTATACATAATATCTTACAAATTGAAATAATTACTCCAAAATATGCATAACATAAGATTTTCTGATTAAATCTTCTACATGAATATTCTACGATGCTAATTTTGCACAAAACATAAGTAGGATGCATTAAAAATAGTTGTTTGAGTTTTTCAAAAATTTTGCGCATAACTAGACATAATTTCTCACCAATTAATACAATTACATCTAAGTACATCTATTATAATATTGTCCAATTAAAACTTCAATATGAATATTTTACGACACTAATTTTGCACGAAACACAAGTATTATTCTTAAAAACTGCTGTGTTAAACAAGTTGTTTGTGTTTTACAAAAAATTTGGCCGCATAACTACACATAATTTCTCCAAATTAATATAATCACTACTAAATATGTCTATTACGAGATTGTCCAATAAAAACTTCGATTTGAATGTTCTATGACACTAATTTTACACGAAACATAAGTAAGATGCTTTAAAAACAGATGTTTAAACAAGTTGTTTGAGTTTTTAAAAAATATTGGCGCATAACTAGACATTATTTCTTAAAAATTAATATAATCACTCCTAAGTACTTCTATTATAAGATTGTCCAATTAAAACTTCAGTATGAATATTCTACGACACTAATTTTGCACGAAACATAAGTATTATTCTTCAAAAAACAGTTGTGTTAAACAAGTTGTTTGAGTGTTTCAAAACTTTTTTTCCGTATAACTACTAACAACCGTGAAAATTAATATAATTACTCCTAATTATATCTATTATAAGATTGTCCAATGGACACTCTGATATGAATATCTTACGACGCTGATTTTTCATAAAACATAAGTAGGAAACATTAGAAGCTGCTGTTCATTGTATTTTTTCTACATTTCTGGCCTCGTAACTACACATAATTTCATAAAAACTAATATGATTACTCCTAATTATGCCTATTAAAAGATTATCCAATTAACTCATCAATATGAACATTCTGCGACATTAATTTTGCACAAAAAATAAGTATCATGCATTAAAAACAGCTCGTTATACAAAGTTGCTGACTTTTTCAAAACATTTGGCCGCATAACTATATAAAATTTCATAAAAATTGATACATTTAATCCTAATTAGGCCTATTATAGGATTGTCCTATTAAAACATCGATATGAACAATCTATAGTGCTAATTTTGTACAAAACGTAAGTAAGATGCATTAGAAACTGCTATTTGAACAAATTGTTTGAGTTTTTCAACATTTTTGGCCTCATAACTGTACATAATTTAGCGAAAAGTAATATAATTACTCCAAATCATATCTATTAAAGGATTATCCTCTTCCCACTTCAATAAGAATATTATTACGATACTAATTTATCACAAAACATAAGTATGATTCATTAAAAATAGCTGTTTAAGCTTGTTGTTCGAGTTTCTCTAAATTTCCGACGCATAATTATAAATAACTCCTTACAAATTAAAATAAATACTCCTTAATATGCTTATTATAAGATTTTGTGATTAAAGCTTCGATATGAATATTCTACGACACTAATTTTGCACAAAACATAACGAACAGCTCTTTAGACAAGTTGCTTGAGTTTTTCAAAAATTTAGGACGCATAACTACTATACATAATATCTTACAAATTGAAATAATTACTCCAAAATATGCATAACATAAGATTTTCTGATTAAATCTTCTACATGAATATTCTACGATGCTAATTTTGCACAAAACATAAGTAGGATGCATTAAAAATAGTTGTTTGAGTTTTTCAAAAATTTTGGCGCATAACTAGACATAATTTCTCACCAATTAATACAATTACATCTAAGTACATCTATTATAATATTGTCCAATTAAAACTTCAATATGAATATTTTACGACACTAATTTTGCACGAAACACAAGTATTATTCTTAAAAACTGCTGTGTTAAACAAGTTGTTTGTGTTTTACAAAAAATTTGGCCGCATAACTACACATAATTTCTCCAAATTAATATAATCACTACTAAATATGTCTATTACGAGATTGTCCAATAAAAACTTCGATTTGAATGTTCTATGACACTAATTTTGCACGAAACATAAGTAAGATGCTTTAAAAACAGATGTTTAAACAAGTTGTTTGAGTTTTAAAAAATATTGGCGCATAACTAGACATTATTTCTTAAAAATTAATATAATCACTCCTAAGTACTTCTATTATAAGATTGTCCAATTAAAACTTGGTATGAATATTCTACGACACTAATTTTGCACGAAACATAAGTATTATTCTTCAAAAAACAGTTGTGTTAAACAAGTTGTTTGAGTGTTTCAAAACTTTTTTTCCGTATAACTACTAACAACTTCGTGAAAATTAATATAATTACTCCTAATTATATCTATTATAAGATTGTCAATGGACACTCGATATGAATATCTTCTGACGCTGATTTTTCATAAAACATAAGTAGGAAACATTAGAAGCTGCTGTTCATTGTATTTTCTACATTTCTGGCCTCGTAACTACACATAATTTCATAAAAACTAATATGATTACTCCTAATTATGCCTATTAAAAGATTATCAATTAACTCATCAATATGAACATTCTGCGACATTAATTTTGCACAAAAAATAAGTATCATGCATTAAAAACAGCTCGTTATACAAAGTTGCCTGACTTTTTCAAAACATTTGGCCGCATAACTATATAAAATTTCATAAAAATTGATACATTTAATCCTAATTAGGCCTATTATAGGATTGTCCTATTAAAACATCGATATGAACAATCTATAGTGCTAATTTTGTACAAAACGTAAGTAAGATGCATTAGAAACTGCTATTTGAACAAATTGTTTGAGTTTTTCAACATTTTTGGCCTCATAACTGTACATAATTTCGCGAAAAGTAATATAATTACTCCAAATCATATCTATTAAAGGATTATCCTCTTCCCACTTCAATAAGAATATTACACGATACTAATTTATCACAAAACATAAGTATGATTCATTAAAAATAGCTGTTTAAGCTTGTTGTTCGAGTTTCTCTAAATTTCCGTAGCCGCATAATTATAAATAACTCCTTACAAATTAAAATAAATACTCCTTAATATGCTTATTATAAGATTTTGTGATTAAAGCTTCGATATGAATATTCTACGACACTAATTTTGCACAAAACATAACGAAACATTGACTCTTTAGACAAGTTGCTTGAGTTTTCAAAAATTTAGGGCCTTTATAACTACTATACATAATATCTTACAAATTGAAATAATTACTCCAAAATATGCATAACATAAGATTTTCTGATTAAATCTTCTACATGAATATTCTACGATGCTAATTTTGCACAAAACATAAGTAGGATGCATTAAAAATAGTTGTTTGAGTTTTTCAAAAATTTTGGCCGCATAACTAGACATAATTTCTCACCAATTAATACAATTACATCTAAGTACATCTATTATAATATTGTCCAATTAAAACTTCAATATGAATATTTTACGACACTAATTTTGCACGAAACACAAGTATTATTCTTAAAAGCTGCTTTGTGTTAAACAAGTTGTTTGTGTTTTACAAAAAATTTGGTACGCATAACTACACATAATTTCTCCAAATTAATATAATCACTACTAAATATGTCTATTACGAGATTGTCCAATAAAAACTTCGATTTGAATGTTCTATGACACTAATTTTGCACGAAACATAAGTAAGATGCTTTAAAAACAGATGTTTAAACAAGTTGTTTGAGTTTTAAAAAATATTAGCGCATAACTAGACATTATTTCTTAAAAATTAATATAATCACTCCTAAGTACTTCTATTATAAGATTGTCCAATTAAAACAGTATGAATATTCTACGACACTAATTTTGCACGAAACATAAGTATTATTCTTCAAAAAACAGTTGTGTTAAACAAGTTGTTTGAGTGTTTCAAAACTTTTTTCATTATAACTACTAACAACCGTGAAAATTAATATAATTACTCCTAATTATATCTATTATAAGATTGTCAATGGACACTCGATATGAATATCTTCTGACGCTGATTTTTCATAAAACATAAGTAGGAAACATTAGAAGGCTGCTTGTTCATTGTATTTTCTACATTTACTGGCCTCGTAACTACACATAATTTCATAAAAACTAATATGATTACTCCTAATTATGCCTATTAAAAGATTATCAATTAACTCATCAATATGAACATTCTGCGACATTAATTTTGCACAAAAAATAAGTATCATGCATTAAAAGCATTTCGTTATACAAAGTTGCTGACTTTTTCAAAACATTTAGTAGCATAACTATATAAAATTTCATAAAAATTGATACATTTAATCCTAATTAGGCCTATTATAGGATTGTCCTATTAAAACATCGATATGAACAATCTATAGTGCTAATTTTGTACAAAGCGTAAGTAAGATGCATTAGAAGCTGCTATTTGAACAAATTGTTTGAGTTTTTCAACATTTTTGGCCTCATAACTGTACATAATTTCGCGAAAAGTAATATAATTACTCCAAATCATATCTATTAAAGGATTATCCTCTTCCCACTTCAATAAGAATATTACACGATACTAATTTATCACAAAACATAAGTATGATTCATTAAAAATAGGCATTTTAAGCTTGTTGTTGAGTTTCTCTAAATTTCGGCGCATAATTATAAATAACTCCTTACAAATTAAAATAAATACTCCTTAATATGCTTATTATAAGATTTTGTGATTAAAGCTTCGATATGAATATTCTACGACACTAATTTTGCACAAAACATAACGACGACTCTTTAGACAAGTTGCTTGAGTTTTCAAAAATTTAGGACGCATAACTACTATACATAATATCTTACAAATTGAAATAATTACTCCAAAATATGCATAACATAAGATTTTCTGATTAAATCTTCTACATGAATATTCTACGATGCTAATTTTGCACAAAACATAAGTAGGATGCATTAAAGTTTAAACAAGTTGTTTGAGTTTTTAAAAAATATTGGCCGCATAACTAGACATTATTTCTTAAAAATTAATATAATCACTCCCTAAGTACTTCTATTATAAGATTGTCCAATTAAAACTTCAGTATGAATATTCTACGGACACTAATTTTGCACGAAACATAAGTATTATTCTTCAAAAAACTTGATTGTGTTAAACAAGTTGTTTGAGTGTTTCAAAAACTTTTTTCCGTATAACTACTAACAACTTCGTGAAAATTAATATAATTACTCCTAATTATATCTATTATAAGATTGTCCAATGGACACTCGATATGAATATCTTACGACGCTGATTTTTCATAAAACATAAGTAGGAAACATTAGGAAAGCTATATCTTTGTTCATTGTATTTTTTCACCATTTCTGGCCTCGTAACTACACATAATTTCATAAAAACTAATATGATTACTCCTAATTATGCCTATTAAAAGATTATCAATTAACTCATCAATATGAACATTACGCGACATTAATTTTGCACAAAAATAAGTATCATGCATTAAAAACAGCTCGTTATACAAAGTTGCACGACTTTTTCAAAACATTTGGCCGCATAACTATATAAAATTTCATAAAAATTGATACATTTAATCCTAATTAGGCCTATTATAGGATTGTCCTATTAAAACATCGATATGAACAATCTATAGGTGCTTAATTTTGTACAAAACGTAAGTAAGATGCATTAGAAACTGCTATTTGAACAAATTGTTTGAGTTTTTCAACATTTTTGGCCTCATAACTGTACATAATTTAACTTGAAAAGTAATATAATTACTCCAAATCATATCTATTAAAGGATTATCCTCTTCCCACTTCAATAAGAATATTACACGATACTAATTTATCACAAAACATAAGTATGATTCATTAAAAATAGCTGTTTAAGCTTGTTGTTCGGGATTTCTCTAAATTTCCGGCCGCATAATTATAAATAACTCCTTACAAATTAAAATAAATACTCCTTAATATGCTTATTATAAGATTTTGTGATTAAAGCCTTGGAAGTATAGAATATTCTACGACACTAATTTTGCACAAAACCACTGCAGACGAAACCGAGGCTCTTTAGACAAGTTGGCTTGAGGTTTTCAAAAATTTAGGGGGCCCAGACATAACTACTATACATAATATCTTACAAATTAGAGAATAATTACTCAAAATATATGCATAACATACCAGACCCTTCTGATTAAATCTTCTACATGAATATTCTACGATGCTAATTTTGCACAAAACTTATAAGTAGGATGCATTAAAAATAGTTGTTTGAGTTTTTCAAAAATTTTGGCCGCATAACTTCAAACATAATTTCTCACCAATTAATACAATTACATCTAAGTACATCTATTATAATATTGTCCAATTAAAACTTCAATATGAATATTTTACGACACTAATTTTGCACGAAACACAAGTATTATTCTTAAAAACTGCTATGTGTTAAACAAGTTGTTCTGTGTTTCTACAAAAAAATTAGTACGCATAACTACACATAATTTCTCCAAATTAATATAATCACTACTAAATATGTCTATTACGAGATTGTCCAATAAAAACTTCGATTTGAATGTTCTATGACACTAATTTTGCACGAAACATAAGTAAGATGCTTTAAAAGCAGAGATGTTCTAAACAAGTTGTTTGAGTTTTTAAAAAATATTGGCCGCATAACTGAGACATTATTTCTTAAAAATTAATATAATCCACTCCTAAGTACTTCTATTATAAGATTGTCCAATTAAAACTTCGAGTATGAATATTCTACGACTACTAATTTTGCACGAAACATAAGTATTATTCTTCAAAAAACTTGAGTTGTGTTAAACAAGTTGTTTGAGTGTTTCAAAAACTTTTTTTTTCCATTACTGCTACCTAACAACCGTGAAAATTAATATAATTCCTCCACAATTATATCTATTACTAAAAAAGAAGGGGGGGGGGGGGGGGGGGGGGGGGTATTACATCATGATTACAATATAAGATTGTCCAATGGACATTTCTCTGATATGAATATCTTACTGACGCTGATTTTTCATAAAACATAAGTAGAAACATTAGAAGGCTGCTGTTCATTTGTATTTTTCTACATTTAAACTGTGCCTCGTAACCATAATTTCATAAAAACTAATATGATTACTCACTAATTATGCCTATTAAAAGATTATCCAATTAACTTCATCAATATGAACATTCTGCGACATTAATTTTGCACAAAAAATAAGTATCATGCATTAAAAACAGCTCGTTATACAAAGTTGCACTGACTTTTTCAAAACATTTGGCCGCATAACTATATAAAATTTCATAAAAATTGATACATTTAATCCTAATTAGGCTTTATTAGCTAGGATTGTCCTATTAAAACATATCGATATGAACAATCTATAGTGCTAATTTTGTACAAAACAGTAAAGTAAGATGCATTAGAAACTGCTATGTTGAACAAATTGTTTGAGTTTTTCAACATTTTTTTTGGCCTCATAACTGTACATAATTCCATGAAAAGTAATATAATTACTCCAAATCATAATATATTAAGGGATTATCCTCTTCCCTTCCAATAAGAATATTACACGATACTAATTTATCACAAAACATAAGTATGATTCATTAAAAATAAGTTTGATTTAAGCTTGTTGTTCGAGTTTCTCTAAATTTCAGTGCACATAATTATAAATAACTCCTTACAAATTAAAATAAATACTCCTTAATCATGCTTATTATAAGAGTTGCTGTAGATTAAAGCTTCGATATAGAATATTCTACGACACTAATTTTGTACAAAACATATACCGAACAACTCTCTTCAGAACCAAGTTGCTTGAGTTTTTCAAAAATTTTAGGACGCATAACTACTATACATAATATCTTACAAATTGAAATAATTACTCCAAAATATGCATAACATAAGATTTTCTGATTAAATCTTCTACATGAATATTCTACGATGCTAATTTTGCACAAAACATAAGTAGGATGCATTAAAAATAGTTGTTTGAGTTTTTCAAAAATTTTGGCCGCATAACTAGACATAATTTCTCACCAATTAATACAATTACATCTAAGTATCATCTATTATAATATTCCTATTGTCCAATTAAAACTTCAATATGAATATTTTACGACACTAATTTTACTTGCAACAAAGAAACACAAGTATTATTCTTAAAAAACTGCTTTGTGTTAAACAAGTTGTTTGTGTTTTACAAAAAATTTGGCCGCATAACTACACATAATTTCTCCAAATTAATATAATCACTTACTAAATATGTCTATTACGAGATTGTCCAATAAAAACTTCGATTTGAATGTTCTATGACACTAATTTTGCACGAAACATAAGTAAGATGCTTTAAAAACGAGATGTTTAAACAAGTTGTTTGAGTTTTTAAAAAATATTGGCCTTTATAACTAGACATTATTTCTTAAAAATTAATATAATCACTCCTAAAGTACTTCTATTATAAGATTGTCCAATTAAAACTTCAGTTATGAATATTCTACGACACTAATTTTGCACGAAACATAAAGTATTATTCTTCATGAGTTGTGTTAAACAAGTTGTTTGAGTGTTTCAAAACTTTTTTTCCGTATAACTACTAACAACTTCATTGAAAATTAATATAATTACTCCTAATTATATCTATTATAAGATTGTCCAATGGACACTACTGATATGAATATCTTACTGACAATGGCGATTTTTTCATAAAACATAAAGTAGGAAACATTACAGAAGCTTGCTTGTTAGATTGTATTTTTTCTACATTTCTAAAAATCGTAACTACACATAATTTCATAAAAACTAATACTTCGATTACTCTCCTAATTATGCCTATTAAAAAGATTATCCAATTAACTCATCAATATAGAACATTACGCGACATTAATTTTGCACTGAAAAATAAGTATCATGCATTAAAAACAGCTCGTTATACAAAGTTACTGACTTTTTCAAAACATTTGGCCAGCATAACTTATATAAAATTTCATAAAAATTGATACATTTAATCCTAATTAGGCCTATTATAGGATTGTCCTATTAAAACCATCGATATGAACAATCTATAGTGCTAATTTTGTACAAAACGTGAGAAGTAAGATGCATTAGAAACTGCTATTTGAACAAATTGTTTGAGTTTTTCAACATTTTTGGCCTCATAAGCTGTACATAATTTCGCGAAAAGTGAATATAATTACTCTCCCAAATCCATATCTATTAAAGGATTATCCTCTTCCCACTTCAATAAGGAATATTACACGATACTAATTTATCACAAAACATAAGTATGATTCATTAAAAAAATAGGCACATTTAAGCTTATTTGTTCGAGTTTCTCTAAAATTTCCGGCCGCATAATTATAAATAACTCCCTTACAAATTAAAATAAATACTTCCTTAATATGCAAACATTATACGGGTTACTTTGCGGTCTTAAAGCTTCGATATGAATATTCTCCCGACACTAATTTTGCACAAAACATAACGAAACGAGCTCTTTAGACAAGTTGCTTGAGTTTTTCAAAAATTTAGGACGCATAACTACTATACATAATATCTTACAAATTGAAATAATTACTCCAAAATATGCATAACATAAGATTTTTCTGATTAAATCTTCTACATGAATATTCTACGTGCTAATTTTGCTTAAAACATATAGGGTAGATGCATTAAAAATAGTTGTTTGAGTTTTTCAAAAAAATTTTGGCCGCATAACTAGACATAATTTCTCACCAATTAATACAATTACATCTAAGTACATCTATTATAATATTGTCAATTAAAACTTCAATATGAATATTTTACGACACTAATTTTGCACGAAACACAAGTATTATTCTTAAAAACTGCTTTGTGTTAAACAAGTTGTTTGTGTTTTTACAAAAAAATTTGGCCGCATAACTACACATAATTTCTCCAAATTAATATAATCACTACTAAATATGTCTATTACGAGATTGTCAATAAAAACTTCGATTTGAATGTTCTATGACACTAATTTTGCACGAAACATAAGTAAGATGCTTTAAAAACGGTGTTTAAACAAGTTGTTTGAGTTTTTAAAAAATATTGAGCCGCATAACTAGACATTATTTCTTAAAAATTAATATAATCACTCTGAAATTACTTCTATTATAAGATTGTCAATTAAAACTTCGTGTATGAATATTCTACGACACTAATTTTGCACTTGAAACATAAGTATTATTCTTCAAAAAACAGTTGTGTTAAACAAGTTGTTTGAGTGTTTCAAAACTTTTTTTCCGTATAACTACTAACAACTTCGTGAAAATGTAATATAATTACTCCTAATTATATCTATTATAAGATTGTCCGATGGACACTACGATATGAATATCTTAAACGTACGATTTTTCATAAAACATAAGTAGGAAACATTAGAAAATTTCTTGTTCATTGTATTTTTTCTACATTTACGGCCTCGTAACTACACATAATTTCATAAAAACTAATATGATTACTCCTAATTATGCCTATTAAAAGATTATCCAATTAACTCATCAATATGAACATTACATGAGCATTAATTTTGCACAAAAAATAAGTATCATGCATTAAAAACAGCTCGTTATACAAAGTTGCACTGACTTTTTCAAAACATTCTGTACCGCATAACTATAATAAAATTTCATAAAAATTGATACATTTAGCATCCTAATTAGGCCTATTATAGGATTGTCCTATTAAAACATCGATATATGAACAATCTATAGTGCTAATTTTGTACAAAACGTAAGTAAAGATGCATTAGAAGCTTGCTATTTGAACAAATTGTTTGGAGTTTTTCAACATTTTTGGCCTCATGAAACTGTACATAATTTCGCGAAAAGTAATATAATTACTCCAAATCATATCTATTAAAGGATTATCCTCTTCCCACTTCCAATAAAGGAAATATTACACGATACTTAATTTATCACAAAACATAAGTATGATTCATTAAAGCCATATTTAGGCATTTAAAGCTTGTTGTTCGAGTTTCTCTCTAAATTTCCCGGCTTGCATAATTATAAATAACTCCTTACAAATTAAAATAAATACTCCATATTGTATATGCTTATTATAAGATTTTGTGATTAAAGCTTCGATATAGAATATTCTACGACACTAATTTTGCACTGAAAACATGTGACCGGCTCTTTTAGACAAGTTGCTAACGAGTTTTTCAAAAATTTAGGACGCATAACTACTATACATAATATCTTACAAATTGAAATAATTACTCCAAAATATGCATAACATAAGATTTTACGATTAAATCTTCTACATGAATATTCTACGATGCTAATTTTGCACAGAAACATAAGTAGGATGCATTAAAAATAGTTGTTTGAGTTTTTCAAAAATTTTGGCCGCATAACTAGATTTAATAATTTCTCACCAATTAATACAATTACATCTAAGTACATCTATTATAATATTGTCCAATTAAAACTTCAATATGAATATTTTACGACACTAATTTTGCACGAAACACAGAGTATTATTCTTAAAAACTGCTTTGTAGTTAAACAAGTTGTTTGTGTTTTACAAAAAATTTAAACGCATAACTACACATAATTTCTCCAAATTAATATAATCACTACTAAATATGTCATATTACAGAGATTGTCCAATAAAAACTTCGATTTGAATGTTCTATGACACTAATTTTGCACGAAACATAAGTAAGATCGCTTTAAAAACGGATGTTTAAACAAGTTGTTTGAGGTTGCAAAAAATATTGGCCGCATAACTAGACATTATTTCTTAAAAATTAATATAATCACTCTAAGTACTTCTATTATAAGATTGTCAATTAAAACTTGATGTATGAATATTCTACGACACCTAATTTTGCCACCCGAAACATAAGTATTATTCTTCAAAAAACGGAGTTGTGTTAAACAAGTTGTTTGAGTGTTTCAAAACTTTTTTTCCGTATAACTACTAACAACTTCGTGAAAATTCAATATAATTACTCCTAATTATATCTATTATAAGATTGTCCAATGGACACTCACGATATGAATATCTTACTGACAGCTACGATTTTTTCATAAAACATAAGTAGGAAACATTAGAAGAAAATTTCTAATAGCATTCATTGCTATTTTTTACATTTTAAAAGTTTTCCATCCTTAACTATTACTTTTAATTTAAAAAATAAAAACTAATATGATTACTCCTAATTATGCCTATTAAAAGATTATCCAATTAACTAAATCAATATGAACATTACTATGACATTAATTTTGCACAAAAAATAAGTATCATGCATTAAAAACGATTTCGTTATACAAAGTTGCACACGACTTTTTCAAAACATTTGGCCGCATAACTATATAAAATTTCATAAAAATTGATACATTTAATCCTAATTAGGCCTATTATAGGATTGTCGCTATTAAAACATCGATATGAACAATCTATGAAGTGCTAATTTTTGTCACAAAACGTAAGTAAGATGCATTAGAAAGCTAGCATTATTTGAACAAATTGTTTGAGTTTTTTCAACATTTTTGGCCTCATAAACTTGTACATAATTTCGCGAAAAGTAATATAATTACTCAAAATCATATCTATTAAAGGATTATCCTCTTCCCACTTCCAATAAGAATATTACACGATACTTAATTTATCACAAAACATAAGTATGATTCATTAAAAATAGCTTTATTTTAAGCTTGTTGTTCGAGTTTCTCTAAATTTCGACGCATAATTCATAAATAACTCCTTTACAAATTAAAATAAATACTCCTTAATATGCTTATTATAAGATTTTGTGATTAAAGCTTCGATATGAATATTCTACGACACTAATTTTGCACTGAAAACATAACGAACGGCTCTTTAGACAACGATTGCTTGAGTTTTTCAAAAATTTAGGACTGCATCGCTACTATACCCATAATATCTTACAAATTGAAATAATTACTCCAAAATATGCATAACATAAGATTTTAAAGATTAAATCTTCTACATGAATATTCTACGATGCTAATTTTTTACCTGCAAACATAAGTAGGATGCATTAAAAATAGTTGTTTGAGTTTTTCAAAAATTTTGACACCGCATAACTAGACATAATTTCTCACCAGAAATTCAATACAATTACATCTAAGTACATCTATTATAATATTGTCAAAATTAAAACTATCAATGAATATTTTACGACACTAATTTTGCACGAAACACAAGTATTATTTTCTTAAAAGCTGTCTTTGTGTTAAACAAGTTGTTTGTGTTTTTTTACAAAAAATTTGGCCGCATAACTACACATAATTTCTCCAAATTAATATAATCACTACTAAATATGTCTATTACGAGATTGTCCAATAAAAACTTCGATTTGAATGTTACTATGACACTAATTTTGCACGAAACATAAGTAAGATGCTTTAAAAACGAGATGTTTAAACAAGTTGTTTGAGTTTTAAAAAATATTGGCCGCATAACTAGACATTATTTCTTAAAAATTAATATAATCACTCCCTAAGTACTTCTATTATAAGATTGTCCAATTAAAACTTCAGTATGAATATTCTACGACACTAATTTTGCCACCTGAAACATAAGTATTATTCTTCAAAAAAACGATTGTGTTAAACTAAGCAAATTTGTTTGAGTGTTTCAAAACTTTTTTTCCGTATAACTACTTAACCCAACTTCGTGAAAATTAATATAATTACTCCTAATTATATCTATTATAAGATTGTCCAATGGACACTCGATATGAATATCTTACGACGCTGATTTTTCATAAAACATAAGTAGGAAACATTAGGCAGCTTGTTCATTGTATTTTTTCTACATTTTACGGCCTCGTAACTACACATAATTTCATAAAAACTAATATGATTACTCCTAATTATTATTTTATTAAAAGATTATCCAATTAACTCATCAATATGAACATTGCGACATTAATTTTGCACAAAAAATAAGTATCATGCATTAAAAACGGCTCGTTATACAAAGTTGCACTGGAAAGCTTTTTCAAAACATTTTGGCCGCATAACTATATAAAATTTCATAAAAATTGATACATTTAATCCTAATTAGGCCTATTATAGGATTGTCCTATTAAAACATCGATATGAACAATCTATAGTGCTAATTTTGTATGCAAAGAAACGTAAGTAAGATGCATTAGAAAGCTGCTATTTGAACAAATTGTTTGAGTTTTCTCAGCATTTTTGGCCTCATAAGCTGTACATAATTGCAGCGAAAAGTAATAGGGTAATTACAGTAAAATCATATCTATTAAAGGATTATCATCTTCCCACTTCAGCCATATGGAAATATTACACGATACTAATTTATCACAAAACATAAGTATGATTCATTAAAGAAATAGGCTACATGTTTAAGCTTGTTGTTCGGGAGTTCTCTAGAATTTCCGGTACGCATAATTATAAATAACTCCTTACAAATTAAAATAAATACTCCTTAATATGCTTATTATAAGATTTTGTGATTAAAAAGCTTCGATATGAATATTCTACGACACTAATTTTACCTCGAAAACATACACGAAACAGACTCTTTAGACAAGTTGCTATGAGTTTTTCAAAAATTTGAGGACGCATAACTTCTTTTATACATAATATCTTACAAATTGAAATAATTACTCCAAAATATTACGCATAACATAAGATTTTCAGATTAAATCTTCTACACTTGAATATTCTACGATGCTAATTTTTACTTTAAAACATAAGTAGGATGCATTAAAAATAGTTGTTTGAGTTTTTCAAAAATTTTGGCCGCATAACTGAGACATAATTTCTCACCAATTAATACAATTACATCTAAGTACATCTATTATAATATTGTCCAATTAAAACTTCAATATGAATATTTTACGACACTAATTTTGCACGAAACACAGAAGTATTATTCTTAAAAACTATGCTGTGTTAAACAAGTTGTTTGTGTTTTACAAAAAAATTTGGTAACGCATAACCACATAATTTCTCCAAATTAATATAATCACTACTAAATATGTCTATTACGAATTGTCCAATAAAAACTTCGATTTGAATGTTCGCATATTGACACTAATTTTGCACGAAACATAAGTAAGATGCTTTAAAAACGAGATGTTTAAACAAGTTGTTTGAGTTTTTAAAAAATATTGGTAACGCATAACTAGACATTATTTCTTAAAAATTAATATAATCACTCCTAAGTACTTCTATTATATAAGATTGTCCAATTAAAACTTCGGTATGAATATTCTACGACACTAATTTTGCACGAAACATAAGTATTATTCTTCAAAAAACGAGTTGTGTTAAACAAGTTGTTTGAGTGTTTCGAAAACTTTTTTTCCGTATAACTACTAACAACTTCGTGAAAATTAATATAATTACTCCTAATTATATCTATTATAAGATTGTCCAATGGACACTTTCTGATATGAATATCTTACGACGGCTGATTTTTCATAAAACATAAGTAGGAAACATTAGAAGGAAACCTAGCACATTCGTTGTATTTTTCTACATTTACGGCCTCGTAACTACACATAATTTCATAAAAACTAATATGATTACTCCTAATTATGCCTATTAAAAGATTATCCAATTAACTCATCCAATATGAACGATTACTGCCGACATTAATTTTGCACTGAAAAATAAGTATTCATGCATTAAAAACGAGCTCGTTATACAAAGTTGCACTGACTTTTTCAAAACATTTGGCCGCATAACTATATAAAATTTCATAAAAATTGATACCATTTAATCCTAATTAGGCCTATTATAGGATTGTCCCTATTAAAACATCGATATGAACAATCTATAGTGCTAATTTTGTACAAAACGTAAGTAAGATGCATTAGAAGCTGCTATTTGAACAAATTGTTTGAGTTTTTCAACATTTTTGGCCTCATAACTTGTAAATAATTTCGCTTGAAAAGTAATATAATTACTCCAAATCATATCGTATTAAGAGGATTATCCTCTTCCCACTGTCAATAAGAATATTACACGATACTAATTTATCACTGAAAACATAAGTATGATTCATTAAAAATAGGCATTATTTAAAGCTTGTTGTTCGAGGATTTCTCTAAATTTCTGACCGCATAATTATAAATAACTCCTTACAAATTAAAATAAATACTCCTTAATATGCTTATTATAAGATTTTGTGATTAGAAGCTTCGATATGAATATTCTACGACACTAATTTTGCACAAAACATAACGAAGACGGCTCTTTAGACAAGTTGCTTGAGTTTTTCAAAATTTAGGACGCATAACTTACTATACATAATATCTTACAAATTGAAATAATTACTCCAAAATATGCATAACACTTAAGATTTTACTGATTAAATCTTCTACATAGAATATTCTACGATGCTAATTTTGCACAAAACATAAGTAGGATGCATTAAAAATAGTTGTTTGAGTTTTTCAAAAATTTTGGCCCGCATAACTAGACATAATTTCTCACGAGTTAATACAATTACATCTAAGTACATCTATTATAATATTGTCCAATTAAAACTTCAATATGAATATTTTACGACCACTAATTTTGCCTGAAACACAAGTATTATTCTTAAAGCTATGTTGTGTTAAACAAGTTGTTTG